>JASPKZ010009820.1:1425000-2625000 GCA_030220185.1 Diploptera punctata
TAGTTTGTTCGATATTCAATGCGTAGCATATGAGATGAATAACTAAATTACTCACTGGAACTACCGAACCCGGAGGTTCATGGCTGCGTAGTGATATCCTTTGCATACATCCCTATCCTCATCTAATGTTTTCCAATCAATCCGTATATAGTTTGCCTTCCTATAATCATGTTTCACCTTTCTCATTCTTGACCTATCTAATGGGAGCTTTCCCTTTGTTTTCCTTAAGTTTTAATACACGTCTTCTATTCCCTATTCGTTCCAGATGTCCTGCCCATCGGTAGTTTACGAGACGTAACTGTTCTTATTATATCTAGTTTCCTATAAATATATGTATTATTGCCTCAGTTTGATGCTTAACAAGCGGCACGCTTTGTTTGCCCGCAGCTGTTATATGTTATTAAAATACAAAGATCTCGACTGCCGCGACTACCACGAGGTTGCCACATTGCTCTTCTTCCCTGAGTTTCAATTAAACTCGGAACGTGGAGCAGTCGATCCAGTTATAAAATTGTGTACCGTAATTCATTTTTATAATTATCAGTGATTTACTGTGATATGTAGCTTGAATAATAGTAAAATAACTACATATTATATCAGTTAAATATATAAGTGATTACTCTGGCGGCCATGCGAAAATATCTCAGACCGAACGTTTAATAATAATAATAATAATAATAATAATAATAATAATAATAATAATAATAATAATAATTTGAGCATGATGTTGTATGAATATTAAATTTATGTAGGCCTACAAGCTATATAATGTTAGAATTAAATTATTTTATAAATAAGTACATGTATAATTTTAATTTTAAAAGTTAAACAATACCAAACAACATAAAAATTAAATAATAACATAAATAATCAATGGCTTCTGTCTTTTGTGTAATAAACTCACATAGCGCTATGAGAAACGTGACAACACCGCATGTCAAGCATTGCTGTGCGGCACCCGCTTTTATATAAACTGTTAACCATCAGAGTGAGGCGATAATTTTCAGTCGGCCAGCATGGAGCTGGTGGTCACTCAGCATTGTGAGGAATTTGGATAAATGCAAGTAGTAGCGACTCCAGGTTGATAAAACCAGCTATAACGGCTGGAGGACCCGACATGCTAATCGCATGGTATCCATATACTGGCTGGATTATCGTCCACCTTTGTGATTAATATATGTGTATGTGATGTCAGTAGTCAGCTCTTAGGTCAAGAGTCTTCGACATCTGTTACGTCATGGAATAGTAAAACTTCATCGACCTGCCAGGTTTGAACTGCGAACTTCGGAACCGGAGGTGAACATGGTAACCGCTAGCCCACCGGAAAAAACCCAAAATGGGTTATTAACTACATTGGTCGACAAGGTTTTCTTCACAAGAAATCTGATTAGTGAATCTAGTGCATTTTTCATACTGAATTCAGATATGTAGTCAGAATTTTTTCCATCAGGCACAGTTTTTTTTGTGACAGCTACTTTTTAAAATTGATTTTAGCTTTTTTTTTGACTGTCATAGGAACCTTTACCTTATATGAAGAGTTTCCTGTACCAGTATATGCAAATATGACCTTAACTCATAACTCTGATTCTGACCTAGCTCAAACTGAAAATGATTCAGATGGAAATAAAAATGATATTACATAAAATATGCCGGAAAATCACTATCTACCACTTTCTAGGTAAGTCAGAATGAGTTAGAGTTAGATGGATTTTATTAAAAATTATATAAATTATCTTATAAACCCTTAACAGAGATTTAGGCGCTCTCCCCCTACAGGAAAGAATATAAACCATACTAATTTAGTTACACTTGTTTTCGTATAGATGTCATTTTGAGTGGTCCGTGGTCAGCGTTCCGCCGCACACTGACATCTAGGAAACCAAGGTATTATAGTACTAGGAAGGGAAAATTCGGTAATTTTTTTTTGCTTAGAGGCCTTTTCATTCAGGCTTAAGGATTTTTTACGAGCCTGAAAATCTTCAGACTCGGGATCCACGGCATAAAGTCCCTCCCGGAGGACTTGCTCCTTGGATTTTTCCATCCTAAAAAGATCCATCGACCCCGGTCAGGTTTCAACCCGCGATCCTCGGGACCAGAGGCAAGGAGCATAACCACTAGTCCACCGCGGCCGATTATATAAATTATAAAAAAATGTAAATGAATATCACAGAAAACTCTTGCCTGACAGGAAAAAACTGGAATTATATTTAAATACAGGATGAAAAATACTTCTACAATCTCATATTTTTATTCTTGTGAAAGAAAAAAAGTTCATTTTTGTCGACCAGTGTTATCCAACTACATCGCAGTATTAAAAAAAGTGATTACATAATATAATGTTACTCATCGTGTAGAATACATTTGGTAGATCACAACTAAGCGTCATAGTTCGCTCTTGCTGCAAAGTGGTGATCTGTCCTCAGAGAAGCAGAAGGCCGAGAAAAAGATCATTAAGCCATACAGAGGAGGATGAGCAGAATAAAAGCAAGGAAAACTCTCACATGTTTGTAGCTTGGCGGGAACTGCAGAAAGCAATCATTTGATGGCGACATTAAACAAAATTACTGCACTAGTATGGCGAGCTCCATTAATATGCACTTAATAAATTAGTCGTCTTAGAGAGCCATGTGACTCAGTGTCTTAGATTCATAAAGAACCAGAAATAATAATAATAATAATAATAATAATAATAATAATAATAATAATAATAATAATAATAGCAGTAGTAGTAATAATAGTGACTATTTAACTCATGCCCCAAATGGGAGTCAATGACCAATCACGTTTCAATGATTTCTGTTTTACAACCAATCAGAATCGTGTTTCACCAAATATTTATCAGTGTTATGATTACCATATTAAAGAAAGCTCCTCCTTACAATATTGCGTTCCTTTGGCAATAAATAGTATGATCTGGTTGCAGTGATAAACAAATGAAGCAGTAGAAGCGTACCTATCGTTCTCATTTGTTTTCAAACATCGCCGTTTACATTAAATATAGGCTATAAATATTTTAAAATAACTATAGTTAAATAATGATTTGTGAGTAAACAGCTTAATTTTATTCGTTAAATAGTCCTAACAAATGCCACTCTTGATTTCCAAATTCTCTAGATAAATTCACTCCTCACTTCGTGAGTCGTGAATTTATCGATAATTTGGAAATCACTCGTGGCATTACTTATGATAATAAAATTTGATTTAGGCCTATATACAGATTTTCAATGATTACACATCATTCTGGGCCTAAAGTTTTATTTTCCTTTTCCACTCGTCCTTATCCATCCACTCCATGTCCTCCAGTCCTCTTGTTCTCATCCCAGTTCATATTTTTTGCTTCCACAAGTTTCGAGGTCTTCCTTTTTATCTTTTTCCAGGTGGATACCATTTCAGTATTTTTAATAATAATATTAATAATAATAATAATAATAATAATAATAATAATAACAATAATAATAATAATAGTAATAATAATAATAATACATTATATAATGGAAATGGACAGCTAATGAAAAATGAGAGAAATTTTGAGGAAGTGGCTGAATTCAAATACCTAGGAACAATAATCACAAACGGGAATGAGATGCACAAGCAAATTAAACGTAGGCTCAATTCTGGAAATGCGTGCTATTATGCAATGCAGAGACTTTTGATGTCCCAACTCCTTTCAAAAAACGTTAAACTGAAAATATATAAAACTATTATTCTACCAGTTATATTATATGGGTGCAAAACATAGACTCTTACTTTAAGGGAGGAAAGGAGATTACGAGTATTTGAGAATAAAGTACTTAGGAAAATTTTTGGACCAAAGAGAGATAAACAGACAGGTGAATGGAGAAGATTTCATAACAATTAACTACATGGTCTTTATAGGAAGCCAGATATAATAAGAACAGTTAAGTCTCGTAGACTGCGATGGGCAGGACATGTTGCACGTATGGGGAATGAAAGACGTGCATGTAAGCTTCTTGTAGGAAAGCCAGAGGGAAAACGCCCAGTTGGTGGACCAAGAATGAGGTGGGAGAATAACATTAACTATGATTTGAGGGAAGTAGATAATACAGGGAATGATTGGAAAGCATTAGCTCAGGATAGGGATGTATGGAGCGCTTATGTCCGCGCGGCCATGAACCTATGGGTTCGATAATGCGAGTGAGTAAGTAAGTAAGTATAAAACTTTTATATACATAGATGTTCAACATTTACACATATTTCCTTCTCCACTCGTCCCTATCCATCTACTCCATGCCTCAAGTCCTCTTGTTCTCATTCCAGTTCTTATTTCTTGCATCCACCAGTTTCAAGGTCTTTTTTTTATCTTCTTCCGAATGAATACCATTCCAATGTTTTTAATAATAATAATAATAATAATAATAATAATAATAATAATAATAATAATAATAATAATAATAATAATCACCATCATCATCTATCTAAAATTGGTTTAAGAATATAAAAATATTTTCCGGTGTCCAATGATCTAAAATTTAAATTTCTTCTCCAGTCTTCCTTATTATTCCATTGCCCTTCATTTATTCATCTTTATTTCACTGTTGTTTATGTTATATCGTGAATCCAAATAGCTTGCTATTCCTCTCATGAATCTCTCAGTCGACAGCCATGCCATAAGTTTCTTCGGTGCTTGTTCTTCGCTTGTTTTTTTTTACATTGCTGTGTCATTGCAATTCTTTTTGTTATACATAATCTAACATATACAGTTTATAATAGTAGTATCTGGCACTAACCAACCCGGAGCTTCTTGGCCGCGATTATAAGATATCCATATATCCGTATCCTGACTTAATATTTTCCAGATAATTTTATATAATTATATTTCACCTATCTCAAATTTGGTTAATATTATTCTTCCATCTTATTCTTGTCCTAGTCTATTTACTGGGCGGTTTCCCATGTAATGTCCATGTCACTCATTAATTCTCCCTTTGTGCTACATGTGCTACAAATCAGATTCTACATGACTTTTAAACGTTCTCATTACATCTGGTCTCGCAAAAAATATCATGTAGCTTACTGGTGTCTGCACGTTTCTTTTTTGGTACAAAAAATTTACTAAGAACTTTGTTCTCAAATATTAGTAATTTTTTCTCCTCTCTAAAAATAAGAGAGCATGTTTCGCATCGATATAAAAAACTGAAAAAATAACACATTTATATATTTTTATTTTAATGTTTTTAATTTTTGTGTGTAGTTTAGATGGCAATAGTCCCTGTAATAATAATAATAATCAGTATCATCATCCGGTGTCATGGCAGCTCCCGCCGTATTCCGGAAATCAAACGCCATTCCTCTCTGTCCATCCATTGATTTTCCTCCAATCCTCTGATATTCATAGTTGCTTGTACCCCTTTTATCCAAGTTTTCTTCGGTCTTCCTTTCTTCCTCCTTTCTATTGGGATCCATTCCATAACAATTTTAGGCAATCTTTCTCTGGCATACTTTTGACATGGCCATACCACTGTAATATTTTCTTTTCTATAATGTCTATTATGTCCGGCTCCTCTTGTACACCCAAACATTCCTTTATTTCTTTATTTCGTATTGTATCCATTCAATATTTTCCAGCTGATCTTCTTAAAACATCCATTTCTGGTACTTAAAATTCTTTTAATTTCTCTGGTAGGAATTTGCCAGACTTCAGCACCATATGTTAAAATACTCTGAATTATGGTTCGATATAATTGTAATTTTCTATTTTTTGTAATATTTTTGCTCCACTAAACAGAGTTTAAAGCATTTATTGCTTGTTTTGTTTGTACGATTATATTTTTAATTTCCACTGTGTTATCGCCTGAATAGTCTAATTTTGTTCCTTAATAAGTTCATTCAATACTAGGTTTTAGTTCTTCTCTTCTTAAACTTAATTTGTAGGATTTTCATCCTGTCTATTTCCAAAATCAGTCCTCGGAGGAAGACGTATTGGATGTGCATTCACTGTCTATCCATCTCTTGGCTGGTCTTCCTCTTGTTCTTCTCCCGTCCATCTTCTTTAGCTCTTTTTGCAAGTCCGTTTTCTTTCATTCTTTCTATATGACTCTTCCAAATTTTCGTCTATCTAAATTAGTTGTTCTCCATTGTTGAAAATTGTATTTGCCATTTCTTCTCCTATATACAAATATTTAGTTTTCTCAATGTTTATATAAAATCCCCATTTTTTACATTCTTCTTTTAAATTTTAGCCATATATTCTATGTCATAGTGTAATAATAATAATAATAATAATAATAATAATAATAATAATAATAATAATAATAATAATAATAATAATAATAATTTAAATATAAATTGTAAATAAAATGACTCCTAAAAGCAAGAGAAGGTATCTTAAAAAGAAAGGGAATGTTAGATCTAATGATGTTAGATAGCCTATGTTGTAAAAAGAATGTATGAAATGCAGGACCAGAATGTGTTTTCGCTGCTACTGGATTTTACTGGAGCATTGTGGGGAAGGGGAATGGAATGCATGAATGAAATCTTCAGCTTGGCTGGAGTTGATTGTTTACAAGAGTTTTTAAAAGTCATTTTACCGAACTCTGCGGGCCTCTGTAATAATACTTCATCCGTGAATGGAGTTACACTTAAAAATCTCAGCACAACTCTACATTAGATTCTCTCCCCCCCCCCATTAATAAATAGATGCAAAAACCCTTCAAGGTATCCGCTGCCATTGTTTGTATAACCTCGGAATTGCCTTTCATTTCATTAAGTGGCTGGTGAATATTTACCTGTCAATGCTTTATTATACTCAAGATACGTTTCGTTTCAGACATTTTTTGACTCTTGGTGTAACTATAGTTAGGTTACACCTAGTTTTGGCTCATAAAAAGGCCGTCACGCAGGAACTGAGTACACTAGAGAATTCCCCAGCATGTCAAATTTATATAAATAAAATAAATAAATAGCTGTATTTTATCTGGCAGAGCTAAGATCTTAAAGCCTTGTTTACCACTCAATCAGATTAGATAAAAAATACAAACATTACTCTTATATCTAAGTTACAATAAACTAAATTAGAGTTTAATTCCTCTAAAAAAAATAAACTAAATTATTACATAGTATATCTACATTACACTTTTGATGTCCCAACTCCTTTCAAAAAACGTTAAACTGAAAATATATAAAACTATTATTCTATCAGTTATATGAGTGCGAAACATGGACTCTTACTTTAAGGGAGGAAATGAGATTACGAGTATTTGAGAATACAGTAGAAAATTTTTGGACCAAAGAGAGATGAACAGACAGGTGAATGGAGAAAACCACATAACAGTGAACTATATGGTCTTTATAGGAAGCCAGAAATAATAAGAACAGTTAAGTCTCGTAGACTGCGACGGGCAGGACATGTTGCACGTATGGGGAATGAAAGACGTGCATGGAAGCTTCTTGTAGGAAAACCAGAGAGAAAACGTCCAGTTGGTAAACCAAGAATGAAGTGGGAGAATAACACTAAAGTGATTTGAGGAAAGTAGATTATACAGGGAATGAATGATTGGAAAACATTAGCTTAGGATGGGAATGTATGGAGAACTTATATCAGCGCGGCCATGAACCAACGGGTTCGATAGTGCCAGTGAGTAAGTAAGTAAATATGAGTAAGTAAGTATATCTACATTACAATTATTATGGTACGATTTCGCCTGTTAACGAAATATATATGTCTTTGTTAATTCAATTTTATGTATCAAATTACAATGCGAGAAAACAAACATGACGGCCGCTAGAGCGATTTTTAAATCACAGCATTCATGTAAACACGATTGTGGTTCCATATTTACAATCAAGAATTAATACTGTTGGGAATATTTGTAGGGATAACAATTCATAAGGCTTGGTCGTTTCAGATGGATTGGACATATTAATTGAATGCCAAATAATAGAAAAGTAAAACAACATTCTGTTCACAAACCTCAAGGAACCAGATTCAGAGGAAGACCTAAGAATAGATGATGAGATTTGTGTGTGCCAGGATCTTAAAAAATGTCAAACTATTGGAAAAGGCATTCTATGGAGAGGGATTTCTGGAGGAGGCTCATTGAGGAGGCGAAGGTCCTGATTGGACTGTAGTGTCATTTAAGAAGAAGAAGGGATAACAATTATATTATTAACAACAATGCTCTCATTTTTTGGAATATATTTCAATGGAATTTGCCGAGTATTATTGCGAAAAATTGAATATTACAGCCAGCAGTGCAATTTTTAAATGTTAGTTTCGGATGAGTCTTGCAAGTAAAGTTGAAGTTTGCGATTTATATCAACAAAGTAATATGTTGCTGGAACAATAAATATAAATTTGCAATAAAAGTATCAGAAAATACGAAATTAACACCCTATTGTTTGCAGATGAGCAAATAATAATTGCAAATTCAGAAGATAATCTACAGAAAGATCTGTATGAACTTAACAAAATTACAGAAGCATATGGATTCAAGATAACTAACTAACTAACTCACTGGCACTATCGAACCCGGAGGTTCATGGCCGCGCACATAAGATCTCCATACATCCCTATCCTCAGCCAATGCTTTCCAATCATCCCCTGTATAATCTACTTCCCTCAAATCATAGTTAAGGTTATTCTCCCATCTCATTCTTGGTCTATCAACTGGGCGTTTTCCCTCTGGTTTTCCTATAAGAAGCTTCCATGCACGTCTTTCATTCCCCATACGTGCAACATGTCCTGCCCATCGCAGTCTACGAGACTTGACTGTTCTTATTAGATCTGGCTTCCTATAAAGACCATGTAGTTCATTGTTATGTAGTCTTCTCCATTCACCTGTCTGTTCATCTCTCTTTGGTCCAAAAATTTTTCCTAAGTACTTTATTCTCAAATACTCGTAATCCCCTTTCCTCCCTTAAAATAAGAGTCCATGTTTCGCACCCATATAATATTACTGTAGAATAATAGTTTTATATATTTTCAGTTTAACGTTTTTTGAAAGAAGCTGGGAAGTCAAAAGTCTCTGTAATGCATAATAACACGCATTTCCAGAATTGAGCCTACGTTTAATTTCCTTGTGTATCTCATTCCTATTTCTGATTATTGTTCCTAGATATTTGAATTCAGCCACTTCCTCAAAATTTCCCTCATTTGTCATTAGCTATCCATTTCCATTATATAATGTATTTTTATGTGTGACCATATATTTAGTTTTATTGATATTTATTTCCAGTCTCAATTTCTTAGTGTTAATTTACAAACAACATTAAATTTATTGATGACGTCTGCCATCACAGGTACATTTTTTTTTGTTTCAAATAGGCCTACTTAGTGATTTATCGTCTGGAATCCTGAATTTCCTGTCAAGAATTTGCTGGTTTGAGATTCATCTAGAAACATCTAACTTTTGTTCGGTTTAATTGATGTATTCCCTGAATAATGATCACACCTAGCGGGAATTCAAATTAAATGCAAACCGGTATATCAGAAATTTAACTAGAATCAAATTAATTTATTATTCAGAGAGTCCAACCACTAGCTCCACAGGTAAAAACAACGAGATAAGCAAATGCTGAAAAGGTGGTAAAGTGCAGAAAGAATGAAGACAAACAGAAAATAGGAATTGTATAATGTGGAAAAGCTTCCATGCACTAATAATAACTTCTCCGCCCCAAAATGCAAATAAGATTCATTCAGTATAGAATTCACCTTCTATTTGAATTTATTATCTAGAGTAATACGTGAAATGTAAAACAGAGAATGTGGAACATGGGATCTTTTACAATTATAGAAAACAAATATTTTTCTTTAACTTCATCTTCTCCTTAATTTTCTAAAAGCAATTCCTTTGAGAGTGAACATATTATTCTCTTCTTTCAGCTACCCGATTCATGTTTTTATAGTTTCTGCATCCTATAATTTCTTTTGCATCTTCACATAGTCTTCCTTGGTCTTTCTCTTAGCTTCCCCAAAATTTTACCTTAAAAATTCTTTTAAGGAAAATATGTTTCTATTATTGATTGTATTTCTTCCAGTAGGTTATTTGTGGGTTTATTTTTTTGTGATCAATTTATCATAAGTAATGCC
Source organism: Diploptera punctata (assembly GCA_030220185.1). Lineage (NCBI taxonomy): Eukaryota > Metazoa > Arthropoda > Insecta > Blattodea > Blaberidae > Diploptera > Diploptera punctata. Next base: position 1,435,049 of record JASPKZ010009820.1, read on the forward strand.
ACGAGTGATTTCCAATTTACCTAGGGGATTTGGAAATGAAGAATGGCATTTGTTAGGACTATTTAACGAATAAAATGAAGCAGTTTACTCAAATATCATCATTTAAATATAGTTACCGGTATTTAAAATATTTATATATTTAATATAAACGGCGATGTTTGAAAATAAATCAGAAATGTGTGCTTATGTTTATTCAGTGCAACTTTATCATATTATTTATTGCCAAATAGGATCGCAATCAGGGATAACCCACTAAGATCGCAATATTGTAAGAATGCACCCTAGTGGAGAAAAATGAAACACGTCAGACTGTATATTAAAACCAACATTATGGGTTATTAATTTTTTAGGAAACAATTAAATAAAATCATTATTTAAAAACACAATTTTTGAACACACAATTATCAAATGTATAGTTCGAAGGAATCTGTTCATTATTTGCTATATTCAACGTATTTGTTGGAGAGTCAGTCACTGCAAAATAATGTTCTGACCTATTCAGAATATTAAAAAGGAGGAGCTTTCTTTATTTTTGTAAACAGAATTTGATAAAGAGCGAGGCGTAACACGACTTCATTTGGTTATAAAACAAAATTCATTGAAACGTAATTGGGCCATGAGTTAGTCATTGCTAATTGCCTCCATAGCCACATTTCTGCTGCAATCTTTAACGGCCATATAAGAACACTCTCCAAAAAATAAGATTTTATCTTTTTTTTCTCTCCTTTCATTGAAAATTGCCTTTTCAACTATATTATAGCCTTATGTTATTCTATAACTTTATTGCATATTTTTTAATTGTTTCCTTTCTCTATTATCAAGTATATATTTGTCACTTCTGAAGACCGTATTTAGGTAAGTTTATTAATAAAAAACACGATTTTGTTTTTAAATAAATTCTGGTTCAGGAAAAAATAAAATTATAGACTTTTCAAAGAAATCATCATCATCATCATAGTACATTCACGAATTTAGGCCATTTGTTAACCTGTTACGGCCTCAAGAGAAACACCATCCAGAAGTCTTTTGAGTGGACGTCCTGGTCTTCTTCTTCCTGCAGGTTGATATCTTAACATTTGTTTGGGTATTCTGTGATCTTCCATTCGATGAACATGTTGCATCCATCTTGACTTATAATCAGAAATTTTGTTTTTTTATATTTTTAAATATACTGTCTAGTTCCTCTTCTTTATCATGGATGCTTCGGACATTCCAGGTTGCATATCTTACAATATCATTGTGACGTTTTCTTTTAACCATATTTCTTTGCTGTGGGTCGTCATATTTCAATTCCTTCTGGCTTTTTTCGTGTTGAGACTTGAAAGTAGTTTTGAAGTTCCTTAGGACAGGTTACTGGCCTGACGCTAAGTAGTCCAGTGGTAGGGCTGCTACCTTTTAGTCTCTGGACAGACATTAGGATACCGCATTTACTCAGTACCTGATGGAACGGTTATACCGCCGTGACTCGGTCCTCAGAGCCTCGTTTGTGAAAACGGGTTGTACCACGAGAAGGTGAGGATGAGAATTGGGTAGGAGAGGTTATACACACGTCACTACCCCTTACAACCCTAAAAGTGATCCCACAACAGGCCCGGAGGCCCTTAGGGTAGTAGGAGGTTAAGGCTCCCACTTTTTCTAGACAATGGCACTTTATGTCAGCCGGGTTGTCAGCCCTGCGTGACGGCCGCCTTTACCCCAGAACAAGCGTCTGGTACTCATTTCCGTTAGAGGCTGAGTCGAGCCCAGGGTCATAGTGCCGCCAGAGGATTTGGGTCAGTTTAAAAATCCTGACCCCAACGGGACTTGAACCCTCGACCCTCCGGCTTGTAGATCAGTGCCTTAACCACTACGCTACGGCGTAAATATAGTCTCGAATTCTATATCCAGTATAAAAAATCGAAATAATCTGGTAAATAATACCTAAGACCTAAATACTCATTCATATACTTTCGACAGGCCAATACCCTTTTCCCCCCCTCCCCTTCTGGATGAATATTCCGTTTCAAATTGAGCTATATAAAGTCTAAAATGACAATATTCTCACAATTTTTCACCATTTCTACTGAAGTGTTAAGCTTTTAACTACAAGGCGGCACCTTTGTGCCTTAAGTATAGCAAACCATCTCACAAAGTTCACAAGCAACCTACATGATTTTTATTGTATTGAATCGGATATAAATTGGTTATAAATTTATTATTACAGTTTTGCGTAATACTATTGTTCCAAACATAAATTCATCATATGTTTGTTCAAACTGAACGTACAGACTACAGACCAAAGAAAAAAAATACAATTATAAATTCGATAATCTTAAGAATAATTCAACTATTTGAAAAATATATTGATGAAGTTATTCTAGAAGTTATAATTTTCATTTACGACCTTACTGTGCGATTCAATATGACTTGATTTAATTATAGTTAATTTTATAAATATTTTAAATGATTTACTATGTTAAATATAATTATTTATTTTCTTCAAATCGAAAACATTTATTGGTTGCATTATTGAGATTTTTTATTATAACCAGGGTCTCCTGACAAATAACATGTTCTCTTCGTGATATGTTTGATTTTAAAGTGAATAGGTCTATACTAGTTGGTATTGGAATATTTTCTAATGCCATCTTTGCAAGCAGTCTATTGTTTCGCATTTTTTCCGATGCGGAAGATTATTGTGTACTGTAGGCCTATTATTATTATTATTATTATTATTATTATTATTATTATTACTTTTACAACTATAATAATATTAGTATTAGGCCTATTACTATTATAATTATTATTATTATTATTATTAATTATTATTATTATTATTATTATTTAATCAATTGAGTTGGTGTTTACTTGATGAAAATCCATATTCATTAATTAAATAAATATGAAAATCAAATAAAACTAAGTTTTATTTTTATTTAATTTATTATTATTATTATTTATTATTATATTATTATTATTATTATTATTATTAGACCAGAATATATCATAAAACAAACAAAAAATGAATACAATAAATAAGTACAATGGCAAACGGTGCAGAAACGGGAATTAAAATTAAAAAATATAAGTAGGCCTAAATAAAATTACACACAAATAGCTAGAATTTCTGGAAAAAATGTAATAAGAAATAGTGTATTAGTCATAATACTGAATAAAATCCCAAATCACCAAATTAAAAAGTTAAAAGAGTCAACGCCTTTCAATAGCGATGCTATCATTATCAAGACTCATTATATTCAGTCAATAATGTCTTGGAAACGATAGCGTCGCTATTGAAACGCGTACACTCTTAACTTTTTAATTTGGTGATCTGGGATTTTATTGACTGTTATGTCTAATACAATCTTATCACCAAGAAGATCACATTTATTAATAAATAAATAGTGTAATTAAATAAAATATGAATGCCTTCTTCTTCTTCAACTTCAAGGTTAGGCTGTAAGCATGTGTCGATCAAAGCAAGTCTCTCCATCTGGTCACGGAGGTCCAACGGAAACGTTTACCTCTTGGAATATATTGCAAAGCCTGTTTTGATAGACGAGATGTCTCCATTCTATTTATATGTTGAAACCATTTTAATTTGTTGACTGTCAATTTATTTACTTTCATATTTTTGTAATTGTTCTCTAATATCGGTATTGCGGATATGATCTCTTAAAGTTTGTCCTGCTATCCTTCTTAAGAAACACATTTCTGCCATTTCTAATCTCCCTTCTTCGAAATCTATTTAATGTCCAGTTTTCACTTCTATATGTTAGGAGTGCGACCACTAAGACTGCGTCCTGTTGGTTGCCTGACCAGGGGAGATTAATATTGCTGTTTTACTCAAAGTAAAATATGAGTCTTCAGAAGTTTAATTGTGGATTTCGTGTTTTTCGTAAAAATACGAATAAAATTATTTGATACGTAAAAAATAATGACAGTAGACAGATTCCCTAGAGAAATACTAGAATTGGTGCCACTTGGTAGAAGAAGAAGAGGATGGGCAAAAATAATGTGGAATGATAGTGTTTTAACCTGCAAGAGAGATAAGGATTTGTCAAAGGAGATCGAAATGACAGAGATATGTAGAGGAGAATGACAATATATTAATTGAACGCATGAAGATGATGAGAAACTTACTAAATAAATAAAATTAGTATTATTGTGCTAAAAGAATAACTATTATCCTATATAATTAGTATTATTACGTCTGACTAATCTACAGTATAGGGTCCATAATACCAACTAATTTGTAGCAGAGAAAGAATAAGTTGGCAAGTAAATCCCACAAACCTATAATAACTGTGGTATCTTAGTGACATCGAAGGTAATGGACTCTTTCTTCCTCTATTTATCGTTGGCAAGAATGCTATCTATGTGAAAATCTAAATGTCTTTACTAATGTAAGTTTCCGCAGAAAATACATTCTTACTGCAGGTGGTTCCTCTTTATGTAGAACATTGATGTCTATAGAATTATCTTCAGTTCATCAAACTCTACTTGTCGTTAAAACACCATCTATACAAAATTATTGACACATATTTTCAAGGAAGTAGCTACAGGAGAATATAGGTATAACATTAAGACTGCCAGGTGGATACTAAACATAAGCTCAGCTTGTCGAACAAGCGATATCAGTTAATATTTTTTAAAAGTAATTTTCAACTACCACACACCATTGATGTTAACTAACTCACTGGCAATACCGAACCTGTAAGTTCATGGCTCCGCGGATATCAGCTCTCCACATATCCCTATCCGGAGATAATATTTTCCTATCATACTCTGTATAATTTACTTCCCTCAATTCATGGTTAATGTTATTCCCCATATATTCTTTGCCTATCTACTTGGCGCTTTCCCTCTGGGTTTCCTCCATGCCTCTCTTCCATCCCTCATTCGTGCTACATGTCCTCCCCATCGCAGTTCACAAGAGTTAACTGTTTTTATAACACCTGGTTTCCTATAAAGACCATGTAGCTACCTGTTGTGTAGTCTTCTCCATTTGCATGTATGTTCAACTCTCTTTGGTCCAAAATGTTCCTAAGAACTTTATTGTCAATTACTCGTAACATTTTCTCCTCCTTAAGTTTCGCATCCATATAGTACAACTGGGAGAATAATAGTTTTATACATTTCCAGTTTAATTATTTCTTAGATACGTTGGGACAAGAGTTTCTGTAATGTATAGCACCATGAAATTCCAGAATTGAGCCCATATTTTATTTCTTTCTACACCTCATTATTGTTCCTAGGTATTGAATTCAACCACTTGTTCTAAATTACATCATTTACCATTAACTGCCCATTTTCATTATAAAATATATTTCTATATGTGAACACGTATTTAGTTCTATTATTTAATTCCAGCCCCCAATTCCATGGTGTTACTCAAAAGAGTATGCGCATTGACCTTTGATATTTTCTCGCTATCACCTAATAAAAGTACATCTTCAAAAGTAATGCCACGGGTGATTTCCAAATTATCGATAAATTCACTATGTGAAGAAGTGACGAGTGAATTTATCTAGAGAATTTGGAAATCAAGAGTGGCATTTGTTAGGACTATTTAACGAATAAAATTAAGATGTTTACTCATAAATCTTTATTTAAATATAGTTAGTTTAAGATATATATATATATATATATATATATATATATATATATAATGTAAACGGCGATATTTGAAAACAAGTGAGAAACATTTGTTATGTTTCATTTTCTTAATCATTGCAACCAGATCATATTATTTATTGCCAAAGGATCGCAATATTGTAAGAATGCACTCTAGTGGAGAAAAAATGAAACACATCAAACTGTTTATGACCAAAATTATAGGTTATTAATTAATTTCTGATATCCTATGATGTAAATATGTCAATTATATTTTTCTGGAACTTTATTTACCTGGGAAATAACACTTTTAAGAATGTGCATACAGTGGTTTCTTTTTCTTGTGGTATAATCAATTGCTATAAATGTTTTTCTATTATATCCCGCATGCACTAAATGCTTACATTCATGCACTATATATACAATCTGGGAGTCATTTGTGTTTTCAGATACATCTTAATATGTAAATTGTAATATTCAACCTATTTCTTAGAGAGTCACTGCAAAATAATGGCCTGTTCAGAATGTTAAAAAGAAGGAGCTTTCTTTAATATGATAAACTTATTTGATAAATTCCTGATGAAACACGACTGTGATTGGTTGTAAATAAAAATTAATTGAAACGCAATTGGTCATTGACTCTCATTTGGGGCATGAGTTAAATATTCAGCATAAACTAACAGCTTATACCATTGAGGTGTAGGCCTTCTTCATCCTCTAGATTTGAAATGGCTACTGGAGAATATACGTACAAAGTTAATACTGCAAGAAGGAGACTACACATATAGGCCTATTCTATTCCTCAAACAAGTGATATCAGTCAATACATTTGAAAGTAATTTTCAACCCCCGCGACCGATGATATTACAATATAAAATACAGCTGAAAAGATAATTTTATGACTCAACCGGGATTCGAATTCAAGAGTTTCAACTTTACCGCTGGTACTCTTACCACTTGATCAGACACAAATATTTTTAACTTTTTAAATCCCCCTATAGCCTCAGTAGTGAACTTCTATTCACATTATAACAGGACTGCCTCTATTAAAAAGTAATTACATGAAATTTATCCCCTGCCATATCAAGTTAAACACCCAACAATACGTCACAATATTGTTTGTTCTCCTTCTGTTTTCAGCTACTGTTCTCAAATATCTCTTTTCTCCTCATATTTCTATTTTAACTTTTATACAGTCCAACATTCTTGTACAGAAGAGATGGAATTGCTAATATTCTGAACACTTTTAAAAACGTTTCTTTATGTGTTTTATTTAATTGGTAGACCTACCTTCTAATTGTCCCACATATTTAAATACAATTTATTATTATTATTATTATTATTATTATTATTATTATTATTATTATTATTATATTATTATTATTATTATTATTATTATTATCTAAAATTATTGAAAATTCAACAAAACCTTATGTCGACGGAAATGGATTTCTTGAGGAGAGCAGTAAGGTGTTTTAAAATTAGAAAAATAAGAAGTACAGTCGTACGAGGAAAATTAATATTAGATTTTTAATAATAGATTATATATGATACACGCAATTAAATTGGTTTGTGCATGTAAGACGAATGGAAGAAGAAAGGTTACCCAGAAAACCATTGGAATGGTGTCCACCTGGAAGAAGAAGGAAAGGAAGACCTCGAAACTCGTGGATGCAAAGAATAAGAACTGCAATGAGAACAAGAGGACTGGAGGAAATGGAATGGATGGATAGAGACGAGTGGAGAAAGGAAATAAAAAAGTTTTGGCACACAGAAAGATGTGTAAACATTGAAAATCTGTGTATAAATAAATAAATATCATTATGGAAGGATCAGTTTTTGTAGTCGCAGAACGGGCATCATCACCCAATACTGCATTCGGAAGAAGAAGAAGAAGAAGAAGAAGAAGAAGAAGATATCATTATTGTTTGTTGTTATTATTATTATTATTATTATTATTATTATTATTATTATTATTATTATTATTATTATTATTATTATTCACTAGCCTATCGGGACAAGTTTCTTGAGTTAGGTTTTTTGGGGCTTTTTCTCGCCTGTAAGAAAAGTTTCGGGAAACGTTGAAACTAATTGGTCCCTGAATTCACCTAGCTATCCCAATCTTCAACATGTTACATTTACGAGTGCGTCGTTTAGTATGTATGAATGAATGAATGTATGGCGTTTTTCTTCTCTTTAATGTCCTTTCGTCTCGGAGGTGGCCCTGACATTAAATTGATACTCATCCAGGAAGATATTCCACTTACTTGAGTGGTAAAACAATAAATATGCAATCCTCGACATGTCTTTATAAGACTCGTGCGGCTTTGAGCAAGTATAAGTGGGCCTACCTATAAAGGTAAAGTTATAATTTGGTAAAGAGAAATTATTATTATTATTATTATTATTATTATTAATATTATTATATTATTAATAAATTATTATTATTATTATTATTATTATTATTATTATTATTATTATTATTATTATTATTATTATTATTATTATTATTAAGAAACAGGTCTACAACAGATCAGATTTTTAGTATAAGACAGATTCTAGAAAAGAAATGGGAATATAATGGTGCTGTACATCAACTATATGTAGACTTCAAAAAAGCATATGATTCAATTAAGAGGGAGAAATTATATAGTATCCTGCTGGAGTTCGGAATTCCTAAAAAGTTAGACTTATACGAATGAGTCTAAATGGCTCAAAGAGTAGGGTGCGTGTAGGCAAACAGTTTTCGGATACTTTTGAAATCCAAAATGGGTTGAAGCAAGGAGATGCACTATCTCCTCTACTATTTAATTTTGTACTAGAGCATGCCATTAAATCTTTAGAGAATGAGAAAGGCTTACAACTCAATGGTATTAATAAGCTGTTAGTTTATGCTGATGATGTAGTACTATTGGCCGATAGCGAGGAGATACTAAAGGACAACACGCACACACTATTGAGTAACACTAAGAAATTAGGACTGGAAGTAAATATCAATAAAACTAGATATATGGTCACACGTAGAAATACATTATATAATGGAAATGGACAGCTAATGACAAATGAGGGAAATTTTGAGGAGGTGGCTGAATTCAAATACCTACGAACTATAACCACAAATAGGAATGAGATGCACAAAGAAATTAAACTTAGGCTCAATTCTGGAAATTCGTGCTATTATGCATTGCAGAGTCTCTTGATGTCTCATACTCCTTTCAAAAAACGTTAAACTGAAAATATATAAAACTATTATTCTACCAGTTATATTATATGGGTGCGAAACATGGACTCTTACTTTAAGGGAGGAAACGAGATTACGAGTAGGCCTATTCGAGAATAAAGTAGCCTACTTAGGAAAATTTTTGGATCAAAGAAAGATGAACAGACAGGTGAATGGAGAAGACTACATAACAATGAACTACATGGTTTTTATAGGAAGCCAGATATAATAAGAACAATTAAGTCTCGTAGACTGCGATGGGCAGGACATGTTGCGCGTATGGGGAATGAAAGACGTGCATGGAAACTTCTTGTAGGAAAGCCAGAAGGAAAACGCCCAGTTGGTAGACCAAGAATGAGGTGGGAGAACAACATTAACTATGATTTGAGGGAAGTAGATTATACAGGGAATGATTGGAAAGCATTAGTTCAGGATAGGGATGTATGGAGAGCTTATGTCCGTGCGGCCATGAACATACGGGTTCGATAGTGCCAGTGAGTAAGTAAGTAAGTATTATTATTATTATTATTATTGTTATTATTATTATTTTTACCGGACAATCATAAAGAGGTTGTACTTTTCTTTAAGCTTAGAAGCCTTTTTTCGTTGAAGTTGAACACAATAAGGTCGCTTAGCGTGTGACACTACAAAAGCGTACGTGCAGAAAATGCTGCCATGCAGTACTAGATGGCACTTCTGCGTCCGAGTTCTCTGTCAAGGGGAAAGTTGTAACAATTAACTCAGTAAGAAATTCACTAATGTATTCTAATAAAAAAATATGTAATCTTTCATGAATTGGCATTCAAAGTAGGCCTATATTGAATTTTATTGTTTTTTTCCTGTTCCATTACAATACGTTCATCTGAAATTACAATGTTTTACTTTTATCTGCATAAATTAAGTTCTTTACCGTAAAATTGATTTACATAAAAAATGTAAAGAGGCCTACTTACGGAAATCTTAGCTTCAACACTGCATTCACTAATGCTCTCCACAGGTCCCAAACTTCCAACAATTGAATCCGGTTCATATTTCCGTTATCTAGTCCCCTAAGATCCATATTAATATTATCCTTCCACCTATGCCTAAGCTTTCCTGATGGTATTTTCCGCAAGGATTTCCCAATGAAAAAATAAAATTACTTCTACTGTGTGCTGTCTCTTTCAGTCTTCTAGACTAATGTAATAAAACAAGATAGAAAAATGTCTGGGTGAACCGGGATTTGAACTCAAAATCTCTAGTTTCACGCGCTGGTGCGCTGGTAATAATATTACTACGGATTATACCACGAGCAAGAGTGCTTTACAAACCTAAGAGTGCAATTAAAATTTCGGTTAAGGTGAGAGAAGTTCTATTTAGCTGAATTTGTTAAATTTTACAACTTGTGTGACTGCGAGTTTTTTAATTCCTTCATAAACTCATGTCAAAGTTTATTCTTTAGGGTTCCATTTTTTCAAACTATGGTCTACCATTTACAATGATTTTTTATATTTTTTCTAACGATTATTTCAATATATTTTTCCATGATTTGTGAACTAAATAGCATGAAGATGGCAGCCATATTGATTTTCAACGAATATTCTATGCATCAATAAAGACGTGTTCCAGTGCAGCCAACATAGAGTATATATATATATATATATATATATATATATATATATACAGGGCAAGTCAAAATGTTGTGCAGGTTTTCAGAAATTTATTATGTGAAAGTAATGAACATATAATATCGTGAGACATATTGTATGAAAGGTAAACTCTCAAAGTTTAGTTGTCCACTTCTAAAGTTCCGCGTTCACCCGCAAGATGTCAACAGCAGAGCAGTAAAGGAAAATGGCGTTGACTGGGATCAGAAGTCTTTCTGTGTGCTTGATTACCATGTAAACAACTCTGTGACTAGTGTTCAACGACATTTCCGTACCAGATACAATAAAGACCCGCCGGATGGGAGATCCATTCGTAAGTGGTACACACAATTTAGGGATTCAGGTTGTATCTGTAAACGAAAATCGACTGGCCGTCCGTCGACGAGTGAAGAGACAGTCGAACGCGTTCGCACATGCTTCGTGCGGAGTCCACAGAAATCCACCTACCGGGGAGCGACAGAACTTCAACTACCACAAAAAACTGTATGGCGGATTCTCCGGAAACGTTTACAGATGAAACCCTACCACTTGCAACTGGGTTCAAGCCTTAAAACCCGCCGATTATGCTTTGCGAGCGTCCTTCTGTGTTGATTTTCTCGCATTAATGGAAGAGAATGAGTTCCATGAGAGGGTAGTTTACAGTGATTAAGTGACTTTCCACCTTTCAGGAAAAGTGAATAGACACAATGTAAGGATTTGGGGAACTGGAACCCCCATGCAACTCTGGAACATCAACGCGATTCTCCGAAAGTGAATGTCTTTTGTGCCATTTCCCATGCAAAGGTTTATGGGCCCTTTTTCTTTCATGAACGTACTGTGAACGGACATGTTTTCCTTGATATGCTACAACAATGGCTCCTTCCGCAGCTTGAAGCGGATAGTCCAGATTTCATTCTGCAGTTGGATGGTGCCCCTCCACATACCATGGCAGTGTTCGAGACCATTTGAATACGGCTTTACCACAACGCTGGATAGGCCGTGCATCTCAGGGTGATCAACAACTCATTCATTGGCCACCTCGTTCACCAGATCTAACCCGTGTGATTTCTTCATGTGGGGTCTTGTAAAGGATCATGTTTACGTACCACCACTTCCAACAACACTGCATGAAACTGCGTGCCCGCATCACAGCAGCCATTGCTGATATCGACCGCGGACTGCTACAGAAAGTTGGCAGGAGATTGAATATCGGCTTGACATCTGTCGTGTAACAAAAGGCGCTCACATAGAACATCTGTGAATATTTAAAAAAAAACTTTGAGAGTTTACCTTTCATACAATATGTCTCACAATATTATATGTTCATTACATTTCACATAATAAATTTCTGAAAACCTGCACAACATTTTGACTGCCCTGTATATATTATATCAGAATTTTGGAACTTTCTACAATATTAATTTTGAGCGTTTCATTCTTTCATAGGTTAGAGTGCTTAAATCGCGTTAGGTTAAATTTTAGGTTCGTTAAATATCATGTATATTTTTTCTGCATCCCGTGATTCCATAATGTAAACTGCTTCGCGTTTGTTGGCGCATGCGCATGGTGTATGATTTGAACTGAGAATTTTTTTTTCGTGTCACATGTTGTAAAGTTTTTCCGTCGTTTCTATTTCTGAAGGAAATAAGTCATCATCATCTGCATTCATGGATTAGGTCTGTTGACCGATTCCGACTTCAGCCCATCTCTTTCTAGGTCTGCCCACATCTCGCGTGCCTTTAGGTTTGTATTTTGTTATTTGTTTTGGATATCTATCTTCATTCATTCTGTCTATGTGTTGCTTCCATTTTTGTCTATATGTATCCATTTTATCAGTTATTGCAAATATTTCAAGTTCCTGTCTTATTTCTGTGTTCTTGATTCTGTCTTCCTTAGTGCACCCTTTAACAGATCTCAAAAATTTCATTTCTGCCGCCGTTATCCTACTTAGGTCTTGTTTTTTATGTATCCAGGCTTCTGAACCATAGAGCAGTACCGGTACTGCCAACATTTTATAAAATTTCAGTTGGGTCTCTCTTGTTTTGTTATTTAGTGTTCGTAGGAAATAAGTATATAACATATTTATCTCAGAGTTGGATTGAAAGATGAGATGAGATTAAGCCCCTACATTTAGGCTTATAGAGGTCTGAGGACGACGAGAGTACCGGCCAACCGCGTATAACGAAGTGTCACAGTGGCGGATAAACCTAATTAAATGAGATGGAATTAAAATTGTGGCAGGGGGAAATGGGAGAACCCCGGGAAAAACCAGCCCAAGGTCCGTTCGGTCCATCACGAAACCCACATGGTGTGACCGAGACCAAATCTCGATAACCCAACGGTAAAAAGCGAGCATTTAACTGATTATGCCACGGAACCCCCTAAGGAAATTAGTATTAGAGTTGGTTTCACCAACAGAGGTAACTGTATAACGCCAGTTTAAGCTATGCATTATATATGGGGAAAACTGGCGTAATACAGTTACCTCTGTTGGCGAAACAGACCCTTAGACTATAATAATAATAATAATAATAATAATAATAATAATAATAATAATAATAATAATAATAATAATAAAAGGTCACAAGTGGCAGGTTGACCTAGAGGACAAACCCAAGAAAAAAACAGGAATATTATGGACAAAAGGGAGAAAGAAAGCCTATAGTAAAAAAAGATGGACATAAGGAGTAAAAGGAAAGTACTAAGTAACTAAGTACTTTGCGAAGTCCTACACGTCTCATTCGCAAATAATTAAATAAATAATAATAATAATGATAATAATAATAATAATAATAATAATAACAACAATGCTTTACTTAAACTGACAGAGTTAAGGCCATAAGGCTCCACTAAACCAGCTTATGTTCTGGGGGTAAAGGCAGTTGTCACCCAGGGCTGACAACTGGAGCAGATTGTATAAAAAAGTTGGGAACCTTAACCTCCTATTACCCCTAAGGGTTTCTAAAGCCTGTAATGGGATCGCTTTTCTTTACCTGCATTAGAAAAGTAGTTTAATATTTTGGCCAGACAAATTATTGAGTGAATGGAATGGCACGACTTCAACACCTTCCAGGCTTCAGTTGGATCGGGTCCATATAACTTTTTTATGGTCCAAGGACGTCTCCCCTGACCTGACTAAGTGCCAGTTCTTTAATCCAGTGTTTACATTCAGTAGCTGCAGGAAAATTTCAACTCAAAAGAAATCAAATTATAACCGCATCAAATTTGTTTATTGAACTGTTAGTAACTTGAGATCATCTTTTATCTATTCCTTAAACCTCTGGACTAGTGATTACTATCTCGCCTCTAGGTCCAATGTTTACGGGTTCAAACCCTGACGGGGTGCATGAATTTTTTTAATTGCAAATATCCTAAATGCGAGCCTAAGTTTTACGAATTAAAAGCACTTGCATTCGCTCGGCTTTGCTGTTCCGAGTATCCAAGGGGGAAGACATTTTGTAATACCATTTTGACCAGAGTGGGCGGTAATTTAAAGATAAAGGTAACAACTTTTTTGAAGCCAAATAATCAACTTATCATAATGACATCGAGGTGAAGTTCCACGAAACTAAATAAATATGAAATAAATAAATCTTAACTACAACTAAATAGATTTTCCTACAATAAATAATTCAAGCAAGAATAAAAACTTTACAAGCACAAGTTAAGTCTACGACCCACTATAAATTGTCTCGCCCTAATTTTCCCATTAATGTAGGAGGACTCCTGGAATAGAATCCCCTTATATGTGAGTAAACATGTTGGAAATTGGCTTTAGCGGGAACATGTGTTAACACACTGGCCAACATGACGATAGCATTAACTTGTTCTCCGAACGAATATTCACAGTAGTATAGAATAACCAAATATGGTTATAAGGATTCGAAACAGATAGACTCTTATTTATATTTTATTTATTTACAGTGTTCTACCCGAGGGCAGGTCTTTCACTGCAATCATATCATTTTCATGCTATGCCTTGCAACTTCACTAGGGAATTATAGGTATGCTAGCTTCCCATTGCTTTCCACGCCGAGGGATGATAATGATGATGATGATGGCCAGATGGTGTTCGGGGATCTTTTGGGCTTAAAAGCTACCTGGCATTTGTCTTACAGATGAGGAAAAATCCCGGGCCCGCTGCGTGACAAGACAGCACGCTACCTCGAGACCACAGCGGTGGAGTGATATATATTTCTACAGTAATTCTGCCCGAGGGCAGGTCTTTCACTGTAATGATAGCATGTTCATGCTATGCTTTGCAGCTTTACTTGGGACTTAAAGTGTGCTTTCCACAATGATATATATATATATATATATATATGGAATGATAAGAAAAATAAATGCCTGGACGGGATTCGAACCCGGATCTCAGAGATCCGGGTTCGAATCCCGTCCAGGCATTTATTTTTCTTATCATTCCATATTAAGCTTGCATTTCTCAATGTTAAACATTTAATTATAACATATATATATATATATATATATGTACTAGCTAATACCCGGCGTGCGCTGCTACGCCTAAATAAATGAAAATCAATGTGTTTTTTATGTTTAATTATATAATTATATAATTATCAATTTATATTTTTATATACCCCGTGCTGATTACCCAGCGTTGCCCG
Source organism: Diploptera punctata (assembly GCA_030220185.1). Classification (NCBI taxonomy): domain Eukaryota; kingdom Metazoa; phylum Arthropoda; class Insecta; order Blattodea; family Blaberidae; genus Diploptera; species Diploptera punctata. The sequence goes on from JASPKZ010009820.1 coordinate 1,450,114, forward strand.
GGAATCTACTTATGCCGATCTTCTTGACATCAATGAGCTAAAAGACAAAATTCGTTATTGTGAGTTATCCGTTAAAGAATACCCGCCATGTGCTGCTATGCTTGCACAGGAATCTACGCACTTGTCTCGATCTTCTTGGCATCAATGAAATGGCTATTGTGAGTTATCTGTAAGAGATAAACATATGCAGTCGTGGGATTTTTTATAGAGCTTTTTGAGATATTCAATTCTATGTACAATAATTTTGTGTATTTGTTATGGTTTAGGCAACGTAAGCCATTTAAGCGTCCAAAGAGCTAATTTTTTTCACATTTTCCACTACAAACGGCGATTTTTAATGGCGTAGGAGTTGAGTATCACAACTCTCTTATAGCTTATTTAAAATGGCTTAATTCTGGTACTATTAATGATAGAATAGATTACAAACACAAAAGAGCAATAGTCAGAAAAATTATCTAGAAAATTAAAAAATGAAGGATGGGAAAGTTTTATAAAAAATATAGAAAGAGATGTCACAGGAGCAAAAAGATATGGTTTCAAAGTATTCCAGCGATTAAAAGAAGATTGTACGGATAAATTGGCTATAAATGGAATGACAGCAGAACAATGGACACAGCATTTCAGACAGTTATTATATGCAGAGGAAGAAGAAACAAATACACCTCCCTGTCCCACAGAAGAATATAATGCTATAACATTGGATGAAGTGATAGAAACTATCAAGAAAATGAAAAATAGAAAAGCTAGTGGAGTAGATGGTATACCAATGGAGCTTTGGAAATATGGTGGGAAACCACTCTATATTAGATTGGTACAAATTTTTAATGATATATGGGCACATGGAATAATACCTCAGGACTGGAAAACATCATTAGAATACCCATCCATAAGAAAGGAGAAAAAAAAGTAACTGTTCAAATTATAGAGGTATATCATTGTTGACAACAGCATCTAAAATATATACATCCACTTTAAAACGAAAACTCCAGAAAATTACAGAAGATAAAATTGGAGAGGAACAATGTGGATTCCGAAAAGGCCGATCGTGTATCGACGCTATATTTGTTATAAAACAACTAATTGAGAAGTGGAAAGAATTTAATATCCCCCTATATATATTATTTTTAGATTTTGAAAAGGCCTATGATAGAGTCAAACGGGACATAATGTGGAAAATATTGGAAAGCTACCAAGTCCCCAATAATCTAATAAATGCTATAAAAAGTTTATATGAAACCACATTATAAAAGTAAAGTTAGATCATGGGAAAATAACAGATAAATTTGAAATTAACCAAGGTTTAAGACAGGGATGTGGACTATCTCCATTACTGTTTATTTCTATATCTAAATAAAATTGTCCAGGAGTGGAAAAAACTAAACCCCCCAGGAGTAAAAATATGTAGAGGAAATCAAATACAAACAATAATCTTCGCAGATGATCAAGTACTTCTAGCGGAGAATGAAGATGATTTGCAGAGATCAGTGTTTAAATTGCAGAATACCCTAGAAAAATACAACATGAAATATCTGAAAATAAAACCAAATCCATGGCAATCACTGGAAAGGAACTTTCGAGAGTAAAAATAATAATAAATAATAAACCAATAGAACAAGTAACACACTTTAATTATTTAGGTAATAATATATCACAGTTTCATAATCAAAAAGATGTGGAAACAAATTTAGAAAAATATAACAGATTAAATGTATAATTAGGAGAAATTTTGGAAAACAAATGAGGAAAGAAATCCAATTGAGATTTCATAATGCCATAGCCAAACCTGCTCTACTATACGGAAGTGAATGCTGGACACTTCGAGCAAAAGATAAATCCCGCATTAATAGTTCACAAATGAGATTCTCCGATCACTAACTGGAGTAACATTAAGGGATAGAATGAAAAGTGATGAGATAAGGATGCAGTGGAATAGTATGGAAATGGTTGAACATATACAAAATTATCAGATTAAATGGTTCCAACACGTCCAGAGAATGTCAAATTCCCGTTTACCAAAGATGATTTACCACCTCAACCCTAATGGCAAAAGAGACCTCGGAAGACCCTTCAACCGATGGAAGGATCAGTTTTTGTAGTCGCAGAACGGGCATCATCACCCAATACTGCATTCGGAAGAAGAAGAAGAAGAAGAAGAACTCTCTTATAGCCTATGTTCATCCCGGGAATCTCCTGAACATTTTGCAAAAAGCCCCATCATCGGATCAACGGTATGGCCGAGCATAAAGTACGAACAAACAAACAAAAGGCATACTATATCCATTGGTTACATTTCAAAAGTGGCATTACCAACTTTTTAAAATTAAATACCACGTACTTCTAATCAAACTAAAAAGAAAAATGAAACTCTGTGAACATAACTTTTTCCATTGAATCTTAATGAGTAATTAAATAAATATAACATTTCCTATGAATATTTTTGTAATTTAGTTTTATCAATTTTCTATATGCATAATATAAAAATGGAAGATGTCCTGTAATTAATCTCCGCAATCAAATTTTGTTCATTGTAACCAACACTATTTTCAAAAGTTCCTTTTCATTTTCTGACGAATGTACCGTGTCTTTTGTACTTGGTTCGTTTTTACAATAATGCTTGCATGTTTTTAATTAGCATGATAGTAGGTTCTCTTCGAATACGCGTGTTTCTGTCGGAGATTCCACAAGTCTCCGTGTTTCGTGTGTCCTGCGATCGGAAATGAGTAGTCCATCCACTTTTTTGGATGCATCAGTACACAAGCCTGAAGCTACTATATAATATGCATAATTGGAGGCGTTCAGCCCATTATTTAGATGTAACACGGGCGAATTTGCAATCTATGTGTGCCTTATAATTCACTTTCTAGTTTTTCTGCTTCTTCAACGATCATTCATTTAATATACCAGACGCCTCACATAGAGTGATTCGATTTTATATTCAAGGCAACTCGTTAACAAAAAACAATAAACAAATGTACAATTTTATTCCAGTTTCGATCAGTCAAGTGGAAACTATGGACAAATATTTTAACAATTTCTGTGATGTAATTATTATAACTAGGACTCGGAAGTAAGAAATTGGGACTGGAAGTAAATATCAATAGAACTAAATATATGGTCAAACATGGAAATATATTATTTAATGGAAATGGACAGCTAATGACAAATGAGGGAAATTTTGAGGAAGTGGGTGAATTCAAATACCTAGGAACAATAATCACAAATAGGAATGAGATGCACAAAGAAATTAAACATAGGCTCAATTCTGGAAATGCGTGCTATTATGCATTGCAGAGACTTTTGACGTCCCAACTCCTTTCAAAAAACGTTAAACTGAAAATATATAAAACTATTATTCTACCAGTTATATTATATGGGTGCGAAACATGGACTCTTACTTTAAGAGGGAAGAAAGGAGATTACATGTATTTGAGAATAAAGTACTTAGGAAAATTTTTGGACCAAAGAGAGATGAACAGACAGGTGAATGGAGAAGACTACATAACAGTGAACTACATGGTCTTTATAGGAAGTCAGATATAATAAGAACAGTTAAGTCTCGTATACTTCAATGGGCAGGACATTTGGCACGAATGGGGAATGAAAGACGTGCATGGAAGCTTCTTGTAGGAAAACGAGAGGGAAAATGCCCAGTTGGTAGACCAAGAATGAAGTGGAAGAATAACATTAAACATTATTTGAGGGAAGTGGGTTATAATTTATGTAGTTTACATAAAACATTACATTTTCATTGTAAAAATATTGATCTATACAGGGAGTGATTGAAAAAACATTAGCTCAGGATAGGGATATATGGAGAGCTTATGTCCACGCGGCCATGAACCTACGGGTTCGATAGTGCCAGTGAGTTAGTTAGGGCTCGGAAGTTGAGGACCTATAAAATGCTTATGAAAACCTTTAAAAAGATCAAAATATATCCTAAAATACCTAAAAACTGAAAAAAAAAAAAAAAAAAGGACGTAAAAGGGCAATTAAAATTAAATTATAATTTAATTTTCAACTGCATTTTAATTAGTGTAATAAAAATATTTATAAAATACACAATTCTAGTGAAATGCAACATACATTTCGAATAAAAAATTATGACAGTAAATGCTTCTCCTTTCATACTTTATTTGTTTTTAATTCAACATAGTTTGAAAAAGGAATTCTGTGTTCATTAAAAAGAAAATTCGTGGAGAATTTAGAATGAACGAATTTTCCCACCGATAATGAATTCAGCGAACTCGCAATGAATATCAGGCGGTCAGTATTCTGGTCAAAAGTAATGGGTTATTTTTTTGAGGATTTAATAGTTTCTCGCTGAACGAAAGTATTTGCAATGTGAAAAGTCTTTGGAAAGTAAAACTAGGTAGTGTTTTTAAAAGAAGTAGGAATTGAAACTAGACTCTGCGGATTCTTTAATTATACAAATGGTATAAATCTAAACATAAGAAGGTAAAGTTGCATAAAAAGGCGTTAAGACCTAAAAATAAGACTGAAAAAGGACCAATAAGCCAAAAAAGTCAAGAAAGAACAAATATAATCCATCATTCCCGGTCGGGACAGGCTCCTGGGTGAGGTTTTTTCGGGGTTTTTCCTCACCTATTACACAAATGTTAGGAAGCCTAGGGCCCAATGGTCCCCAAAAAAGTCATCGGCCATCACAATTATCATTATCACCCTTATCATTCCACCGGTGTGGAAAGCAACGGGAAGCTACCACACCTATAATTCCCTAGTAAAGCTGCAAAGCATAGCATGGAAATGCTAAGATTGCAGTGAAAGACCTGCCCTCGGGCAGAATTACTATAGAATAGAATATTCTGACTTACAATGGCCCTATATATATATATATATATATATATATATATATATATATATATATATATACTAGAAGTCCCGGCTACGCGTTGCTGTGGCTAAGGTATACGTTAAAAATTTAAATTAAGTTGCTATCTTTCAGCCAGATTACTTAAAACTAATACTTACACACGAAATTAATAATATTGAAAATAAAATAAACACTGAACACTCTTAAATTATGAAATAATCAACATTTGTAATTCAATTGAAATTCGCAGTTGCAACAAAAAGCACAGTCATCTGGATCTCTCTTTGTTAAATAATAAACCAATTACCTTACACCGCCATCTGTTAGAATCGTATGGAAGTCACAGATAATTATAACTCTTTGTTAAATAATAAACAAATAATTTGCAATAAAAAATAATGCGACTATAAATTTAATTATAAACTACCCTAAGTCTCAAGTTGGATCAAATGCACACAGTGTGCAAAATTTTATTAAAATCGGTTCAGTAGTTTAGGATTCCATCACGGACAAACAACGTGACACGAAATTTTTATATATTAAGATATATTAAGTTGGACCTCGTCTTCAGACATAAAATGAAGAAAGGGTTGTTTTCTCAACTTCCAAACCCTAAAAATAACTAATTCACTGACACTATCGAACCCGTAGGCTCATGAACATGCTTACATAAGCTTTCCAAAAGCCTACAACTCTATCCTGAGGTAGGCCTAATATTTTCCAATGACCTCCTGTAAAATTTAGTTTCCTCAAATAATGGTTAATATTATTCTCCTACCATTGTTGGTCTAACTACTGGACACTTTCCCTATGGTTTTCCTACAAGGAGTTTCCCATACCCCTCTTTCATTCCCCATTCATGCCACATGCCCTGTAGATCGCAGTCTATAAGACTTATGTTCTTATTGCATAATGCAATTCACCGTTGTGTCGTCTTCTCCATATAGGGCTATCTATCCGTTCGTCTCTCTTTGGGCCAAAAATTCCCTAAGATCCTCATTCTCAAATACTCGCAATAGTTTCTGTTTTTTTTTTAGAGAAGTTGGGATAACTACAAAGGTTAAAAACATAACATTTACAGACCTGCCTGAGAAATCAGTCGTCTTCAACTACGAAAAACTTCGGTTAAAATCTTTACTTTCGAATGCTTATCAACTGCTGAAGATGAAATATATTCCGAAAGACCTACAACCAACTTTTTCAACTAAAGTATCACAAAGTTGAGGAAGATTGAGCTACAAATTTTTATAATTTTAATCTTCAATATACTATCTGTAAGGTTAGTGCTTCGTATCCAGACTAGGTCATGAATTTTAAACTGGTTTAAAACATCTGGTTGCATCGAATCAGCCTCTAACTGAAATGAGTACCAGACGTTTGTAATGGGGGTAAAGGCAACCTTCACTTAAAGCTGAAAACTCAGCTGCCATTTGGTGATTATCTAGAAAGGTTGGAGCCTTTAGGCCGTCTTATTAACTGAAGGGCCTCCTAAGGTCTATAGTGGGACCATTTTACTTTTTACTAATCGTAACTATGTTTCAAAATAAGTATTAAAGGTTTTAAACTACACGGGTTAGGTAAGTTACTTTCTACCTTTAAAAAAGGAAGGTATCAATCAACAGCGAACATGTCAATGTCCAATAAAGGTTGTCCTTTGTTTGTCGGAACAATTAAAAAAGTTTCTCCATTTATGGCTCCTAAAGAATATTTGGTTGGCAACTGAAGACTGGAAATACGTTTTCAAACAACTTCCACTTGAAATTTTGCAGTTATGACTTATCTCAAGTGTATAAGAGCCAAAGTAATTGCATTTTTCTTGAAGACAAGGCGGGCATGACACTTTTATACATAAAAACATTCCTTCCTTATTTTGTTTTAACGACATTTTAGAATTGTCTTTTGTGATTTCAGTTAAACAAAAAGAATTACTTTACATCCTGACAAGCTGATTGCGCAGCGTTGCTTGGGTATTTATTTATCCCAAATTTTTTGGCATCAATAACCTTATGACCCCAAAAGTTAGAGATTCGACTGTAACTAACTCCATGGTGCGACAGGCCTAGAAGGCCCTTGGCCTACCAGCCGGCTGTTGGCCTCACATCTACATGTGTTAATCACAGAGGTAGACGATCATCCTGCAAGTGTACGGCTGTCACGTGGTCAGCATGTCGGGTCCCCCAGCCATTACAGCTCTTCTCTCAACCTGGAGCCGCTACTTATTGTAGCTACCCAAATTCCTCACGATGCTGGGTGGGCACCGGTTCCATACTGGCCGAAATTCCATGAGAAAATTTCTTCCCCCATGGGACACGAACCAACGCAAGTCCCGTAGCTCTGCGCCAAGGCTTTTTGCCTTAATAATTCAGCTACGGCGCGGGACACTAATGGGCTTATCGACCCTAAAATCCGTGAATTTGACACTAATATTTTTAGTTTTAGATTTTTTTTTTTTAGATTTCACCATCTCTCATCCCCTTTTAGCTGTGTTGTGGGGTTTCATACCACCGTAGAAACGTTTGCGGATTGTAAGTTATACGCGTACTGACTTCGGTAGAAATTACTACAGGTGTTTAAGAAATATGCTGGAACATATAGGCCTATACATCGTTGTAGATTTTTTTGTTTCCCCCATTTCAACCCCCTCTTACTCCCTAGGGTTGGTAGGAGTATTTCACCGCTTACAGCCACATTGCCGGAACATAATTTATATATGTACCAAATTTGTTTGAAATTGCTCCAGGTGCTGAGACTTACGCAGGCACATACCCACACATTAATACATACATACAGACGAGGAGGGCGCTAACGTACGTTCGTTTTAATACAAGTAATTAAGTTGTTTTTTAAGTCAAGGCGGGGATAACACTTTCATAACTATCGAACCCATAGATTCAAGGCCGCGCGGACATATACTCTCAATACATCCCTATCCTGGGATTTTTCCAGTCATCCCCTGTATAATCTCCTTCCCTCAAATCATGGTTAAAATTATTCTCCAACTTCATTCTTGGTCTACCAACTGGGCGTTTTCCCTCGGGTCTTTCTATAAGAAGCTTCCTTGCCCCACATAAATTCCCCAATCTTGCCACATGTCCTGCCCATTGTACGATAGTCTATGATATTTAATTGTTTTTCTTATATCAGGTGTTCTATTAAGATTATGTGCAGCTGATTGTTATGACGTCTTCTCCATTCACCTGTCTATTCATCTCTCTTTCGTTCAAACATTTTCCTAAGAACTTTATTCTCAAATACTCATAACCTTTTCTCTTCCCTTAAAGGAAGTGTCCATGCTTCGCATCCATATAATATAACTGGGAGAATGCCAGTTTTATATATTTTCAGTATCGGCTGCGGTGGACTAGTGGTTATGCTCCTTGCCTCTGGTCCCGAGGGTCGCGGGTTCAAACCCGGCCGGGGTCGATGGATTGTTTTAGGATAGAAAAATCCAAGAAGCAAGTCGTCCGGGAGGGACTTTAAGCCGTGCGTCCCGAGTCTGAAGATTTTCAGGCTCGTAAAAGATCCTCTAAGCAAAATTTACCGAATTTTCCCGTCCTAGTACTACCTTGGTTTCCTAGAAGTTAGTAGTATGAGGCGGAACGCTGAGCACGGACCACTCAAAATTGCATCTATACGAAAACAAGTGTAACACATAAATTAGTATGGTTCAGAACTTCTTCTTCCATGTAGGGGGGGAGACAGCCTAAATCTCTGTTAAGGAAACATGGGCTTACAAGAAGATATATTTTCAGTTTAACGTTTTTTGAGAGAAGTTGAGACAACATCACATTTTCATACATTAGAAAATTCCTTTCTTATTTTGTTTTAACCAGATCTTAAAATTGTCTTTTGTAGTTATATAAAACAATTGACTTTATATCCTAATATTGAAGTAATGGAGACGGTTAATTCTTTAATAATAGAGAATACATGTTGGTTACCTCTACAGCACAATGCCCCTGGTCAAAAAAAAGTTATATGCTTTAAATTATTCTTATTTGATTAGGCCTATCTCAGTGTTAACACATGTGATTGTATTATGTTGTATTGTTTTGTGCGGCGCTTTGTTTCGGAGTCCTGTAATGTTATACGTGACAATTAGAAGAATACTGTTCTTACTAAGATACATTTGTTAACAACCTTGTAACTACAATTATATATACGTGTGCTTTAAAAAGTACAGAGACTGCAATGTTCCAACAACTATACAATAATCGTTTATTATTATTATTATTATTATTATTATTATTATTATTATTATTATTATTATTATTATTATTATTATTATTATTATTATTATTATTATTATTATTATTATTATTATTATTAATATTATTATTATCATTGTCCACCGCTGTGGTCTCGAGGTAGCGGGCTGCCTTGTCACGCAGCGGGCCCGGGTTCGATCCCCTGTCGGGGCAATTTTTCTGGGTGAGGTTTTTATCGGGGTTTTTCCTCACCTGTATGATAAATGTCAGGAAAACTTTAAGGCCCAAACGGTCCCCGAAATCGTATGAACATTATCATTATCATCCTTATCATTATCATCGTCATCCTTCATCGGTGTGGAAAGCAACGGGAAGCTGCCACACTTACAATTCCCTAGTAAACTGCAAGCATAGCATGAAAATGCTATGATTGCAGTGAAGGACCTGCCTTCGGGCAGATTTACTATGGATGTATTATTATTATTGTTATTATTATTATTATTATTATTATTATTATTATTATTATTATTATTATTATTATTATTATTATTATTATTATTATTATTTATGCTATTTCGCATTAGAGGGACTGTCGTAAACCTAACTTCTCTCAAAAAACTGAAAATCTATGAAACTGTTATTTTCATAGTTAAATGGATGCGAATTATGGACTCTTACTTTAAGGGAGGAGGAAATATTGTGCATATTTAAGAATAAAGGTCTTGGGGAATTTTTTTAATAAAAAAAAGGAGACGAACAGACAATTGAATAGAGAAGATTACATAACAGATAGCTACATGAATTTATGGGAAACCAGATGTAATAAGAACAGTTACGTTTCGAAGAATGCGATGGGCTGGACATATGGCACAAATGGGTAATGGAAAATTCTTGTAGAAAAACCAGAGAGAAAACGCCCAGTACTTGGAGCAAGAATGTGATGGGATAATAATATTGTGACGCGTTGTAGTAGCGTCGTTTAAACTGTGCGGGCCGGCGAGAGAAACCTCGTATTGGTGGACTGGATTGGCGAATAGCCAATCGCGAATAAGAGGATCCATCGAATTTTCTCGGCTAATAAGCCAGTCAGTTCTAAGAACATCTATTCCTCGTTCGAGAAACATCGGAAGACGAGAGTATTCCATGTCGAAACATCTCGTTCATGGACCTGGAAATTTCCGTCTACTCGCCTATAAATTTGTGGTGAGAACGGAACGACCCCCGTCTTACGTTGTACAGCGAGAAGTTAACTGTGAGGAAGTGCTGTGTATGTAGTTGTGTGATAAGTGATTATCTGATAAGCTTTAAAAGAAGAATAGTTGTAAAATGAAATTGTGATTGAAGATTTAGTGATAATTATGAGAAGAAAATAAAGTGAAATGAAAAATTTTACATAGCAACTGTGTACTTATTTAAGTCCAAATAAGTTAAAGGGAAACCCTGTGCCGTCAGTGACAATATTAACCGTGATTTGAAGGAGATGAATTATACAGTGAATGATTGGAAAAATTAGCTCGGGATAATAATATAGGGTTTCCAGTATAAAACCGGACACTCTGCGGCTGGCAGAGTGAAATGCGGACGAGGAGAGAGCGCAGCCTGACGGGTGATACCCCGTGAGGAGTGTCCGGTTTTATATTGGAAGCCCTGTATAAGCTCATATCCTGGCGGGTCATGAACCTCCGGGTTCGATACGGCAGTGAACTTAGAGCATTAAAATTAATCTGATTAACTAATAAATATATGGAGAAGAAGGTATTCAAAATATTTTTTTAATCTGGAAATATATTGAAACATGGAGAATTAGATAAAAAATTAGCTGATTTATATGAAGACTTCGATTTGTTAACAATCGTCAAATCTTGTTTAGAACCGTCTATTAAAATGATTAAGACAATGCTTTGGAATGCGTAATAATAGGGGTCATAGGGGAAGGAGTGAAAGAAGAAGACCTCGGACAGTGTAGCTGGATAACGTAGAAGACGATTTGAAAATATTGGGAATTAAAATATGTAGACAAAACTTTTGATAGATGTGAATAAATGAAAATATGTTTGGCAGCCAAGATTCTCCAAGCATTCGCTTGCCAAGATTTCAAAATGACAATAAAGAACACCGAATACACTGGTATCGGGATATTGCTTTTTTTTTCAATCGGTTTATTTTGATACGTGTTTAAAATGCCTTACACAAAATATTAAAAATATCACTAGTAATAGTAACACAATGCTATCTAAAAATGCCGTAATGTTACCATGTTTCTCGTAAATAAATAAATACTTAAACATTGTAAAAGAGTGTTACAATTATCGTTGAAAAACGTTTAAAATATTACAAAATGCTAGTAAATACATAAGAAGTACATAGACTAACATCACAAGAAGAATATACTATGGAAAATGAAGAGAAAGGTAATGTAGCGTTGAGCCCATTGTTCACTTCTCAAATTCTCGAAAATTAATACTTCTTCTTCTTCTTCTTCACTTCACGGGCTAGGCAAATTGCCTGTTCCGCCTCACAGTTGTTCTGTCCATCTTTTCATTGGCTTTCTTGCATTCCTTCAACCTCTTGACTTGTAGTTAAATGCTGCTTTTGGTAATCTTATTACATTCATTCTTTCTACATGTTTAAACCATTTTTGTCTGTATTCTTTTGATTTTATCATTCAATGGATATATATTTAACTATGTTCTTATATCTTCATTCTTTATCCGATCCATTCTTGTGCGGCCTTTTGTTCTTCTAAGGAAGTTCATTTCTACGCTTTGTACTCTAGTTTGTAATTTTTTGGTCATTGCCCAAGTTTCAATAAAGTAATGCAGGAACTGCCAATGTTTTATAAAACTTCAATCTAGTATCTCTTCTTGTTTTGTTCTTTAATGTTCTATGTATAGTTCCACATATCATTTGGAATCTTGACAGTTTCATATTTTGTGTTAATGGTAAAATTACAACCAAAATAATTAATATAATACAAGTTCTAAACATTTGATAAAATTTTGTATTTTAAATTAGAATTACACATAGCCTATGAATACAATAACATGCATAAGAAAATCACAAAATTTGTTACCTCTTTTACATCGGTATTCAATAACCAAGCTCTCTAGGCCATGCCAACTCTGTCTTCCATAAGCTGAGGTTCCTATCTTTCAATTGTTCCCGGAAATATTTTTTAAGAACTATCTTGTTAGCACATGATGTTGAATAGAGTGAGCCAGTTAGAGTAGGTTCTGCATGACCCACATAATTAACCACGGAGAGACGGGCTGAGAGTTGCTCTTCGCGGAAAGTTTGGTTCGTTAATACCGGCCTTAATCTTCTACATTAAGCTAGCATTATTACAATAATGGTCGTCAACTTTTTAAACAATAATAGGCTCTAATTTCTTACAATTGTTCGCATGTTAAATTTTATATCCTTCTTAGCACAAGTCGTAATCGACGCCAAAATCCCAAAATGACAAAATTACATTTCGCCAGGTTTTTAGGAGAAAAAAAATTGTATTTTCATCATTAATATACATATTATTTGGTATATTGTGGCAATTGTAATGGTGGGATTTTGGCGTCGAGATCCTATAAGACACCTGGTAATGTTTATAGCAGTGGAGGGAGTTTTTTTTCTCAACACCTGGAAAAATGCAATTATGTCACTGGTAGCTTCGAAACAGTTGTAAAGTAGGATATGAAGGTGTCAATATTAAATTAAAATAAAGGAATAATTTAATACTATATACATATTTAATATTAAATATTTTAATATCTTAATATTTCTTAACAATTTTAATATTTATTACAAATTTGTTTTTTGAATTAAAATAGCATCTCAAAAATTAAAATATTTCTTAATAAATCTAATAGATAGAGATCTAATATTTGATTTTATTTCCGTAATCGCAAAACAAAACCCATCTGGTTTAAAGAAACCGAAAAGACCTAGTACAATTAAATATTTACAGAAAAATCTCTAATACATCGAAAAGCTAAATTAATTATCCAAGATTAAAACATAAGGTTCCAACATAAATATCCTCAACTCGTATCCAACTCAGGGTCGGGTCGAGAGATGTGATGAGCCACTATATATAGATGTCTGTGAATGACATGGGTGCCGGCCGACCACGCCTGACACACCGTCACAAGGGCAGATGAATGAAATGAAACGAAATGAATGAGTATGGAGAAATGGTGGGATGAAATTGTGGCAGGAGAAAATGGGAGGAACCCCGAGGAAACCTGTACAAGCTCCGTTTCGTCCACCATAAAACCCACATGGAATGACCGAGATTCGATCTCGGGACCCCAGTGGTGAGAGACGAGCGTCTAACCGCTTGCGCCACGGAGCCGCCTCCAAGATAAATCTATTCAAAAATTCGAAAATATTATCTCGGAAGAAGAGATGAAAAGACGATCAGAAATAATGAAGAAATACTGAGCACTAGGAAAGGAACACCCACAGACAAATTATTGATCGAACATATCCCAAAGAGGGTGAAACGAATATAAAAAAAAAGATGAAAGATTTGAATAAAATCGGAACGCTTTAATATATTAAGAAACTAGCCAATACCCGGCGTGGGCTCCTACGCCTAAATACATGAAAATTAATCTGCTTTTATCTTTATTTGAATAATTACAAGGAAAAATAATTATACATTTATATTTTTAGATATTCCGTGCTGATTACCCGGCGATGCCCAGGAATCTACTTATCCCGATCTTCTTGACATAAATTAGCTGAAATACGAAAATTAACGTGTTTTATGTTTAGTTAAATAAGTGGAAGGAAAAATGGATATCCTAATTATGTACAATAATAATTTTGAATTTTGAGTTTTATGTGATCTTGTTTTCTTTGCGGTCCGAAACATTTAAATAACTTGCAGGAGAAATTATTGTTTCGCTAATTTAAAGTTACGGCTGTCATGTGGTACGGTATACGCTCAATTGGACAAGACTTTGATGGTTTTCTTAGAATTGGCACTTACTATCAGTGAGTCCCAAACAGTAAAATTAACATTACTTCATAACTGATTAATTTATGGACTCCTGTTAAATGGGACTAAATAAACATAATAATATCCAGGAAGAAAGAAATAAAATAATACAAAATGCTATGAAATGTTATTTTTCAATAAATGTAGTGTTTAAATTAAAATTATCCAACACGTGAAATAAAAACCAGATTGTATAAAACACTAATTAAACCAGTGTTAACTTACAGGAATGAAACCTGGCTTCTGACTCAACTTGACAGATCTCAACTGGCTGCTTTTGAAAGAAAAATACTCACGAGGATATATGGACCTATTAAGGAAAACGGAGAATGGCGAATGAGATAACAACAGGAAATTATATGAGTTGTATAGATCAAATATCATTACATATATTTTAGTAAACAGAATAAAATGGACAGGGCATACGCAGAGGATGATCATAAAATATGTAATTAGAAGAATAATATATGGTTAGAGCCATGTAAGACCGAAAGATGGAAGACCGAATATGAGATGTTTGGAGTACTACAGAATGCCAAATCTTTAAAACTCAAGAATTGGTGAACGGTTACCAGAGAAAGAGAAGCCTGGAAAAAAATTCAGAAGGAATCCTTTGACCCACCTAGGGTCACTGTGCTAATGATGGTGATGGCGTCCTCTTCACGTTTACATCTCATCACTTTATTTCGGACTATCACATTTCAACATCCATCTACCCTTCTTGAAATATAGACCTAACTGATTCTGCTAAGAGATGTCAGACATCCTAAATACTGTGAGATTAGGTAAGTAATGACAACATTATTGTAAATCAGCGATCCTAGTGGTGACCATTGGCATGTTGTTGTATGCAGTCTGTGTAGTATTGAATACATAAATCTGTGATATTGAAAGCCTCGAAATAACAATATTTTGTGAATACATTCACTGTTTGTCACATCTAGTAAGTAATACCGCCCTAAAAAAGGTGTTCAGTAGAATTTTTTTGTAATGTAGTATACGTACTGGAATGAGAACAAGAGGACTGGAGGAAATGGAGTCGATGGTTAGAGACGAGTGGAGAAGTAAAATAAAACTTTCGGCACAGAAAGATGTGTAAACATTGAAAAACTGCATATAAAATTATTTTTTTGTCTAATGCCACCAGGTTATCTTTTATGGCATTTCTAGTTTTCTCCCATGGCATTGGCGGGATTGTAATCCATTTCTTAGGTTGGGGCACCTGGAAGGCGGAGTTACGTTACCCCGATGGTATGATGGGTGATAAATGACAATGAAGTGTCAGGAGAGTTCTTAACCTAAATTCCAGACCATAGGCAAAACCACAGGAATAATTCCCTTTAAGGAAAAATTCCTATGGTTTGACCGAGAATCGAACCCGTGCTTTGAGGCTGATCTTATTATTATTATTATTATTATTATTATTATTATCATTATTATTATTATTATTATCATTATTATTATTATTATTATTATTATTATTATTATTATATTATCGTATAAGGCCTAATTTGACATCAATTTAAATGTTATCTCTAGATTCATTTTTCTATTACATTACTCCGTAATAAAAATAATGAATGGAACTGATATATCTTATAGGATATATTTCCAATTTAAGGATTTATTAAATTGTGCGGTATAAATTACGACGAACCAAATATGGCGGCTGTTAGAAATTCTTTTTACATGTTGGGTTGCAAGTAAACCTCCACTTCTAATGATTGGATTTCGCTGAGTTTAGGAGAATACCTTTTTCGGTTTATTTAAATGGCATATACTGAGTTTCGTTCTGAAATATCGAAAATTGCGACCGCAAGAACGATTTTAAATTTTCGTTTCAAGTGAACTCCTTAGACTTAGTGATCAGATTTTACTGGTTAAAGAACTCGACCTTCAAGCTATGCTAAACACATAATTACCGCTGGTTATCGCAGCATGCATACAATGAACACACTTTATCGATAGTTCACCGAGAAAGAATACCAGCCAAAATCAATCTACTGAAAGAGCTTAAAATCTTGAAACAAGTCCACAACAACTTGCTTTTGAATGAGAACACACCCCAAACATACAACCCCTTATATGAGATACTTGAAAAACCAATCAGTTCCTACTCGAGACGCATCAGGACCCGCAATGTCTACAGCGTCTTAACTACTAGTAGCGCATATTCCTCCTGCTGATGATGGAAGTTAACTACCGAAAGGCCTAACAGTTATTATTTTATATACATAACTTTAACAAAGTTGAGGACGACGGCACCTGCCAACAGGTACATTTTAATGTTTAATTTTCATCTTAGGACTATTCACCTCAACGGAATTTTATATGAATTTTATTATTTTATTAATATTGACAATAAAAACAGCTTATACAACAAATTGATATGGCGCAAACATCCTACAGGTAAAATATCCAAAGATGTTGAAGCGACTGAAATAGTTATTTAGATGACTAGTTCTAAACTTAATTTTGTAACGTGTTGTCTACAATATTTTGTCTACGTTCAGAATATTTTAGTACATGTTGTATATTCAGTATATTTAATGAAATTTGTTTATCGCGGAAATATGTTTAGAGAAAGAGTAATATGGGCTCTGGAAGAAAAAACACGATAAATCAATAAACGTTGTTATATTCTGCAATTATGGGTGTTAGTTTTATATGTGAATTTAAAGTAAAAATAGGCGGAAAAGGTAATTTTCACGGTACATCAGGAAAAATTAAAAAATCAATCCAAGATGCAACTATTAATTTACTTCCAGAAAAGTCAAGGAAGTTTATTCATGTAGTTACACGAAATTCAAGTCCTGGTGTGTTTTACGTTTTGTAGAACCTGCATTTTATGTTTCGATAGCGTGTTAATGTTCTTAATCCAACATCGAGGTCGCAATCTTTAATGTCGATATGAACTCTCAATTAAAATTACGCTGTTATAAGTTCAATTTATAATTATATTCACAGGAGTAAATTTAACTTTTTTCCCTCAACACTTTTTTGTGTTTTGTTAGTATATAAATGACCGGTATAGGTTTTGTTGCCTAGTAACTACAAACCAAATCGTCACTGATTGTTATAATAGTAGATAAATGGAGTTAAAATAAGAACATAAATACAGACAACAATAGACAAAGCTTTCAGATGAAAACACACAACAATAGGCATAGCCTACATTGTTTACTAATCTATACATTTATACATGAAGAAAATATTTTGCCCCCCATTTTTAAGGACATTGCGCGAACGGAAGAGTATATTACACACATCATTACCTTATTATTTATAAAACCTCTTCACTAGACTCTCTGATACACATAAATTAGATACCCGTTCGCTTGAGCACATTGTCCTTTATATCCCTCCTCATCACACTACCTATTATTCGAAATCTTTTACAGTTTGCCTTGCTAGAACATGGAATTCCCTTCCACCCTATGTCAGAGACTGCCAAACTTTACCATCTTTAAGAAACAAATTGAAAATAAGATTATTAACAGAAACAACTCACTAATATTACTTTTTAAAAATTAATCATTTGTTTTTTCATTATTTAATAAAAATAGTTTCAAGATTTGTTAATAAATTTACCTAATGCCTTGTATAAAAAGCGATAGATTAATTCATTATAGTTTATTATTTTCTTTGTATTTTTTCTTTGTTTTATTTTTATGTATAATAGATTCGAGCTGTTATTCCTTTCTTTATACATTCTATCATTAATTTAATTTTAATTGTATTTAATATTATTGTATTATTAGACATTATTTTCATTATTATTCGATTTAACAGATAACTGATTGTTTAGTAAATACTATTATTGTATTTTTTGTCTTTATATGTAACATATGTTTGTCCTGGTGAGTGGAAGAGAAGGCTACATGGCCTTAACTCCACCAGGCTAAATAAATCTATTCTAAATCTAATCTAATATTTGGTATAATTAATGTTCATATAGAGGAGTGGAGAAAAATAAAATGTATGTATAATGTGTTACAAATAAATTAATAGAATAAAAATAAAATGAATTGTCTCTAAGGAATTTATGTGTATTATTCATTTGTTTATGTTCATACTGAAAGTGCATTGTTGCAAAAAGAAAATTGTGCAGCAGCAATGTGAATTGACTTACTTTCGTGTATTTATTAGTGATATATTATTAGTGAGTACATTTTATTATTTAATTTTAAATTAAATCCTGTCTAATCTTGGTTTCAGTAATTTCATTGCCATATTTTTTATATTTACATATTTGCACCTACTTCCATTATGCCTCGACATATAACATTGACGGGTCGGAGTGAGAGACAAAGAAGAAGGGATATATATTCCCGTACACATAATAATAGGCAAAACGCAAATTTAAATAGTATACAAATGTCAAATGACACGTTATTGTTTTTAAATATGGCTTAGCCTAGCTATACCACATATTTCCTATCGTTCATGTTTTTAAAATAAATCGAAAATTAATGCATAATGACGTATTTGTGAATAACTTAAAAATGTAATGGATTGTGGTCAAATTTCGACTACTGGGCGACCACTAGTATAGCATTAAAATCCTGAAGCGTTTCAAAATCAAAACTGCGATTAAAA
Organism: Diploptera punctata; assembly: GCA_030220185.1. Lineage (NCBI taxonomy): Eukaryota > Metazoa > Arthropoda > Insecta > Blattodea > Blaberidae > Diploptera > Diploptera punctata. The sequence goes on from JASPKZ010009820.1 coordinate 1,468,751, forward strand.
AAAGAGTATAAAAGAATAAAATATTTGGCCGCAGGGAAATTAAATCACCAAACAGGAAGAAAATTCAAATTAGACCATAGCAATGGTTCTCCTTTATGAGTGAATGCAGTGATTCAGAAAGACATAACTGCTATGATTCGAAAGTCACGGTTTATGTAGAGTCCGCGATCAAACCGCCACAACAAAGTAAGATAGCAAATTGAATTTTAATTGGTTTCTTACATCGTCCAATACAGCTTTTTGTACGAGTGTTTTAGTATGAATGAAAGTGATTTCAAGCGATGTTTAGCTACTATTATATACTGTACCTGTATTGAACAACGCATTACTTCATGATACAACCGTTCTTGGTAGACTTGCCAACATCCCTTATTATACGCGACTTAAAAATTGTTGTCAGTCGGAACGTTAAAATCCCATATCTACTACATAAAAATGAATGTTAGTTTGTTTTTTGTTCGTACTTTATGCGCGGCCATACCGTTGATCCGATTGTGATGGGGCTTTTTACAAAATATTCAGGTGATTCCCGGGATGAACATAGGCTATAAGAGAGTTGTGATACTCAATTCCTACACCCATAAAAATCGCCCTTTGTAGTGGAAAACGTGAAAAAGTAGCTCTTTGGACGCTTAAATGGCTTACGCTGCTTAAACCATAACAAATGCACAACATTAATGTAAAGAGAATTGAATATCTCAAAAAGCTCTACAAAAAATTCCGCGACAGCATATGTTTACCTCATACGGATAACTCACAATAACCATTTTTGTCTTTCATTGATGCCAAGAAGATCGAGACAAGTACGTAGATTCCTGTGCAAGCATAGCAGCACATGGCGGGTATTCTTTTACGGATTACTCACAATAGAGAATTTTGTCTTTTAGCTCATTTATGCCAAGAAGGTCGAGATAAGTAGATTCCCGGGCAACACCGGGTAATCAGCACAGGGAATCTCAAGATATGGTATTAAAGATTCCGGGCTATATGGCCGTGGTCTATAACTGGCGTTTCTTCTAGACGTTTCTCCCTCAACTGCGGAGGGCATCTTCAGTGGCGAGTGCTTCTAGGTGTTGTTTCCCTGTCGTAGACTCGACTGCGACTTTTTTTCTTGAAATAATCTTAATACCTTACATATGAATCAATCATATTTTTGGTTTCATTTTTATCGGATGTTGAACAGTTACATAAGTGTTAATACTATATTTTGCGCGATAGTGCGTTTTGTCGTACTTACAGCAATGGCGACCATGAAAATATTTGGAACTACAACAAATTTTATAACTTTATCATCTACTCTACAGGAATATTTTATGTATACTACAGACATTGTATGTACAAAAAAAATATTCAAAAGATGGTGTTAATAGGCCTATACATTATACGAAACACATCACTGCATTTTAAATGAACTGAACTGTATTTCAAACAATATAAAACAACAAATAAGTACTTGCCGCTATTTTCACTAAATTGGTCTCACGGCCTCCTGTTGTTTCAACTAATAAACATTGCCCACACTGTTAATGTTAGTAAATTGGTTATAATCAACGAAAATATTTCAAACAAAGATATTATTTTACGATCGCTCGGTTTTTAAACATTTTCCTCGATTCTGTAAAAACCACTTCCCAACCACGCAACGTAATAGGCTTAAACAATTACTTTAAAGACAAGCAAATTCGTGTAATACTAAATAATTTTTGCGTTGTGAGATTTGAAATGGTTTTAAGGCTTAGTTTTGATATTTCTAACAACTTATCCTTAAAAATCTCACTTTCAGTTATTTATAAGGTAAATAACTATAATAAATTATGGAGATATCGCAGTATATGAATCACATTTAAAGCAAGAAGCGCGAAAGTGTTTTGAAAAGTGTGAAAAGATCAATGAAGTGCTTGACAAGACAAAGCACTTCACAATCACGTTCTCATTTCAATTAAACCTTTCTCTTATTTATATACCTATTCTTAATGCATAAGTGATACAAGCTCCACAATACTATTACTCGCAAAACATCAAACTATACTAGGGTAATGACTACTATCCAGGCTACAACATTTCGAAATACATATACTAGACAAGAAATGGATGCACAAGAAACTGTTATCGAAAGGATAACAAAGAGAGCTTTACAGTGGTATGGACATGTACAACGGATGTCGGAAGACCAGTGGCCCAAACAGGTGTTAGATTGGATGGTACCAGGCAGAAGGAAGAGGGTGAGAAGTAGAAGAACATGGTATGAGGGAATATATGATGCCATGATGAAGAGGAGTGTGGAAGAGGGACAATGGGAAGACAGGAATCTCTGGAAAGCAGGAATCAAGGGCGAACTGCTGTAAAGTGGAAAGCTTTTATTAGGTATTAGGTAGGTATCTGACTGAAAAAAAAAGTCCGTAACTTAGTAACTGGGTTAACTAAGCTAATTATTCAGCAAGTCGAACTTATGGTCCATTTTTATGGTTTACGGACATCTCTCTTTTATTAACCCTTGTATTGGAGAAACTCAATTTGTTATGCAAAGTTATTTTAATTTGTCAAACTGCAGCGAAAACAAACTATGCATAACCATTTATTATTATTATTATTATTATTATTATTATTATTATTATTATTATTATTAATAACAGTCGGCCGCGGTGGACTAGTGGTTATGCTCCTTGCCTCTGGTCCCGAGGGTTGCGGGTTCAAACCCGGCCGTGGTCGATGGATTTTTTAGAACGGAAAAATCCAAGGAGCAAGTCCTCCGGGAGGGACTTTCAGCCGTGGGTACCGAGTCTGAAGATTTTCAGGCTCGTAAAAAATCCTTAAGCTGAATGAAAAGGCATCTAAGCAAAATTTACCTAATTTTCCCATCCTAGTACTACCTTGGTTTCCTAGATGTCCGTATGAGGCGGAACGCTGACCACGGACCACTCAAAATGACATCTATACGAAAAAAAGTGTAACTAAATTAGTATGGTTCAAATTCTTCCCTGTAGGGGGAGAGCGCCTAAATCTCTGTAAAGGGAAAACATGGGCTTACAAAAAAAAATATTATTATTATTATTATTATTATTATTATTATTATTATTATTATTATTATTATTAACTGTTGTATATTGTTGTATAATGTGACACAAATTCAAGTAATACCTACAGATTCATTTCTCTATTACTTTATTAATATATTAAATAAATTGATCTAATATACAAGAACGTTGAAGCAAAAACACAGAAATAAATTATTAGTAACAGAAATGAACTTTTTAAGAAGATCGGCAAGAATATCAAAATTAGATAAAATAAAAAACAATACAATAAGAGAAATAATTAATGTAGAAAAGGATATTGTACAAGAGATTGAAGAAATTCAACTAAGATGATATGGACATATAATGAGAAGAAGGGACACAGAAACAAACGAAGTATTGAAATGGAAAAGGGAAACGTGGTAGACCAAAGCCAACGTGGATAAAGGGAATTCAAGACAACATGAAAAGAGAAATATGACATTTTATTAATAATTCTTCTCAAGGCCTCCTGTTATTTCAATTAATAAACATGCCCACACTGTTAACGTTAGTCAATTGTTTATAATGAACGCAAATATTTCCAACAAAGATTTTATTTTACTATTATTTATTATTTTGAAAATACCATCACGCAAAAAATAATGTACAACGCACGTTTGTGAAGTGTTTTACAGAATCTCGGAAATTAAAATCCTCGCTGTCGCTCGGGTTTTAAACATTTTTCTTCGATTCTGTAAAAACCACTTCCCAACCTCGCATCGTAATATACTCGTACTATTACAGTGCTGGAAGTAGTAAAGTGATCCCATTACAGACCTTAAGAGACCCTTGGAGTAATACAAGGTTGAGTTTCCCATCTACACAATCAGAATAGGATATCAGCCCAGTTGTTAGGCCCACGTGAAGTCCGCCTTTATCCCGAGAACAGATGCCTGGTACTCATTTAAGTTAGAAGTTGATCCGACCCCAAAGTCTTGGTCTCGCCAGAAGGTTTAGACCAGTTTAAAAAATATTTATGAGTGACATGTGCCCACCATATCGGATCTCCAAATCGTTAAAGCTGGTTTTCCCATCCTGGAGCATCTGCTTACTCCAGCTATCCAAATTTCCCATGATGCTGGATTGGCACCTGCGCCACTATGGCAGAAATTCAATAAGAAAATGTGTTCCTCCATGGGGGACACGAACCAACGCGAGTTCCATGGCATGATGCCTTAACCCGCGAGAGACTATTTTACCATTTAAGAAAAGGCTATAAAGTTTTCATTAGACATAAAGCTTTGAACCAAGGCATGATGCCTTAACCTGCGAGAGACTAATTTACCATTTAGGAAAAGTCTAAATTTTCATTAATCTTTTCATACAAAAAATTCAACCTGCATATGTTTATACCTTTAGACTTCTAAACCCCTTAACTAATAAAAACTAAACTAAACTCACTGGCACTATCGAACCCATAGGTTCATGGCCGCGCGGACATAAGCTCTTCATACATACTTATCCTGAGCTAATATTTTCCAATCCCCTCAACTAATATTCATGAAAATTTGTACATGTGTTTTCAAGTGCGCCGAGTGTTTATCCGTTATATGTTATGTTCTAAAACCATTAGATGTAGGAGTTCAGCTGAAACTGAAATTAAAAAGTCGCTCTAACGGTCGCAATTATCAATATTTCTGAACGAAACTAGGTATATTCTATTAAAATGAACACAGTTGCACATTGTTCAAAACACAGCCAAATCTGACCACTAGAAGTGGTGGCTTACCTGAAATACGAAAGTAAGAATTGGACTGTATCAAACCGCCACGTTTGGTTCATCGAAATGTGTAACTTTGTATAAACATATTATCAGGTCCGGCGAGGGTTTAGCGGCTATTATGCTCTAAAAACAATACGTGTAGAAATTTACCTGAAACGAAATTTCTGTGGCCACAATACGTAAGTCTGAAACAAAATTTCACGAGAGCTTATTAATATTCCAATAATTTATTAATAATCAGAGATTTGTATTACTTCTGACCAAGAGATATGAACCATAATAAAATCAGCTGTTACTTAAGAATTTCACCCTTATGATAGAGGAAGAAAAATGCTGTATTTATGTCATATTAATCTAACTAACTGCCTTAGACACGTTGGGTCTAAATCGTCGTAAACAACAACTAGTAACAGATACTCAACCTGCTGATGATGGAAGTGAACTTCCGAAAGGCCTACAGATACCATTTAAAATATATAATCAATTGAGTTGGTGTTTACTTGATGAAAATCCATATCTATTAATTAAATAAAAATAAAACTTAGTTTTATTTGATTTTCATATTTATTAAGATATAACATGACTGAAGAAGGTACAGTGTACCGAAATAGCTGTCACTGAATTATATCTTAATAAATATGAAAATCAAATAAAAATAAGTTTTATTTTTACTTAATTTTAAATATAAATTTTAACACAGTTGAGGACGACGGCATCTGTCAAAAGGTACATATTTTAAGTTTTTATCTTATAACTTAACTAACTCACTGGCTCTATCGAAGCCGTAGGTTCATGGCCGCGCGGACATACGCTCTCCATAAATCCCTATCCTGAGTTAATGTTTTCCAACCATCTCCTGTATAATCTACCTCCCTCAAATCATAGATAATGCTATTCTTCCGCCTCATTCTTGCTCTACCAGCTGGGCGTTTTTCCTCTGGTTTTCCTACTAGAAGTTTCCATGCACCTCTTTCATCCCCCATACGTGCCACGTGTCCTGACCATCGCAGCCTACCAGACTTAATTGTTCTTATTATATCTGACTTCCTATACATATCATGTAGGCTCAGTATTAATCAGTATTCTCCATTCACCTGTCTATTCATACAAAATAAAAATCACTAAAATCGGACTTATGTTCTTTTTACCTTAATGCCACAGAACTTAAAAATCATATTTCATTTATTTAGGCGTAGCAGCTCACACAGGGCATTTGCTAAAACTTTAAACAATTTTCTGAGTTCATTTCAGTTTCATATGGACAGATTTTTTCCTGAAAATGAAAGATGATTATACCGGTGGAGATACAATTCTACGTAACCAGAAACATTAAACCTAATGTAAAACCAGGATGTAATATATATATATAAAACACCAACAATTACACTCCATCAATTGAACACTTTTTCGCGCGTAATTCCATTTGCAGATTGACTATTTATGGAACTTCAATAAAATACTAAAAGAAAGTTCTTTTCCTTCCAAGTATCGATGTAGATTCATGGAAAAAGAAATGGAATAGACATATAAGATGTGACTAATTGCCAAGAGATGTGTAGGCTATAATTTCTACAAAACAATTTGCCATTAGGTTTCAGAAGTCTATAAATTAACGAAGGAACAACTCCGGAAATGATTATTCAGGAAACTATAAATTTGGGGCTGACAAACTTTACATTTTTTATGTATTTATTTACATTCTAAGGAATTCTAAATATTCTAGATAATTTACTAATGTCATTTATTCATGCAACTTAATTTCTCTTTTGACAAAAGAAAAGTATTTGTTGCAAGAACTAGTTAACCCATATTTACACGCTTTATATTAGTTTGACCTGTATCTGTCTATGTAACGGAATCTTTCAACACGATTTTCACCCACTTAAAACATTGGATCAACTTGAAACTTTGTATACTTGTAAAAGACCAATGACAATACAATAATTTCATAATGTTTTATCTAAAATACTGGCCAGGATCATCATGACATAAAAAAAATAAAGACCGGTATAATAGGTTGCGGACTTATCGACTTTTAGTCCATCGTTTTAATAAATTAATATTATATCCTCTAGGAGCTCAGTTGGTACAGCGGTGGACTGTAGTGGTATATAATTTCAGTAATCCATAGCTCGCTGGATCAAATCCGGCCCGGAGGATATTTTTTTTTAGAAGAGTATTACGTTTAGCTCATACTACAATAGTATTGAATTTAAAGATATTTACATTTTTGGAAAATCAAACTAAAAAATAAAAAATAAATAATAGTTTAAAAAAACTGAAACAACTCGCTTTGTTATAAAACTGAACTAAAAAATGAAAGATAATTTTAATTTCCAACACGCTTGAGATAAAATTAAAGTGGTCAACAAAAAAATCATCTCCAACACATCTAGAATGTGCTACTCATCCTGCTGATGATGGAAGTTAACTTCCGAAAGGCCTCGAAACAATAATATTTTTAATGCATTATTATAAGACAGTTAAGGACGATGGCGCCTGCCGACAGGTACATTTTAATTTTTAAAATTTTTATCTTATGACTATTCACCTCAACGGAATTTGATATGAATTTTATTCGCGCTTTCTGATTCGTGAGTCCAAAGTTCACGTACCCTGAAAGAAAGATCATCTTCTTCTTCAAGGATTAGACCTGTTGGTCTGTTCCGACTCAAAATGGTTCACGCCACCTCTCTAAAGGTCGACCTATATTTGTCTCCCTCGCATGAGCCTATTGGACCTAATATAAAAGAGTTCTTGCCATCCTACTGTTTGACATGGTCTCTCCACTTTATTCTACTTTTTCTATTAATGTTGTGATGATTCTATGATAAATTTCTTTCTCATATCAGTACTTCTTTCGTGATTTAATAATGTATTTCCAGTAACAAAGCAGAGAAATGACATTTATTAAATTAAAAATATATTCTAGTTAATTGAAAAACGGACTGCAGTTGGAGAAGAAACCCATTTGACAATGATAGATTTAGAGAAAGCTTATGACTCAATCCCGAGGAACAAATTATGGGAAGTATTGGAGAAATACAATATTGATAGAAACCTAATAGAAATTATTAAACAAATCTATAAAGATAACTCCGCTTATGTTAAAATTGGAAATATAATGTCTAATCCTATAAAAACCACAAAGGGATTGAAACAAGGGTGCAGTCTATCACCAATTTTATTCAATATTTATGTAGAATTTATATTAACGAAATGGAAACAAACCTGCAAAGTTATGGGGATCACAATAGGCAACAGATTTTTGCTGACATTACAATTTGCTGATGATCAACTGGTTTTAGCGCAAGACAAATTTGATATGGAATTCATGATAAAAAGGTTGAAAAACACATATGAATCATGGGGTCTCACAGTAAATTTACAAAAAAACAGAATATCTGGCAATAAATAGCAATGAAAGAGAAAATTTAATATTGGAGGAAGGAATCCAAATAAAGCAAGTGAAACAAACTAAATGTTTGGGAATGATTATGGATAACATTGAAGGTATAGGCAAAGAGAACATAAAACATAGAATTGAATTGAGTAGCAAAATATATCATCGTTAAATTCCATATGGTGGGATAAGAATATTTGGAAAGACACAAAAAAATATATTGGTAAAACATTGGTGGAATCTGTTGCAATGTATGGAAGTGAGGTATGGACAATCAATAAGTACTACAAGAATACACTAATAGCTCTAGAAATGGATTATTTACGCAGAAGTGCCAGAAAGTCTAAATTAGAACATGTCACAAATAAGGAAATTAGAAACATAATGGAAGCAGAAGAAAGCATAATTGAAAGAAATGAGGAGAAGGAATTAAAGTGGTTAGGACATGTCTTAAGAATGGAAGATGAGCGATGGCCAAAGCAACTATATGAATGGCATCCGAACAGAAAGAAGAAAAGAGGGAGACCAAGGTTAACATGGAAGGAAAACATGAAGACAGTAATGCAAGCTAGAGGGCTAAACATCGAATATGCCCAAGACCGTAGGCTTTGGAGGTTTGGCACGGGAGGACTGTAGCAGCTGTAAAAACCCGAAGATACATATAGAAAAATATATTCTGCAAATTATCAAAATTGTATTATTGTCACTATTATTACTAATATTATTATTCAATTTGTCTTTTCTTTCCCCTGATAACTTTATATTATGTAGCCTATATCTATCATGTATCATTAATCAACATGTAACTCCATCAGGTAAAATAAATAAATAAAATTGGATCATAAATTGGACTTCCTGAGGAATTCGGTTAGATTACGCAGTTCCTATGCATTGAAATTCTACTTCCCTTAAATAGTGTAGAAGTAACTCATTGGCACTATAGAATCATGGCCGCGCGGACATAAGCTCTCCATACATTCCGATTGAGGGCCTTTCCACTTTTCAGCGGTTGCCCTTTTACCAGCCAGCTGCTGGCCCTTCACATCCACATGTGTCAATCACAGAGGTAGATGATCAACAGCCAGTGTAGGGGTGACATGTGGTTGGCATGTCGAGTCCCCCAGCCGTTATAGCTGGTTCCTCAACCTGGAGCCGCTACTTATTGTAGCTACCCAATTGCCTCACGATGCTGGGTGGGCACCGGTCCCATACTGGCCGAGATACCATGAGAACATTTCTTCCCCCATGGAGACTCGAACCAGCGCAAATCCCGTAGCTCTGCGCCAAGGCTTCCTACCTTAACCGCTCGGCTACGGCTACATTCCTACCCTAATACTATAAGTGAATAAGTCATTTCGAAAAGTGATCATCTATAACTGAGCAATTTTACAGGAGGGGGAGAAAAAACTGATTCAACTTGTTCAGGATAAAGCATTGAATTTGTAATTGCTACTGAATAAAGTCAGAAAGTGGTAAAGAAATAGTGTAGTTCATGCGTCCTCACGAGGAAACAATGGAAGTATGTACATAAAACGTGGAATAAAGAAAAAAGTAAATTTCAGAAAAATAGTAGATGATCCCTCATCGAAATGACTCTATCAAGTAGACTGAAAACATTATAATACGTATATTTTTGTAAAAATAACATTTGTTAATATGTGATAATGCATTGGCCCAATCGATGATATTAAGAATCACTTGGGAATGGTGATTCCTCTTTTGAAAATCGTGTGAGGATGATTATGTTGTTTTGTTTTTGTAATGTGTTAATACTCGAATATTTTCGTTAAAGCTGAAATCTATTTCTCGTTGCAAAATCGGAATACAATAATTCTTTCCCAAGGGATTCGAGTTTGTAGTTATTTAATTCTTATTCATGTATTATGCCTATTGATTTTTAAGTATTTATAATGTATTTCTAGAATAAAACATTAACCAGATTAAATGGCTGCTACATAAAGAACTGTAGGGACCTACCACTCCATGTACGAGCGATCTAAGACATCATGCCTTCACGCAGTGTTATGGCATGAGACCTGCTTCGGGTCTTCATGGGAGAAGACATTTCTCATGGAACGTGTATAGAGCCGGTGCCCAGTATCGTAAAAATAAAATTGTTACCTGCGATAAGTATCAATACCAGTAAAATTCATATCAAATTCCGTTGAGGTGAAGTCATATGATGAATGTTAAAAATTAAATTGTACCTGATGATAGGTGCCGTCGTCCTCAACTTTGTTAAAATATGTATACAAAATTAACTGGAGCGCTTTCGGAAGTTATCTTCCATCTTCTGCAGGTTAAGCTTCTGCTACTTGTTGTTGTGTATGGTGATGTATACTCCAACTGTTTGTATTACCAGTTTAAGGAGTAAGCGCAGTTGATGACGGAGGGCTCTGCAGTCGTGTTTATGCAGGAATAGAACACGTGGCACTACTATCTATGAGGGCAGAGGGGAATGGGACGTGGGACGCTGACAGTATACACTGCCGTATGTGACGTCACGTGTAGCAACAAACAGAGCTTCGTATTTCTTCCGCCTGCGGAGATATTTTGAATGACTAATAGCAGCAACTGACTTGTTTTTGACGATCTCGTATAATGGGTTTGACTGGGGTGCAGGACAAGCAGAAATTTCAATACAAGATATAAAGAACACCTAAAAGATTTCATACACGCGGGTGATAAATCAAGCTATGCTAAACATCTCATTAACGCAGGTCATCGAATGAACTCAATTGAAAATATTCTCACGATAATCCACGGAGAAAACATTCCAGCTAGGATAAATATATTTGAAGACCTTGAAATTACAAAGCAAACAAACACAACACCTCACTTTCTAATGAGAACGGCACCCCAAGTCAAACCCATTATACGAGATCATCAAAAAACAAGTCAGTTTCTACTACAAACAGTGGGAGTATACATCACCGCACACAAGAACAAGAAAGTAAGTAGCAGAAAGTTTAACTGGCAGAGAGATGGAAGATAACTTCCGGAAAGCGCTCCAGTTAAGTTTATTTACATACTTTAACAAAGGGTTGAGGGCGACTGCGACCTACCAACAGGTACAATTTAATTTTTAACTTTCATCCTGCGGTAAAAGTAGCGGCCCAAGGTTGAGGAAAAAATCAGCTTACAAAGACAGAGGGGACCCCGTAGGTTACACCATATAAGGACTAGAAGATAAATATAGTAAAACTTGTTTCATCCGGAACGTGAAATAAATGCGGAAAGTTTTCTGTTCAATGTGAACAAAAGTTCTTGGTCCGGGCAAAATAATAGCAATTTTACGTGTATTTTAGTTGTATAAAACGGAATCTGCCAAAAACGCGGAAACGGAAGGGATTTTTCTACACAGTTCAAAGAAAAAATATTTATAAGGCGGAAAGATAAAAGATAGAATTACTTTAACTTCAGTGACATTCCCGTTCGGCGAAATCATAATAATAATAATTGAATATTCCTGCCGCCGAGTGAAGTAGAGTTTCTACCTGTATTTGAAATTTTCTTTATGCCTCACTGCACACCCTCTTCTCTCTTCTTCTTATTCATAATTTGTAGGATTTTCATCCTATTTATTTCCCAAATCACTCCTCGAAGGAAGACGTATTCGACGTGCAGCCACTCTCTATCAATCTATCGGCTGGTCTTCCTCTTGTTCTTCTCCCGTCTATACTCGTTTTGTGAAATACAGGTTCGTTTAACAAATATTTGTGTATGACATCTGTCTTACAAATAACCAGGGGACTGTAAAATTTTAAATTAGTTTAAGTTCTGGGACGGATTGTGTATGTATCTTTCACAGGTAGCGTTCTGAATTTAAGGAATAAAGATGACTAAATCGTATCTATCATTGTATGTTACGTAAAAGACATATACGGTACTCTATAATCTAAGAATGGTTAATATTTTTTTTATAATGCGGCATGTTGTCTAATGTTGAAAAGAAGATTGGTTCCATGCGATTCCGCTTTGAACAAGTTTCACTGTATATCTATAATTGACATGTGGATTTGAGGTAAACAGTAAGTTTCAATGTGACATTATAAAACTGAATACCTGTGACGTTTATTCTCCTTAATTTGTTAACATGTTTCAAAGAAGGCCTACTCTAACCCGAGGTTTGCGGGTTTACAACCGGCCGTGTTGACTGATTTTAAAGGATGTATAAACCTTATCATGGCTTCCTTCCGAAATGAAGTAAAGTAGTGTGTCTCGTGTTGTAGATTTACGATAGGTGAAAGAACCTCAAGCCTGAAATAAGTGGATCTTTCAATCCATTTATTATTATTATTATTATTATTATTATTATTATTATTATTATTATTATTATAATTATTATTATTATTATTATTATTATTATTATTATTATTATTATTATTATTATTATTATTATTAGCAAAAATAGAAGAAAAACTTTTGAAATGGTATGGATACCTCATAAGAATGGAAGAAGAGAGAATACCAAAGAAGATCGTTAATTTGAAAGTTAATGGAAAAAGTGGAAGAGGTAGACCTACAGAACGTTGGATGGATGGAGTTAGGGGAAGTATGGAAGCTAGAGATTTGAGGGAAGAAGATGCTTTAGACAGGAACCTTCTGGCTACAAATCACTTTGGGTTGAAGGAGAAACACTGTATTGTGGAATATTCCTATTAAAATTATTAAAATTATTGTTCACTAACGTTAAGAGTGTGGGCAATGTTTATTAGTTGAAACTACAGGAGGCCGTGACATCAATTTAGTGATAAAATTGCGGCAAGAACGTATTTATTGTTTTATATTGTTTCAAATAAAGTTAAGTTCATTTAAAATACAATGATTTGTTTCGTATAATGTATATTAACGCTACATTTTTATATTTTTTTGTATATACATTTTATGTAGTATACAGAGGGCAGTGGTTTTACTTTTCACACGTGTGTCTGTAATATGTAATATTACAGTATAGTTATTTTATTGCAGTATAGTTATTTAGGTTGGAAATCCCGAAATGTAGGAAACTGAACTTTCAATCATGGTCGCCATTACTGTAAGTGCGACAAAACGCACTATCGCGCAAAAAATAATATAATGAGGTCTAAATGACATCAGAGGAGAAAGTGAGAACTGAACATGATTTTAATTTTTTTAAGTTATTTAATAACGTTTGTATATTTTCAAATTAATCGAATTATAGGATTTTTCCGAATAATAAAATGTAATAATAACAAAGGGAAGCTTCCCTACAAAAGACACAGGGGGGTTTCAGTTAAAAGAGATCTACAATTTATACATGTTCGTAGTTAATTAACGGTGTGAAGAACACAGACACATCTCGCATAGTCATGTCGTGTGAAGATGTAAAACAAGGTTGAAAAGAATCCTGTGTTTGTATTTATGTTTTCACAAAAGCTAGTCGACAATGATTTATTATTTAATCCATCCATGTACTATTGGAATTTATTATTACAAATTTATTATATTTAATGTTATCATTAAAGAAATTTAAAAAAAAACATATGATTTGTATGTATATACATATATGTTCAAAATTATTAAAAATCTATCTCACCTTAACATGTCCTTAATTTTTAATAAATATATACATAATTATTATACTAGACGTACTTTATTACACAGAGATACTAGTTTCTCAACAAAATATGGTATAAAAGGGATTTGTTATGCATTAATAAACCATTACAATAGCTTATCTATTGAATATCAACATTTCACGAATGTTTATTTTCTAATTGTATTAAAAAATATTTTCTCATTGCTTTCTTAGTTAATTTAATTATTATTATTATTATTATTATTATTATTATTATTATCCTGTTTAAATATTGTATTTATATATGTGTGTGTATATATATATTATGCATTTATAGTAGTTTGTATTACTTAAACTTATGTATGATTTTGTTTTCTTGTTTTTATTGTTTTATTAATAAAACTTTACAAAATATAATAAAAAACAATAAAACCAAAATAAAAAAATAAAAATTATCAGGTGTATATAAATTGAAGTGTGGCACATGTGACAATGTCTATGTAGGAAATACTGGTAGACCTTTTATCTCTCGGATAAAGGAACACATGAGAGCATATAACAGAAATTTAGAATATTGAAAATATGCTAACAACCTATTCCAATTTAATCATTGTTTCGATCCAATTTTTTAAATTTTACATGTTTCTGATAAGGGTAAGAAATTAGATCTTTTGGAGGCTGTAGAAATAAATACATTTAAAAGTAGTAACAAACTGTTAAATTCTCAACTTGATTTGAACGAATCCCCTTTGTTAAATTAAAAAAATAAATAAATATTGTTGTATTGTTGCTTAGATCAGTTGGAACACAATTCATAATTTAACATGTCTGAAGAAGGTACAGTGTACCGAAACAGCTGTCACTGAATTATATAATAAATATGAAAATCAAATAAAACTACGTTTTATTTTTATTTAATTAAAAAATAAATAAATATTGCCTTATACATAAAGCTGGGGGGCACGCCGTAGCGTAGTGGTTAAGGTACTGAGCTACAAGCCGGAGGGTCGAGGGTTCATGTCCCGTTGGGGTCAGGATTTTTAAACTGACCCAAACCCTCTGGCGGCACTATGGCCCTGGGGTCGACTCAGCCTCTAACTGAAATGAGTACCAGACGCTTGTTCTGGGGTAAAGGCGGCCGTCACGCAGGGCTGACAACCCGGCTGACATAAAGTGCCGATTGTCTAGAAAAAGTGGGAGCCTTAACCTCCTACTACCCCAAGGGCCTCCTGAGGCCTGTTGTGGGATCACTTTACCTTTACATAAAGCTTAGAATATGTGAAGTAATAAGATAAAAAAAACACTCAAAATATATTACAAGCTTCAGACTGAATGCAAAGGCCATATCATTGAACATGGACTTCCTTACCTCTGGCATTTCACATAATAAAAAGTAGGCCCTTTATGTGTTTATAATTGGTTATTTATGTAACTATTTAACTCATGCCCCGAATGGAAGTCAATGACCAATCACGTTTCAATGTATTTTGTTTTACTGCCAATAACAGTCGTGTTTCACCTCGATAATTATCGGATTTTGATTACAAAATAAAGAAAGCTCCTCCTTTTTAATATTCTAAACAGGTCAGAACATTATTTTGCAGTAACTGGCTCTCTAACAAATACGTTAAATATAGCAAATAGTGAACAGATTCCTTCGACCTACACATTTGATAAACGTATGTTCAATAATTGTGTTTTTTAAATACTGATTTTACTGAGTTGTTTCCGAAAAAAAATAATAACCTATAATGTCGGTTGAAATATACAGTTTGATGTGTTTCATTTTTTCTCCATTTGGGTGCATTCGTACAATATTGCAATCTTATTTGTCAATAAATGATATGATCAAGTTGTAGTGATGAACAAATGAAACATAACCAAACCTTTCTCATTTGTTTTCAAACATCGCCGATTACATGTTAAATATATAACTATTTTAAAATAACTGTATTTAAATAATGATTTGTGAGTAAACAGCTTAATTTCATTCGTTAAATAGGCCTAACAAATCCTCTAGATAAATTGGAAATCACTCGTGATATTACTTATGAACATATCTTTCAATTTAAAATTGTCTTTCTTTTGTAACATAATTACGTATTTCTGTAACTGCACGGCGCGACAGACCTAGAAGGCCCGTGGCCTACCAGCCGGCTGCTGGCCTGAATTCACATGTGTTCATGTCAGAGTTAGACGATCAGATCGCCTCTTTCACGCCCAGATTTGAAATGCATCGCTAATGACATTAGCAATTAAAGAGTAACGTTAAATAAAAATGTTAACCAAAAAACTAACGTCAATTAAGATATTTCAATTGCAAAATAAGCTAACTACCTCACTGGCACTATCGAACCCGTAGTTTCATGGCCGCGCGGATATAAGCTCTCCATACAACCCTATCCAGAACTAATGTTTTCCAATCATTCTCTGTATAATCTACTTCCCTTAAATTATAGTTAATGCTATTCTCCCACCTCATTCTTGGTCTACCAACTAGGCGTTTTTCTTCTGGTTTTCCTACAAGAAGCTATCACGACGTCTTTCATTCCCCATTCGTGCCACATGTCCTGCCCATCGGAGTCTACGAGACTTAAAATATCTGGCTTCCTATAAAGACCATGTAGTTCACTGTTATGCAGCCTTCTCCATTCATCTCTCTGTTCATCTCTCTTTGGTCCAAAAATTTCCCTAAGAACTTTATTCTCAAATACTTGTAATCTCCTTTCCTCCGTGAAAGTAAGAGTCCAAGTTTTGCATCTATATA
This sequence comes from Diploptera punctata, assembly GCA_030220185.1. Classification (NCBI taxonomy): domain Eukaryota; kingdom Metazoa; phylum Arthropoda; class Insecta; order Blattodea; family Blaberidae; genus Diploptera; species Diploptera punctata. Next base: position 1,485,242 of record JASPKZ010009820.1, read on the forward strand.
TTATAACTGGTAGAATAATAATTTAAAAATTTTCAGTTACCTCAGGGGTCCTCATCTAGGGGATATGTGGATGGCGACCACAAGGTGCCCAAGCTGAGCAAAACATTTCTTCCACTTACTTGTGTTTTGCACTCTTTTAACTTTACTATCTAACCTCTCTTGGTTAATTCTTGTTTTTTCGACCCCGACGCTATTAGGGCATCCGAGGGCTAGGGAGTCTTTCCTATCTTCCATTTCTTCTTTCCTTTATTTTCTTTTCTTCTCCAGAAAAGCCTGACTAGAGGCTATAAGATGGCAGCCCCATCACTGGTCTTGCCTTCCTTTGGCCAGCAACCAATCGAAGGGACTATTATTATGCTTTCAAATCTTATACGAGAATTTCCCGGAAGTTGGAGGGAAAATTTTCTATAGGATCGTAACAGGCCTTGGCCTAATACTTGGAAGGAAGAAGAAGAATATTTTCAGTTTAATGTTTTTTGAAAGGAGTTGGCACGTCAAGAGTCCCTGTATTGCATAAAATTATAAAATAGTCAATTTTAAAATACAAATGGCCAAATGTAAACCATAAACTACCTGTAGACCATAGTTTTACGCCTTGGTTCTAACAATTTCAGATACACCACGTTATAAACAAGGCCGGGATTGCTTCTGATTCATTCCAACTAAATGATCGGCGAGAATAAAGAAGGGAGTAAAGCTCATTACTTTCACTACAACCATAATAGCTTCTAGAGGAGCACAACATAAATCAAAATCAGTAAAACCAGCAGCCACCAACCACCGGCAACCATTACGCTTTTTGTACAATAAACAAAGATACTGGAGGAAATCTTAACTAAAAGAAATTTGTAGTTTATTACTTTCTTTGTATTTTTTTCTTTTCTTTTTACGTATAGTAGATTCGAGCTGTTATTCCTTTTTTTTTTTATTCATCGTATCATTAATTTAATTTTAATTGTATTTAGTTTCATTGTATTATTAGACATTATTTTCATTATTATTCAATATGACAGATAATTAATTGTTCAATGTCTATTATTGTAATTTTTTTGTATTCATATGTAACATGTTTGTCCTGTTTAATATGACTATTATTGTAATTTTTTTTGTGTTCATATGTAACATATGTTTCTTCTGGTGAGTGGAAGAGAAGGCCACATGGCCTTAACTCCACCAGGCTAAATAAATCTATTCTAATATATATATATATATATATATATATATATATATATTTATTTACTTATTTATTTATATATATGAAACCTATTGCTTCAGCTTGTCTACTTTTTGTTACATCGTGTCATCTCCTCTCATAGTAACTCATATTTTCACTGACACAAATCAATATAGTCTTCTACTTTCTGATAAAAAATAACTTTTAACTAATAACACTGGTCAATATGATTTTTGTCTCATGAGTACCAATAGTTGTACTTAATGCAGTTTTTTTATCGTGTTTTCAGATATGTATTCGGAATTTCTCCATCCCCACAGTTTTTTTATTTTAATTTCAATTAATGGATTTAAGAAAATGTTTTTAATAAACGTTTTTCGTCCATTTTTCCATTGTAAAATAAAACCAAATGAGATTTCAGCTATGTAAAAGAGATATCAATGCAAATGGAATCCTAATATGCTGGCAGATTATTGTTGGACCATCAAGAAGGATGCTCCACAGGCGAAATATAGCAGAAAATCGTCATTTCTTACTTTCTAGGTGAGTCCGAATGTTCGAATATTGTGTAGTTACGAATGTAGAAAATATTAAAGTGTTTGAAATGATACATTCCTGTCTCTCGGAAACCTTGCGCGATGGAGAAAAACCGATACCATATTTGAATTCAGGAGAACAAATACTATCAGAATCATATTTTTCTTTCTGAGACAAAAAAAAAGTTTCTTTTTTTGTTGCTCAGTGTAATTTAGCGTAAGTAAGTAGTCTTAGTAAATACCGTAAATAAAATAAATCAAACGCAAAAAGAAAAAAAGAAAAATAAAACAAAAAATTGCAAGGCAGCAGGATCATTTCTTACTTTCTAGGAGAGTCCGATTATTCGAATATTGTGCAGTTACGAATGTAGAAAATATTAAAAAAGGTAAAGTTATCCCACTACAGGTCTCGGGAGTCCCTTGGGGTAGTAGGACGTTAAGGCTCCCTCTTTTCTGAACAATCGGCACTTGATGTCAGCCTGGTTGTTAGCCCAGCGTGACGGCCGTCTTTACCCCAGAACAAGCGTCTGGTACTCATTTCCGTTATAGACTGAGTCGACCCCAGGGTCATAGTGCCTCCAGAAGGTTTGGGTCAGTTTAAAAATCCTGACCCCACTGGTACTCGAACCCTCGACCTTCCGGCTTGTAGCGCAGTGCCTTAACCACTACGCTACGGCGTGCCCCCAGAAAATATTAAAGTGTTTGAAATTATAAATTCCTGTCTCTCGGAAACCTTGTGTGGAGAAAACCCGATACCATATTTGATTTCAGGAGAAAAAATACTATCAGAATTACATATTTTTCTTCCTGAGCCAAAAAAAAAAAAAAAATGTTTTTTGTTGCTCAGTGTAATGAATTCATTGGTAACGCATCCCATACTTTTTTTTGTACAGTATCATAACTCATAACGTCATAAGATTTCCTATATCTATGCAAACTAGTCCAGTGCCTTTTGATTTATGATCATCAGCTACTTGAATTGAGCTTATTAAGCCCTTTCCGTCCTCAAAGTTCTCTCTCAATATTGTCCTTCGAGTTCCTATGTCTCTTGTTCCCCTGGGTTAGTTGTCCAGTACTATTTTCGAATTCTTTCTGATAACATTCTTATTGTTTATGCCACCAGATTGCCATTACGGCATTTCTATATTGTCTCCTGACATGACGTACTTGTAACTCACTTCTATGGTAGGGCGTCTGGAAGCCGGGGTTACGCTGTCCCGAATATATGATAGGCTAGATGATGATGGTAATGATGCGCCAGGAGAGGCCTTAACTAAACTTAACCTAATGAGGTGAATATTGTAATGATGGCGAGATGGTATTCGATGATATTTTGGCCCTTAAAGTTTGCTGATGTTTATGTTACAGGTGAGGAAAATCCGCGAAAAAAAACTCACCCATGAAACTCGTCCCGACCGGGGATCAAACGCGGACCCACTGCGTGACAAGGCAGCACGCTACCTCGAGACAACAGCAGTGGACTTCTTTAAAAATGTTGGAATGTATTAAATTTTCTTTCCTTAAAAATGCATAAAGTATTTTTTATAACTAAATTAGTATGGTTCAAATTATTCCCTGTAGGGGGAGAGCGCCTAAATCTCTGTTAAGGGAAACATGGGCTTACAAAGATTACAAGATTTTTTTCTCTTATTTCTGTATATCGCCATTTATGTATTGTATTTCCTGCTATTTATCTCAGAAATGTCTTGCTGCATCTATTCTTCTTTCATCCGTCCTAATAGACCAAGTTTAACTTCAATACATTAAATAAGGTAATGCCATTGTTTTATATATTTTCAGTTGTGTATCCTTCCTTTACGTCTTATTTTTCCCCTAATATTATAAAATTACAATAGGAAGTTCCATTATGAGGTTCTTCATAAGTAATGCCACGAGTGATTTCCAAATTATCGATAAATTCACGACTCACGAAGTGAGGAGTGAATTTATCTAGAGAATTTGGAAATCAAGAGTGGCATTTGTTAGACTATTTAACGAATAAAATTAAGCTGTTTACTCACAAATCATTATTTAACTATAGTTATTTTAAAATATTTATATATTTAATGTAAACGGCGATGTTTGAAAACATCTGCTTCTTTTGTTTATCAGTGCAACCAGATCATACTATTTATTACCAAAGGAACAAAATATTGTAAGAATGCTCTCTAGTGGAGAAAAAATGAAACGCATCTAACTATATTAATTCATTTCTGATGTCGTATGATGTAAATATGACAAGTATATTTTTCTGGATTATTACCTGGGAAAAAATACATTTAAAAAAGTGCAAACAGTGGTTTCTTTTTTTGGTGGTATAATAAATTGCTACAAATGTTTTTTATATTAACTCCTGCAAGCGCTATGTGTTGACACCTATGCACTATATATACAATCTGGTAGCCTATTCCTTTCAGTCTCAGTCACTGCAAAATAATGGTCAGACCTGTTCAGAATATTAAAAAAGGAGGAGCTTTCTTTAATATGGTAAATATAACACTGATAAATATTTCGTGAAACACGACTCTGATTGGTTGTAAAACAGAAATCATTGAAACGTGACTGGTCATTTACTCCCATTTGGGGCATGAGTTAAATAGTCTTAATAAATAAGGTGAATTTGTTGCATATTACCTCATAAAAGCTGAATTCATTTAGGACATGAAGATGAAATAAGGGTCTATTTTCATACATATCCTAAAATAACTCAGTTTTCATGAAGTAAGATGCAACAGACTCACTTTATCTATTTCTTATAATTGTTTCATGCATATGTTGGAAATGTATTTTATTATTTTGATCATATTGATTACACTGAGCAACAAAAAATAAACTTTTTTTGTCTCAGAAATAAAAGTATGTGATTCTGATAGTATGTTTTCTCCTGAATTCAAATATGATATTGGTTTTTCTCCATCACGCAAGGTTTCCGAGGACAGGCATGTATAATTTCAAACATTTCAATATTTTCTAAATCCATAACTACACAATATTCGAACATTTGCACTCACCTAGAAAATAACAAATGACGATTTTCTGCTATATTTCGCCTGTGGAGCATCCATCTTGATGGTCCAACAATAATCGGCCAGAATATTTTGATTCCATTTGCCTTGATATCTCTTTTCCATAGTTGAAACCTCCTGAGTTAGCTCATTTGGTTTTATTTTACAATGGCCAAATGGACGAAAAAACGTTTATTAAAAAAATAATTATTTAAATTGAAATAAAAAAACTGTGGGTGATGGAGAAATTTCGAATACATATTTGAAAACACGATAAACAACTGCATTAAGTACAACTATTGGTACTCATGAGACAAAAATCATGTTGACCAGTGTTATTCTTTAGCGGTATTTCCCAGCCAATATGTAAAGTGTGAGATTTGCTTAATTTCTTTATTTACTTCTACATTTTGCTAGAAATGAGACTGAATATAAAAAACTGAACTGGTATGGACAAATAAGAATAATGAAGGTTGGAGATTTCCAAAGACTGTATACTATGCACATAGCCTACATATAAATTGTAGAATGAAACAGAAGAGGAAGACCAATATTTACGTGGAACCATAACATCCAACTATCAATCTGGAAATTTGGAGAAATAGACCAATACTTACAGGACAGTGATACTTACTTACTTACTCACTGGCACTCTCCATACATCCCTATCCTGAGCTAATACTTTCCAATCATTCCCTGTATAATCTACTTCCCTCAAATCATAAACTCCTGGCGCGACAGGCCTACAAGGCCCTTAGCCTACCAGCCGGCTGCTGGCCCCACATCCACATGTGTCAATCACAGAGGTAGATGATAATCAACCAGTGTAGGGGTGACATGTGGTCAGCATGTCGAGTCCCCCAGCCGTTATAGCTGGTTTTCTCAACCTGGAGCCGCTACTTATTGTAGCTACCCAAATGCATCACGATGCTGGGTGGGCACCGGTCCCCATACTGGCCGAAATACCATGAGAAAATTTCTTCCCCCACGGAGACTCGAACCAGCGCAAGTCCCGTAGCTCTGCGCGAAGGCTTCCTGCCTTAACCGCTCGGCTACGGCGCGGGACTCCCTCAAATCATAGTTAATGCTATTCTCCCACCTCATTCTTGGTCTACCAACTGGGCGTTTTCCCTCTGGCTTTCCTACAAGAAGCCTCCATGCAAGTCTCCCATTCCCCATACATGCAGCATGTCCTGCCCATCGAGTCTACGAGACTTAACTGTTATTATATCTGGCTTCCTATAAAGACCATGTAGTTCATTGTTAGTAGTCTTCTCCATTCACCTGTCTGTTCATCTCTCTTTGGTCCAAAAATTTTCACTGGCACTATCGAACCCATAGGTTCATGGCCGCGCGGACATAAGCTCTCCATACATCCCTATCCTGAGCTAATGCTTTCCAATCATTCCCTGTATAATCTACTTCCCTCAAATCATAGTTAATGTTATTCTCCCACCTCATTCTTGGTCTACCAACTGGGCGTTTTCCCTCTGGCTTTCCTACGAGAAGCTTCCATGCACGTCTCCCATTCCCCATACGTGCAACATGTCCTGCCCATCGCAGTCTATGAGACTTAACTGTTCTTATTATATCTGGCTTCCTATAAAGACCATGTAGTTCATTGTTATGTAGTCTTTTCCATTCACCTGTCTGTTCATCTCTCTTTGGTCCAAAAATTTTCCTAAGTACTTTATTCTCAAATACTTGTAATCTCCTTTCCTCTCTTAAAGTAAGAGTCCATGTTTCGCACCCATATAATATAACGGGTAGAATAATAGTTTTATATATTTTCAGTTTAACGTTTTTTGAAAGGAAGGACAGTGATAGAGAAGTTTAATTACGTGAATTTTTTTTATTTTATAGTCTTTGAAAATCTATTGTAATATATTAATTAATTAATTAATTAGGAAAAGAGTTACATTATGATTTGTTAGTGAAAAACCTCTAAATACGAAAACTTCTAAATCATCATCGCTGGGAACTTACGAGTTCAATTCCCAATCAGTTTTTCCCCCATCGATATGGTAAAGGGAAAATATCGTTGCTTCGGATTCAGCGAGACCGAGTTCGTTTCTCGGACTGAACATATTTCCAGTATTAGGTTATTGGAGCCTTATTTCACTAAAAAATGAAGGGTATCATTAAGGCCGAAATAGTTCCCGAATATCATTTAACCATCAAAACCGAACTCCATTCACTTGTCTGTTCATCTGTCTTTGGTCCAAAGAATTAAGAACTTCGAGAATAAAGATAAATATAAAAAATTGTAATAAATGTGTCCAGAATAGAAAAGTGTGGAAAGAATTCGTTGAGAAGGCCAAAGCATTCTCCAATTGAAGCTGTAGCGTCTGATTAAAAAGAATAATAAGAAGATATAAACATAATTACATATTTTTACTTTTTTTAGGTAGGAGTAATGAAAAAAATATAGGCCTATAGGCCTATATATATATCATCATCATCTTCATTCATGGATTAGGTCTGTTGACCCGTTCCGACTTCAGCCCATCTCTTTCTAGGTCTGCCCACATCTCGGGTGCCTTTAGGTTTATATTTTGTTATTTGTTTTGGATATCTGTCTTCATTCATTCTGTCTATGTGTTGCTTCCATTTTTGTCTATATGTATCCATTTTATCAGTTATTGCAAATATTTCAAGTTCCTGTCTTATTTCTGTGTTCTTGATTCTGTCTTCCTTAGTGCACCCTTTAACAGATCTCAAAGCCTATATATATAATATATATATATATATATATAACTTATATATATGAGAACAACCTCATTATCTTCATTTGTTCGGAATTCGCTATATATACAGGAATATTTAAATGAAATATAATGGCGATATTAAACCTTAATGTATTCTTGTCTATGTTCTGAGACATACCACTTCCCACACATAAGTGGAAACGTCTGACGATGATAATGGTGACTTACTTGGCGGCGATCAAATTACACGGTTATTTTGTTTTCACTTATAAACCACAACGCAAAGTTTGTACGTCATTAATCACATTATAATATATTATTTTGATAAACAAATTGCATGAATTGGCTCTAAATGCTATGTGACTTTGATAAAACATATAGAAATTTCGACACCGTCCTTAAAAATTCCTCTTTTTAGGTTAATTCTGGGCTCTCAAGAATCTAGGGATTACTAACAATAGTTTATTGTGAAAATTACGCTAGAAGAGCAATTTTCGTGAACAAAGGCGTCATATTTTTACGTTTTCCTTTCTTGTTTGATTTACATATTTAAAAAAAAAGGAAACAGAGAGAGAGAGAGAGAGAGAGAGAGAGAGAGAGAGAGAACCGAGTAAGCTGATTCAGGTGATACGATTTGAGACTCACTGCGGTTTTCCCTACGATTTTCCCCAGTTTTGAAGCAAATCTTGGGTTGGAATTTTATTACCAGAGCCTTGTTCATCATATTCACCATTTCACAGTACTACTGGAATTAAATTGATGATCCATCCATCCATAATAATTCTGCCCGAGGGCAGGTCTTTCACTGCAATCATAGCATTTTCATGCTATGCTTTGCAGCTTCACTAGGGAATTGTAGGTGTGGTAGCTTCCCGTTGCTGTCCACACCGGGGATGGATGATGATAATGATAAGGATCATGGTGGCCGGATGATTTTCGGGGATCATCCTAACAGTTGTCTTACAGGCGAGAAAAAAACCCGAAAGAAACCTCACCAATGAGCCTGTCCCGACCGGGAATCGTACCCGGGCCCGCTGCATGACAAGGCAGCACGCTACCTCGAGACCACAGCACTGGACAAATTGATGATAAATTTCTTAAATACACATGACAAACACTGGAATAGAAACGCATGCCTAATATACTATTAACGCATCGTATTATACTAATTAACAAAATCACAGCTACATTATATTTTAATAAACAGGAAGTGAAGAGATCTCTCAAATAAGTCATATATATATATATATATATATATATATATATATATATATATATATATATATATATATATATGGGGCACGCCGTAGCGTAGTGGTTAAGGCACTGAGCTACAAGCCAGAGGGTCGAGGGTTCAAGTCCCGTTGGGGTCAGGATTTTTAAACTGACCCAAACCCTCTGGCGGCACTATGGCCCTGGGGTCGACTCAGCCTCTAACGTAAATGAGTACCAGACGCTTGTGTTGGGGGGGTAAAGGTATAAAAGGCGGCCGTCACGCGGCTCTGACAACCAGGCTGACATAAAGTGCCGATTGTCTAGAAAAAGTGGGAGCCCTAACATCCTAATCCACCAGGGGCCTCCGGGTCTGTTGTGGGATCACTTTCCTTTGTCCCGCGCCCGTCTCCGGAACGGGTAAGGTAGGAAGCCTTGGCGCAGAGCTACGGGACTTGCGCTGGTTCGAGTCTCCATTGGGGAAGCACCTTTTCTCATGGTATTTCGGCCAGTATGGGACCGGTGCCCACCCAGCATCGTGGAGGCACTTGGGGGTAGCTACAATAAGTAGCGGCTCTAGGTTGAGGGAACCAGCTATAACGGCTGGGGGACTCGACATGCTAACCAACATGTCACCCCTACACTGGCTGCTGATCATCTACCTCTGTGATTCACACATGTGGATGTGAGGCCAGCAGCCGGCTGGTAGGCTAAGGGCCTTGTAGGCCTGTCGCGCCAGGAGTTTTATATATATATATATATATATATATATATATATATAAAGCAATGTTTGTTTGTTTGTTCGTTCGTTCGTATTCTATGCGCTGCCCTACCGTTGCTCCGATGTTGATGGGTTTTTTTGCAAAATGTTCAGTAGATTCCCGGGATGAACACAGGCTATAAGAGAGTTGTGATATTCAACCCCTTCACCCCTAAAAATCACCCTTTGTAGTGAAAAACGTGAAATAAAGTCCCTATTTTGACGCTTAAATGAATTATGCTGCCTAAACCATAACAAATACACCAAATTAATGTACACAGAAATGAACATCTCAAAAAATTCTACAAAAAGTCCGCGATAGCATATGTTTATCTTCTACGGATAACTCACAATAACCATTTTTGTCTTTCATTGATGCAAAGAATAACGGGATAAGCTGATTCCCGAACAGTGCACGGCTGGTGGTAAACATATTAGCATTTATGAGTAGCAGCACATGCCGGGTATTAGCTAGCATATATATATATATATATATATATATTAAATCTTTACCTATCATGTTTTCCTGAATCTAGTTTTACTCGTTATTGTTCATCCTACAGATGGTCCAGTTTAAGTATATTTGAACATTGTATCTTATTTGATAGAATATTTGCAATGTAATCGTAAACTTCCTAAGTAGTTTGTATTTAGCTCCTTTGAGAAGTCCTTCAATTTAGCTAATAATATTTTTAATTCCTATCATAGTAAATTACTCAAAACCCATCTTCTGGAAATATTATTTTCTTATTACGCATATACATGAAATATATATATAACTTAGAAGGGTATATATCGATCTATAAAGGAAAATGGAGAGTGACGAATGAGATATAACAGGGAAATGAGTTGTATAAATGATCAGATATCATTACAGATATTAAAGTAAACAGACTAAAATGGACAGGACATACGGAGAGATGACAAAAAATAAAGTAGTTAGAATTATAAATGGTAAGCCATAAGGAAGAGAGAACTGTAAGACTAAATTTGAGATTGATGGATGGAGTACTACAGCATGTAAAATCTTTAAAACTCAAGAAATGGCGGACGGTTGCCAGAAATAAAGAGATGAGGAGAAAAATTCTGAAGGAAACTTCGACCCACCCAGGGTAGTTGTGTATACATGTTTTATGCATTCTATTAGGCTCTAAATATTTTTAGGAAAATGTATAGAGTAATTATAAAAATTAAATCGTACAATTCTTCAAGGGGCACGCCGTAGCGTAGTGGTTAAGGCACTGAGCTACAAGCCCGAGGGTCGAGGGTTCAAGTCCCGTTAGGGTCAGGATTTTTAAACTGACCCAAACCCTCTGGCGGCACTATGGTCCTGGGGTCGACTCAGCCTCTAACGGAAATGAGTACCAGATGCTTGTTCTGGGGGTAAAGGAGACCGTCACGCAGGGCTGACAACCCGGCTGACATAAAGTGCCGATTGTCTAGAAAAAGTGGGAGCCTTAACCTCCTACAACCCCAAGGGCCTCCGGGTCTGTTGTGGGATCACTTTACTTTTACAATTCTTTAAAAATGTTAAATACATGTAATCGTCCTCCAGGATAATCTTTAAATTCAGCTAAAATCCTTAATTCCCGTAAACGCATTTTCTTAAAAATCTATTTTCTTCTTACACCTATGCATGAAATATAGCAAAATATGTAGGTGTTTTGAGTATTATAATAAAAATGTATACAAAATCTACATAATACTTCATAATATAATACAATATGTAATAATTTGTATAAATCATCTCTATGAGTTGACTGTTGTCAACATTAAAATTACTGATAGTGATATTTTCATTTCAGATTCAAACGGCAGTTCTTCTAAAGAAAAGCAAATTGGTGCCCGATATCTACGCAATTAACCCTTAAATTCTTTATGTATCATTTCGGATACATCAGTTGGTTCAATTAATTTAATATTTTTAATAAATCAGAAGAAAACGAACAAAAATAAACCACTTATATGTATGTCTAATTACACAATATACCTAATAATAGCAGTTATACAAGATTCCGTTTTCACTGCGGTCCGCCACATTCAAATAACTAACAGAAGAAATTTGAAAAGAGCCGTTTCTGATTGGAATGCCGACTTGACTTCCCGCTCTTGCCCTTTTTAGGGCTGGCGGCTTCTGTGGCGGTGGCAGTCTTCCTGTTGGAAGCTCAGTGAAACAACTAGAACATCAATGAAATTCACCTAGAAACTGAATGCAGGATTGGTGTGCCCAACCACTGGACCTTCGATACCGGACTGCGGCTAGTTATCGTTGGCAGAGGATATACATTATACAAAATCAGCGACGAACAAATAAAGTTTGTAGAAGACATATTATTAAATATCAACGACGAAATAATTAATTCACAAGGGCTAAAGAGGGTTGGAAATCCCTAAGAATAGCCGGAGGTTGCTGTTCACAATTGAACGATCTCGTTGGTCGAGGACAGCTTCCATAGAAAATGGACGTTTTCCTTGACAGATACAAAGGGGAAGTTTGAGAAGTGACACAATTTCCAATACATGACCACGACCACGATGTTGATGATGTTTTGCCAATTTAAGGGTTGAGAAGACATTATATACCTATGAAAGGTGGAGAAACCTGGAAAATTGGATCAAAAAAAGAGTAGGGTGATTTATATCAAGACTTGGATTTAGTTACAATGTTGAATCTTGGCTATTAATATAGCTGTTTCTAGAATTTCAGATAATAGGGATCCAAAAATAACTGTTAGATGGAAAACTTGAAGGAAGGAGGAAAAGAGGAACGCCTCGGACAAGATTGTTGGATAACATTGAAGAAATTTGAATAGAATGAGAATTAAAAGATGGAAAACGAAAACGTCTGATAAATGTGAATGCAAGGAAATGTATGAGACGGCCAAGGTTATCCAAGAACTTACTGGCACGAAGTATCTAATCAATTAATACTTTTTTCATAATAGGCCCAATATATGAATATTCATGATATAAAAATGCATTCAAATTAGTGCATTCTGAGAAAAAAAAATCCAGTAATCTATGTTTGTGGAAATGCTAGATGTAAAGCCGGTATAAATCATTTTTCTGTAATACTTTGCACACAAGTCGCTGGACATGGTACTTTTATGAACTAACATGCAAAACTCTGCTTAGTGGAAACGAATTGAATGGAGCTCTTTGTTAACTTATGGAATCGCGCCCACCGATAAAACTGCATGATTAGAGACCGAGGCCCCGGCTCACTATATTACCATAATTGATTTCGAATGAAAGGAAACTACCCACTCAATGTTACATTTTCTCACATTTTTACAATTATCGCCTTTATAATATTGTCTGGAGGCCATAAATCCACATCTACATTTGTAATAAGTAACTTTATATTACATCAATATCCATATTTATATTCATCTACGTCATTCACTTCATAAGTATAGCCTAAGTCAAAGAAGAAGTAAGAAATAGAATAGGTCACATATCAAATTTGAATTAATCCTATAAATCATATATATATTTAATGGAGAGTATAATACATATATAAGAAAAATAAGTGTTTGAATTGGATTTGTCTGGTAGTGTAATGGATATCACGCTGAGGTACAGACTCAGAGATCCGGGTTCGAATCCCGTCCAGGCATTTATTTTTCTTATCATACCATATTAAGCTTACATTGCTCAATGTTAAACATTTAATTATAACATCGATAAAGCGTCACTGCTATAAAGTAAAAATATTCTCTTTAATTTGCTTACTTGTTATAGTCAGCTACTAGATGGCAGTGAAGACCGAGTTATCGCGACATCTAGTAATAATGGAGAATATAATACATATATAAGAAAAATAAGTGTTTGAATTGGATTCGCCTGGTAGTGTAATGGATATCACGCTGAGGTACAGACTCAGATATCCGGGTTCGAATCCCGTCCAGGCATTTATTTTTCTTATCATACCATATATATATAATTGTATTATTATTAAGTGCTACAGTTTAATTCGTTTGAATGTTTTGGCCTCTGAACAATTTCTTTCTTATCACGAAGACAGCTAAAATCTAATTTGTTTTATCTTCGTTTTCTTAAAGCCATCTATCCATCTAATTTTTGGGTTTAACTTGTTAAAGAATTCCACTGGAATTTTTTTTTAACAATTCTTTAATCACACATTCTATATACATGATCAAACCAACTTAATCTTTGTACCTTTATGAAATGAACAATAATCTTATTTTTTGCGCGATAGTGCGTTTTATCGTACTTACAGCAATGGCGACCATGATTGAAAGTTCAACTTCCTACATTTCGAGGTTTCCAACCTAAATAACTATACTGTAATAAAATAACTATACTGTAATATTACAAATTACAAACCACGTGTTGAAAGTAAAACCTGCTCTATATCTATACTACGTACAATGTACATACAAGAAGTATCCGAAGGTAGTGTTAATATACATTATACGAAACAAATCACTGCATTTTAAATTAATTTAACTTTATTAGAAACAATATAATATACTCTCATAAACTTCAAGTAAGCCAAATGCGCTTCTTGCGATCATTGTTAGGAGTTAATAGACTGGATCACCAAAGGAACACTATTATCAGAGGAAAACTTGGAGTAACAAGTTTAAATGAAGATATACAAAGAATGGCAAGAAATAGACTTCCAAAATTGGCATTCCAATATACCCCAACTGGACATAGGGACCAAGGAAGACCAAAACATCGGTGGAAAGATCAAGACCATCTTCGCTAGGTTTACCGTACAGGCCACATGGCCTAAAACGAATTTGTCCATGATGATGATGATGATGAGGATGATGATAGAAACAATATAAAACAATAAATACGTAGGCCTACTTGCCCCCATTTTATGACTGATTTGTATCACGGCATCCTGTAGTTTCAACTAATAAACATTGCACACACTGTTAACGTTAGTCAGTTGTTTATAATGAACGCAAATATTTCCAACAAAGATGTTATTATTTTACTCTTATTTATTATTTTAAAAACACAATCGCGCAAAAAATAATGTACAAGGCACGTTTGTGAAGGGTTTTACAGAATCTTGGAAATTAAAAACATTGCTATCACTCGGTTTTTAAACATTTTCCTCGCTTCTGTAAAAACCACTTCCCAACCTCGCATCGTAATTCACTATTTAATTATTTTACACATCAATTGTTCTAAATATCGAAGTTTAATCTCCTTTTTTGTTCCTTCGAAAATTTTCATTAGGATTTTCTTTTCAAATACTTTTTTTTATTTCAGCTTTTCTTAAGATCCAGAATACTTATGCAGGCCTACATAATGGTTAATTGAAAACAAATTTCTTACAGCAACTGTTAAGTAAATCATGACGGTATCGAAATCGGAGGTTCTTGCCCGCGCGGACGTAAGAACTCAATACATCCGTTTTGTGAGGGACTGTTTTCCACTTATACTTTATATACTTCACCTCCCTGAAATAATGGTTAATATTATTCTTCCACCTCATTCCGGGCCCTGCTATTGGTCTTGGCTCAGCTACTGCAAGCTTTTCCTCTCATTTTTATATAGAATTTACCGTGCTGTCCTTTCAGTATTATTTTACATTGATTTATTTTAAATTTATTAATTATTAGGGCTGACATATTTTACTGAAGCACGTAGCGGTATACTTTTTTTTAATCTTGGGTCAATAATTACACGTTTAGGTACATGTGAAAGAGATGTTGAAACTAAAATTGCAATGGCAAAACATGCAACTAAGATATTACACAGAATAATTTAGAACAAAAATATTACAAAGGAAACTAAAATGAAAATTTATAAGAGCATAATACAGAATATTTTGTCACGTGGAAGTGAAACTTGGTCTTTGACGGAATTACAAAAGAATAAAATTAGAACAGTTGAATTTGATTATCTTGGAAGAAGCCTTCAAAAAACAAGACAGGATAAAATAAGAAATGAATAAATGAATGTCAGAACATCTGTTGTTAAGAGGATTGAAAATCAAATTCTTAAATGGTATGGTCATGTACAAAGAATGAAAAATGAAAGATGGCAAAATATATATACCAACAGTCACCCCCTGGAAGAAATAAAAGTAGCAGATCAACATGGAAACGGAAAACTTATATCAGAACTATAATGGCTGATGGGAATTTGGAAGAAGGATTTTGGAATGATAGAAATAAATGGAAACTAAAGACGGCAAACCTTATAAGTGGGGAAAAGCTGAAGAAGAATTATTAGGGACGGTATATTAATCTGACATCATGTTAGTAATTATTTAGGAAGTTTATTTATAAATTGAGATTGTGGTGTTAAAGCTATAGAAATTTATTATCGATTGTGAAATTTATACTTAATTTAAGAATTTTTAATAATATGAAGAATGTGTCTAAATGGCTCAAAGAGTAGGGTGCGTGTAGGCAAACAGTTTTCAGACACTTTTGAAATCCAGAATGGGTTGAAGCAAGGAGATGCACTATCTCCTCTACTATTTAATTTTGTACTAGAGCATGCCATTAAATCTTTAGAGAATGAGGAAGGCTTACAACTGAATGGTATTAATAAGCTGTTAGTTTATGCTGATGATATAGTACTATTAGCCGATAGCGAGGAGATACTAAAGGCCAACACGCACACACTATTGAGTAACACTAAGAAATTAGGACTGGAAGTAAATATCAGTAAAACTAAATACGTAGAAATTCAGTATATAGTGGAAATGGACAGCTAATGACAAATGAGGGATATTTTGAGGAAGTGGCTGAATTCAAATACCTAGGAACAATAATCACAAATAGGAATGAGACGCACAAAGAAATTAAACATAGGCTCAATTCTGGAAATGCATGCTATTATGCATTGCAGAGACTTTTGATGTCCCAACTCCTTTCAAAAAACGTTAAGCTGAAAATATATAAAACTATTATTCTACCAGTTATATTATATGGGTGCGAAACATAGACTCTTACTTTAAGGGAGGAAAGGAGATTACGAGTATTTGAGAATAAAGTTCTTAGGAAAATTTTTGGACCAAAGAGAGATGAACAAACAGGTGAATGGAGAAGACTACATAACAATGAACTACATGGTCTTTATAGGAAGCCAGATATAATAAGAACAGTTAAGTCTCGTAGACTGCGATGGGCAGGACATGTTGCACGTATGGGGAATGAAAGACGTGCATGGAAGCTTCTTGTAGGAAAGCCAGAGGGAAAACGCCCAGTTGGTAGACCAAGAATGAGGTGGGAGAACAACATTAACTATGATTTGAGGGAAGTAGATTATACAGGGAATGATTGGAAAGCATTAGCTCAGGATAGGGATGTATGGAGAGCTTATGTCCGTGCGGCCATGAACCTAAGGGTTCGATAGTGCCAGTGAGTAAGTAAGTATGAAGAATTGCATTAATCAATTTGATAATTTTTTACAACTTGCCCTTGCCCATCGTAGTCTATGATACTTAAATATTCTTATTATATCTGGGTTTTACATAAAGGTAATGTAGATCGTTTTATCTCCATAAAGTTTTACTCCAAAATAAACCATTCTCGCGTTTCTTAATGGATTTTATTTTCAGATGAAAGATAATTTGTTCGATCAAGGTAGCCTATATCTTTTAATCTGCGTTAACGCCACAGAAATTGGTACTAAATTGAAAAGCTTAATTTCATTGCATTCAAAATTTCGCCAAGTTAGTACCAATTTACACTCTAGTATTTCTATTTGTTCCGTACTAATATCAATCATACAGTCTCATACTATGTCAATAAAAAAAAATTACACATAATGTAGTTTTTTATTTTGTCATATTATAATTCTTACATATATTATTTAATAGATAGACTGCTTTTTGTAGCCTGACCTCTCTGTCAAAACTTAATACTACATCATTGCAAAACATAATATATTCAAAATTAAAAAGTAAAGTAATGGCGTTCCATAGAAGATACCCAGTAAGAACATAAATAGTAATAGAAGATAAAGTGTGGAACAGGTTTCACACTTCCAGCATTTGGCTGCGATATAACTTATGAAGAAGAACAAGATATAATTAAGAAAATGCAGAAATTTCAACATATTTGTGTAACAATCAGACGAACGCTAAGGAATAAAGTAAGAAAGGAGACGCAGCTAATATTTTACTCAACGATGACACTACCAGTAGCGATGTAAGAAAGTGAGGCCTGGGTCCTGAAAGAAAAAGAAACAAGTAAAATTCAGACAGCGGAAATGCGCTTCCTACGGGTTGTGAAAGGTTGTGCAAGAGAAGAACATATTAGAAATGAGAATATTAGAGAGGAACTAAAAGTACAACTACTTCTTCAACAAATATAAGAACACAGGAAAAATTGGATAGAACATCTGCAAATAATGACAGAGGGTAGGATACCAAAGATGGCACTGATGTATAAACCTGGAGGACGAAAATCGGTAGGAAGACCAAGAAAGCGCTGGGCTGAACAGATGTGAGATCGGAACAGGCAAAGACCTAATCCGTAAATATGATGATGATAGTTTTTTACCTTAAATGTAAAGTTTTATCAGATTTTAATTCTAAGATTTTGATGAATTAAAGTTTTATCAGATTCTAACTCTAAGGTTTTACCAGATTATAATTCTAAGATTTAAATAAATTAATGTATAATGCACAAGAAAAATATTTTTATTGTATTAAATATTTTTGTCCAATTTCCCGAGAGTAGAATAATTCCGTAATTAGTCACTCTGAAAATATGCAGTAATGAACTCCCGCGATAATATTGTACGCAATTATAATTTGATACTTAAAAAATAACACTTTTATGAATCGTTTTTGATTTTTAGTTAAACGTTTTAAGTTAATTTCTAAAATACATACATTTAGCTTGCTTTCTAACTTTTTATAATCTAAAAATATCGTCAAAACTAAACCAGAGGCACGTAAAAAAATGATATAGGCCTATAGGCGTATTATATAGAATATCGTATTATTGTTTCTCTTTCACTGAATCATTTTCCCGTTTTTGGAACATGCTATCAGATAAATCAGGAGCTGCTGCTCAAAACCCTCTTTGCAGCAAAAATTGTCACATCTGAAGTTCTTATAACAGTTTCAAATGTTACTATAATACCACGAGTTATTGATTGATATTTCTACACTACTGTGTAACTACTTTTAATATTAGAAGCTACCTATAATTATCAATACCGGTGAGACTATTTTTTTTAATGAGGCTACTCTATAAAAGTTAAAAATAATAAAATACTTACTATTATCAACATGATGGAACAGGTTAAACTCTTTCAATGTTTTAACAGACATTTTATTTTTTATGACAACATACTCGTATATCTCAGTGCATGGTTTATTGTTTTAACATTTTATTATTTATTGTTAAGTGTATTTTCATATTAGTTAACATTATCCAGCGCCTTACCCGAGGGGTTTATGATATCATGCCTTGATGTAGAATTGTATAACTAGCGCCTGTTCGAATATCTCATGGGGAAATAAATTTTCTTACGGAATTTAGGCCAGAATGAGCATCGCGAGTAATTCGGATAGCTTTAATAAGTAGCCGCTACAGCTTGAGAAAACAAGATATAACGGCTAGGGGAACACACATACTGTCCCTCTACTGGCTGTATGATGATCCACCTTTATGATTAAAACATGTATGTGAGGCTAACAACCGGCTGATAGGTCAAGCGTGTTCTAGGTCTATCGCGCCATGGAACTTTTTATAGCAGTATGAAAGTTAATTACAATGTGTAGGCGCAATTTATAGGTCTATCTTATGTTGCTATTTGAGGGGAAGATACGACATTCATGACCTCAACTCTACCAGTTTAAATGAAACATTGTTGTTATTACTATTATTATTGTTTTATATTATTATTATTATTATTATTATTATTATTATTATTATTATTATTATTATTATTATTATTCCCTCTGATCGTACCTTTATCCTGTTCGTGGTGGAGTGGCTTGAGTGCTTAAATGATCCTCCGTGCTATGCCGACGGTAGGATTGCTTTCATTAGGGTTACAAGGTGGACATGCCATAGGCGAGAAGCCAGACTAAAACAAAATACCTTGATCGAAAGATTGATAATCTTTCACTGTAAAATACAAGTTAAGAAATGCGGACATGGGTTCCTCTGGAGTGAAATTTTCGGAAAAATTATTATTATTATTATTATCATCATCATCATCATCATCATCTCTCTGGCACTTTCGAACGCGGATATTCATGGCCGCGCAGACGTAAGATTTCCATAGACATACATCCCTATCTTGAATATTTTTTTTAAAATCATTAGCCACGTAATTCGCATGCATAAATCATATTATTATTATTATTATTATTATTATTATTATTATTATTATTATTATTATTATTATTATTATTATTATTATTATTATCGAAACTCGTGGATGCAAGAAATAAGAACGACAATAAGAACAAGAGGACTGGAG
Organism: Diploptera punctata; assembly: GCA_030220185.1. NCBI lineage: Eukaryota > Metazoa > Arthropoda > Insecta > Blattodea > Blaberidae > Diploptera > Diploptera punctata. The sequence goes on from JASPKZ010009820.1 coordinate 1,505,083, forward strand.
TGGATGGGTAGAGACGAGTGAAGAAGAATAATAATAAAACTTTACGAACAGAAAGATGTGTAAATATTAAAAATCTGTATATAGATAAAACTTATTATTATTATTATTATTATTATTATTATTATTATTATTATTATTATTATTATTATTATATTAAAGCAGTGCAATTCCGTTAGACCTATTACAACTTAAGTAGTCTACTGTATGTCTTTTTTTTCCGACTTATTTAAATCTGGATTTTAGTTTAAAAAATGTAGATGATAGAACGTTCAACGTTTGAAGAATAGCCCTGTAAAAATATAAACGATTTTGAATGAAAATATTTGAGAAAAATATTTTGTAGTGTCTTGCATTTAATGGAGCTCGCTTTCTTTCATTCACTTATTTTATTTCTTCACTAGGTTCGATTTTTGTATTTATTTATGTCCGGTGTATTTGAAATGTCATATAGCTTATTAGTTATTTCATCATGTCCGGATACCGCACCTAACATGGATGTATATGATTTTAGAATATTATGGTGGGCAAGTCATTTCCAGGGACAAATAAAACAAATTTCCTGACTTTTATTAGAGTAAGCTACAATTCGAGAGGTCGACACATAGCCTAAACATGAGCGGCTATGTCTGTTCCGTTAGGATACTTTACCCCACTCTGCTACTCAAGTATCTATAGAGAAGTGCCGCTCTAATATACAACTAAAATAGAAAACAAGTCTGTATCGTAGGAATTGCGTAAACTAATCGAATCGAATTTATAGTACGATGGTGCTAGTTTATGCAAGATAACTTTCTCTTATTGATTAAATCATATGTATCCAGCTTCGTTGTGAGGAAATAAAATTGCTGTCACTAGAGCAATTTTCAAATATTGGGCTCCAAAAAAACCTCTAATTCAGTGGTCTGATCTTGCTGGTTTACGGAATGTCTTCCTTTCGACTATTTAACTCAAGCCCCAAATGGTAGTCAATGACCAATCATGTTTCAATGAATTTTGTTTTCAACCAATGGCAGTCGTGTTTTTACCTCGCTCTTTATCGATTTATCTTTATCAGCTCCTGGTTTTGTCATAAAGAAAGCTCCTTTTAATATTCTGAACAGGTCAGAGCATTATTTTGGAGTTACTGATTCTCCAAAAATACATTAAATATAGCAAATAATGAATGCATTTAATGATTTTACTGAGTTATTTACTAAAAAAAATAATAACCTATAACATTGGTCATAAAATACAGTTTTATGTGTTTTATTACTTCTCCACTACGATGCATTCTTACAATATTGCGAGACTATTTGGCAATAAATAATATGATCAAGTTGCAGTGAATAAACATAACCTCACATTTCTGTTTTGTTTTTAAATATCGCCGTTTACATTAAATATAGCTACAAATATTTTAAAATACCGGTAACTAAATTTAATAGTGCTTTTTTGAGTAAACAACTTAATTTTATTCGTTAAATAGTCCTAAGAAATGACACTCTTCATTTACAAATCCTCTAGATTAAATCAAGAATCGATGATTTGAAATCACTCGTGACATTACTTACGATAATTAAATCGTAGGCTGTATAGAATGTTTCATTGCAAGGAAAAATAATTGCGGCTGCTGGAGCGTCGAAAATATTCCCACTAAAATTTGAGTTTTCTGGCTAATACACACTCCAACTGGTCATATTTTTCTGATTAACTATTTGAATTTAATAACAAAAACAGAGGACGAACTACAAAGAATGCTATATAAACTAAATGGAATATCAAAAAAATACAACATGGAAATATCATCAGAAAAATAGAAAAACAATGGCTTTCAAGGGCGCTCATCCAGTTCGGACAAAGATAATATTAGAAAATAAACCAATAGAACAAGTGGTAAGATATAACTTACTAGGTTGCAAAATATCATAACTTACACAGCGGGAACAGATATAAATAACAAACTAAATTAAGTTTAATTATATAACAGGAACACTAAAAAGAACTGCAAAATAAAGCCAGGAAAGACTCTATAATGAAATTATACAAGACAATGGCAATGTCTGTTATTACTTATGGATCCGAAACATGGACAGTGACAACATAACAATCTGCCAGAATACAAGCTGCTGAAATGAGATTCCTCATACCAATAGCAGGATATCAAAGAACAGACAAAAAACATAACACAGAAATAAGACATCAACTAAAAGTAGAGAAATTAAACACAACAGTAGTGAAATACAGAACAAACTGGAAAGAACACTTGACAAGGATGACTGAGAGTAGAATACCAAAAGCAGACTACAGCTATTCACCACGAGGAAGAAGAAGTTTGAGAAGACCAAAGATAAGATGGAAACAGCAGTAATTTGGAGCCGGAACAGGCTAGTAAATAAGCCTAAAACGTTATGAAGAAGAAGACTATTTGAATCTTTCTCATCTTATTAAATCTTACATGTCGGCCGCGGTGGACTAGTGGTTATGCTCCTTGCCTCTGGTCCCGAGGGTCGCAGGTTCAAACCCGGCCGGGGTCGATGCGTTTTTTTAGGATGGAAAAATCCAAGGAGCAATTCCTCCGGGAGGGACTTTGAGCCGTGGGTCCCGAGTCTGAAGATTTTTAGGCTCGTAAAAAATCCTTCAGCCTGAATGAAAAGGTCTCTAAGCAAAATTGACTGAATTTTCCCGTCCTAGCACTACCTTGGTTTCCTAGAAGTCGGTATGAGGCGGAACGCTAACCACGGGCCACTTCTATCACATCTATACGAAAACAAGTGTAACTAAATTAGTATTGTTCAAATTCTTCCCTGTAGGGGGAGAGCGCCTAAATATCTGTAAAGGGAAAACATGGGCTTACAATACAATACAAATACATGTCGAATTTGATTGCGAACAAACAAAAATTATTATAAAGTATTATCAACCACGCTGAAGGCATGTATCTCCATTTTAATTAGGTATAATCATCTATATGGCCAATCTCAAAATCTTGTCTCTTGGTTTACATCTTCATTCTGATTTACCCTTTCACCTATAATCTATTTCTATGTTTATGAAACAAATTCAAACATTAGTATTTTGTCTCTATATTATATAATGATTTTTTATTGTTTTTCTTCTCTATAGTCAGGTATTATTATTATTATTATTATATATTATTATTATTATTATTATTATTATTATTATTATTATTATTATATTATTTTATGAGGTATAGGCCTACTTTGTCACTTTTGGTAGATCCTATTTGAGTAAGTTTGTTAAAACAAAACAAAAATAATTCTCTTAAACCGAAGAAAAATTAGAATCCAAGGACTGAAAGGAGTAGATGACATAACTTTCACTGAAATTTTAATTTGTCGATATAAACAAAAAAATGTAATTTGACTTCAGAGTTTATGTAGAATCGCGAAATTATCACAATGGATTAAAATAATATTATTCATAAGTTCAAGAAATTTTATTTAGATAAACCAGTTGAGTCGTATCACAATTTTGAGATCATAATATAATATTTTATTGTAACACAACCATATTTATTAAAACGCAATTCTCAAAATTGTTGTTTTTTACATGTTAAAATTCAAAACAAACCATGTGTCATAATTGTAGAAACGGAAGCAAATTTTCCAACAAATTACTAGTCTCAATATTAAGTGCAACTATATTTATAGCTCTATATGATATGAATTATAGTTTATAGAGCGCAAACATTTCTAAAGACTATACAGAATTTAGTGAACCAAAGATTACATATACTTGCATTTAATTAATATAAATTTTTAAATCACTAATTTTACTAATAACCATTTAGATTTATTATATCTTAAATAATATATTATTCAACTGTTAAAAGTAATTTTTGGACTAAGTTCACTAATATGCTAAAAACCGTATAGAATATATCTTATCAAAATAATATATTATTCCAATAGTTCTTAAAATATTTTTAGACCATTCAAATACCAGAACAGTATAGTTTTATTATATACAACTTTCCTCATTAGAGAATTACCTCAAGGACAAAGTGATACAGACAATTAATTTTTGAAATTAATGAAATACATTTAAAAATTTCAAATTTTAATTGAAGTATACATACTATAAAGTAGACATTTTCTAAATATGGTTTCATAAAATTGAAAATGATCCTCTAATGGCAGCGATGGCAATTTTAGAAAGATACACCCTGTCCAATCTAAGGAATTCCACAATTTAGCTAAGAATCCTGCCCCAATCATCAGTCCTGTGACAGTTATACTATCTAATTGGTATTTATCGTTGTAATAGTCAATTGTTGGCTCATATATGGCTTTCTTTTCACAGTCAACTTTCTCAGGTTGGCCACTATGAGTCTCAAAACGGATTGTGGGATCTGTATCATACCAATTTTAGAAGATGGTCTAAATGCAATAATATTTATCGTCTGTTACTCCCATTAGTGGCCACACCATGAACTTTCTCATAAACTGTGTATCCATAATCTCGCAAGGCTTGTCATCATCATCATCATCACTCCAAGGATTAGGCAATTGCCCGTTCCGACTTCATATTGCATCAGCCCAACGTCTTCTAGGTCTTCCAACATCACGCCTTCCTCTTGCTTGATAATTTCTGGCTAACAATGGATATCTCTCCTTGTTCATTCCATCCATGTGATCAATCCATTTCTGTCTGTAATTCGTGACTTTATCCAATAAAGGCTGTACTTTCAATTCTTCTCTTATATCCTCATTTCTTATTCTATCAAGTCTTGTACATCCTTTTACTTGTCTTAGGAACCGCATCTCTGCCGTCTGTATTCTATCCTTCTGTCTTTTCACTGGAGCCCAAGTTTCACATCCATACAATATTGTGGGAACCGCCATAACATTATACATTTTTATCTTGGTTTCTTTTCTAATTTTATTTTTGAATGTTCTCTGTATTGTTCCACACACCGTCTGAAATTTATTTATTTTGGAGTCAATATCTCTTTCCACATTGTAGCCAACATCACAGCCCAAATATTTGAAACTAGACACCTGTTCTATACTTTGATTTTCTAAAATAATTTTGGTTCTCACTGGATCTCTTCCTCTAAAAGCCATGGTCTTCGTTTTCCTTACAGAAATTTTTAGATCGTATAATTTACATATTTCATTTAATGCATGCATTGATTTCTGTAAGTCGTCTTCATTTTTCTGTATTATGATTACATCGTCAGCAAATAAAAGATTATTTATGCACATTTTATTATCCATTCTTATTCCTGGATTTACTAAAACTTTCCATTTATTAAAAATATCGTCTATATATATATTAAACAAAGTGGGTGATAAACTACATCCTTGTCGTAATCCAGTATTTGTTTTGATTGCATCTGTTCTTTTGAATCCGGTATCTATAATTATATTTGTGTCTTCATATAATGTCTTTATTGTTTCAACAAGGCACAGCGGGTATCCTTTCATTCGTAATATTTCCCATAATTTTTGTCTGTTTACTCGATCGAAGGCCTTATCCAAATCTATAAATCCTATGTGAGTTTCTAAGTTATGTTCTCTTCTCTTTTCTATGAGTTGTTTCAGTGTAAAGACATTGTCTATACATGACCTTCCCTTTCTGAATCCACTTTGATTTTCACTTATTATTACTTCTGTTATGTTTCTCAATCTATTATTTATTATTTTCGTATATATTTTGTAGCCAGTATTCATTAAGCTAATCCCTCTGTAATTCTCGCAATTTCTCCGGTCTCCTCTTTTGAATTATTCTTGACAATTGCTGTTTTCCAAGTGGTTGGAATCCCATAGGTCTGCCAACATATATTAATTAGATGAAGTATTCGTAGTTTACACAATATTCCACTATATTTGATTAATTCCATATTTATATTATCTAATCCTGTTGCTTTCCTATTCTTAGTGGTTTTCAAAGCCATTTCTAATTCATTTATGTCTATTACATCAATATTTTCCACTTTTATTTCTTCCTCATTGTTCTCTTTTCCTTCAATTTCCTCCTTTTTCCAAAGTTTTTCATAATGCTGGATCCATTCTTGTTCTGGGATTATATTCAATCTGGCAGAATCTTTCTCAGTCTGATTTAGATGTTTCACTAATTTATAACCTATTTCTTGTCTTCCATACATATCATGTTCTACTGAGCTTATAAATTTATCCCATGACTCCTGATGGGATTTTCTTATAATGCTTTTAGCAATTCTCCTTTTCATTTCGAATAGTGTGGTGTTTCTCAGTGATTCTCAAAACGGACAGGGCCCAAGGACGTGTGCAAGGGTTTCGTGTTCTCTGCGACAACGTCTACAGAGGGTATCGTCCCTAGACCTGCCCGGCAAATAACGCACCGCCGATACATTGGCTTGCATTTTAATCGCTTCTCTCCATTCGGAACAGACAATCCCTGATGGTCAGGAATCCATTGATTTGCCGGTGTATATTCATTGTAGAGAACAACGCCACTTTATTGAATAAAGTAATTATAATTCAAATTATTTAAACATTTTTTATTGATTAATTATCTCCGTTCGCTCTGCATAGGAACAATAGTGCTCCCTAGTGGGAATGTCTTAACGAAGTTAGTTAGTTACGCTTTTTTCCCTAGATATGCCAGTCAGTGATATGTGCAGCATACCGCCTCGGAAAAGAAAATCAAGTTGGAAACTAAGGTATTACTTGAATGGGTGAAGGCCGATTAAATTTTACTCAGAAACAAAAATTTAGGTTTCATGTTATTTCCGAGTCAGAAAATCTTCAGACTCGAGACAAACAGCATGAAGTCCCTCCCGGAGAATTGTCCCTTGGATTCTTTTTTTCATAAGTAATGCCACGAGTGATTTCCAAATTTATTTAGAGAATTTGTAAATCAAGAGTAGCATTTGTTAGGACTATTTAACGAATAAAATTAAGCTGTTTACTCACAAATCATCATTTAACTATAGTTATTTTAAAATATTTACATATTTAATATAAACGATGATATTTGAAAACAAATGAGAAACGATTGGTACGCTTCATTTGTTCATCACTGCAACCAGATCATATTATTAATTGCCAAAGGATCGCAACATTGTAAGAATGCACCCTAGTGGAGAAATTTATAACCAACATTATAGGTATTAATTAATTTCTGATGTCCTGTGATGTAAATATGTCAATTATATTTTTCTGCAACGTTATTTCTTGGGAAATAATTCGTTTAAGAAAGTGCAAACAGTGTTTTTTTGTGGTATAATCAATTGCTACAAATGTTTTTAAATTATCTCTCGCAAGCACTGTGAGTTTACATCCGTGCACTCACTATATATACAATCTGGTAGCCACATGCGGTCACTGCAAAATAATGCTACGACCTAAAAAGGAGGAGCTTGATTTTAAAGTGATAAAATTAAACTAATAAAATCGAGGTGAAAAACAACTGTAATTGGTTGTAAATAGAAAAATAATTGAAATGTGATTGGTCATTGACTCCCATTTGGGGAATGAGTTAAATAGTCACTCTAAAAATCCCTAGATACCGGTCGGGTATAAACTCGCGGCCCTTGAAACCGGAGGCAGGGAACTTAACCCCTAGACCACCGAGACCGACATAAACATTTTTTATACAAAAAAGATGAAAAGCGCAAAGATGACAATGTATTCATTCAATATAAAATTCCAATTGTTAATCAAAATATTTATACCGCTAAAATAGTTAAAACTGTACAGACCTATTGTATACTAAATATTGCAAATACACTGTCATTCCAATCTTTATGTATAAAATCGAACGTATTTGAGTCTACGAGTCTGTCCTTTATGGATTCAAAAAAATTGAGCGATTTGAATTGCGGTTTCACCATCATTTGGAGATTTTTTGGGGCAATTAACGTATATAACATACGTATTACCGTATGCACTAGAGGGCCGGAAAAAAAATCTTGCATCGGTGCACTAAAAAGTCGTTTTTTGGACGCTTAAATAGCTTACGCTGCGTAGACGATAACAAATACACCAAGTTAATCTACACAGAATTGAATATCTGAAGAAATTCAACAAAAAAGTCTGCGACAACATGATATGCTAATGTTTTAGGGATAACTCACAATAAACATTTTTGTTTTTCAAAATTAGATTAAAAGTTATGACTTAATATTACAAAGACTTTTCCAACAACACAATGTTAGTGCTATAATATTATTAATTTTTTAACAAATGCAGTAAGCGGATAATTATTTTTATTTAATATTTTTGTGTAATTTTAATAAATTGTTTATACATAACCTGTTTAAATTATTTTGTCCACGCGAACAACGTTACAGGTGCCGCTAGTTGTTAATAAAAAACGTGTAGTGTAATAAAAAGCTAAGAAGTTTATAGACCATATTGTATTCAAAACTAATTGATCATTCAATTGTTAATAATACCATTTACGCCTCTAGAATTGATAAAAAACGCATATATTATTTAATAAGAATAAAGTGTCAACGTTAAACAATTTTAGACCAATAAATTGCTAAATGTGTTTTATCCAATGCCCCAGGCTGTCTCTTATAACATTTCTGGCTTTCTCCTCTGGCTTTGGCAGAATTATAATCCGTTTCTTAGGTTGGGGCACCTGGAAGGTGGAGTTACGTTACCCCGATGATATGATGGGTGATAAATGATAATGAAATGCCAGGAGAGTCCTCAACTTAAATTCCAGACCATGGGCAACCACAGGAATAACTCCCTTTAAAAAAAAATTCCTATGATCTGAGCGGAATCGAACCCGGGAACTCATGAACTGTAGTCATAAATGCTGACCACTAGCTCAAGAGGCTGGCTAAATTGCTAAAATACTTGTAGACTTAATAAATATCCTCAACTCGTGTCTAACTCAAGATCGTGTCGAGGAATGAGATGAGATGAAGCCCCTATAAGTATGGAGGTCTGTGAACAACAAAGGTGCCGGCCGACCACTTCTGACGCACCGTCACTTGGGCGGATGAGTGAAATGAAACGAATGGATGTGTATGGAGAAATTGTGGAGTGAAATTTGTGGCAGGGGAAAACGGGTAGCTGTTTATGGGTTAGATCATTTTTTTCGGGGAAACTATTCAATTGTTGAGTACACTAAAATAAATAATTGTTAAAGGTGTTCCAGAACCATTAACGATAATTATAAACTTTTGGTAAATCGAAGGATTTTGGCAGAAACGACTCAATGGAAGACAGGGTCCGATAAATAATAGTAGGCCTAATATTTATTTTTGTATTATGCTACTCTGGATCTAAGATGCACGTAATAAGGTGTAATTTCAATTATATTTGCGTTAATATTTAAAATTTTACGGTATCATTTATACAATTATATTTTTGCGCGATAGTGCGTTTTGTCGTTCAACAATGGTGACCATTATTGAAAGTTCAACTTCCTACATTTCGGGTTTGCCAACCTAAATACCTATACTGTAATATTACATTTACACCCACGTGCGGGAAGTAAACCCACTGCCCTCTATGTATACTGCGTGCAATGTATATACAAAAATATATCCAAAAGGTAGTGTTAATATACATTATACGAAACAAATAACTGCATTTTAAATGAACTGAACTTTATTTGGAACAATATAAAACAATAACTACGTACTTGCGGCCATGTTATCAATAATAGTTCTCAGGTTTTTTTTACAGAATCGCTATCGCTCGGTTTTTAAACAATTTGCACCTTTCTGTAAAAACCACTTCCCAACCTCGCATCGTAATATACTATAAACAATTAATAATTTGTTTTTCTTTTATTTAAAGAAAATATTATTAAGATTGCTCAATATTTATATATAATGTATTAAAAAAAGGCATATATATATATATATATATATATATATATATAAAGTTATGGATAATTAAAATTAAATCTAATAAAAGAATATATACCGATACACAAAGCAAGGACAGCTCTAATCTCCGTACTATACATGGAAGAAATACGAAAAAATACGAAGAAAATAATAAAAATATAATGAATTAATCTATCCCTTATATATATATATATATATATATATAAATTTATTATATTAATCTATCCCTTAATATATATTAATATTTATATAGATTAATACATTATATGTTATTATTTTCTTCGTATTTTTTCGTATTTCTTTCATGTATAGTACGGAGATTAGAGTTGTCCTTGCTTTGTGTATCGGTATATATTCTTTTATTAGATTTAATTTTAATTGTCCATAACTTTATTGTATTGGCCTGATAATCCTTTAGTACCTAATATTATTACGATAATTGTATTTGAATGTAATATATGTCTATCCTGGTGAGTGGAAAAATGAATGTCACATGACCCTAACTCCACCAGGCTAAATAAATAAATACATTTTCCAGTCATTAGCCTACCTGTATTATTCACCTCTCTGCAGTAATGATTAATACTGTTCTCTCATCTCAATTTTTGGCCTACCTACTTGAAATAATTGTTTTATTCTTATAACGATTCAAACAATTGCTTCATTAATATTATTCTCATAAACAATTAATTTAATGGCGTTTTTGTCCCTTTAAAGAGTAATAATAATAATAATAATAATAATAATAATAATAATAATAATAATAATAATAATTTAATATATAAAAATGAATGTTTGTTTGTTCTTTATGCACGGCCATATCGTCGATCCATTGTGATCGGGTTTTTTTCAAAATGTTCAGGCGATTCCCGGGATGAACATAGGCTGTAAGAGAGTTGATATGCTCAACTCCTACACCCTTAAAAAGCACCCTTTCTAATGAAAAATGTGAAAAGTCCCTTTTTTTACCCTTAAATGGCTTATGCTGCCCAAACCATAACAAATACACAAAATTAATGTACACAGAATATAATATCTCAAAAAACTCTACAAAAAAGTCCGCGACTGCATATGTTTATCTTTTACAGATAACACACAATAGCCATTTTTGTCTTTCATTGATGCCAAGGAGATCGGGATAAGTAGATTCCCGGGCAAGCATGTGCTGCCATACCATTCATCCGATTGTCATGGGGCTTTTTACAAAATGTTCAGGATTTTCCCAGGAAGATTATAGGTTATAACAGAGTTTTAATGCTCAAACCCTTCATCCTCAAAAATCATCTTCTGTAGTGAAAACACGTGGAAAAATGTAGCTTTTTGTAAGCTCAAATGGCTTTCGCTGCCTAAACCATAACAAATACACAAAATTATTGTACACAGAATTGAATATCTGAAAAAATTCTACAGAAAAGTCCGCCACAGCATATGTTTATCTTTTAAGGATAACTCACAATAACCATTTTTGTCTTTCATTAATGCCAAGAAGATCGAGAAAAGTAGATTCCCGGGCAAGCATAGCAGCGCACGGGTATTCTTTTATGGATAACTCAAAATAACGAATTTTGTCTTTCAGTTCATTTATGCCAAGTACATCGGGATGCGTAAATTCCCGGGCTACGCCGGTTAACCAGCACGGGGTATCTAAAAATAATAACGATATAAATTGATATTTATATTTTTCCTTTTACTTATTCAACTAAATGCAAAAACACATAATTTATTTAGGTGTAGCAGCGCACGCCGGGTATTAGTTGGTAATAAATAATTTTAGAAGTAAAGCACCATAAAATGCTATAAAATGGATTGGTGAAGTAAAAAAGAACTTAATATTGGCAGGAATTGCTCAAGAAGGTATCATAAACAGAGATAAATTTAGAATTAAGGCGCACAAATGACAGGTTGACCAAGAGGACAAACCCAAGAAAAAACTGAAACATCATTCACATAAGAGAGAAAGATCATCAGGGACAAATGGAATAAAAGGAAACGGATCTAAATACTTTGCGTAATCCTAAATGGGACCATTCCCAATAAAAAATAAATAACTAAATAATTTATTTTATTTCTTGGACTTAATATTTAGTCTTCATTTTCACTATTATTAAACTATATGCACATTAACAATATTAATAATTAACTATTAAATACACGCAAATAGGGTAGCCCTATAATGTAACTATTATATCCGTTAGGGAATCTGCTGGCTTTTATTAAATCTTTTGAATAATATCCAACGATTATATTGACTTTATTTAATTGAAACTTCTTATACACAATTTTCCAGGCGTTTCCCCAGCGAAAAAAATCTTAACATGACAGCTTAACTGAAATTATAGGCTACATCTCTCTAGTTGTAAATAATAAGGACCAACAATTTTATTTTCAAGTACAAAATTTAAAAAAAGAACAAATAGCCTATTATTCCGTTGAAATGAATACGATAAATATTTGTTAAATTAATTTCAACCTCCTTTCACTTCCTTATCGGGTTAAAGAATGTAGTTTTGGCATTGGAATTTAGATTGTTATTGAATTTCGAATGCGTAGCTGATATTTTAATGCCAGATAAACGGATTCTGTTTTGAGATCTATCTCCAAGATCATTTCGTTCAAAACATAAACAAAAATAATTTTAAAAAGAGTATTACCTATTTGTAACATTTTTAAAATAATACTTTTTTATAAAAATGGATATTCAGTGATATCATCTAATTAAAATATATAACATTATCTTTATTTATTTCATAAAATATGAACACCGTAAGTAAAAACATGGTGGCGTATATGTAACTGAAACAAAGAGGGAAAAATATTCTGCATAATAATGAGATATTATATTATTTGAATAATTTACGTAATTATTTTTCTAAAGTTTGAAATGCAAATTGACTGCACCGCTGGAGACTCTTGGTAGCTTCGCTGCTTTGTACGCAACGGGCACGAGTTCTACCCCGGTCGGGACAAGTTACCCGGGTGATTGTATTTTCGGTTTTTTCTCCCTTGTAAGATAAATATCAGGAGACTTTAAAGGGAAAAAAGTTTCCCGAACATTATCTGGCTATCATAATCATTGTTATTATATTCCCCCATGTTCAATATTAGTGTGTGAATGAAATGTGTTTCGTCTTAAATATTGGAGTTGTCTCAGATCATACCCTGGATTGAAATGATCACTCATTCGGAGAGTCCTACATGTCTTTCTGGGGTCAAAAAATGTGTGAAATTCGACGTTTAAAATCCCTCTCCCGACAGGTTGTGTCATTGTAAGGCCGGGTGACGTGAGGCATGTAAACATACTGACTATTTAACTCATGCCCCAAATGGGAGTCTATGATCAATCATATTTCAATGAATTTTGATTTACAACCAATAACGGTCGTGTTTCACCTGCATTTTGTCAGTTTAATTTTATCACATTAAAATCAAGCTCCTCCTTTTTAACATTCTGAATAGGTCAGATCATTATTTTACAGCGACTGACTCTAAATACGTTGAATATAACAATTTATATATTAAGATGTAAAAGTCCATACGTTCCAGAAAAATATAATTGATATATTTATATCTTATGACATCAGAAATTAATTAATAACATATAATGTTGATTATAAACAGTTTGATATGTTTCATTTTTTCTCCACTAGGGTGCATTCTTACAATATTGCAATCCTTTGGCAAAAAATAATATGATCTGGTTGCAGTGATGAACAATGACATAACAAACGTTTCTCAATTGTTTTCAAACATCGCCGTTTACATTAAATATATAAATATTTTAAAATAACTATATTTAAATAATGATTTGTGAGTAAACAGCTTAATTTTATTCGTTAAATAGTCCTAATAAATGCCACTCATTTCCATAAATTCACTCCTCACTTCGTGAGTCCTGAATTTATCGATAATTTGGAAATCACTCGTGGCATTACTTATCATTATGATAAACACATGTTAATCAAATAGCTTACAGCCGATTGTGACCGCCACGGCGTTTTGATAGTCGCTGGATTATATTATTATTATTATTATTATTATTATTATTATTATTATTATTATTATTATTATATTATTATTATTATTATTATTATTATTATTATTATTATTATTATTATTATTATTATTATTATTATTATTATTACTGTTCTCCAAATAATGCGAATTCTATTTCATCTTCTGGTATGCTAGGGCTTTAGTTACAATTATATACTTCCATTTACAGTGTGGTTAATATCTAGAGTTACATATTAATAATATTCAATGTAATATAAACAACTAAATTAATTATTCAATAATAAAAGGAAACGAATTCAAAGTCTCTTAAAAATGTAATACGGAAAGTCACACAGATTGTTGTAAAAGCATTTCTTATATAAAGTATTGATCAAATGCAGTTGAAATCTATTTTGGCAATAATCTAATCTTCTTCTTCTTCACTTCCTGGTTTAGGCAAGAGTTGTCTGTTCCGTCTTCACTAATATATCTAAGAACATCTCTTCCGAGGACGTCCGACATCTCTTCTTCCTCTTGGAAAATAATGGAAGATTTTCTTTAGTAATCTACTTTCTTCCATTCTTTCTACATGTTCTTTCCACCGTATCTTGTTGTTAAATATTTTTTCTTTTATGGAGTAGATCTGCAGTTCTTCACGGCAATAATCTAATTTAGTAACAAATTCATGTCTTTGGGTTTTAAACGCAGGACATCCAAATAAGAAATGTAATACAGTCTGGCTAGAGTTCTTGTAACTATAGGTATCTGTACTATTTTGAATCGTTCCAAATAATGTCCAAATTTACCATGACTAGTTATAAATTGTGTTAATACAAAATTCAATTCTATAATCTACACTATAATCGGTGGAACACAATTGGGATTAAATCAAGTTAAATTTAACGTTTATCAAACTCGCTCCCTCAAACAGGCGATCAGCACAATTCACTCTTTTTAGTCAAGCTTATAGAATTCCTTGATGGAGAATATTTAATTATTTTTCAAATAGTTAAACTCCACCATACACGAACTGCGTACAGGCCTGCTAAGCAAACATCTCAGAAATTCAAATTTATGGTCCGAATATGCCAAATTATGGATTATATTAATTTTGTTAATTAGGCCTAAATCTAATTTTTCAGTTCCGTTGCAGCAGATAGTGCGATTTTTAGTTTCCATTTCCAGTTAAACCATCGCTTCTAAGGTCGGGTTGCGCTGGTTTTTTTTAAATAATAATAATAATAATAATAATAATAATAATAATAATAATAATAATAATAATAATAATAATAATAATAATAATAATAATAATAATAATAAAAGTAAAAGTAGAGCAATATATAAATATTATCGCCTCACTATGATGGCTGTCCAGCGGCTCGCTTTGTTTCACCGCAACTGTTATATATAATTAAATACAATGATGCTGACTACCGCCAACTATCGCCACTATAATAATCCGCATATTAATCAATGTTATACATTTTCGCGCGGCATCCGCATTTATATAAACGGATAACCATCATAGTGAGGCGATAATACCTTGGAAGGTGCCGTCGTCCTCAACTACTTTTTTTTTAACTGTAGAGGCATTTTATAAACCGGCGCACTAATCTGCTGAAGATGTTCTGAAAGGCCTACAATTACAAAAAAAAATAACCTACTTGAGAACTACGGCACCTGCTAAGGTAGGCTATTTATTTCAATATTTTACTGTATGACTATTCAGCTTAACGGAATTTTATTATGAGTTTAAATAATAATAATAATAATAATAATAATAATAATAATAATAATAATAATAATAATAATAATAATAGCTTAATTTTACCTGGCAGAGTTAGGACTTAAGGCCTTGTCTATCGCTCAACCAGGTTAGACAAATATATACAAAAATAAGTCTTACATCTAAATTGCAATAACATAAAAGATTACTGATAGATCTATAATACAATTATTGCTTACAACACATTTTGATTTAGTTTAGATTTAACGAATAAAATATAAAATATGCAAAGTAGAAAAATGAAAATAAAACTACAAATGATATAGAATAAATTTAATTCTGAAGAAAAGATAATTATTTAACAACAAGTAATTGTATAAACATAGTTTAAAAGCGTACATTTCTCCTTTTACTTAAATAGCGTATCACTCAGCGAGTTGCATTGCGAAAAATCTAAAATAGCGGCCGCTAGAGTAATTTTTAAATTATCGTTTCAGCATAACCCCCACTTCTTATGATACGATTTTTCTGGCTAACCAACTCAACTTTAATTTTCTTAATAGACCGATAAATACCGAGCTATTGACTGTTAAGCGTTTTTTTTAAATCTCACGATTACAAATTCAAGAGCTTCGTTTTTTTTTCTCTAAATTCGCTAAATTTTATTCCAAGTTACACATTAAATTAATTCACTGGCCTGGCATTATCGAACCCTGTATAATCTACTTCTCTCAAATCATTGTACATGTTATTTTCCTACTATATTCTTGGCCTACCAATTCGATGCTTTCCCTCTGGTTTTTTCCACAAGAGTTTCATTCCTCCCATTCCATTCCCTATTTATAATTCTATACATTAGTAGTTTTATTTACTTTTAAATTATTCTAATATATACTTATATTTTATTCGTT
This sequence comes from Diploptera punctata, assembly GCA_030220185.1. NCBI lineage: Eukaryota > Metazoa > Arthropoda > Insecta > Blattodea > Blaberidae > Diploptera > Diploptera punctata. The sequence continues at coordinate 1,521,515 of JASPKZ010009820.1, forward strand.
AAATTTACACTAAATCAAACCATACTTATATAGTATCATCATATTATAGACCTACTTTGTAATCATTATTTTTATTATAACTTAGTTATAAGATTAATTATTGTAGACTGTGTCTAATGTGGTTTAGAGCTTGACAAGCCCTTAAGGTGTTCTCTATTAAGTAAAATAAAGCATTCAAATAGTTCCACAAAGGTCCACAAACGAAAATATCAATTTTAATACATGTATTAAATAATAAAACAAATTAATATTGGTAATAGCAAAATATACTGGAATGTTATTCAAAAAGTTTTATTTTATATAATACAATCGAATATCCGGCGTACGCTGCTATGCCTAAATAAATGAAATAGTGTTTTTATTTTCAGTTGAATAAGTTTAGAGAAAATTATGGGTTAATTAAATTATATGATATATAATAGGACGAACAAAACAGTACGGTTGCTAGAATAAATTTTTAATTACGGATTTTTAGGTAAAGCCCCCACTTCTAATGACCGGTTTCGCTGATTTTTGGATAATATCTACCTGAGTTTATTTCAATAGCATGTACTGAGCTTCATTGTGAAACACAAAAAAATTGCGATTCCTAGAGGGATTTCTAAATCTTCGTTTCAAGTGAATTTTATTCATAAATTACTATTTTATATAATATGTAGGTGTAGGGGTAATTTTTTATTTGTTTGAATACTCAAATTTTATTTTATTAATGTAACATGGGGATTATCTCACAGGATAATGTTTGTAAGAAGTTGACTTATTAAATACTATAATTAAAAATATAACAAAAATAAAATCCTTTATTACAATTTTTCTGAACAATCAGTCTTATAAATTCTTTAAGAAGGGTTAAATATAGCACTCTATAAATTAACTGGAATTCATAATATAGGCCTATTGATAATTAAACATTTTAATGCATAGAAAACGAAGTGAGAATGGATATTTACAAATTATTGACGACAAATAATTCAATTTAAATTGAGAATTTAATAAATGCTCTTTTATACATAATAGTAAAAGTGATTTAAGTACGTGCGCACTTCACACTCCTACTGTAATTTACAAATCTAATGGTAAACTGCTTTGAGGTTGTTTAAAATACAATATACTGTGTGTATATACTCCATACGCTCCGCGTGGGAACATGGATGCTCAGTAGCGGGAGTTTTTTAACCAAGATAATTTAGTTATGCTTATTTGCATATAGATGCCAACGACTGACTTGTGGTTAGCACATCGCTTCTATCAGACATCTAGTAGGCAACTAAGATATTACTTTGATGAATGAAGGTCGGTTAAAGTTTGCACAGAGTTTTTTTTTCCGGCTAGCGGTTCTTTTACGCGCCTGAAAATCTTCATACTCTGGACCCACTAATATACTGTAGTTTTAGTAAAAAAAGCACTAAGTGATTCTCAAAATGAATTACAATGGTTCCAGCGCAATTCGCAAACTGATAGTAGGCCCTATTCTGACAAAACTTGTTTTAATTTTAGAAAGTCTTCATAGACACAATATAATGAACATTTGAAGTTTCTACCATTTTCTGAAACAACCGTAATACAAGTATTTAATACATAGACTTGTTACTGTGGAAAGTAGATAAATAGTCGAACAATAGTAATAATAACAATAAAGTATAAAATAAGCAAATAAATATAATAATGAAGTAATAATAATAATAATAATAATAATAATAATAATAATAATAATAATAATAATAATAATAATATAGTGAAAAAGAATGCAAAATTATAAGAAACGTTTAAGGTCCACAAGTCATAGGTGAAGCATTTAGACTCAGAAGTAAAAAGGAAATAAAAATATATACAGACATTCATAGTGATATTAAAAAACGAAGGTTAAAATTTTATGGCCATATTAAACGAATGAACTCAAACAGGCTTACAAAACAGATAATGGAATTATACGGAAACAGAAGTAAAGCTCCAGTGGATACTATGACGTGGATTGATGAAGTCGAAAAGGAATTAAAATTGGCAGGAATTACTAAAGAAGATATCCCAAACAGAGATATATTTAGAATTAAGGTGAATAAGTGGCAAGTTGACCAAGAGGACAAACCGAAGAAAAAAATTGGAACAACTTGGACAGATGATAGAAAACAAGCTCACAGCAAAAGAATGAAAGAAATTTGGGTTCAAAGGAAACGCCTCTAAGTACTTTGCGCAGTCCTACACGGGCTAATCCGCAATCAAAAAATAATATGAATGGAAATATAATATTCGGATGGATCTTATGGAACTCTAAATAAAAAATATGAACCGAATTCAGTTGATTGATGACAGAGGCCAATGGAAAGCATTAGTGACTATGGGATTGAACTTGCGGATTTAATAAGTCTTATCGTTAATTAGTTAATAATAATAGTATTAATAAATATGGAAACAGAATACAACAATTGCGATTAATTTAGAAGACATCAAAATTAAAACGCGCCAATACCTTAGGAAGAATCTAACAATAGGCCTACTTCGGAAATTTGAGGAGAAACTAAGAACGAAAATAGCAAGTGGGCAGAAGAAAAATAAGAAAACCCATGTCTTAATAACTCTAGCTAGGGAATCAATTTTTCGGCTGAATTATTTTGGTAATTTCTTTGTAGCAAACAATAAATCAACAACTAGTATAGCAAAAATTATTCCTATATTTCCAACAGATTCCTTTTTACCATTATCATGCCAAATAATGTGAGAAATCATTCCAAACTCAAGCAAGAATAAAACGAATGGAAAAATATTGAAAAGAACAAGCAAAGCAGTTAGAATAACGTGTTCCTTGTAGGCAGATTTGAAAGAATAACTAAAGAAGAAATAAAAAACACAAATCCCATAAATATTAATGATATTCAGTCAAATAAAAAGGTTATTAAGGAATAATAATAATAATAATAATAATAATAATAATAATTAATAATAATAATAAATAATAATAATAATAATATAAATAATAATGGAAGATGAGCAATGGCCGAAACTAGTATATCAATGGCAACCGAGCAGAAAGAAGAAGAGAGGGAGACCAAAGTTAACATGGAAGAAAAGCATGAAGATAGTAATACAAGAAAGAGAGCTAAGCATTGAAGATGCCCAAGATTGTAAGCTTTGGATGTTTGGTACGGGAAGACGGCAGCAGCTGTAAAATCCCGAAGATAGATAGATAGATAGATGATAATAAGTTAATAATATTAATAATAATAATAATAATATAAATAATAATAATATTAATAAACTTATTTAAAATTTATTCAAATTGTGTATATAAATAATAATATACAAGTTGACTTCATATTTATATAGGCCTAGCCCCAAGTTGTTATTTTTAATTGGTAGGTAGTTTTGCACGAGACAAGTACCTGATTATTCAGAAAGTAGCAGTATTGGAAAACTGCCTTTTAAAATTTTTGGATTACTCTTTCCATAAATGTCAAATTGCGGATTTACATATCGGAATGCTGTCAATTTCTATGTAACATCTCGCGATCAGTCAGTGGGAAAGCTTCTAGATTTCGTTAGATGTAACGCACATGTGTAATACAGTTTCGTGCTATCACAACATTGGTATTTCTATCTTCAGTTACAAGACGTGTTACAAATTCTCGATTCAGTTCACTATAGTACTTGAGATTTAAGTATGTGATTGACATTTCTAAATCTTAATGGCTGTTACTTGCTTCCAAGGTCCACAATTATTTCTTACTACAATATAAATATGATACAATAATGTTGCCAACATTCAGCCGTAAGTCCCAGGGATTAGAAAACAAAAATATTTTTGTTCAACAGCAAAATGCTTATTCACTGTCAATGACATACGTAAAAATCACGCATTATAATGGAATATATCTGAGACTCAAGGAATAAGTCCATTAATTCGAAAAATTACCAAAATTGCTTTTAAGTGTACTATGATTATCCTCAAGACTTCTATTCACCACTATTATTATTATTATTATTATTATTATTATTATTATTATTATTATTATTATTATTATTATTATTATTATTATTATTATTATTATTATTATTATTATTATTATTATTATTATTATTATTATTATTGGAAGTTATAAAGAGGAAATAAGAAATATAAATAAAAAATGAAAATTTGCAATTGCTTGCCTCAATGGTATAGCCTATTGTGGGATAATAATATAAGTAATAAAAATTAAATTAATATAGGCCTAAATCATATAATTGTTAAAAGCATCATTACTTACGGAGCAGAACTTTTGCCACTAACAACAAAAACAAATTAATCTTTTGGCAACGGAAATGGATTTTATACGAATGGCAGCAAGAATTTCTAGAAAAAAAATAGGAACTCAGTTATAAGGGAGAAAATGAAGATTGAAGACACTATTTTATATTATATTAAAACTCAGCAATTAAGATGGTACGGACATGTCCAACGAATGGAAGAGGATCGGCTACCAAAATGTGTTTTGGAATGGAAACCTGAGGGAAGACGAGAAAGAGGAAGAACTAAAATCTCCTGGAGACAGGGAATATTTTTATACATGAAGGATAAACATCTACAACCAGGAGATTAGATGGACCGACAAAATTGGCTATTAGGAATCGAACGATATCAATCTTGCTATTTGTCTATTATTATTATTATTATTATTATTATTATTATTATTATTATTATTACTATTATTATTACTATTATTATTACTATTATTATTATTATTACTATCATTGTTGTTATTATTATCATTACTATTATTATTATTATTATTATTATTATTATTATTATTATTATTATTATTATTATTATATTACAACCCGTGTTTCACCAGGGGTATATCACGAGGAATTTATAGTTTCTGTTATACAATTATTGTTGTTTTAGTTGATGGAAGATTTTCGTGAGGAATTCTGCATCATTGACTGTGTTGAAATAAGTTTTCAGAATATTTGGCGGAGTAGTATTTTGTAGCAAAGCCGGTCGATCTCTGAAGAACACGTTGCCTTCAGCCATCAGATGTTGGCAGTCTGCAGTGATTCTTCTGGGCGGTTGCAATAAGGTGAAACAGTTTTGTTCATTCTTTATAGGTTTAGGATATATTTTAATGAAAGCCTATAGGCCTATTAAATTATATTAAGTATATAAAATGTTGTATGATTTTATTATTAGTTGGTTAAGTGGAAGAGAAGACCTTATGGCCTTAACTGTGGCAGCTTAAATAAAGCATTATTAGGCCTATTATATTATATCTACATCTTACAGTTAGGCTGATAGCCAAGAAGTCAGATTATTTAGAAAAATACATTAGGCTAATATTGGGACCTTCAGTTCTTAACACGTTCATGCCCAGTTTGTATTAGAGATAATGTGATATAAAATTCAGCCTTGTTCATATAATTTACTTCTTATAATAGTTTTGGTGTTAAATAAAATTTAAAAAATGCATTTAGTTTTTTACAGTTTGTCGTCTTCGTCATCGACATCAAGGTTTAGGCCCTCTGGCGCATTCCTTCTCAAAATAGATGTTCACACCATCTCTTCGAAGCTCGGCGTATATTATGATGATCTTGAAGAGGATTTTCGGGCTGTAGGACGTGATCGTAAGGCTTGTAATTGCCAGTCTCAAGGCAACCCTTGAGGATGCCAGACGCAGTCTCTGGAGAAACGTCGGGGAACTACAAGCCTCACGACCACGGCCCTACAGCCCGAAAATCTTCTTCAAGATCATCATAGCAACTCCGGCCGTCAAAGTCTATGTCAATACATCGGCGTATATTCTTTCCTTTCTTGTGGGTCTCAGAGTAGAGCAGCTTTTGATATCCTCGTCAGGGAGCCGTTGGATGTGATTTCTCCAGCTTATTCTATATCTTTAGTTCACCGCTGTAGTCTAGGGAAAACGTCGCCGCTTCATGTGCAGTAGGCCCGGGTTCAATTCCCGACCGGGAAAAATTTTCTCGGTCTTTTTCCTCATCTGTGATACAAATGTCAAGAACATTTAAGACCCAGACGGTCCCCGGACATCATCTGGATTTCTCCAGTTTATTCTATACTTTTAGTTCACCGCTGTAGTCTCGGGAAAACGTCGCCGCCTCATTTGCAGTAGGCCCGGGTTCAATTCCCGACCAGGGAAAAATTTTCTCGGTTTTTTCCCTCGAAGTTTTCCTCACCTGTGATACAAATGTCAAGAAAATTTAAGACACAGACGGTCCCCGGACATCATCTGGCTATCATAATCATCATTATCATATTCGCCATTTTTAGTATAGTTATGTTGTCTAGAGGAAGCCTGTATTGAGCTGATCGCTCATTCGTGGAGGCCCTCTATGTCCATGTGTGGTCAAAAATATAGGTGTGTGTGTTCCAAAGAATGAAATGCCTCTTCCGACAGGTCGTGCTTCCATAAGGTCAGGGCAGCATGTGACATGTGAAAGTACCTAGCCTATAAGAGGTCATATCACGATGGAGAAGAACAGGTTGTGTATTTTTTAACTATAGTTGTATTAATTGATTCTATATTAATTAAGATTTAATACCTATGTTCTTTCGTGGTCTAGTAAATTATAACATGAAACAAATCGGAGAAATATCAATTCTGAAGATTCGATTTGTCTAAACTGATTTGACGTTAAGCATTCATTTCCTAATAATACCATAGGCAATGCAATTTACTTACTGAATTTTCAATAATGTATGTTTTTGTACATTATGATTTAATTTTCTTTGTATAGCCGCACAAAACTACCTACATTTATTTAGTTTTATTCGGACGTCTTCACATTTACCGAATCCTAAATTATATCCTAGATATTTTAATGCATTTAATTATCAATGACTTTTCCTTGTATTACAATTTCAGCTATTCGGTCTTTGGAATGTCACTACTTTAGTTTTTTTTTTCAATGATTACTGTTAAATGTTTCAATTCCATTTATGGAAAGATAATCCTTGGGTGCCTAAAAAGTGTTTCTTCTTCTTCTTTTTCTAATTTTTTATTTGCAGGATTTCCATCCTGTTTATTTCTCAAATAACTCCTCGGAGGAAGACGTATTGGATGTGCAGCCACTGTCTATCCATCTCTTGGCTTGTCTTCCTCTTGCTCTTCTCCCATCCATTGATCTATCTTATTTTGCTCTTTTGCAAGTCTGTTGACTTCCATTCTTTGTATATGATATTTCCAATATTTAGGTCTGTCTATAACAAATTTGCTTATATCTTGAATTTGACAGTTGTCTCTAATTCCTGCATTGTGTATCTTATCAAATAATGTTTTCCTCTGAATATTTCTTAAGATATTCATTTCACATCTGCTTATTATTTGTTTAGTTTTCCAAAAAGTTAAAACAAGTAATAAACAGCAGGATACAACCATTTTAACCCATACATTTGTGAAACATTAATTTCTCGTGTCAATTATATAAATGTTTCGGACCGCAGTGAAAACAAAGCAATGTACAACTGTATGTTATTTCTGTAGCCTATACCGGTATTGTGTAATTTGACACGCATTTTAGTAATTTCTACGCGTCTTTTTCTATTATTTTTATTAAAAATATAAAATAAAATAAACCAATGTATTTTATAGGATAACTTATAATGCCAATTTAAGGGCCCAAAACTACAAAAAAATATGATCTGAAGGTTCAATTTTATATGTGCAGTAAAGATTCTTTTATTTTTTAAATAAATATAAAGTTGGGCCTGTTTTGTAACGTGGAGATTGAAATAAAAATCATAATCATCATCGTCATTCCAAGGATTAGATAATTGCCGGTTCCGACTTCATAATGCACCAACCCAACGTTTTCTAGGTCTTCTAACATCACGTCTTCCTTTTTCTTGATAATTTCTTGCTAACGATAGATATGTCTCCTTACTCATCCCATTCATGTGATCAATCCACTTTTGTCTATAATTCGTGACATTATCCAATAAAGGCTACACTTTTAATTTTTCTGTTATATCCTCATCTAGCTGTCTGAGAAACCTCATCTCCGCCGACTGTATTCTATCTTTCTTTGTCTTCGTCGGAGCCCAAGTGTCACATCCATACAATATTGTGGGAATTGCCATAAGTTTATACATTTTTATTTTTGTTTTCCTTTTTAATTTTATTTTTGAACGTTCTCTGTATTGTTCCACAAACCGTCTGAAATTTATTTATTCTGGAATCAATATCTCTTTCCACAATGAAGTTAATATCGCTGCACAAATATTTGAAAGTAGACACCTGCTGTATACTTTGGTTTTCTAAAGTAATGTATAAAAATGTAGGCCTAAATTAAATTTAAAATGAAGCAATTAAAATCTATGTACATGAAACGAAAATAAGCCACTGTGCTGAATAAATGAGAATAAATTAAATAAACAACTGTATACTGTATTAATGTATCATACATATGTATTAATTAAAATAATATTCTATTATACTAATGTAAAATACATATTAATGTTCAATTAAAAAACATTATTTTTCGAGTAAAGAGTGACGTAATAAAAAGCAATAATATGTACCATTAGGCCTAAGATGAAACCAAGGTATTAGGTTATGCTTTCTTCTCTCTAAAGATAAGCATTGTAAAAGTATTAGATACTTCAAGAGACCACAGTTAAAATATGAGCAAATAACATTATAATTATTCAGTTTTAATTTTATGAACTAAGTCGTGATTTTAGTTTTATATTAGGAGTATCAAATTCAAAATGTAATGAAACTCAATTTCCAGTCAATATTTTCATCTACATTTGTAATATTAGATTGGTGAATATGATGTTATATTTTTTAATCCAAAAAGATAGCTCTAGGATCTTATCATTCATTCAATGAAGGATTCTAAGACATTATAATACATTTAAATATTTAAATAATTGTTTTATTTTTATACTGTATACATAATTGTTCTGTACGCGTGTTTGTCACTGAACTCCTCCTAAACGACTGGACCGATTTTGATGAAAAATTTTTGTGTGGGTTTGAGTGGGTCCCTGGATGGTTTAGATTCACAATTGGACCCTCTAAAACCATTAAGTGTACGAGTTCACCTGAAGTAAACATTTTAAAATCGCTCTAGCAGTAACAATTGTCGATGTTTCACAATGAATCTCAGTACATCCTATTAAATTAAACCGAGGTTGGTATTATCCAAAAATTAAACAAAATCCGACAATTAGAAGTGGAGGTTTACCTGAAATCCAAAATTAAAATGTGCCTCAACGACTGACCGATTTTAGTTAATGTTTTTGTGTGTGTTTCAGTGGCTCCTTGGATGGTTTAGATTCAGAATTGGACCCTCTAAAACCATTAGTTGTACGTTCACCTGAAGTGAAAATTTAAAAATCGCTCTAGCAGTCACAATTTTTTATGTTTCACAACGAAACTCAGTATATTGTATTAAAATAAACCGAGGTAGGTATTTCCAAAAATTAACGAAATCCGACAATTAGAATTGGAGGTTTACTTGAAAACCGAAATTAAAAACTGACCAGCAATCATCTCAACGTATACCGGTACCATTCAATTTAATTAACATTTAATATTTCGATCTTGTAGAAGATTTCCGGGCTGTTGGCCGTGGTCTTGAGGCTTGTAGTTGCCCAACGTTTCGCCAGAGACTGCGTCCGGCATCCTCAAGGGTTGTCTTGAGACGCAGTCTCTGGCGAAACGTTGGGGAACTACAAGCCTCAAGACCACGGCCAACAGCCCGGAAATCTTCTACAAGACCATCATAGTAACTCTGGCCGTGAAAGCCTAAGTCAATATATTTAATATTTCATTTATTTAGGCATAACAACGCATGCCGAGTATTAGTTTGTTTGACATATTTATTTAATTTACTAAAATTTATCAACTAAAATTTAACTTCGAGAAGAATCACATGTTTTCGCACTTTCTACTTCCAATAAAAATGTATTGTTCTTTATTCCGACTCGAATTCAGATTTAAAATAAAGATAAACGAATAAGAAAGAAAATAGTTTTATTCAACACCATCATAATCTTTGTGAATTGGTCACCTTGATCCGTTCCATCCCAGGAATAACTCTTAGTGTCTTAACCATTAAATTGGTGAAACTAATTTTTCGTGTGTTATTTAAATGTGTGGAAACGTAATGAAAACAAAACCATGCAAACCTAAATTATTACTGCATGCAGTGTAAAAATATTTTTTTAATTTTTGTACATTATTAACTATTTTGGCAGAAAAATGCAATAATTATTAATGATTTTATATTTGACTTGTTACAATACTTTTTATGGGCAATTGAAGGGAAATTTCTAGTTCAATACAAATTTAAGTTATTTCTACTCGTTTGTTTTTCTATTATTTTATTAAATACAGCGAGTTTCACTCGACTTGCGGGCACTAACGTGGGCAGCGCAAGTTGACGACTCAGTGCTTGCAGTCACATTTCCCGCTATCGGCCGCAAGTCGACTGAAACTGACTGTATATTAAATAAATTAAATCAATGTATCTTATAGGATACATTGGTAATTTAATGGATGAAGCTATGAGTTTCCGCCAAGGGGGCACACCCTATCGAAAAGCGAGCAGTTTAGAGATCTTGAAGTTAATTAGCACCGAACTTACTGAGCGGTGGACTAGTTATCCGTCCTGAGGACCTTTCACTAAACTCAAAATCTCTAGAATTTAATTTAATGCACCATATTCACGGACTATTCAATCAAATATAACGTGTAATATGGAACAATTATAATAGCCTCGTTGTAAGTGTTAAAATGAAGTTTAATATCAATATATTTACATACTAACTAACTCATTGGTATTATCGAACCCGTAGGTTCATGGCAGCTCTTCACACATCCCTATTTTGAGCTAATATTTTCCAATCAACCCTTGTATAATCTACTTCCCTTATATCATGGTTAATGTTATTCCCCTACCTCATTCTTGGTCTTTCAACTGGACGTTTTTCCTTTAGTTTTTCTAAAGGAAGCTTCCATCCCCTCTTTCATTCCTCATGTGTGCCACATGCCCTGCTCATCGCAGTCTAGAAACTTAATTGTTCTTAGTATAACTGGCTTCCTATAAAGATCATGTAGCTCATTGTAATATAGTCTTCTCCATTCGGCTGTCTGTTCATCTCTCTTTGGTCTAAATATTTTCCTAAGAACTTTATTCTCAAATGCACATAATTGTTTCTCTTCCCTTAAGTATGAGTCCACGTTTCGCATTCATATATGTCTAATATAACTGGGGGAATAACAGTTTCATATATTTTCAATTTATCATTATTTGAGAGAAGTTTATTGATATAGCTACTTATAAATAAAATTATAATATATTCAGCCAAAAAATTAGAATGACTATTTAACTCATGCCCCAAATGGGAGTCAATGACCAATCACGTTTCAATGATTTCTGTTTTACAACCAATCAGAATCGTGTTTCACCAAATATTTATCAGTGTTAAGATTACCATATTAAAGAAAGCTCCTCCTTACAATATTGCGTTCCTTTGGCAATAAATAGTATGATCTGGTTGCAGTGATAAACAAATGAAGCAGTAGAAGCGTACCTATCGTTTCTCATTTGTTTTCAAACATCGCCGTTTACATTAAATATATAAATATTTAAAAATAACTATATTTAAATAATGATTTGTGAGTAAACAGCTTAATTTTATTCGTTAAATAGTCCTAACAAATGCCACTCTTGATTTCCAAATTCTCTAGATAAATTCACTCCTCACTTCGTGAGTCGTGAATTTATCGATCATTTGGAAATCACTCGTGGCATTACTTATGAAAATACCTTCTACATCTACTATTAAATTAAGAAAAAAACTAAACATGATTCGCCTTCAGGAAAATTAAAAGAATTTCGACTAAATAAAATTAGAAGTATAATTGAAGGGCTTAGGGCAATAAAATGATAAGCCATATATTGTTCTTTCTGAGATATATAGATTTAAGTGTTTCAAAAAATTATAAATAGGCCCTACTAATGTTATGTTTGTTAATTGTGTGTCTATAGGTTTTAACTCATCACTGGCTCACTTACAAATGATTTTATGCATATTTCAATACTTCTTTTGCTATCATTGTAATAAATGACATTTCTTAACAGAATGTGGCTTATCATGTTACTGCCCTACAATTAATTTTATATCAAGAAGCCTATGGATTTATGAATGTTAATTAATTGTTGGAACAGTAGAAAATATTTACGTAAGATTTTGTTTTCCGTAATGCATTTGTTAACTTAAAATTGTCATTTTTCTATATTTTCATTTAATTGAAACAGGATTGTTACAATTATTTGAATATTTGATAACACAATTTAACAAAGAACGGTAAGTATTCTTTACTATTGACGTATCGCTTAAGTTACTCGCGGATAAAACGAACTAACTTAACTAAATCAAAGTTAAATATAAAATAATTTGAAATTAAATTGCCCCTAACACAGGACCTCAATTTGATTTATCTAACATATATAAATCAATGTTTGTTTGTATTCTATGCGCTGCCATACTGTTCATCCGATTGTCATGGGGCATTTTGCAAAAGTTTAGGAGTTTCCCGGGAAGGATATAGGCTATAAGAGTGTTGTAATACCCAACCCCTTAACCCCTAAAAATCATCCTTTGTAGTGAAAAACGTGTTTTTCGGTAGCTTTTTTGGACGCTTAAATGGCCTGCGCAGCCTAAACCATTACAAATACATCAAATTAATGTACCGGTACACAGAATTCAATACCTCAAAGAAATTCTTCAAAAAATTCCTCGACAGCATATGTCTATCTTTTACGGATAACTCACAAGACCATTTTTGTCTTTCAGCTCATTGATGCCAATAATATCGGGATAAGTAGATTCCCGGGCAACGCAGGAGTATCTAAAAATAATTACGATATTAATTTATAATTATTTTCCTATTTACTTACCGGTATTCAATTAAACAAAAATATATATTTTTTATTTATTTAGGCATAGCAGCGCACGCCGGGTATCAGCTAGTTTTAAATATATACGAACAATTGATTCTGTATATTCCTCCAATGAATTTCTGGAAGCGCATATCATTGCGGCGGGAAAATTTGAATATAAATGTACGTTACAACTAGAAGAATCACGTTCAGTTGCTACATAAGACAGAAACTGCTGCCCTTTCCCTTAGCCAATTTAACGGAGAAGACTTTGACAGAGTGAACTAAACGTATTTTCTAATAACTGATGTCTGGTTACTCAATTACAAATTTTCAACTCAGAAATTTCGGCTATCATAATATGAAAATATTAGAATTTGTAAAAATGTTAACAAAAATTTCAACAAGCATTTTAAAACATCAAAAATTTATTTAATAATTATTTAATTATTGTATTCAATCCCGTCCCGCGCCGTAGCCTAGCGGTTAAGGTAGGACGCCTTGGCGCAGAGCTACGGGACTTGCGCTGGTTCGAGTCTCTATGGGGGAAGAAATTTTCTCATGGTATTTCGGCCAGTATGGGACCGGTGCCCACCCAGCATCGTGAGGCAATTGGGTAGCTACAATAAGTAGCGGCTCCAGGTTGAGGAACCAGCTATAACGGCTGGGGGACTCGACATGCTAACCACATGTCACCCCTACACTGGCTGTTGATCATCTACCTCTGTGATTGACACATGTGGAAGTGAAGGGCCAGCAGCCGGCTGGTAAAAGGGCAACCGCTGAAAAGTGGAAAGACCCTCAATCGGAAATCGTATTCAATCCCTTGTCTGATTTTACAATACTGTTTAAAGATTAATATTTTTATTGTTGGTAGTGTTAATGTATTTTTTTGGCTGAATTAATAAATTTAATTATTTATGAAAATAATACTAAGAATAACAAATATTTTTATTTGTTTTGTTTTAAATATTGTATAATCGTAAAATTAGTTTTCTATAGGCCTATCTCATTATTTTCCTTTGTTTTTTATGTACACTGGACAGGGACAATTTAATATGTCTTGCTTGTATACATTTTATTATTAGTTTTAGTCTTCATTTTAACTAGCATTAACTGGTTGTATTATAGATCGTAATAGGCCTATATTAGATATTATATTTTTGATCAAATTTTTATTTAGTATTTAATATTAGAGTTAATTAAGATTGTTATATTCTGATGTAATATATGTTTGTCCTGGTGAGTGGAAGAGAAGGCCACATGGCCTTAACTCCACCAGGCTAAATAAATAAATCTAAATCTAATACTTTTTGCAATAAAAGTGTAAGCTAAAACTATATTTTCTTTTTTTTTCAATTCATATTACATTTTTTTAGAATCTTGTGATTTCGTGATAGGTATTCAGGGAAATATTTTTTTTCAGATTATATTTTTCAAATAATCATAACAGAAAGTTTATATCTATGGAGAAAATTAATATATTGCTAACATAATTCAAATCAGAAGATAACAATTTATAGGTCACTACAGAAGCCATAATTTCCTATACATAATTATTCATAGAACTTAGGTCTATTTCATGAAGATTTATTTCAGCAACTTTTTAAAAAAAAAATTATAGGCTTACTCCATTTTAAGTTATAAAACAATCTCTATTTGAACTGTAAATTGAAACCAAGTCATAGTCTACATTTGAAATTCTTTTGTACAAGCATTTCATTGACCTTATGATAATTGCTACGTTATAAAATTGTTAATTTCATACAGTAGGTAAGAAAATCTGATATAGACTCTGTAATAATAAATTAATTATGACATAACCTAAATACATGTTACTAATAAATCAACGATTGTCCACGGTTTGAGGCTACTAATAAATTACCACTATTTTGTTACTAACTTAGGCCTACTTAAAAATATATTATTTCATTTGAAATGGGAATGAGATTTTAATAATATTTTTTTTGGAAACTATAAAATAAAATGAACTATTACATTCCGTAAATGCAATAAGCCTAGGCTTATTTAAGAAATACATTGTAATAGTATATAGGCTATTAGATAATTTAGTAAAACACCAACTTTATGCTATTATTATTATTATTATTATTATTATTATTATCATCATCATTATCATCATTATCATCAACATTGATTTAATCCGTTAATGGAAACACTATAATTTATCCTTTACGAATGTAAGAAAATATGCATAAAATCAAATTTGAAAAATTACTCTCAATTTAAGAATAATTATTGTTTATATAATGAAAATGAATACAGAGCATTATGCTATTTTCATATCCATTTTATTATATTACTTAAATCAGAAACTGCAACATGTGTACTATCGTATATACAGGGTTTTAAAATTTATTCTCCAGACACAAGTAGGTCTAATCTGTGTTTATAGGACTAGAATTATTTGAAAAAATAAATTTTTCTTACAGCGAGGACATTTGTTCGCTAATATAAACATATATTGTAAAAAAATTACTTGTAGCAATAGTGTTGGAGTTCGCTTAAACAGCTCTTTTTTGTTTATACATATTTATCAAACACTGAACTTCTCCTAGATGTCGGGAGTGTATTAGCTTTCTTTAAAAAGTTATAAAAGCATCATAAATAAATGTACCTTTATATTCCTTTATGACTGGAATAAATGCTGCAGAAAGTAATTCAATTTAAAAATTGTTTTTCTTTATTTAGTCCTACGACTATTTTCAAATTAAATAGCCTATCTTATTTTAAGGTTATTTACCGCTTTTAAATTACTGAGTTTTTGGCATGACGGTGGATTGATAATTTTTTTTATTATGTACCTCTCCTCTTCCCCTTTAGCCATATTTCCAAGTATTTTGCTTATTTTTATGTCTATAACAAATTTTTCTGCATTCTATCTTTATAAAATCTCAGAATATAGCAAATTAATTTATTTAATGAAATTTAAGCTTGTACAACTTTTGTAATAGATCTATATAAATATGTCCTGGTTCTAATACAACAGTTATTACCCCAAAAATATCACATATTAATATTAATTTATATAATGACATTTATTGTTGTACTATTTTATAATAGATGTATATAATTAAGTTCTGGTCCTAATATAATAATTATTACTCCAAATAATATTAAATATTATTATATATGCTATTTAATAATCATATTTTATGGTGTCCAAAAAAGGTAATAATTACATGAACGCATGTGTTTCAATTTCATAATTTATTATTTTCATTTCAGTATTTTTAAACATGGTATTACTTTTGTATTTTAATATTTATTTTTTGTAGAGAAGGTCCAAACGTTTTACCAGTGCAATTAATTACTAACCTATAATTTATTTTAATTCTGTATGTAATATATTTTGTTCACGTGATTTAATTAATTTTCTAACAAAAAAGGAAAATTAGTTTTAATTTAATTGCTTCAGTTTAGATTTATTATTTTAAAATATAAAAATTTAGTAGAAGAAATATATGAAATGCGACTAAGCCCCTATAAAAAATATAAACATGTTTTTTCAATATAAATTACAGATAGTAAGAATCACAGATATAGGCTAAATTTTACATATTTTATCCACCTAAAAAATTATAACAAAATGGGAATTAGCCAAAAGAGAAGGATGCAGAAAAGAAGCATGTAATTTATATGAACTTATGGGAGAAAAATATTATCAACAGGATATAGGCCTAATCTAAGCAGTATTAATGTTTTCTAGATATTAATTGGGGCTCGAAGCACCATGCCATCGCATGGTTATTAAGTTGGAACCACTGTTATATGCTAGGTATAAGGAGCACTATTCACATTTACTAAAATCTTTGTTATGATATGTAATTTAATTCCTTTATTTGTATTTCACATAATTTTAGAATAATGTTTGTTATTATTAGTAATACATTTTTAAAAAATTAAATTCATTTTTAATTTTAAATATAGAAAAATATGTCTGTTACTATTAGTAATAATTTTTAAAAAATGATTATAGACCTATAATAGTCTATAGTGGAAAAAATGAAAATTTTTAAATTTAATCTCGGATTAAATTAGGTTAAATTTTGAAATTTTCATTTTTTTCGGATTTATATAAAAACCTATAAGAAAATATAGGCTTTGGCCCATGAAATCATATGAAATTTAAATTGAGAAATGAAATTAATATTATAAAGTTTCTGTTAATTTGAATAGTTTCCGATTAATATATATATATATATATATATATATATATATATAAGTACAAAGACACAATATATATTCATAGACCTACATGAAAAATTGTTCGTTGTTAAAATACTTTTTTCAATAAACTCCCGTTGTAGGAAGGTAATTCTAATATCAGAAATTAGTTCGCCTTTATAAGTTATCTAGTTGTTTACAGATTCACTTTTTTCGAGACTTTTATCTTTATGTTACGGTCTTGGGCTGATTTAGAACGTGACGAAAATGTAAACGTCTATACGAATATCGTGCACCCCTGCCTTTCCTTACTACAGACACAACTTGTATTAATGTACTCAACTTCACTAAAGAACAATATTTTACACTATGCATAGAACAATTCAACTGATCACTTTATAACTTCTTTAAACAAACAATGACACTTTACTCTTACCTTGCTTTGAGCCGCATAATCTAATGCTAGCATGCAGTCGTTGTACCCGTTTTCCGTCTTGATGGTAGTAGACATTGGTTTCCTGGTGCGCAGAATTGCCCCAGTTGACTCACAGAATCTCGGTACCACGGATACATGATGGATTTCTTTAACAATATTTCTTCTTTGCAGAGAAAGTCCCAGAAGTTAATCTAATTTTGCGGTGATACAATGTTTATACTTCTCGAAGTTTATCGTAGCATATTTTTTTAATTTTAATTCACAGTTTTATCAGGTAAATCAGAAGTTCACCAATTAAACTAATTTTGTTTTGGCGGGAGATGTAATATTTGTAATCAGAGATCTTGACACATCAACCCTTTCCAAATAAACACTTAACAGTATTAGACATTCTAAAATTATGTTTATATGTCAACTGAACAAATATTTTTCACGAAAAAGGCAAAGATTCTAGCTCAGCCTTTGTCGTTACAACGATTCATTGCCGTAATCATATTTTAAGCGTCTAAGCGATTCAATAGAATATTAAACTTAAAGTTGGTTTATTCGGCTAATATAATGGAATGATACTAAAATTTATTTACTATTTATCTAATAACTAGATAGGATATATTATCTGACCTACAGGAACATAGCACATGTCTTGACATGATGTCTGTGAAATTAACTTTATCTATTCGCTTTTTGTTTTGTTGTAACTAGTTTTCTTCACTGTAAACGTTTACAAACTTTAAGAGATAATTAGTTTTATGCCGCAAATGAATGAAGGGCAAAATGTCGTAACTAACCTCAAATTAGATAAAAGTGCATAACATGATTATGAAAACACAATCTCAATTGAATTGAGTTCGCATGATATCACAACTTTGTTTGAATTCACACACGATAGCACACACACGCAACAAAAAAGTATTTATACACTTTTAGTTTATATTATTGTTGACACATGTTCACAATGACGAGTAGGCCTAAACCTTATGTGGAACTGTTTCTTTTACAGCTACCCCGACAACACAAAAACAGTTATAAGGGGTTGATATAGGGAATGGGGGAAGGGCAAAGGGGGGGTGGATCTTTGACGTCCACTTTTGATGGCAGTTTTTTCTTATTCTTCTTCCCGCAGCACACGTCTTTTGCCTAGTTCAGGTTTTTGTACTGGCGCGCACACACACACACACACATGCACATGGGAGGAGAAATATTCTGGATCTACTTTCGGGTTTTCTTCTTGGCAGAGACTCCTGGTGGCGCGAACAATCAATGGCACTTCCCAGCTAGTTGACAGCTGTTTTTTTTACGCTCGTTTCTAATATGGGATCTCTCCAGAATCTTGACAACGCGATATTTATTGCTAAGACTACTGACACGTCTTGGGAACACTGTTCTACGCTGGACTTGGTCCTGGCGGGTGGGTTGGAGGGGGGGAAGTGGATTATTTTCTAGCCAAATCTTGAATGAGTTTAGGAAAAGTAGTTTTGTCTTACTCCCGGCAACTTAACTTAGTAGCCTGGTCTGCCTGCTTCTATACGAACACAGTTGGAAATACAAACAAGATGCACTGCACGCGACTTCCCCTCCCTCCTCCGTACCCCCCCTCCAACACTACTTGCTGCTTCCACGCGACTTCGGCAATTCTCGGTGCTCCCCCCTTCGGCAACTGTCGTGTGCGGAACGGTCTCCTCCCACCGCCCTTTCGGCTGAAAACAAAAGAAGATGCATAAATTAATAACAATGTTTCATATAGTATAATATATTATAAATAAGATATTATATAATTGTACCAAATTCAGAGTATCACACTAGCTCTCCTATGCGAATACCCCCCCCCTAGATTTGTAATTTTTAATAAGGAATTCCTTTCTAACACTGAAGAAATATATAATTTAAGTTGGAAACACTGTAACAATAATAGCTTTATTTTATCTCTCAGAGTTATTTCTTAAGGCTTTGACGATCATTCTACCAGGTTAAAAAATGTACTATGTTTAGATTTTTAAGTCATAACTTACAACTAAATGATGTGTTTAAAAAGGCCTAAATTATTTAAGGTAACACGGTAGGCCAAAAAAAAAAGTTTTTATAATTAGATAGTCTGTTCTTTTCTGAACATTTCTGTATATGATTTTTTTACTGAACGCCAATTATAAGTGCGTTTTTTTTTAACAAATGACAGTTGTTAATCTGTAATATCATTATGCTTATAACCTTGTTTTCTCGAAAGTGAAAATTTTCGAACATTTGCCCCATTATCTCAGGAACTATTAGAGATATTTACATGAAATTTTTACAGGCGGTAAACCTAGTTATACTAAAAGCTGTGGAACCACAATCATGATAATCACTTGTACAGATCCTCACTTATGATTTTTTTTGAAGTATTTTTTAAATAAAAAAAGAGACTAGTGGCAAAAAAATTATATAGGACATCAATACTTAGATGCAAGTTGACTGAGGTTCAGTGGTCTTTACAAACCTCATTTAATATGCTGTAAAAATTAAATTACACTCCATGTAGTAGTTCCTGAGATAATGGGTCTCAAATTCCCATGTTTTAACATTGATGGGATAGGGCCTACCGTCTCACCTTAAATAAAATTAAGGCTTACTCATTAGGCTTATAATATAATTACCTATATAAAATATGTAATGGTTTATCCTGCATTAAAGTAATAAAAGAGACAAAGTAAAAAATCGTCAGATTTAATTGAAATTAAAACTACTAACGATATGGCATGGAACAGATTTCGTTGTTTGACAGAAGAATATTAGTTATCCAACAAATACTTGTACAAGCTTGACTTATAGGTGTCAAGTGATGCGACAATCTATGATATTTTTAGGAAGAAAATTTCATAAGGTGGAAGTGGCTACTGTGTAGAATATTAAAAAATATTATGAAGAGGTATTGTTAACGGATTGTTACCTTGTGACCTAGTGTCGAAATTGTGATGTGAAAATAACTACTCAACTCTGGATTAAAAGGAATGCAAAATGCAGAAATTTCATACCAATACATTGAGACATAGGCCTAAGATATCAACAGTTAAATGGGCGAAACACTAATTTCTCGAACAGGTTATTTAAATGTTTCCAACCGCAGTGAAAATAAAATCATATGTAATTTTAAGTTATTACTGTATTTTGTTAAATTCAAGAAAAAATAAGTCTACTGATTTGTGTTTCTATTGTTATATTTAAAATGTAATATTTTTTTTGTGCAAATGTCCCAGGTTGTCTTTCGACATTCGTGGTGTTCCCTCCTGGCATGGCGTACATGTAACCCACTTCTGAGGTTGGGGCGCCTGGAAGGCGGGATTACGTTGCCCCGATGATATGATGGGTGATGATGATAGTGATGCGCCAGGAGAGTCCCTAATCCTAAGCTTAATCTTAGATGAATATGAATGATGATGATTGCGATGGCCATATGATTTCGGGGACCGTTTGGGTCTTAAAATTTTCCTGACATTTGTCTTACAGGTGAGGAAAAACCCCGATAAAAACCTCACCCAGAAAAAAATGTCCCGACCGGGGATCGAACCCCGGGCCCGCTGCGTGACAAGGTATCAGGCTATCTAGAGACCACAGCGGTGGACTAATAATGTAATAAATTAAATCAATGTATATTATAGGATACATTTTAAGGGATAAATACCACAAAAAATTGTCATATGATTAAAAATTGATGAATTAATCCTTAAATTGGCAACGGAACCTGTAAGATAACTTACATTGGTTTAATTTATTCAATAGGCCTATTTTTAATAAAACAATAGAAAGACAGACTAGTAGAAATTATTTAAATTTGTGTTGAATTACACAATAGTCTATAATTATAGTAGCTTAATCTAATATATAAAAATGAATGTTTGTTTGTTTGTTTGTTTGTTCGTATTTTATGCGCGGCCATATCGTTCATCCGATTGTGATAGGCATTTTTGCAAAATGTTCAGGAGTTTCTCGGGAAGGTTATAGGCTATAAGAGAGTTATAATATTATAATGATATTGTGAAAAGAAAAATTAATGTCTGAACCAGGAATCGAATTCGATTCCTGGTTCAGACATTAATTTTTATTTTCACAATATCATTATAATAGGCCTATTATAATGTGATCCATTATTGGAACTGTGTTAAAATAATATTGGAAAATGTTAAATATAAGAGAGTTGTAATAGTCAACCCCTCCACCCATAAAAATCTCTCTTTGTAGTGAAAAACGTGAAAAAGTAGCTTTTGGACGCTTAGGCCTAAATGGTTTACGCTGCCTAAACCATACAAATACACGAAATTATTGTATACAGAATTGAATAACTAAAAAAAAAAACTCTACAAAAAAAGTCCGCGACAGCATATGGTTATCTTTCGCGGATAACTCACAATAACTTTATTTTGTCTTTCATCGATGCAAAGAAGATCGGGATAAGTAGATTCCAGGGAAGCGCAGCAGAGCACGGCGGGTATTCCTTTACGGATAACTCACAATAATGAATTTTGTATTTCAGCTCATTTATGCCAACAAGGTCAGGTTATGTAGATTCTCGGCCATCACCGAGTTAACAGAATAGGGTACATCAAAATAATTACGATATAAAGTTATAATTATATTTTCTTTCACTTATTCAACTAAATATAAAAACACATCAATTTATCTGAAAATAATTACGATATAAATTTGTAATTATTTTCCATTTACTTATTCAACTGAACATAAAAACACATTAATTTTCATTTATTTAGGCGTAACAGCGAACGCCGGTTTATGCAGCCTATAAATATTGCAAGTTTATATCTCCTAAGCAACCACAAAATATAAATGTGTTTTCAGTTTAGTCCGACATAAAACTATAAAATAAATTGAGCAACAATAATACAGCGGTCCCATCCCCTACGTGCTAAAGATTCACAGATTTTGAAATCGGCCACGCTTCAAATGCGTACCGACTCTGAGCGATCAAAATGCCATCACTTGACACACACTAAATTCAATCCCAGCCTGATATGGAGGCGATAGTGATAGGGTCGTAGCTAAATAGATGCAGGTTAGAAAATGGGTAGGTAGAATAGCTAGAGGATAGATGGGGATGGGACACCCTCCTGTGGACTGCAACCTTGACGTGGTAGGAGGGCTTGAGCATCTATTTGGTCTTAAATATCCAGATCAAATAGATCAGACTAATAGCAGTCCAATTCAATATAAATGTATAGATGCCAGATTAGTTCAATCTTCCACACACTCTATAAAATAAGAATTTTTATTGATTATGGATTTGTTAGGAATTTCGAAACAAAAAAATAATTTCTTTATGCTAATATAGGGTAAAAGTTTTTCGCTACCTTCTTTAAATATTTCATTTCTCTAATTATGTGTGTTAACATAATATAAAATGTGTAGATTTGTAATAAATTTAACATTATAGTTCTTTGGCCATGTTTTAAATATTAACGAATTTGTATAACTTAAATAAATAAATCTAAGTGATTAAACCACGTATAAAACATGATTTGATAATTGAGTTATGTTAATACATATTTATATGCATGCAATTAACTAATACAATACATTTGTTTTGATATTTTCAATTTTATTCAATATTTTTCTCTTTTAAAATATTTTGTGAAATTTAATTCAGTTTCCATGGAAATGGGACAATGTATATTAACAATAGAAGACGTATTAATTGTTATTTTATAGGCCTACTAAATTATTTTTAATGAAATTAATTTTTATTCTGTGGAATCTTTATATTAATTCTAAACAAATAATTTAAACACTAATTTCTAATATTACTAGTAAGTAATAATTTAGGCATACAGTTCTATATGATTTTGATTTCACTGATGTTCGATAATTTAAAGAAAAAACTGGTACGAGAAACTAGCCTTTCGACAATTTAAGGGTTAAAGCAGATAAAAATATTTTGTTAATTTATTGAAATACTAAGAATTTGTTTTATCGTATATTAGAACCTCTTTATTTGATACGAAGAACATTCCCACATATTTTATAAATATTTAAGTCTTGTATGCTACTAATGGTCGGCCTATGCTAAAATTAAGGTATTCTATATTTAGTAAGTTATTTTTAATAGGTCTATTTCAGAATAAAGTTCTTAGGAACATTTTTGAACCAATGACAGATGAAGAGACAGGTGAATGGAGAAGACTAAATAACAGTGAACTACATAGTAGTTATAGGAAGCCAGATATAATAAGAACAGTTAAGTGTTGTAGACTGCGATGGGCAGGACATGTGGCACGAATGGGGAATGAAAGACGTGCATGCAAACTTCTTGTAGGAAACCAGTGGGAAAACATCCAGTTGGTAGACCAAGAATGAAGTGTCAGAATAACATTAATCATGATTTGAGAAAGTATATTATACAGAGAAATGGTTGGAAAACTTTCGCGGAGAATAGGGATGTATAGAGGGCTTATGTATGCGCGGCCACCATGAACTACGGGTTCGATAGTGCCAGTGAGTTAATACTAATAAAATTCATATCATATTTTAAATACATTATTTTAACAAAGTTGAGGACGACGGCACCTGCCAACAGGTAGACTACATTTTAATTTTAATTTTTATCCAGTAAGTTAGCTAAAAATAAAAAAGCAAGGCAGGTCTATGCAAACTGCCTTAAAATTCAAGATGTGACAACAAAATTGATGAAATATAACATTAGAGACAGCAGAATGTAGGAATCATCACAATAAGGAGACTGGGATGGGCTAGTCACGTAGGCCTAACTCATAAGGGTGTCAAAAGTACGTCTGATGTTAGAGAGACAAAGCGACCTTAATATAGGCCTGGGTATGGCGAAAATATTAATTTATCGAAAACCTGTATGTAACTTGGCAAGAAACTATAGAGACTGCGACGAATCATTAGGCCTAATGCTTGAAGTGGATGATGATTATCATAAAGGCGTACTTGAGTTGGATTTAGGCTATAATTTCATAAGAATGCAAACAGATAATCTGCAATATTTTTCGACACCTAATAACAATAACAAATAATAATAATAATAATAAGGATATTCATAAATACACCTGGACGTCCCCAGATGGAGAAACTCGGAACCAGATAGATCATGTATTAGTGGATAAACGCTGGCACAGTAGCATCATTGATATTAGATCAGTTAGAGGAACAGACTGCAATTCAGATCATCATCTGGTCAAGGTGAAAATCAGACAACGGCTATCGCTTATGAGAGGAACAAACGCTAAAGATGATTCTGTAAAATATGAATTAAAAAACTTGAAAAATGATGAAATGCGGCAAGAATACCAAATCAAAATTGCTAATAGATTTGAAGTACTGGAATCTTCAGATGACAATGTGGCAAACGAAGAAGAAACTGATATAAATAAAGAATGGGAGGCTATAAGAGATACTATTAAATTGTCAGCATCAGAAAGCATTGGTTGTTTAAAAAAGAGGCAAAACAAGAAATGGTTTGATGAGGAATGTGCCGACATTGTAAAGAAAAGAAAGCTAGCAAAAATGAAATGGTTACACGAGCCAAATGAGATAAATTTAGAGCAATTGGGTAGTGTTAGACGGGAAACCACCAAGTTACTAAAGAGTAAGAAGAGGGAATATTTGAGAGAGAAGATTAATGATCTTGAAATGAATGCAAAAAAAGGAACATTAGAGAATTATATCAGGGAATTAGTATAGAGAAGAAAGGGTTTCAGGCTAGAACAAACATAATTCGGAATGAAAATGGGGATATGATTGCAGATTCCAAGAGTATATTAAATAGATGGAAAAGTTATTTTAATCAGCTATTAAATGTACATACAGAACAGGACATTGAGGAGGATAAGTTACAGACAGCAGAAATGCTAGTCGCAGAGCCAAGTGCATTAGAGGTTGAAATGGCAATTGAAAAATTGAAGATGTATAAAGCATCAGGTTCAGATGAGATCCCAGCAGAACTGATAAAATCAGGGGGAGAAAAATTGATGGACAAGATACGCTGGTTGCTTAGTATGATTTGGGAAAAAGAAGCTCTTCCAGATGAATGGAAGGAATCAATTATCGTACCAATTTATAAGAAAGGAGATAAAACTGATTGCAACAACTACAGGGGCATCTCATTACTTTCAACTTCGTACAAAATTCTAACAAATATATTAGTAAGCAGACTTACTCCCTATATTGATGACATTCTAGGAGATCATCAATGTGCATTTAGAAGAAACAGATCTATAACAGATCAGATTTTTAGTATAAGACAGATTTTAGAAAATAAATGGGAATATAATGGTACTGTACATCAACTATATGTAGACTTCAAAAAAGCACATGATTCAATTAAGAGGGAGAAGTTATATAGTATCCTGCTGGAGTTCGGAATTCCTAAAAAGTTAGTTAGACTTATACGAATGTGTCTAAAGGGCTCAACGAGTAGGGTGCGTGTAGGCAAACAGTTTTCAGACACTTTTGAAATCCAGAATGGGTTGAAGCAAGGAGATGCACTATCTCCTCTACTATTTAATTTTGTACTAGAGCATGCCATTAAATCTTTAGAGAATGAGGAAGGCTTACAACTGAATGGTATTAATAAGCTGTTAGTTTATGCTGATGATGTAGTACTACTGGCCGATAGCGAGGAGATACTAAAGGCCAACACGCACACACTATTGAGTAACACTAAGAAATTAGGACTGGAAGTAAATATCAGTAAAACTAAATATATGGTCACACGTAGAAATACATTATGTAATGGAAATGGACAGCTAATGACAAATGAGGGAAATTTTGAGGAATTGGCTGAATTCAAATACCTAGGAACAATAATCACAAATAGGAATGAGATGCACAAAGAAATTAAACATAGGCTCAATTCTGGAAATGCATGCTATTATGCATTGCAGAGACTTTTGATGTCCCAACTCTTTTCGAAAAACGTTAAGCTGAAAATATATAAAAACTATTATTCTACCAGTTATATTATATGGGTGCGAAACATGGACTCTTACTTTAAGGGAGGAAAGGAGATTACGAGTATTTGAGAATAAAGTTCTTAGGAAAATTTTTGGACCAAAGAGAGATGAACAGACAGGTGAATGGAGAAGACTACATAACAATGAACTACATGGTCTTTATAGGAAGCCAGATATAATAAGAACAGTTAAGTCCCGTAGACTGCGATGGGCAGGACATGTTGTGCGTATGGGGAATGAAAGACGTGCATGGAAACTTCTTGTAGGAAAGCCAGAAGGAAAACGCCCAGTTGGTAGACCAAGAATGAGGTGGGAGAACAACATTAACTATGATTTGAGGGAAGTAGATTATACAGGGAATGATTGGAAAGCATTAGCTCAGGATAGGGATGTATGGAGAGCTTATGTCCGTGCGGCCATGAACCTACGGGTTCGATAGTGCCAGTGAGTGAGTGTGAGTGAATAATAATAATAATAATAATACAATAATAATAATAATAATTTATTCAAATTGGCAGAGCTAAGATCATAAGACCTGTACCACTTCTACCAGTGAAATTTATTAAATGTTGAAAAAATTACGTAAGATCATAAAATAGGCTATAGGCTATGTACAATTATATTAGTAATCATTTATGTAAATTAAATTAAATTAAAATGGATAAATTGTAAAATGAATATTACAGAAGCAAAAAAAAAAAAAAAATCAGAAATCATCAATTAATCCGTGCAAAGACCAATTAAAAAAATAAAGGGATTAAATTAATTTAAAAGTAGGCCAATGTTCGGTAATTTTTTATTACCTGTGGTAAGGGGTTTCAGAGTTTATAAATATACAGTATAGGAATTAGAATAATGGGAGGTTCTGTGTTATGGGATGTAAAGTAGGAGGTTCTGGTGTGATCATGTACTGAAATTCTTATTGGAAGTTACGAGATGGAAACGAGAGGATAAGTAACTTGGTTTAAAGGTAATTATATAATTTTGAATTGGGGTATAAGAATGCATTTTTCTTCGATCATGGAGATAGAAGCAGCACACTTTGCGGAAGTATGAAGAAATATGGTCATATTTACAAGGAACTGATACTAGATAGCCTATTATACGCACTCACACATAATGTAAACAATACATAAGTTCATAAGTTGCCAAATATATTTTTAATTTAGATCACAAAGATCTAAACAAGAAAATACAATAAAATTTATTTTTTAATTACTCATGTTTTCCCATAAAAAATATTTTGTTTCAGACTAATGTTTTTAGAAAGAGGGATAGCTTTCTTGGATACAATATTATGATAATACAACTGCACTATATATCTGCTTGCGAAGCACTCATATAACCTCTAACAGTGTACTGCACACGTTGCTCACTGAGGTATACAAGACAGTGAATCTTCGAATAACAAAATGATGTCATATCTCGACCATTTCACTCTGCGTGGTCAAGCCTAAGAGCTTATCTCCAAACCAAGAAGTAAGTCATTTGTAGCAAAATTAAAATGAAACTGTAAATAAGAATGGGTTACTATCCATCTTAAAAACATAAACTATTTCAAATAAAAAGTAGGCGTAGTGTAAAATAAAAAAAAGTTAAGAATTAAATTAATATTTTAATACCTTGTCTCATGTCCTTTATTCTTCTAGACTGCAGTTTCGGAGCGATATCTCCATCATCAGTAGCCTCTCGTCGACAGGTGTTATGTCGTTTCTTGGCGGTTTTCTTCTTCCTTCTATTGGGGACCGATGAACCTCTGGATCAAATCAAAATTTGCGGGAATTTCGAAATTCATGAGTTTTTCTTTCTTGTGTTTTTTCTTTCTTTTGGATGTGGATTTTTTTTTCCCCAA
The DNA here is from genome assembly GCA_030220185.1 of Diploptera punctata. NCBI lineage: Eukaryota > Metazoa > Arthropoda > Insecta > Blattodea > Blaberidae > Diploptera > Diploptera punctata. The sequence goes on from JASPKZ010009820.1 coordinate 1,549,830, forward strand.
AACCAAGAGTTATTTCTGTTTTATCTGTATGTTTGATTAGGCTAGCATTTGTACCAAATAAATGCTTTTCAGACCAAGCATGGGCCGCTACCGCTGACTTGTCCACTTCACCATTTTTGGCATTTCTAAAGTGTTCTTTCACCCTTGTTTTCAAATTTATTTTATCGTAGAAATAAAATGAAGTGGACAAGTCAGCAGTAGCGGCCCATGCTTGGTCTGAAAAACATTTAGTTGATCAATCAAACATATAGATAAACAGAAAGAACTCACGGTTTGGGGGAAAAAAAAAACACATTAAAAAACAAGAAAGAAAATCTCATGAATTTCGAAATTCCCGCAAATTTTTATTTGATCCAGAGATTCATCGGTCCACCAATAGAAGGAAGAAGAAACCCATGAGTTTTTCTTTCTTGTGTTTTTTCTTTCTTTTGGATGTGGATTTTTTTTCCCCCAAAACCAAGAGTTATTTCTGTTTTATCTGTATGTTTGATTAGGCTAGCATTTGTACCAAATAAATGCTTTTCAGACCAAGCATGGGCCGCTACCGCTGACTTGTCCACTTCACCATTTTTGACATTTCTAAAGTGTTCTTTCACCCTTGTTTTCAAATTTATTTTATCGTAGAAATAAAATGAAGTGGACAAGTCAGCAGTAGCGGCCCATGCTTGGTCTGAAAAACATTTAGTTGATCAATCAAACATATAGATAAACAGAAAGAACTCACGGTTTGGGGGAAAAAAAAAAACACATTAAAAAACAAGAAAGAAAATCTCATGAATTTCGAAATTCCCGCAAATTTTTATTTGATCCAGAGATTCATCGGTCCACCAATAGAAGGAAGAAGAAACCCGCCAAGAAACGACATGACAACGATCGAAGAGAGGCTACTGATGATGGAGATGTAGCTCCGAAACTGTTTTCTAGAAAAATAAAAGATATGAGGTAAGGTATTAACAATATTAATTTAATTAATAAATTAAACCTGCTTGTGATTTTTTCTTGTGAAAGTTAAAAAAAAAAGTTGTTTGACCTTTATTGTTACATTTGCTGAGATGCAAAAAACTGTATAAATTTGGTAGCTTATATCTATTACATCCTGTTCATATATGTATAGTCCACATCTGTGGTCTCGAGGTAGCGTGCTGCCTTGTCACGCAGCGGGCCCGGGTTCGATCCTCAGTCGTGTCAGTTTTTCTGGGTGAGGTTTTATCGGGGTTTTTCCTCACCTGTAAGACAAATGTCAGGAAAACTTTAAGGTCTAAACGGTCCCCGAAATCATATGGTCATCATCATCCTTATCATTATCACCATCATCATCATCCTTCACCGGTGTGGAAAGCAACGGGAAGCTACCACACCTACAATTCCCTAGTAAAGCTGCAAGCATAGCATGAAAATTGTAGTAAAGGACCTGCCTTCGGGCAGAATTACTATGGATGGATATATATATATATATATATAAATATATATATATATATATATATATATATATATATATATATATATGATGTGCATAGCCCGACATAACTAGAACGCTATTTTAGGCCGACTACCAGGCGGCTAAGATCTAGCCTGTATGTACCATTTAGAGGCGGACGATCATCCAGCCAATATAGGAGGACATGTGTTGAATCCTTAGTCATTATTGCTGGTTTTCTTAATCTGGAGCAGTTAGGCCTATTGTCTGTAGATACTCAAATTCCTCACGATGTGGTGGGTGGACACTTATTGCATTGGCCGATACTCCATGAAACAAAATTTCTTCCCCACGGCGAATCTAACCAACACAAATCCCCTAGCTCGGGGATGACTTAGACCACTCGGCTAAAACGCGTGATATAGGGCCTGTATATAGGCCTATAATTGAAGAATTTAATTATAACATAGAGAGATTAAGGAATTGAAGAAAAAATATAATATTGATTATTTAACTCATGCCCCAAATGGCAGTCAATGACCAATCTATCTATCTATCGTCGGGTTTTTACAGCTGCTGCCGTCTTCCCGTGCCAAACCTCCAAAGCCTACGGTCTTGGGCATCTTCGATGCTTAGTCCTCTAGCTTGCATTATTGTCTTCATGTTTTCCTTCCATGTTAACCTTGGTCTCCCTCTTTTCTTCTCTCTGTTCGGAAGCCATTCATATAGTTGCTTCGGCCATCGCTCATCTTCCATTCTTAAGACATGCCCTAACCACTTTAATTTCTTCTCCTCAATTCTTTCAATTATGCTTTCTTCTGCTTCCATTATGTTTCTAATTTCCTTATTTGTGACATGTTCTAATCTAGACTTTCTGGCACTTCTTCGTAAATAATCCATTTCTAGAGCTATTAGTCTATTCTTGTAGTACTTATTGATTGTCCATACCTCACTTCCATACATTGCAACAGATTCCACCAATGTTTTACCAATATATTTTTTTGTGTCTTTCCAAATATGCTTATCCCACCATATGGAATTTAACAATGATATTATTTTGCTACTCAATTCAATTCTATGTTTTATGTTCTCTTTGCCTATACCTTCAATGTTATCCAATCACATTTCAATGAATTTTAATTTAAAACCAATCACAGTCGTTTTTCACCTCGATTTTATCACTTTCATTTTATCAAATGGCTCCCAGATTGTGTATATACTGCACGAATGTAACCAGATTCTGCTTGCGAGATATAATAGAAAACCATTCGTAGCAATTGATTATACCACAAAAAACACTGTTTGCACTTTCTTAAACGTATTATTTCCCAGCAATTAACGTTGCAGAAAAATATAATTGACATATTTACATCATAGGACATCAGAGATTAATTAATAACCTGTAATGATGTTTTTATTATTGATTTCGTACATCTCATTGATGGATAAATCATATTTGAAGAGAAAAATTATACGCTCAGACCGGGACTTGAACCCGGGACCCTTGGTTCCCAAATATGTCTTCTTAATAAAGGAGCCGCCATTTGCAAGATAGAAGCATGGCTTCACAGCATTTGGTGGATGGGAATTACAATGTATATAGAGAAGGATTTGCGTTTAGATCGGTACTTGCTCAGGTAGCTCAGTTGGTAGAGCACTTGGTCTAGAGAACCAAGGGTCCCGGGTTCAAGTCCCGGTCTGAGCGTATAATTTTTCTCTTCAAATATGTAATGATGTGTTTCATTTTTTCTCCACTAGGGTGCATTCTTACAATATTGCGATTCTATTCGGCAATAAATATGACCTCGTTGCAGTGATGAATAAATGAGACATAATAAACGTTCCTCATTTGTTTTCAAACATCGCCGTTTACTTTAAATATATAAATATTTTAAAATAATTATATTTAAATAATGATTTATAAGTAAACATCTTAATTTTATTCGTTAAATAATCCTAACAAATGCGACTCTTGATTTCCAAATTCATCATCATCATCATCATCATCATCATCACTCCAAGGATTAGGCAATTGCCCGTTCCGACTTCATATTGCATCAGCCCAACGTCTTCTAGGTCTTCCAACATCACGCCTTCCTCTTGCTTGATAATTTCTGGCTAACAATGGATATCTCTCCTTGTTCATTCCATCCATGTGATCAATCCATTTCTGTCTGTAATTCGTGACTTTATCCAATAAAGGCTGTACTTTCAATTCTTCTCTTATATCCTCATTTCTTATTCTATCAAGTCTTGTACATCCTTTTACTTGTCTTAGGAACCGCATCTCTGCCGTCTGTATTCTATCCTTCTGTCTTTTCACTGGAGCCCAAGTTTCACATCCATACAATATTGTGGGAACCGCCATAACATTATACATTTTTATCTTGGTTTCTTTTCTAATTTTATTTTTGAATGTTCTCTGTATTGTTCCACACACCGTCTGAAATTTATTTATTTTGGAGTCAATATCTCTTTCCACATTGTAGCCAACATCACAGCCCAAATATTTGAAACTAGACACCTGTTCTATACTTTGATTTTCTAAAATAATTTTGGTTCTCACTGGATCTCTTCCTCTAAAAGCCATGGTCTTCGTTTTCCTTACAGAAATTTTTAGATCGTATAATTTACATATTTCATTTAATGCATGCATTGATTTCTGTAAGTCGTCTTCATTTTTCTGTATTATGATTACATCGTCAGCAAATAAAAGATTATTTATGCACATTTTATTATCCATTCTTATTCCTGGATTTACTAAAACTTTCCATTTATTAAAAATATCGTCTATATATATATTAAACAAAGTGGGTGATAAACTACATCCTTGTCGTAATCCAGTATTTGTTTTGATTGCATCTGTTCTTTTGAATCCGGTATCTATAATTATATTTGTGTCTTCATATAATGTCTTTATTGTTTCAACAAGGCACAGCGGGTATCCTTTCATTCGTAATATTTCCCATAATTTTTGTCTGTTTACTCGATCGAAGGCCTTATCCAAATCTATAAATCCTATGTGAGTTTCTAAGTTATGTTCTCTTCTCTTTTCTATGAGTTGTTTCAGTGTAAAGACATTGTCTATACATGACCTTCCTTTTCTGAATCCACTTTGATTTTCACTTATTATTACTTCTGTTATGTTTCTCAATCTATTATTTATTATTTTCGTATATATTTTGTAGCCAGTATTCATTAAGCTAATCCCTCTGTAATTCTCGCAATTTCTCCGGTCTCCTCTTTTGAATATATTCTTGACAATTGCTGTTTTCCAAGTGGTTGGAATCCCATAGGTCTGCCAACATATATTAATTAGATGAAGTATTCGTAGTTTACACAATATTCCACTATATTTGATTAATTCCATATTTATATTATCTAATCCTGTTGCTTTCCTATTCTTAGTGGTTTTCAAAGCCATTTCTAATTCATTTATGTCTATTACATCAATATTTTCCACTTTTATTTCTTCCTCATTGTTCTCTTTTCCTTCAATTTCCTCCTTTTTCCAAAGTTTTTCATAATGCTGGATCCATTCTTGTTCTGGGATTATATTCAATCTGGCAGAATCTTTCTCAGTCTGATTTAGATGTTTCACTAATTTATAACCTATTTCTTGTCTTCCATACATATCATGTTCTACTGAGCTTATAAATTTATCCCATGACTCCTGATGGGATTTTCTTATAATGCTTTTAGCAATTCTCCTTTTCATTTTATATTCTTCATAGGATTCTTCTGTTTTCAGTCGTAAGTATGTATGATATGCTTTTTGTTTTTCATTCACTGCATTTTGTATATTCGCATTCCAAGTTCTCAAGCCCTTCCTATTCCTTATTCTATTTTTCTTTCCTAATATCTCATTTGCTGTTTTATGTATTACATTTGATATATTTTCCCATTCAATATTTATATCTTCTGACGTCGCTATCTCTGATATATATTTATTCATTCTGCTTTCATAATGTTGTCTAATACTTTGATCTTGTAATAAATATATTTTATATACTTCTTCTTGGTTTCTTTTGTTCTTTATGTTATTTTTCCGCCATTTAGCTATTATGTTTATTTTGCTTATCACGAGATAGTGATCAGAGTATATATCGCTGCCTCTATGTACTCTCACATCTTTTACCAAGGCTCCTAGCTTGTTGTTTACGATTAAATAGTCAATTATTGATCTTGAGTTATATCCACTTCTTGTATATTTATGTATGTCCTTTTTTCGGAAATAGGTATTCATTATTTTTAATTGATTATAGGCTGAAAACTGTCTCAAATCCTGTCCATTATCATTTATTGTTATTTCTCCATTATTTCCTATTACATTAGGTATAGGGACATTGCCTACTCTGGCATTTAAGTCTCCACTTATTATTAAATGATGATCTTTTGTATATTTATCAACTAATGTTTGTAATGTTTTATAAAATTTTTTTGTTTCTTCTTTCTTGCCTTCCTCTGGGGCATACACAGCAATTATCATCATATATCCTCTTTCAATTTTAAATCTGGCTATCAGGATTCTTTCATTTATAAACTCATAGCTATTCAATTTGTTCTTCCATTTTTCATCTATTAAAATTGCTACTCCACACTGCGCTCTTGTTGTCTGTTCTACTCCGCTATACAACATAGTATAGTGTTGTAAGTCCTTTGTTCCTTTTAGTTTCTTTTTTGTTTCTGTTATTGTTGCTATATTTATTTCTTTTTTCTTTAATTCTCTTTCTAATTCTTCTTCTTTTGTATTTATTCCCCTTACGTTCCAATTTCCTAATTTCAAAATGTCCTTTATTCCAAATCGTATCCTTTTATCTTGCTTGGGTCGGTTCCTTTTATGACAATCCGGCTGATTTCCATGAAGCTTCTCAGTAAGATAAATGTCTCCTGGAAGCGTTACGAGCGCTTCGCAGGACAAGGATGGTGGAAGGGCTGCTTCCTCTGAGCCTCCAAACATGCTCCTCTGGGTATCCACCCCCCAAGAGAGGGCTGCTTCTTCCGCTCTTCAAGCCCTACAAGTTTAGCTGTGCTATTCCTTGTCGCCCTGTTGACCGTTGAAGACTTGACTTGACGAAGATGTGGCCGCCCAATATGGATACAGACGCCATTCCTTCGTTGTGAGCTATACTTAGTTCCCCTCGCCTCTTACCCACCAGCAAGATTAACCTAAGTCAATCTTCCCCAGTAGAGTCGTCTGGTTCATCGGGTACTAAGCCCCCCCACCACGTCAAGGTGATAGCTCCTGGGGGGGGATTTCCAAATTCTCTAGATAAATTCACTCCTCATTTATTGAGTCGTGAATGTGCCGATAATTTAGAAATCACTCGTGGCATTACTTATGATAAAATTCCATTCCACGCATCATATTTTTATATTAGAGATACCTTGGAGTTATTATTATTATATAATTTTAACAATATTGACGTTAAATGAGTCATATTAACATTGTTGTATTCTATGTTTAAAAAGTTTTATACTGTCTTTATTTGGAATTTTTTACGCTCTTTCAAAGTTGAAAGTTCAAATGAGATTCAATGATCTTGAGCCATCTTTCAGCGAATTTTATTATCCCGCGACGGTACCAGTCTCTGGTTTTTGATGCGAAGAGCTCGTTGAAACCCACTTTTACAGCTAATGTTTTCGAAATTTCACGCAAGAAATGGTCGAAATGGGCCATGGATAGAAAGAGATGGCAAACTGAAAGCGCAAGATCTGGGCTATTTGCTAGGTATAGCAGCATTTCCACGTATTTCCCTTAGTCAGACGAAGGTCATATTGGATAGTAAATTCCCTCTCCCGTTATGTCCTAAAACTCAAAGCAGGATTCCATGATGCAATAATAGATCTACCTTGCAACTAAGGAAGTATTAGAGAATCAACACGCTAGCTAAGCAATGACCTTGATATGACTAATGAAAATACTTTTAATATTCCATTCTATAGTGTTCTATCCTAGGGCAGGTTCTTCACTGCAATTATAGCATTTTCATGCTGTGACTTTTAGTATAATAAACTGATATTCATAGAGTTCCAATTAAAAAACATATCTCGTTATTCTCGGTCTTATTTTCACTGGAAAATTGAGATTAGGTCTACAGATATTTTAATTTTATCGTTGATTTTATTTCCTCATTTCGATATGTTAGAATTTATTTCAATTTTAAAATTTGTACCTTATAAAACAGTCGTCCTCGACTGTATTTATATAATGCTTGAACACCGTTCAGGTTAAAATTATTTCAGTTTTATAAGGTACAAATTTTAAAATTTGAGGACGACTGTTTTATAAGGTACAAATTTTAAAATTGAGGTAATTTTAACCTCAACGGTGTTCAAGCATGATTATTGAAAGTATAGAATTTATTTATAACAATTATTTATTTTCAACTGTGACTCTCTTAAGACAGCCAAATGCCTCGTCATCTAATTAGTGACGCGCATGAATGGATTAACGAGATTCCTACTGTCTGCACATTTCAAATATCAGTTTTTCATCACTCTGCATTATCATATCCATAGCTCCATAATCAATACTAATAAAATTCATATCAAATTCCGTTGAGGTGAATAGTCATAAAATAAAAGTTAAAAATTGTAAGAGATCATCAAAAACAACTCAGCTACTGCTACAGACACTTGGAGTCTACATCGTCGTAAACAACAACTAGACGCAGAAGCTCATTCTGCTGATGATGGAAGTTAACTTCCGAAAGGCCTCCAGTTAATATTTTATATACATCATTTTAACAAAGTTGAGGACGATGGCACCTACCAATAGGTACATTTTAATTTTTAACTTTTATCTTACAGCTCCACAATGTTAATATAAAAATTCAATGTAGGCTATCTAAACATTTAATATTTTATTTTACCGATTGCATTTTTTCATCCATTAAAAAAATGAAGACTAAATATGTTTTAGATATTAAAGCATCTAATTAATTATCTGGCACTATCGAACCCGGAGATATATAGGCACGCAGACATAAGCTCTTCTTACTTCCCTAACCTGAGGTAAATGTTTACCAATCATCTCCTGCATAATTCTCCTCTCTTAAATCATGTTTCATATTATTATTTCATCTCTTCTCATTCCTGGTTTTCCTACAAGGAGTTCGCATGCCTTTCTTTCATTCCACATTAGTATCACATGTTCTGCCCATTGCAGCCTACGATACTCAATTGTTCTTATTAAATCTGGTTTTCCATAAAGAGTATTTAACTCTCTGTTATGCAATCTTCTCCATTCATCAATCTGTTCGTTAAAGCATCTATAAATAAAAGTGAAATAGGCTAATATTTTGTTTACTAGACTACAGGTCATGGGTAGTAGAAAACAGTTATTTGCATTTTTTAAATAACGGTTATCGAGTCACTCTTTTTAAGTTCTTTAACGTTGACAAGACTCGCGTCAAAACGTACGGTACCCCACACTCCTGTTTCAACAGCTATTAATATATAGCAATTTAATGAAGCATTTTAAGAACATGTATTTATTTTTATATTAACAATAAAGATAAAAATAAAGATTTTTTCCTCCTCTAATTACTTTGTATGTGATAGCTACATTCCTGCCTCAATAGCTATCATCATATTATGTCAATTGCATAGATCATCGTTTCCCACCAAAATATTTCAAGGGATTCACCAAAACGTTTCCGTAATGGCAGGTTTCGAGGTTAGACCTATTAATGTTTCCTTCATTCCGCTACATAATAATAATAATAATAATAATAATAATAATAATAATAATAATAATCCATCCATAGTATTTCTGCCCGAAGGCAGGTCCTTCACTGCAATCATAGCATTTTCATGCTATGCTTGCAGCTTTACTAGGGAATTGTGTAGGTGTGGTAGCTTCCCGTTGCTTTCCACACCGGTGAAGGTTGATGATGATGATGATGATGATGATGATGATAATGATAAGGATGATGATGATGATGACTATATGATTTCGGGGACCGTTTGGGCCTTAAAGTTTTCCTGACATTTGTCTTACAGGTGAGGAAAAACCCCGATAAAAACCTCACCCAGAAAAACTGCCCCGACCGGGGATCGAACCCGGGCCCGCTGCGTGAAAAGGCAGCACGCTACCTCGAGACCACATAATAATAATAATATAATAATAATAATAATAATAATAATAATAATAATAATAATAATAATAATAATAATAATAATAATACATTTTAAATTATATTTAAGACAATACAAAAACTTAATCTGAAAACAATTACTAATTTGACTTATGTGCTTTTCATTTCAGCCAAAGAAATAGTCCTCAAAGAAGTATTTTTTAAACCAAGATTGATAGGCTATATTTTTTCTACGAAATATTCAATACCGGTATTAGATATTTAACTTTATCAATAGCCTTACTCTATATGCAACTTCTCCAACACAGAGGTGTAGCGGTAGGTCGAATATAATTGACTCGAAAGACTTAAGGTTTACTTCAGCGCGAAATAAAAATAAAATAAAAACAGCGAATTCTCGACTGGATAATGATTGAATCGTGTGTTTCGTTCATATTTGATTACTGGAATGAAAGAATATATTGTGGCCATAACTCAGCCAGAATAAATAAAATGTACACTAACAATGGTGATGATGATGATGATGATAAAAAATAATAATATTCACTTCAAGGCATAGGTATTGAATTGCCTTCTTCCTTCTTCAAGTACTTTCCAACCATCTTCTTCTAGGTTTACCCACTGGTATGTTTCCATTAACTTCATAGTTAAATATTTGTTTAGTTAATCTTGTAGTTGGCATTCTCTCGAAATGTTTTCATTGTTGTTTATAATATTTTAATCCATCATTCAAATTTTAAAATTCTAATCTCTTTCGTATTTCTTCATTTTTTATGTGATCGTGTTTTGTGCATCCTTTAACTCCTCTCTATAATTTCATGTCAATAATAATACAAATATCCCCAACTCGTGTCCAACTCAGGATCGGGTAGAGGAATGAGATGAGATGAAGCCCCATATTTATAGAGGTCTATGATTTTCTTTTTATCCGTTGCTTCCCGTGTCAAGTTTCACTTCCTATTCAATTTATTGGCATTGAGGTCACTTTACATATTACAAAAATGAGTAAATATCGTTACCCCACTTATATATTTTTGTAAAATGGTATTGATTCATATAAATTTCAATATTTATTAAATTTCAATATTTATTAAATCTAAATATTTTTCTCTGTCAGTACTGATAACTTAAAGTTTCTTAAATACTGTACTTTACTTTGGAATCCTGCAATATAACTAACTAACTAACTAACTCTCTGGCACCCATATAATATAACTGGTAGAATAATAGTTTTATGTATTTTCAAATAATAATAATAATAATAATAATAATAATAATAATAATAATAATAATAATAATAATAATAATAATAATAATAATATAATAATAATAATAATAATAATAATAATAATAATAATAATATAATAATAATAATAATAATAATCTGCAGCAGCATCATAAACACAACACTCCCAATTTAAACATTGGCTTCTCTTAGAACCCTCTGTCAAACAGCCAGCATTCTTTAATTACCAACTTCATCATTATCATCATATTTGGCATAATAACAGCAGATAACAGTCTGCTAACAATTCCTCTTCATAGCACTTCCTCTTATTCTACTTCCTTCACAGTAAGCTCTGCCCGCTCCTGGAATTTCCTTCCTCAAGATATCAGGGGTTGCCGCACACTTGGCACCTTTAAGTCACGCTTATACAGTTACCTATTGTCTAATTATTTGTTCTTTATTTATTTAAATTTATACTATGTCATTAATAATCTTTTTCTCGTTTTTTTTATATATCTTGTACATATTATATATTTAATTCGTTCAATTTAGAGTAAATCAAAATACATTATAAATATTAATTGTATTTATAACCTGTAATCGTTTATGTATATTGTAATTTAGATGTAAGACTATTTTTTTTTGTATTCTCTAAAACCTGGTTGAGTGGCAGACAAGGCCTTAAAGCCATAACTCTGCCAGGTAAAATAAAGCTATTATTATTATTATTATTATTATTATTATTATTATTATTATTAATAGCCCGGGTCGAGTCATAGCCTCCCAAAGTATTCTCCTTCAGACCTCTCTACTCCTGTGGACTGTCCACCAATTTTGAATTTTAAGTTTTTTGGATGTTCTCCAAAACTCCATCCATCCATCTAGCTTTAGATCTTCCAACGTTTCTTCTTCTATCTGGATGGTTGGTCCATCATTATTTTTTTTAACAGTTTCACTATTATCCATTCTTTGGATATATCCTGCCCGTCTCAATCTAGCTATTTTAATGTCTGTAACAATGTCTGATGATTTATACAAATTATATAATTCTTCATTATATCGTATTCGTCATTCTCCTCTTTCCTGAATGGGGCCGTAGAATTTTTCTTTCAAAACTTCGAGCCGAGCAATGGTATTTTCACCCAAAACCCAAGTTTCGCTTCCATACATTAGCACAGGCTTTATTTATGTCCTATATAATCTTATTTTTTGTGAAATCCCAACTTGAAGTCCTCCTAAACTCGAATCATCCAACTCTGCAATTTTGGACAACCCATATTACTTTTACATTTAGGCCTATACTTACTCTCAATAACATTCCTAGGAATTTTGCGTTAACTAGCTTATACATCAAGTTTTATAAGATTCATGATGTGTTCTGTTGAGGTATTATTCAAAATTAAAATATAAAATTATAGAATATTCATCTGAAAGGTCCGTCTCCTCAACTTAATTAATTATTTAACTGTAGCGCTTTCGGGACTTGTTCCATCATCGGCAGGATTCAAAACTGGTGTTTCACTGAATATCTGGTAGAGGGGGTTACATGTATTGGGTTCGTTTTCGTTTATCAGTTTGTCGTTGTTGTGAGCTGCTTTCATGATTTCCATCGCTTCGAGTACATTTATCTTCGCAGGATTATTTTCTCTACAGCTAAAAAGAGAAAATTCAAAAAGGTATTCTCAATATCGATATATGCCCTCACAATTAAGTGTTTATGGACACAACGTCGAGTGGAAAAACGAAGCCATTTATTTAGGCGTAACACTCGACAAAAAACTACTGTTTAAACAACATATCCAAAATACCTTAGGCAAAGCGTATGGGACATTGAAGCTGCTATACCCTATTTTAAATAACTATAACAAATTTCGAATAAACACAGGGCTAATAATCTACAAGGCACTATTAAGGCCAGTACTCACATACGCAAGCCCCATATGGGGACACGCCGCTAGAACTCACATAAAAAGAAACTGCAAGTTTTTCAAAACAAATTATTATAGGCCTATGTGATTACAAAACTACCGCGTGTAACACCGGTTGACATATTACACGATCAAACGGGTGTAGGAACAATCCAGGAGTACATAAACGCATGGCTCTTATATTTTATAATACATGTGAAGGCCATGATAATCCACTCGTGGCATCGCTGAGAACCTATGAAACAGCCAATAACAAACACAAGCGTCCAAAATGGATCCTGGACAACACTTGACCGGTGAACACACACACACACACACACACACACACACACACACACACACACACACACACACACACACACACACACACACACACACACACACACACACACACACTACAACATTGGCATATAATGTTCATTAATAAAATATATTAATACAACAAATTAAAAACTAATAACTAATCTTACTGCTACAGGTTCATCCCACCAGTTCCAGAGAAACTGACATCACCTGACAACTACAGATAGAACAGCAATAACAACTGAAGAGTATAAAAAAATGCACGTAAATGTACGAATAATTGTAATAATCTGATATGTGCGCACATTATATTTAAATAAAGAGAAGCCTGGATGCCCTCCCAATATAGAGTCATCCGAAAGCCAAATTTGATAAGATCCCGCGTAATCGACTATTCCGATTGAGGTTTTTAGCAGTTTCCCTCGATCCAAAGAGCAAATGCTGGAATAGAACCCCAAAAGGTCCGCTTCAGACTTCACTCTGCTAATTAACTTCAAATTTGAATTCAAAATTTAAACCGGGGCTAACGTATTTTACAGGAACCCGGGGTTCTACCTATTAAGGAGGACCAAAATGGATCGCTCACCTCCAACACTTAAGTGATGGCCGCAGAGCTTCCCATCTAGCCATCTAAAATATGCATCCTTCTAATGTGACTGGAAGAATAACAGTTTTATATATTTTTCACTTTAACTTTTTTTGAGAGTAATAAATTATATAAATAAATTTTGCCACGGTCATTTTCTATACTTAGCACATAGGTTCCATGAAAACTTGAACTTTTTTTTTTAATCTGTTTACGAGAATAACTCAATAACTACATTCCTTTGGAATATATCTAAAAAATAAATATAGTATCCTCATAATAGAGTCATTAGAAGGAATGTTTGAAGCTGATCGTTAAAACTGTGAAACTGTTATAAACGCGCGACCTTCGGGTTCATTCTGCTGTAAAAGCACCGCTGTGGTTATCGTTATGGACGCACTAATTCACGAAGCGTCTACACTTCATATGATACATTGGGAAGACCAGCCTTAACCTCGACATTGTCAAGGTCAGTTCATTTCAACTTCATCTTCTCTATACTAATTACCATCTTAAGAATCTAAGTAGAATCAATACTTATTTATTTATTTATTGGAACTACTAAACGATCAGTTAATAAAATTCTTAATACAGGTTTTCCACTTTACAGCAGTTCGTCCTTAATTCCTGCTTCCCAGAGATTCCTATCTTCCCATTGTCCTTCTTCTATACCCCTCTTTATCATGATATCATATATTCCCTCATATCATGTTATTCTACCTCTTCTCTCTCTTCCTTCTGCCTGTTACCATCAAATCTAACACCTGTTTAGGTCACTAGTCTTCCGACATCCGTTGTACATGTCCATACCACTGTAAAGCTCTCTTCGTTATCTTATCGATAATAGTTTCTTGTGCATCCATTTTTTGTCTAATATATGTATTACTGTCCACCGCTGTGGTCTCGAGGTAGCGTGCTGCCTTGTCACGCAGCGGGCCCGGGTTCTATCCCCGGTCGGGGCAGTTTTTTTGGGTTAGGTTTTTATCGGGATTTTTCCTCACCTGTAAGACAAATGTCAGGAAAACTTTAAGGCCTAAACGGTCCCCGAAATCATATGGCCATCATCATCATCACCATCATCCTTATCATTATCATCATCATCAACATCATCCTTCACCGGTGTGGAAAGCAACGGGAAGCTACCACACCTACAATTCCCTAGTAAAGCTGCAAGCATAGCATGAAAATAGGCCTATACTGACTCCTTCAAAATTTGGTCACGTCATCTGCAGCGGGAATTGAATCTGGGATATCCCGTACACGAGTCTTAAACGCTAACGTCTAATCCAATTCGCATAGTTAGGCCAATATTTGTATTATAATATATTCACAGAGAGATGTATTTTAATTGACTAGTTGCCCCGAAAACATATATAATTCCTATACTGCTACTCATGACTTGAAAAACTTCATCAGCCATTTTGTTACATGTAGATCAATATTAGCTTGAACGCCAAGTTTTAAAAATAAATAAAACAGATCTGGAAGAGAACAGGGATAGTTTTACATGCACTATGCCGTGATATTCTTGGGATATATCACTATATTACTGAAAACTCAACTTTCGAATTTTTGAGAGTTGGATCTCTTTTCGGTGCAACTATACAATTTTAGTTTGGTTATATAGCCTATATTTTTAGATATTCCTTGAAATGTTAGAAGTTAATCCAGATCAACATGAAATATATGATTTTTTTTTTATTTAGGAATATTCCACAATAGTGTTTCTCCTAGAATTGAAAGTACAGTCTTTATTGGATAAGGTCACGAATTACAGACAGAAATGGATTGATCATATGGATGGAATGAGTAAGGAGTGATATCCATTGTTAGCAACAAATTATCAAGCAAGAGGAAGACGTGATGTTGGAAGACCTAGAAGACGTTGGGCTGATGCATTATGAAGTCGGAACGGGCAATTGCCTAATCCCTGGAGTGATGATGATGATGATGATGATGTTTCTCCTTCAACCCAAAGTGATTTTTCTCCAGAAGTTCCTGTCTAAAGCATCTTCTTCTCTCAAATCTCTAGCTTCCATACTTTCCAATTAAGGATTTTCTTTGGTATTCTCTCTTCTTCCATTCTTATGAGGTGTCCATATCATTTCAAACGTTTTTCTTCTATTTTTCCTAATATGTTTTTTCCAACTTGCATAATATCCCTTATTGCACTGTTTCTGACCTTGTCCCTTCTTAAAATTTTTGTCGATCGCCTCCAAAAATCCATAATATATGCTTATTAAAACAGATATTTTCCTTGATTTTCTATATTTATTCAAGAAAATATATCTGAATAATTGTAATTATAAAATAGATATTTTTTTATCCACTGATGTTTATTTTAAAAAGTCAATCCTGTGTTTTTGACAACATAATTTATTTGTATTAATTATATTGTCCAAAAAATTGAACATCATTGTATTATTTGATAGTGCATAGACTAGAATAGAATAGATTTAGAATGGATTTATTTAGCCTTGTATTAATGATGATGATGGCTAATGACGTCCATTGTTGAGCCATAGTCTCTCCTTTATCAGGAGTTTATAGAACAAGTTCATTTTTAGTTACCTTATTTGTCCAAAGATGTCATGAGTGGAATGCGGTTAACACACCGACCCAATGAGACATCTAGCAGGCAACTAAGGTATTACTAGGATGTTTGAGATCGATTGATAAATTTTGCTTACAGGCCTCTTTGTTCAGATTTAAGGATATTTTACGAGCCTGAAAACTTCAGACTCGGGACCCACGGCTTAAAGTCCCTCCCGGAGGACTTGCTCCTTGGATTTTTCCATCCTAAAAAAAATCCATCGACCCTCTGAACCAGAGGCAAGGAGGATAACCACTAGTCCACCGCGGCCGATTAGACCATTAGTATTACAGTAATAAAACAAATTTAGCTAGCGATTATGAAACACCACATGCTGACATATTTTAGTGCGTAAAGGAGAGTTAATACCAAGTACAGTACTTCTAAAGTATAAACCAGGGATGAATAAAATATTCTTCCTTTCCTACATATATGACAATAGGATAACCTGGATCAATTATTTTGTGTATATATATTCGTAGGTATGCCTATAGCCTATGCTTTTTATTTAAGAATATTTAAATATTTTTAACTGTCATGTGTGTTAAAAGTAGTATTATTATTTATTAGGGTTTTCTAAAACGGTCTAGTTTTCGTTAATCAAAGTGTAGCCTAGATCATTTCATTTATCCCTCTTTCTCCATTGTTCCCTATTTAATTAATTTGTATATTGTAGTATGTTCAGTCCCTTGCCCTGTCTCACTTCCTTCACATTTTTTTAAATCCGATTTTCCTTTCGTATTCCATCTTTCTGATGTCCATCACCGTATTTCATCTGACAGCATAACGACCTTTTTTCTTATTATATAGCTGTGCCATTGTAATCTTCTTTGACTTAAATCTTCTATTACATATTTTTACATCTTTTGCACGATAGTGCGTTCTGTTACTTACAGCAGTGGCGACCAATATTGAAAGTTCAATTTCCTAAATTTCGGAGTTGCCAACCTATAAATAACTAAATAACTATGCTGTAATATTACAAATTACCTACCTAGTGCGGGAGGTAAAACCACTACCCTTTATGTATACTACATACAATGTAGGTAGCGTGCTGCCTTGTCACGTAGCGGCCCAGGTTTGATCCTCGGTCGGGACAAGCTTCCAGGGTGAGGTTTTTATCGGGGTTATTCCTCACCTGTAAGACAAATGTCAGGAAACTTTAAGGCCCAAACTCTCCCCGAACATCATATGGCCATCATAATCATCATCATTCATTCGCCTTAGATTAAGTATAGGATTAAGGACTCTCCTGGCGTATCACTATCATCATCTCCCAATCATATCATCGAGGCAGCGTAACGCCGCCTTCCAGGCACCCCAACCACAGACGTGGGTTACAATTACGCCAAAGCTAGACGAAATTACCAGAAATGTCGAAATGACAACCTGGGACATTAAATTAAAAAAAAATTGTTTATGCAATCTAAATAATAAATGAAATGCCATCTTCCAAAATTCAATATTCAAGGAATTACTATACGTAATGCAACGTGATGAAATGGATTTGAAAGGGCAGTCAATATTTCAGCGTTATAAGATTTTACGTTTTGATAACAAATAAAATGAAAATACAATACATTCTAATCTCAATGTAGTCAATAAATGTTTTCGATTTGAAGAAAGTACCCCATTTATGGTTATTACAAAAAAGACACTAGGGCCTACTATATTAATGATAGGCTATGTAAAATATAGGCTTATATTAAATAAGTAACAAGAAAACAAAAACAAATATTTTCCTGCGTAATTATTCAACTGTGAAAGATTAACAAAATTACAAGGCCTGTAAAACTACTTTATCTATTAAAGAGAATAAATAAAGTTAAAATATAATAAATTCTAATCTCAATAATGTAGCCAATAAATGTTTTCGATTTGAAGAAAATATCCCATTTATGGCTAACACTAAAAAGCACCGATATTCTAATGATATGTAAAGCAAATTATAATACAAAAATTATAGGCTAACATTAAATACACAACAAAGAAACTAATGCAAATATTTTCCTACTGCAATTATTTAACCCTCTGGCGGCACCATGGCCCTGGGGTCGACTCAGCCTCTAACGGAAATGAGTACCAGACGCTTGTTCTGGGGTAAAGGCGGCCGTCACGCAGGGCTGACAACCCGGCTGACATAAAGTGCCGATTGTCTAGAAAAAGTGGGAGCCTTAACCTCCTACTACCCCAAGGGCCTCCGGGTCTGTTGTGGGATCACTTTACTTTACTTTTTACTGCAATTATTTAACTGTGCAAGTTAAAAAAATTACAAACTCTTGAAAACTACTTTACCTATTCTTTCATAACTTCAGCTATTTTTTTCTAAAATAAACTGAATATTAAGTTTTCGTCTACATTTACGACGCTTTGAATAGAGTTATGATGATGAATTTGTAATGCAGAGTGAAGAATATTATTTCTTCACTCAACAGACTTCACTCTTTCACTTTACAAGGGAGACAATTTTCTAAGAAAAGATTCAGAGCATCTTTTTATGTAGCCCGTTTAAACCTCTCATAAAAATTCTTCCGGACTTCTTTTAAAATGCCGTTAAGAGCTAATGATCTCGCAAAAATCAATGAAGATCCCATAAGACTGTTACAAAAAACAACTAGGTTTAGGGGGAACAGAAATATGGGGCGAAAGTAGAGAATGGGGGACGAGATGAAAAAAAAAAACTTCCCATTCCATTTTTTTTTATTTTTACTCCTTACGCTTGCCTTTATCACTTTTCCACTTCTTATACTGATTTTTTGTACATCCCTCTACTAACCCTTCCGCAGTGAGCTGCGGGGAGGGAAATTCTATCAACACTTTAGTCTACATATTTTTTTTTCGTGCTGCCAGACAAAGCATTAAACTTTGACTACAGTGACATGTCTTTAACATCAAATTTAGTTTAAATTTAAAGCGAAAGCCCATTTATTCTACTTACTTCTTAATTATGTTTCACTGCTGCATTTTTTTTGCAATCACAAAAAAGCATATTTAGGTCTACCCCGAAAAAAATTATTATTATTAGGAAATTTGTAGGCCTTATCTCCTCAACTTGATTTATTATTCTTACAAGTGATTTTTTTTTCTCCTAATTGAGTGGCTTCGTCTGAGAGATCGTAGGACTGTCCACTTCATATCCCTTCTCTATAAAATACTTCACACATCATCGCCTAAATATTTATCACGCCGCTTCATCAGACAATCAGGCTGTGTATTATTCATTATATTGTACAGTCTGACTTGCCAAAACATAGGATTCCCTTCCGCCCTATGTCAGAGACTATAAAACTACAAAATCGTTCAAAAACAAACTAAAGAATTATTTAATAACAAACTAACTTATACACCTCACTGATAGTATTCTTTTATTGTATTGTATTATTGTAAGCCTATGTTTTCCCTTTACAGAGATTTAGGCGCCCTCCCCCTACAGGGAAGAATTTGAACCATACTAATTTTAGTTACACTTGTTTTCGTACATATGTCATTTTGAGTGGTCCGTGGTCAGCGTTCCGCCTCATACTGACATCTAGGAAACCAAGGTAGTACTAGGACGGGAAAATTCGGTAAATTTTGCTTAGAACAATTAATAAATTAAATTATTTCTGAAAATAATATTAAGATTAACAAATATTTTCATTTGTTTAAATATTGTATACCCGTAAAATTAGCTTTCTATATCTCATTATTTTTCTTTGTTTTTTATACACATTACACAGGGACAGTCTACCAACAATTTAATTATCTTGTTTGAACACATTTTATTATTAGTTTCAGTCTTAATCTTAACTATCACTAACTGGTTGCATTATAGATCGTAATATAATAGATATTATCTTATTGGTCAAAACTTCATTTAATATTTAATATTAGAGTTAATTGTGATTGTTATATTCTGATGTAATATATGTTTGTCCTGGTGAGTGGAAGAGAAAGCCACATGGCCTTAACTCCACCAGGCTAAATAAATAAATATATAAATTCTTGTTCAGGGAACATTAAAAATATCAATGAAATAGGTCTATATAAAGTTGTATTAATCTCTTAAATTGTCAGCATCAGAAAGCGCTGGTTATTCAAAAAAAAAAAAAAAAGGGGATAAACAAAAAATGGTTTGTGCCGATATTGTAAAGAAAAGAAAGCAAGCAAAAACGAATTTGCTACACGAGCCAAATCAAGACAATAGAAAAATGAGGTAGTATTAGATGGGAAACCACCAGGTTATTAAAGAGTAAAAAGAGGAAATAGGCTAATTGAGAGAGAAGATTAATGATCTTGAAATTAATACTCGAGATGGGATGTATGGAGAGCTTATGTCCGCGCGGTCATGAACCTTTGAGGTCGATAGAGCCAGTTAGTTAGTGAGTTAGTTAGTTATATTAATAGTAATTAGTTGAGGGGTTACGTGGACTAACGACATATGTGACTTTAAATCGTTATTTCATAAATCACATTTTCCTATCTATCTAACACTCGGGAATGGGTGACTGTAATCCTCAGTTGGGCGGATGCTGTTGCCGTCCAACTGATGGCCGCATTCAGCTATTCCCGGAAAATGTGATCTGTAAATGAACGACTTGAAGTCACATAAGTTGTTAGTGCACGTAACCCCTCAATTACTAACACAGAAATCAGTACACATTTCAGGTCAATAGCACTAAACTACAGAAAGTTTAGCACTATAAAACTAACACTGAAAAATAAAACATTAAGGACTAAACAATTAAAATTTTACAAAATTATGGCAATTCCTTTCTTAACATATGCAAGTGAGAACTAGATTCTTAACCGTTCAGGAAGAAGAAAAATAGAAACTGCAGAAATTAAATTTTTGCGTTCAGTAGCAGGTGTGACAATTTGGGACAGAAAAAGGAATGAAGATATTAGAAAGGACTTATTTTTTTAATTTAACAAATAGAATTGACAATATCATCATCATCACTCCAGGGATTAGGCAATTGCCCGTTCCGACTTCATAAAGCATCAGCCCAACGTCTTCTAGGTCTTCCAACATCACGTCTTCCTCTTGCTTGATAATTTCTTGCTAACAATGGATATCTCTCCTTACTCATTCCATCCATATGATCAATCCATTTCTGTCTGTAATTCGTGACCTCATCCAATAAAGGCTGTACTTTCAATTCTTCTCTTATATCCTCATTTCTTATTCTATCAAGTCTTGTACATCCTTTAACTTGTCTTAGGAACCTCATCTCCGTCGTCTGTATTCTATCCTTCTGTTTTTTCATTGGAGCCCAAGTTTCACATCCATACAATATTGTGGGAACCGCCATAACATTATACATTTTTATCTTTGTTTCTTTTCTAATTTTATTTTTGAATGTTCTCTGTATTGTTCCACACACCGTCTGAAATTTATTTATTTTGGAGTCAATATCTCTTTCCACATTGTAGCCAACATCACAGCCCAAATATTTGAAACTAGACACCTGTTCTATACTTTGATTTTCTAAAATAATTTTGGATCTCACCTCTAAAAGCCATGGTCTTCGTTTTCCTTACAGAAATCTTTAGATCATATAATTTACATATTTCATTTAATGCATGCATAGATTTCTGTAAGTCGTCTTCATTTTTCGGTATTATGATTACATCGTCAGCAAATAGAAGATTATTTATGCACACTTTATTATCTATTCTTATTCCTGGATTCACTAAAACTTTCCATTTATTTAAAATATCGTCTATATATATATATATATATATTAAACAAAGTGGGTGATAAACTACATCATTGTCGTAATCCAGTATTTGTTTTGACAATATGAGAAACGAATGATATGAACACTTTCAAATAATGTCTACAGATATAATTCCTCAGGTATTACTAAAGTACAAATCAAAAGGACATAGAAGTGTTGGATGCTCATTTACTAGATGGGAAGATTAATTAAATCCCACTTAATATGAAAACAGGTGAACAGACCCAATTTAATGATGTGGAAGAAAAAGAAGATGCAATAAATTAATTGAATGGCTTATGATAAAATATATTTGCTTGTGTATACATATATTTAGACAGATAATCGGCTGATTAATGTCTTTGACATCGTCCGATTCCTAACAGCCAATTTTGTCGGTCCATCCAATATTCTGGTTGTAGATGTTTCTCCTTCATGTATAAATATATTCCCTGATTCCAGCAGGTTTCAAGTCTTCCTGTGCCTCGTGTTCCCTCAGGTTTCCATTCCAAAACAGATTTTGGTAGCCGACCCTCTTCCATTCGCTGGACATGTCCGTACCATCTAATTGCTGAGTTTTAATATAATCTATAATAGTGTCTTCAATCTTCATTTTCTTCCTTATAACTGAGTTTCTAATTTTTTCTCTTCTTGAAATTCTTGCTGCCCTTCGTATAAAATCCATTTCCGTTGCCGAAATATACTTATTTGTTTTTGTTGTTAATGGCCAAATTTCTGCTCCATAAGCAATGATGCTTTTAACAATTGTATGACATATATTCATTTTATCTTTATTACTTATTCTATATTTATATCCCACAATGTTCCATTGAGGCAAGCAATTGCAAATTTTCTTTTATTATTTATATTTATCATTTCCTCTTGATAACTTCCATTTTTATTTATTTTAATTCCCAAATATGTTATCTCACTAAAAGATTTTATTGTTTCTCGAGTCTCCAAAATTAAATTTTGTTCTGGCTCACTAATTTTTTTGTTTTTTTATGTTCAAATTAATCCTCATTTACCATATTCTTCTATTAATTTTCTAGTCATATATTCTAAATCTTCATAATCTTGTGCAATTAACAATTGATCATCAGTCCACAGCTGTGGTCTCGAGGTAGCGTGCTGCCTTGTCACGCAGCGGGCCCGGGTTCGTTCCCCGGTCGGGACAGTTTTTCTGGATGAGGTTTTTATCGGGGTTTTTCCTCACCTGTAAGACAAATGTCAGGAAAACTTTAAGACCCAAACGGTCCCCGAAATCATATGGTCATCGCAATTATCATCATTCATATTCATCTTAGATTAAGCTTAGGATTAGGGACTCTACTGGAGCATCATTATCATCATCATCATCACCCATCATATCATCAGGGCAACGTAACCCCGCCTTCCAGGCGCCCCAAACTCAGAAGTGGGTTACAAGTACGCCATGGCAGGAGAAAACACCAGGAATGTCGAAAGACAACCTGGGGCATTTGCAAAAAACAATAATTTATCATCTGGAAAATGTAAAATATATATCATGTAGCCTATATATATGGAAAATCAAGAAAATAGGCCCTACCTGTTTAATAAACATATATTTCAGGAGTAGGCTATCTGAAAAAATATATAAAGTACTAAAACTAATTTAAATTAAAAACATATATTAATAAATAAACATAAACTTGCGAGTTGGGGTAGACGTTAGCGATGAAGACTGGTATAGGCTACGGTATGCTCCAGCAGACGACGTGCCCAAGGCTTGAAGGTGTCAGTATAGCCTAGGTAAACCCAGGTTAATAAACTACAAAAAGAGTTGAAAACCAGTGATCTGGATTGATGGAAAGTTCAGTGTTTTAAAAAGAGAATAAATGGTGGAACTACATAATGACGTAGCCACGCGGTGTAAACCACAAGCAATGTGACCATAATCATTCGAAACCCCAAGTTTTTTGTATCTAATGTGCTGCCTTATGTCACTTTACCACATTCAGATACACACAGCACGTCTCCTTTATTCTTTACCAAAATCTACCTCATTTCAAATACTCTATATTGTATTGTAGAAATAATTGGTTATTTCCTTTACAACTGTAAACACACAATCTTTACACTTAGTCAACAATATTACTGTGGCCACAATCTTCTAGTCCCAAGGGTCGCGAGTTCAAACCCGGGCGAGACCAGTGGATTTTTAGGAATAGAAATATCCAAGGGACAAATCCTCCCGGAGTGACTTCAAGCCGTGGGTGCCGAGTCTGAAGATTTTCTGGCTCGTAAAAGTTCCTTAAGACTGAAAAAAAAAAGGTTTCTTAGCAAAATTTGCTGATCAACATCCTAGTAATATGTTAGTTGCCAGCTAGAAGTATGATTGAGTCGGTATGTTGACCGCATGTCATTCATAACATCTATGGGCAAATAAAGTAAATGAATTATCTTGGTCTAGTAACTCACAACAAAGGAGAGGCTATGGAACAACATTGGTCTACGCCATTGTAGTTACAGGGATTTTAAGCCTTCGTTCAGAGTCTGAAGATTTTCTGGCTCATAAAAGAACCTCAATCCCAAATTAGTGTCTCTGAGCAGACTTTAATCGACCTTCCCTATCCAAGTAATAGCCTAACTTAAAGCCTAATAGATGTTTCATTGAAGCTCGGGTGACCATATGTAACTCACTGATATCTGTAGGAAAATAACTAACTAACTAACTCACTGGCACTATCGAACCCATTGGTTCATGCCAGCGCGGACTTAAGCTCTCCATATATCCCTATCCTGCGCTAATGTTTTCCAATCATTCACTGTATAACCTATTTCTCTCAAATCATAGTTGATGTTATTCTCCCACCTAATTCTTGGTCTACCAATTAGGCGTTTTTCCTCTGGTTTTCCTACAAGAAGCTTCGATGCACGTCTTTCATTCCCAATTCGTGCCACATGTCCTGTCCATGTAGGAAAATAAGCGTAACTAAATTAAATTGTTAAGAAACTTCTACTCTAGGAGTACCTATGTCTCCACGAGGAACCTATGGGGTATATATATATATATATATATATATATATATATATACATTGGCATACATACAAAAATATTACTACCATTTCTAACTCCGCTAAAAACAATCCCAAGCCCGTTTGAAAAAAAAAAAATAGGTAGACGAGGAGAACATCCGCGTAAAAAATCTCGGGCTCAGCAGATTCGGCTCTCAGTAGATCCCACACCCAGAATAAATGTAAGGTCCAACTCCATTATAAGGCGACTAGAAATGACGTATGTACTCTTAGTGGGATGGCCATCCACCTTGAGTCTGCATACTTATTTTAGGCTATATAATAGGCTACTAGCTATTTTCCTGGCGTTGCTCGGGTAGGGCTCTCAATTTTATTGGCATCAATCAGTTTAATGACTCAAAAAATACATGAATGTTTGTTATCAATTCATCATTAACGAAATATTTCACGTCAGTTTTCTAAATAACAGTTACAGGAAACAAAACATGAAGTTCAGAACGTAAATACCTAAAAAATAGTGATGATTTTCTACATTCTAGCGCATTAATATGTTTTGGGTACAATTTGGTAGAACTTATAGAAGGATATACAGAGACTTATAAGTTATCTGCTGAAATGAGATAACTTCGAAGGACTGCAGGATACACACTACTAGATCACAAAAAAATGAAGACATCTTAGAAGAATTACACATGGAATCTTTAGAAAACAAAATTTCTGATTATAAGTCAAGATGGATGCAACATGTTCATTGAATGGAAGATCACAGGATACCCAAACAAATGTTAAGATATCAACCTGCAGGAAGAAGAAGACCAGGATGTCCACTCAAAAGGCCTCTGGATGGTGTTTCTCTAGAGGCCCAAACAGTAAACAAATTACCTAAATTATTGAATGTACTATGATGATGATGTTATAGCCTAATAACGCAGAAATCAAAATCAAAATAATTTATTGCTAGAAGCATTAAAATACAAACAATTTCTCTTGTCAGTTATTTAAATGTGACGGACCGCAGTGAAAACGAAATCGTGCATAACTGTTATCACTAGATATAGTCTATTCTGTAATTGCGCACATTTTAGTAATTTCTTATCATTAGCTTTCTCCTGTTTTGTTAAAATTATTAAACTTATATAATATAAATTAAAACAATTGATGTATCCTATATGATACATTGTGTATTTAAGAGTTAACGAAACATTTAATTTAATCTAGCCACCCTTGAATGAGACCAAAGTCTTGTGCTCAGGGGCGGATTCTTATAGGCTTACATATGAATTTTACAATAGATTGAGGCACTTTATACGAGATTTCTAGTCTATTTTAATTTCTTGCTGTTTTATTCTGGACATGATAAAAAAAATGTTAATCTGGAACTGGTGACTGTCTGAATAGCTTGAACAATAAACAAGAATCGAACTCGTGACATTCTTGGAACGAATTGCTTCGACAACCATGTCACTGAATGTTACAGCTAAAAAGGAAATAGTCTAGCCTAGGTCTACTTCTCCTACATTTTAAAGACATTCCACACAAACATTCTTATCACATTTTTATATAAATATGTCATTCTTAACCCATATATGTTCCTGCATTTCTTGGGAATATGTTCACAGAAACCACAAGATTACAAATGTCAAGTAATTTTTAAGATAATAAAACTTAACTCAAGTTCTATATCTAGACTGTACTACACGTGTTTCACGTCCTCAACAGTCTCTTTTTAAGGCTCCTATTTGCAAGAATGGGGTACTCCGTAGCGTAGTTGATTAAGGAGATAGCTACAAATCGTAAGGTTGCGGGTTCGAATCCCGGTAGGTCAGGGTTTTCAAACCAGCCTAAACATTTTGGGGTTCATCATGGTCCTTGGGTTGGCTCAGCCTCTATGAATGAGTACGAGACATATGTTCTGGAGTAAATGCGGCCGACAAGCGAAACTGATAACCCGGCTGAAATCTCGTGCCGTTTGTGTAGAAAGACTGGGACTTCTAACTTTCTAGTTCCATAGGCCTAAGTGCTTTTCAAGGGTTATAGTGCGGACACTTTATATAGGCTAATTTATAATAATAATAATAATAATAATAATAATAATAATAATAATAATAATAATATCATCTTCATGGTAGGCCGTCGGCCTGTTCCGCTCTCACAATTCCTCTTCCCATCGTCTTCTAGGACGTCCCACATCTCTACAGCCAGATGAATAATAATGATAATAAAAGTAATAACAATAATAATAATAATAATAATAATAATGATAATAATAATAGGCTAATAATATTCCAGTAACAGCAATTATTAGCCTATTATTATGTACTTATTAAGCCTATTACCTGATGTAGTTAAGGCTAAAGTATTCTCTTCCACAAATCATATTTTTTATTTTATAGTTTTATTATTTTTTTCTAGCCTGAATTTTCTAGCCGATCTTTTAAAAAAATTTTCATAGTTAAAATAATAATAATAATAATAATAATAATAATAGGCATATTATTATTATTATTATTATTATTATTATTATTATATTATTAAGAAATCATACAGGGATGATTGGAAAATACTAGCTCAGTATAGGGATATATGGAAAACTTATGTCCGCGCGGCCATGAATCTACAGGTACAATAGTGTCAGTTAGTTAATTAGTTTAAACTAAGATGAAACATTAAAAAAATGGTATTCTGTGGATAATAATATATTCTTAGTAAAAAGAATTTTAAAAACAAAATACTAGTAAGAGCGATTTTTTTTCATATAGGCCTATCTTGGCTACAAATCATCATTTGATGATGAAGTGGTTATAGCGAGTAAAACTGTAAAGTACTCTACAGCCATGGCAATAATCAACAGGGTAATGAAACCTATCTCAACACATAAAATAACAAGAATACTCTTTTATAACACTTTGGCGAAACCTGTTATATGTTATGGTAGTCAAACCTACAACTAATGAAAATTTATTCATTAGAAGGATCGCAGGATAATTATGCAAGATGGGACCATAAACACGATGAAGTAGGCTAATGAAAAAGCTTACTACTGCATTTCATACAAATATCACAATTGGATACATCATTTAAAACACATGATATCATATAGAATAAAAAAACTCCAAGCGCGACAGGCCTAGAAGGCCCTTGGCCTACCATCACGCTGCTGGCCTTAAATCCACATGTGTCAATCAGAGGTAGACGATCATCTAGCTAGTGTAGGGGTGACAAATGGAAAGCATGTCGGGTTCCCCAGCCGCTACAGCCGGTCTTCTCAACCTGGAGTCACTACTTATTGTAGCTACCCAAATTCCTCACGATGCTGGGTGGGAACCGATCCCTATTGGCCGAAAATCCATGAGAAAATTTCTTCCCCCATGAAGACACGAACAAGCGCAAGTCCCATAGCTCTGCCCCATGGCTTCTTGCCTTGACCACTCAGCTACGGCGCGGGACATCGTACAGAATACCAAAAAATATTCTTCACTAATAACTCCCTCAAATATCCGATTGAGGGTTTTCCACTTTTCAGCCCCCCTTTTACCAGCCGGCTGCTGGTCCTTCACATCCACATGTGTCAATCACAGAGGTAGATGATCAACAGCCAGTGTAGGGGTGACATGTGGTTAACATGTCGAGTCCCCCAGCCGTTACAGCTGGTTCTTCAACCTGCAGCCGCTACTTATTGTAGCTACCCAATTGCCTCACGATGCTGGGTGGGCACCGGTCCCATACTGGCCGAAATACCATGAGAAAATTTCTTCCCCCATGGAGACTCGAACCAGCGCAAGTCCCGTAGCTCTGCGCCAAGGCTTCCTACCTTAACCGCTCGGCTACGGCGCGGGACCCTGAAAATATAATAATAATAATAATAATAATAATAATAATAATAATAATAATAATAATAATAATAATAGGCCTAATAGATAGATCATCGGTTGATTAATGTCTTTGACATCGTCCGATTCCTAATAGCAAATTTTGTCGGTCCATCCAATCTCCTGGTTGTAGATGCAATGCTGAAAAACCTAATAATAATAATATAATAATAATAATAATAATAATAATAATAACAATAACAATAATGTTTTATTTAAACTGGCAGAGTTAAGGTCATAAGGCCTTCCCTTCCACTCAATCAGCAAATAATAAAATAATAGAAATATTAAATGGGCCTATTTATTACAGTTTTAAAATATTATTATAATATAGTCTGAACAAAGAACAATGCGGAATTAGTATAATATTTCCTAACACTAACAAAAGATGGAATGTGAGGGGGAAATCAGTAAGTTTAAGCTTCTTAAACGTAGATGAATATCTATAGGTATAGCCTAGGCCTAGACAATACACTGAATATAGGCCTAAATAGTTGTTATGCAGGTAGTGTTTTCATTGTATTTCATTATAATGTCTGGGACGAAATAAATTGAAAAATCATATAGGCCTAATCTCGAAGTCTCAACTTCAAAAAATAAAATTATGGCTTTTCAGGGCAAAGTGTCAGTCAGATCAAAAATAGTGATCAATAATGAAATAATAGAACAGTTAGCATATTTTAACTATCTTGGTTCAGATATAGGCCTAACATACAGCTACGATTGGGGTATAGCGTACTTAATAAATTAAACCGAAATCAAATGATGTTTGGCATCATAAGAAAAACCCTCCAAAAGATTCGAAGAGAAACTCAGCTCAGGTTTTATAAAATTATGTTCCTGTTATTTTATATGGATCTGAATCTTGGGTAATTACAAAAAAATATATCTTACACATTCAAGCCGCTGAAATGAAATTTTTAAGATCCGTAAAAGGATGTACACGCATGGATAGATTACACATTGAATAAACAAGAAATTAACTGGAGATATTTTCAATAGTCGATAAACTAGAAGAGCACAAATACCAATGGAAAGAACATTTAGACAGAATGGACAATACAAGATTACCCAAAAAGATCAACACCTACAAACCACATGGGAAAATATCTTCGGGACGGCCAAGGAAACGATGGACTTGAGATCGGAACAGGTCGCATTGACCTAATCCTGGAAATGAAGAAGAAGAAGAAGAAGATATTTTATGAGAACGTAACGGTTTACGTTATCTAATATTTATATGTAAGATGATGATGATTATGAAGTCAATGATAAACCTAAGGTTTTAATTAAGATTTCTGAACAAACCTAACAATTAGACTAATGACTACTGTAATTATAATTATTATTGTTATTAGGTCTATTACTGTAACAAAAATAATCATCATGAAAGCTGAATAGTATGTTGTTATAGAAGTGACATTTAAGAATAAATAATTAATCTTATTCTCATGTCAGGAACATCCGCACAATATGTCTAGACTGAAAAATTACATTATTATTATCATAATCATTATCAATAGCACGTAAGACGGATAATGAATGTAGAAGAGATAGATATATACTGTATAGAAACCGGTTGGAAGGAGTGGGTCGGGGTATGGAACTGAAATATCTAAATTATAGGTATAGGCCTATTGTAATGGATACGGAACGATAAAAAAAAGGCTGAAATGAAAATAATGTAGGCCTTCACTTTCGTTCAGAAAAACTATAGCATTAGGCCTATAAAAATCATCATCATCATGGTCTTCCGGAAACCAAACGCCACTCCTCTCTGTCCACCCATTGATCCTCCTCGAATGCTCTGATATTCATAGCTGCTTGTACCCCTTCTATCCAAGTTTTCTTCGGTCTTCCTCTTTTCCTCCTTTCTATTGGGATCCATTCCATAACAATTTTAGGCAATTTTTGCTCTGGCATTCTTTTGACATGGCCACTGTAATATTTTCTTTTCTATAATGTCTATGATGTCCGGCTCCTCTTGTACACCCATAAGTTCCCGTATTTCTTTATTTCGTATTCTATTTCTAGATTTTCCAGCTGATCTTCTTAAAACATCCATTTGTGTACTTAAAATTATTTTCATTTCCCTGTTAGGAATTTGCCAAACTTCAGCACCATATGTTAAAATGCTCTGAATTATGGTTTGATATTTAGAAAATCCTAACGAAAATATAATTTTCTGGATTAGGCTATTTATTCTAGGCAGGCATAGGCCTAATCTATAGGTGGGATGTTCATCTTCCATTCAAGATTTGGTGAATTCCGTGTAAAAGTGGACATGGCAGAATAAAATTAAAGCTAATTACACTGGTCAACATGATTTTTGTCTCATGAGCACCAATAGTTGTACTTAATGCAGTTTTTATCGTGCTTTCAAATATGTATTCGGAATTTCTCCATCGCCCACAGTTTTTTATTTAAATTTCAATTAATGGATTTAAATAATTATTTTTTTAATAAACGTTATTTCGTCTATTTTTCCATTGTAAAATAAAACCAAATGAGCTAACTCAGGAGATTTCAGCTATGGAAAAGAGATATCAAGGCAAATGGGATCCTAATATGCTGGCCGTTTATTGTTGGACCATCAAGAGGGATGCTCCACAGGCGAAATATAGCAGAAAATCTTCATTTCTTACTTTCTAGGTGAGTCCGAATGTTCGAATATTGTGTAGTTACGAATGTAGAAAATATTAAAGTGTTTGAAATTATAAATTCCTGTCTCTCGAAAACCTTGCGTGATGGAGAAAACCCGATATCATATTTGAATTCAGGAGAAAAAATACTATCAGAATCACATATTTTTCTTTCTGAGTAAAGAAAAAAGTTTATTTTTTATTGCTCAGTGTTATCTGTTTCCCTTAGTGAGACACCTTTCATGATTGATGTTTGCAAATATGGGTTTAAAAACATAGCTAAGCTATCTTTATTTTGTTAATTTTTAGCTATTGTTTTTAGTGACAGAGACGATTTTTTAAAGTACTTTTGCTATCTAGCAATTGTTTGTAGGCTATTATATTTTTTAATATAGGCGTAATTGAAAATTTCATGGAGATTATGTTTTATTGTATTTCCCTGATCATTTTATCTTGATTAGTCAAATCAAAATAATTGTCTTCGTTTGCCAAATTAAAAAGAAAAATAAAAACATTAATTTTAAATATAATAATAAAACACACAAGCTGCATCATTCTCTAAAGGTTTATTACAGTTTGTGCCATGTCTAGGTAGTTTTGAGAAAAAAAAATTCAAATTATTTCAATGATTAAAAATTAGCTCAATACCTTAAACATGGGAAATTTTGAGACTAAAGTTATAGCTTTGTGACATAGTTTAATCGAATTATTTAAACTACAGGATTTCTTGTTTTTTCCGATTGAAACTAAAACTTCCTTTCTATAGGTACATTCTCAAATTGCTACTCAATACTATCAACAAAAAAATTGAACAGAACTCTGTCAAAACTTATGTCTATACCTTTTATCACACAATTATACAGTTTTATTCTAGGCCTACAAGAGACTTAAGTTTTTGCTAGTGTTACATCAGTTACCACGAAATTCACGTTGAGTAGACGTACACTGCCCTCCTAAGCCAAAAATACTTCTTCTTCTCCTTATTTTCTTCATCTTCTTCCTCTTATTTTTCTTCTCCTTGGAAAAAGAATAGGAAAAGAGGAAGAGGAAGTAGGCCTATTATCACAAGACCTTGAAATATTCGGCAAATCAGCAATTTGTTAAATCGCATACTGCAACAATTTGTTCGTCACTATACGTTTTTATGATACGTAGAATAATAAATAATAGTTGTCCGTTTTTAACTAAGAACAGCTACATTTATGTCAGAATATTAAACAACTTTAGAAAATAATGACTGCTGTTTTGGCTAGGATTTCAATAAAATTTTGAAATAAGCTTACGCCATAAATAAGCCCTAATTCATTAGCGTTTTTCGTGTATTTCTGTACAAGATACAACTATTTAGCTAAGTAGGCCCTATAGGTAAATTATTATTTGACGAATACGAAAATTGAAGTTTGAAAATAAATTTAGAAAAAAAAAACATTTTATATGAGATGTGGAGCAGAAAGCGAAGATTAAAATTAGATAATCACAAGGAATATATTAAAGGATGTGAAAATGTTGAGTATTTGGGGGTAAAAGTAGATAAAGGGGATAGACAAGAAAGCGGCATTAAGAACAGAGTAATGTTAAATGTTGTCCTATAAAACAGACATAGGCCTATAACCAGGAAAAAATAAGTTATAAGTGAAAAGTACAGTCACATATCGGTCTGCAGCACGGAAATTCAAAAGAAACTTAGAACAAAAACTTATGTCAATGGAAATGGTTATCTTGAGGAGAGCAGCAATATGTTAAAAAAAGATAAATTATTCATAAGAGAAAAAAAGATAATATTATAAAATACTAAATTAGGCCTATATAAGGTATTAGAGATTAAATTGGCAAGGGCATGTACGATGAATGCAAGAAGAAAGGTTCCTATCCTCAAAGACATTGGAATGGTGTCCTGCTGGAAGAAGAAAGAAAGGAAGACCTCGAAATTGATGGATGCATTAAATAAGAACTGGAATAAGAACAAGAAAACTGGAGATCATGTAGTAGCCTAAATGAATAGGGACGAGTGGAGAAGGAAATTAAACTTTAGGCACACAAAGATATGCAAACACTGAACATGTAGGCCTATATAGGGCCTATATATAGACCTAATTAAATAAATACAGAAAGAGTGCCCTCCAAACATAACTACGATAAGAAAAACTGAAAATTCAGAAAAAAATTGTTGAGATATGCCATTTTTGGCTAAGGACGGCAATACAGCCCATTTCAGAAATCTAGTGAAAATGAAAATTTGCAATGGTCTTGGAAGTTATTAGTGATGTGAGACAAATCTTCTCCTTGAACTCGGGATAGCCATATTCTGAGGTCAGTAAGTCTATAAAGCATTTTTATCACACCTTTCTCTGTCTGCCTTGTTCTGTCTCTGTCTGTTTGAGATGGGGGCGTACTCCAAGACGCAGGTTTTCCGCGCAAGTGCAGTGGACACACTTCTTGTCTTCGTTTTCTGCAACGTGCAACCAACCAGTGCCCGCTTGCCTTGCGAGTAGGCGAAATGCTATTGGGCGCTTAAACCAATTGCTTTGCCCAAGCGCCTCGCACAGCTTCATACTTCAAACGTTTGTAGGTACGTTTTGAAACCATGACAGGCTTAAGTGAACTTAACTTCTCTCAGTTACTACATATTCCATCTTTCAGGAGATAGGACAAAGAAACGTTTAAGAACCGCTCTATTTTATATATTCATAGTAGCTTATAGCCTTAAAATATATTGTTATGAGGAAATAAATAATTCACATAGTAATCCCAGATAGCATATAGTTAAAGTTATTAAATTTAGGAGATTGGGATGGGCATCTCATAAAGGTAGGAAGGTGATAAAGAAACGCTCTTCAAAATTTGCATGGGAAACACAAGTAGGAAATACGGTTAATAAGTTCAAGACATAGAAGAGTAGATATGAGGATAATATTCACGTGCATATTTAGAGAATAAAGAATAGGACCTAAAGAAAAATAAATTTGATTCTGAATAAATTTTTGATAGCGAGAGGTATTAAGGGTCAACACGCACACACAACTGAGTAACACTATAATAATAATAATAATAATAATAATAATAATAATAATAATAATAATAATAATAATAATAATAATAATAATAATAATAATAATAATAATAATAATAATAATAATAATTATAATTATTATTATTATTATTATTATTATTATTATTATTATTATTATTATTATTATTATTATTATTATTATTATTATTATTATTACACTGGTCAACATGATTTTTGTCTCATGAGTACCAATAGTCGTAGGCCTACTTAATGCAGTTCAAATATAATTTCGGAATTTCTCCATCACCCATAGTTTTTTATTTCAATTTCAATTATTGGATTTAAATAATTATTTTTTTAATAAACCTAGATTTCTTCCCGGAAAATCTTGGCGCAGTGAGCGATGAGCACAGGGATCACTTTCATCAGGAGATTTCAGCTATGGAAAAGAGATATCAAAACAAATGGAATCCTAATATGCTGGCCGATTATTGTTGGACCAGCAAGAGGGATGCTCCGCAGGAGAAATATAACAGAAAATCGTCATTTCTTACTTTCTAGGTGAGTTCGAATGTTCGAATATTGTGTAGTTACGAATGTAGAAAATATTAAAGTGTTTGAAATTATAAATGCCTGTTTCTCGGAAAGCTTGCGTGATGGAGAAAAACCGATGTCATATTTGAACTCAGGAGAAAAAATACTATCAGAGTCGTATATTTTCTTTCTGAGACAAAAAAAAAGTTTCTTTTTTGTTGCTCAGTGTAATTATTATTGAATCTCCAAATATTTTGAAACCCTATTTCGCCACAAAGGCATGTTAGGGTTGTAACTTACTATAACAATATTATACTATACATTATAAAACAAAAATATTATCTTATGATTTTGAATGAGTGTTATGAATTACATAAATCGTCTATAAGTGTCTTGGAAAATACTACATATTGTTATGAATTTCATAAAATGTTTATAATAATTTTGGTTCTTAAAAATCACTTCACACATTAAGGCAGAAACCTCATCATCATTTAAAAGTAAGTTTAACCAGAATCGTTGTCTTTCGAATATAGGACAATCAAATAAAACATGTTTTACAGATTGTATTGATTCTTGACATTTACAATTATGATCACTGTCTTGGTTAATATTAAATCTCCTAAAATAACTTCCAAATTTTCCATAAATTGTGTTAAAATTAAATTTGGAATAAAATGTTTTATATTTAGCCTATGGTGTAATGTAGGGAAGGAGAGCTCTTTAGTCAAAGCGTCATTTGCACTCCTTATCCAATGTTAATTCCAATCAGTGATGATGTAGTCCAACAGTTTCTTTTTAACATAGGATATTGGACACTTTGAAAATTAATAATGAAGCTCAGACTGAGCAACACTAAGGAATTGGGTCTGGAAGTAAACATCATTAAAACAAAATATAGGCTATGGTTACCTGTAGAAATAGGGCTACATTAGGACTATGTAATGGAATTGAAAGTTAATGACAAATGAGGGGAAATATTGAAGAAGTTGCAGAATTCAAATAACTAGGAACAATAATTACAAACAGGAATGAGGTGCACGAAGAAATTAAACATAGAACATAGAATTAGGCCTAGTTCTGAAAAAAAAATGCTATTAGCTATGCATCAGAGGGACTCTTGTCCCAACTTCTCTAAAAACTTTAAATTGAAAATGTAGCCTACAAAACAGTTATTCTCCCAGTTACGTTATATGAACGCGATACACGGACTCTTACTTTAAGGGAGGAGAAAATATTACTAGTATTTGAGAATAAAGTTCTTAAGAAATTGTATTGGCCCAAAGAGAGATGAACAGACAGGTGAATGGAGAAGACTAACAGTGAACTACATGATCTTTATAATATGAAACCAGTTATAATAAGAACAGTTAAAACTCTTAGACTGCGAAGCGCAGAACATGTCGCACGAATGGGGAATTAAAGAGGGGCATTGCTATTTATTGTAGGGAAACCAGAGAGAAAGCGCCCAGTAGGCAGGCCAGGAATGAGGTGGAGAATAATATTAATCGTGGTTTGAGGGAAGTAGTTTATACAGGGGACGATCGGAAAGCATTAGTCCAGGATAGGGATGTATGAAGAGTTTATGTCCACGCGGCCATGAACCTAAGTGTTCTATAGTACCGGTGAGTTAGTTAGTTATAGAGTAGGCCCTACTGACACCCGAATCAGCAAATGCTCGTGCTCGGGTGCAGTTCGGTTACAGAATTCAATAAATAGGCAGCCTAATGTTATAGAAAATACAACATTATAAAGTTAGGTCTATAGTAAATGAGATAATAAAAAAGAGAAAATTGAAATTTAAGAGCCAGTTTCAAAATAAAAAATACATTTGACACATAAAAATAATAAGCAAAGTAGAATAAAGTAATCAAAACAATATCAAACTGAGAAAAATATTAAGACAGCCTATAATATGTTTATAATATGATATACAATATGATATAATTTAATATAAACCTAATTAAGTTGCTCCCTATTCATCATTTAAAATGTTTAAATGATTAAATCAAATGTTGAAATCTCCCTTTGTTTAGTTTGCTCAGTATTGGATTAGATCGAATTAATTTATTATAAAATTTGGGTCATTTATACTTACTATTCCTATGTTTAGACACAGAAGAATTTAGGTAGGGTCTACATATATAGGAAAAATGGTAGACTACCGGTAGTTTTTTTTTCTGGTGCTACTTGGATTAGGCATACTATTTTTAAATTCATCTCTATTTGTGTGGAAATTAGTGAGTAATTCATAGGCCTATATGATTAAAGTTTGTTTAATCTGCATAACATTAGTAAATTTGTACGGCCTAGTAGCATATACAATTTAAAATAGGAACTTCATAATATTATATCGTTGAATTAATATAGCCAGGTTATTACGACTAAAATGTTGATATGGGCGTTTCATGTATCTCTAATAGGCGATAGGCTGTAAACATTCTTTCAAAATTTGTATTTAGAAACTCTCAGAAAAACAACATTAGGGAAATCTAGGTGTAAGGTAGGATGATACAATTCGGATGGATATTAGAAAAAATTGTCTATCAGAACATAAACTCATTTGACATTGGATAAGAGAAGTGGAGGGCCTTAGTGAATAAGGCACTGAATCTATGTAGGCCTAGGCCTATTCCATAAGACGAGTTAAAAGTCGCTTCATACTGTAGGCCTATAGGCTACAAAGTATTATAGGCCTAAATCAATAATAAATAACAATTATATACTTCCATTTATATGCAAGTTTTATATGTATTTGGTAATGTGAGGCAATTTCGTGTTAAAGTAAAATTCTGATTATAGATTTTGAAAGCTATAAGAAATTGGGACTGTAACTAAATATCAATAAAACTAAATAAGTTACATAGTCACATGTAGAAATACATTATATAGGGCCTAATGGAAATGGACAACTAGTGACAAATGAGGGAAATTTTGAGGAAGTGGCTGAATTGAAATAGGCCTACCTAGGAACAATAATCACAATAGGAATGAGATGCACAAATGAATTAAACATAAGCTCAATTCTGGAAATGCATTATAGGGACTCCTGACGTCACAACTCCTTTCAAAAAACGTTAAACTGAAAATATATAAAACTATTATTATACCAGTTATATTATATGGATGCGAAACGTGGACTCTAAGGGAGGAAAGGAGAGTACGAGTATTTGAGAATAAAGTTCTTAGCCAAATTTTTGGACCAACGAGAGATGAACAGACAGGTGAATGGAGAAGACTACATGTTCTTTATAAGAAGCCAGATATAATAAGAACAGTTAAGTCTCGTAGGCTGCGATGGGCAGGACAGATGACACGAATGCGGAATGAAAGACGTGCATGGAAGCTTCTTGTAGGAGAACCAGAAGGAAAACGCCCAGTTGATAGACCAAAAATGAGGTGGGAGAATAACATTAACTATGATTTGAGGGAAGTAGATTATACAGGGAATGATTGGAAAACATTAGCTCAGGATAGGGATGTATGGAGAGCTTATATCCGCGCGGTCATGAACCTACGGCTTCAACAGTGAGTTAGTTAGTTAATTTATATTCACGATAACCTATAGGCCTACTTTGTTTCAACTTGAGTTATTTCTCTGTTCCCTGTATGCATTTCCTTCGGTTAAGGAGATCTTATTTTCCAATCCCATTCCTTTGAATGCTTGCTGGATATCGTACTTCCAATTGCCTTAAGGTCGTTCTAATCCCTTTCTACCTGTTTGTATCCGTTGTAAGATTTTTTTTTGGCCATCTTAAGTTTTCCATCTTAACTGTGTGCTTATTAGCGTTATAACTTTTTGGACTTTTGTGAAATAAAATATGTCCAATGGATGGATGCAATTTTACATGAAACCATTGAAAAAGGCCTTCATTTCACTGAGCATCAAGAAAAGGTCACCCCCAAATATATTTATATATCAATATTTAATATTAATTTTGGGGTGTCCTTTTCTTGAAGCTCAGTGAAATGAAGGGCTTTTTCGATTGTTTTAAATAAAAGTTCACTCATTCATTGCACAGGATATATTTTATTTCAACAAACAGTCCAACAAATTATAACCCTCTAGGGTTAATTCAACAAATAGGCCTAGTCCAAAAATTATAACCTTCTAGGGTTAGGCCTAAACTTTTTGGACTTTTGTGAAATAAAATATTTCCTGTGCAATGAATGGGTGAACTTTTACTTAAAACCATTGATAAAGGCCTTCATTTCACAGAGCTTCAAGAAAAGGTCACCCACAAATATATTTATATATTAATATTTAATATTAATTTGGGGGTGAAATTTTCTTGATGCTCAGTGAAATGAAGTCCTTTTTCAATAGTTTTAAGTAAACGTTCACCCATTCATTGCACAGGAAATATTTTATTTCACAAAAGTCCAAAAAGTTATAACCCTAGTGCCTATACCACTTCAAATATCACTTCTGTATTTCTAGATGATTTCTCCATCACCTCCTATAGCTTCTCTTTGGTGTTAAGAATCTGATCTTGTTTTTCTAAATCTCCTTAAAAAATCCACCTCGGCTGTCAGACATTTCTTCCTTAATCTCTGCTTAATATCACACACTTCAACTCCATATGTTACTGTAACACTTTTGTCAATATTTCCGTGACTTACATATCTTCGTATATTTACTAGTTTTTCCTCCATTAGTTAGAGTAGGTTATATCATGTTCCATGTCGTTTAATGCATTATGCCTTGATGCAAAGCTAAGGTTCAAGACACGTGGGGGAAGAAACTTTATTTTGGAATTTCAACCAGTAGGCCCTATGGCACAAGTGCCCGGTCAACATCGTGAAACAATTGGGTAGCTACAATAAGTAGCGGCTCCATGTTGACCAAACAAGCTATGACGTTGAGGAACCCGACATGCTTACCCCATGTCAGCCCTATAATGGCTAGATGCTCGTGCACATCTATCATGTAGGGCTAAATATGGTTATGAAACTTTCTAGGCCTATGACGTTATGGAAGAAGAAGAGTTCGTAAGTCTTAAACCATATCACATAATACACCTGTATGGATTATCCTTACCGCTCCCAGAACAAATAAATTTTCTAAAAAGCTCTTCATGCTTGAAGGTTTGCATACCCTTGACCTATGCTAACTTTATTATTGTCTCCCAGGCTTAATTTGGCAAGACATTTATAGAAAGAGACAGCTGTTCTCACCTCTCCACGCATCAGTGTAGTCGCTGTTTCTTCACCAGATGTTAATAGGGGTTAGAGGGAAGAGGAAAAATCCCAGGAATGTTTCGAAAACTGACAACAGGGTGAGTTCTTTCTTTTGTTATGGGCGAAAGCGGTCAAGGATCTACCCTTATATCTCCATCTCTCTCTTTGCCAAGTTAAGCCAGATATACAATAAGACTTATATGTATACATGTAAATGTGTATGTATGTGCCCTATACGTTCCGCATGAGGACATGGGTGCTCCCTAGCGGGAGTTTCTTATCCAAGCTAATTTAGTTGAGCTTATTTACCTATAGATGCCAATGAGTGACATGTGGTCAGCACATCGCTTCAATCAGACATCAAGTATGTAACTAAGGTGTTACTTAGGTGAATGAAGGTCGGTTAAATTTTGCACAGAGGCCTTTTTATTCAGGCTTGCGGTTCTTTTACGAGCCTGAAAATCTTCAAACTCGGGAACCTCGGCTTAAAGTCCCTCCCGGAGGACTTGTTCCTTGGATTTTTTCATCCTAAAATTCCATTAAACCCGGCCGGGTTTGAACGCGCGACCCTCGGGACTAGAGGCAAGGAATGTAACCACTAGACCACCGCGGCCGACTTTATTAAGACTTAGGCCTGCAATAATATCTATATGTAAATTGTCATATCATTAATTTAGGCCATTGGGAAGAGGTTTATTGGTTAAGGAGTAATGTTTGGTACGAATGCAAACTAAGTAACTCATAAGCTCTCCATACATCCCTATCCTGAACTAATGCTTGCCAATCATCCCCTGTATAATCTACTTCCCTCAAATCATAATGTTATTCTCCCACCTCATTCTTGGTCTATCAACTGGGCGTTTTCCCTCTAGTTTTCAACCAGAAGCTTCTATGCACATCTTTCATCCCCCATACATGTCACATGTCCTGCCCATCGCAGCCTACGAGACTTAACATTTCTCTTTATATCTGGATTCCTATACATATCATATAGCTCGCTATTATGTAGTTTTCTCCAATCGCCTGTCTGTTCATCTCTTTTTAGCCAAAAATTTTCCTAAGATCTTTATTCTCAAATAGGCCTACTCATAATCTTCTTTCCTCCCTTAAAGTAAGAGTCCATGTTTCTCATCCATATAGGCCCTAATAGACCTATAACTAGGAGAATAACTGTTTTATATATTTTCAGTTTAACGTTTTTAAAAGGAGTTGGGACAACAAGAGAACCTGTAGGCTAATGCATAATAGCACGCATTTCACGATCTGTAATAAAGATATCTGGGAAATAGGCTAAACAACAGGATCAATTATGAAATTAAAGTGAGATTCTGTAAGTTTAACAAAAATCACAATATAAATTGTAAGATGGCGCTTTCAGATGGTTTACAAAAGCAAGAGTAAAGTTGTATAAATGTAAAATGTGCAGACGAACTGTAACTCCTGGATTTCAGCCAAGCTTTTTGACAAATTCTTCCCTCTAACCGAGCTAGAAGCATCTCTAAGACTCTGTCAACTTTAATTTTCAAAATCTACCAATCCTATTATTTAATTCATCTCACAACATACATATAACATTCAACTGTCTTTCTTATTACGTATCAGTGGGGCTGGGATTTTTATGACCTAAAACCATCGAAATGTGCAGTTATGACCTAAAATTTACAAAAATATGCGCTAGGATATAACATAAAAAAATATGACCTAATAATATAATTATGTAATATTTTCAGTTGTAAAACCATTTAGTAAACCACTTTACGACAATTAATTATTTATTTAAGAACAAAATGCAGATGAGAAGCAAGATAGGGCCTATGCTTTTTACTTTATTAAAATTGTCAGTAGTTGCCTGCTTATCGCGAGACAATACATAAATAATTTTCAGGTATATAGGCCTATGTAAGGAAAAAGTCCATACTGTGAATTTGAAAGGAAATTGGAGAGGAAGATTGATTTTACAAGAAACCGAATTTTGATGTATGGAGAGCTTATGTCCGCGCAGCCATGAACCTACGGGTTCGATAGTGCCAGTGAGTTAGTTAGTTAGCCTATTTATTATTTCTGGATAGTAGCCTATTCTTATTCCGAAATTTATAAAAAATGCAGGTATGATTTATTATATAGTAAAGTAAAGTATTCCCACTACAGGCCTCAGGAGGCCCTTGGGGTAGTGGTTGGTTAAGGCTCCCACTTTTTCTTGACAATCGGCACTTGATAATAATAATAATAGCTTTATTTTACCTGGCAGAGTTAAGGCCTTAAGGCCTTGTCTACCACTCAACCAGGTTTAAAAAAAATACAAACAAAAAATAGTCTTAAATCTAAATTACAAGATATATTTATAAACGATTACAAGTTATGAATACAATACAATTAATATTTATAATGTATTTTGATTTACTCTAAATTTAACGAATTAAATATATAATATGTACGAATTAAATATGTAATATTGATGTCAGCCGGGTTGTCAGCCCTGCGTGACGGCCGCCTTTACCCCCAGAACAAGCGTCTGGTACTCATTTCCGTTAGAGGCTGAGTCGACCCCAGGGCCATAGTGCCGCCAGAAGGTTTGGGTCAGTTTAAAAATCCTGACCCCACCGGGACTTGAACCCTCGACCTTCCGGCTTGTAGCGCAGTGCCTTAACCACTACACTACGGCGTGCCCCCGATTTATTATATAGGCCTAGTTAACTGTTTTAAATGTAGATAAAGTTAGAGGCATGAACTTCACAGAGTTGCTTACTGAAGATACAGAACGTGTTGATTCGGTATTCATGACACCCCCCCCCTTTCAAATCCCGGGGTCGACAATCATAACTACGTTTCGGTACCGCGCCGTGGAAAGTTGGAGGAGTCCCTACCTTCCACTACGGAGATTCGAGTTTGATTCTCGTAGGGGTAGAGAAATTTAAATATCCACCTTTGATCTGAGTGTGTGTCCTGTATTTGTGTTTGTAGGCCTATGTGTGAATAAGGCAAAATGTAAAAAAATGTAAAAAACAGAAAAAAAAATTGTAGTAAACGCAAGAAAACAAGAAAAAGAAAGAAGGAAAATAATCCCTAAAGTCAATGTAGCTATATAAAGTGTGTGTGTTTTTTTATTAAGAACTTTATTCTCAAATACTCGTAATCTTTTCTCCTCCCTTAAAGTAAGAGTTTATGTTTCGTATCCACTATAATACATTTTTTGTAATATTAACTGCATAGCAACTATATTCAGCATTTTCTAAATAATCGTCTAGGAAACATTACTTACTTAATTTTATTTTATATTATTTTAATTTTATTATATTCCATGTTTTTGTTGGTTTTAGCTAGTATTAGATCACATCACCATTGTATTTTGTTTAATCTATATTTTAATAATAATCTTAATATTGTAACAAATATGCAATTTCTGTATAATTTTACTATTCGCTGGTTGACTGGAAGAGAAGGCCTTGTGGTCTTAACTCTGCCAGCTAAAATAAAACATTTCATTATCTTCTTCTTCTTCACTTCACGGGCTAGGCAAATTTCCTGTTCTGCCTCACAGTTGTTCTGTCCATCTTTTCACTGGCCTTCCTACATTCCTTGAACCTCTTGGCTTTTGTTAAATGCTGCTTTTAGTAATCTTGTTACTTGCATTCTTTCTACATGTCCAAACCATTTTCCTCTATATTCTTTGATTTTATCATTCAATGGATATATATTTAACTCTGTTCTTATATTTTCATTCCTTATCCGATCCATTCTTGTTCTTCTAAGGAAGTTCAGTTCTACGGTTGTATTCTACTTTGTCATTTTTTGGTCATTACCCAAGTTTCACTTCCATAAAGTAATACAGGAACTGCCAATGTTTTATAAAACTTCAATCTAGTATCTCTTCTTGTTTTGTTCTTTAATGTTCTATGTATAGTTCCACATGGAACCCTAGATTTTTAAATATGGCAGGTAAATTAACTCAAATGATGATGGTGATGATGATAATAATAATAATAATAATAATAATAATAATAATAATAATAATAAAAATAATAATAATAATTTTATTTATACACAGAATTTTAATGTTTACATCTATCTGTCCCTAAAGTTTTATTTTTCTTCTCCACTCGTCTCTCTCCATCCAATCCATGTCCTCCAGTCCTCTTGGTCTCATTCCAGTTCTTATTTCCTGCATCC
Organism: Diploptera punctata; assembly: GCA_030220185.1. Taxonomy (NCBI): domain Eukaryota; kingdom Metazoa; phylum Arthropoda; class Insecta; order Blattodea; family Blaberidae; genus Diploptera; species Diploptera punctata. The sequence continues at coordinate 1,594,092 of JASPKZ010009820.1, forward strand.
ACGAGTTTCGAAGTCTTCCTCTCCTCCTTCTTCCAGGTGGACACCATTCCAATGTTTTCCTGGGTAATCTTTCTTCTTGCATTCATCGTATGTGCCCATACCAATTTTAATTGCTTGTACCGTATATAATCTACTATTGATATAACCAATATTCATGTTTTCTCTTATGACAGTATTTCTTATTTTGTCTAATTTTGAACATCTTGCTGCTCTCCTCAAGAAATCCATTTCCATCGACATAAGTTTTTGTTCTAAGTTTTTGTTGAATTTCCAAACTTCAGCTCCATATGTGACAGTACTTCTCACTATTGTATTATATATTTGTAACTTATTTTTCCTGGTTATATGTCTGTTCCATAAGACTCCATTCATCATTGCTGTTATTGCTCTACCTTTATTTATTCTGTTCTTAATATCACTTTCTTGTTTATCCTCTTTATCTAATTTTACTCCCAGATACTCAAATTCTTCACATCCTCTAATATAGGCTACCCCTTTTCATCTTCTAATATCAAATCTTCGGTTTCGGCTCCACATCCCATATAAAATGTTTTTTTCTAAATTTATTTTCAAACCCCAGTTATCGTATTCGCCCAATAACTTTCTCAACATAAACTCCATGTCTTCATATTCTTGAGCAATTATCATCTGGTCATCCGCAAATAACAATGTATATATTGTATCTGTTGATCCATCTCCAATTGGTACTCCCATTCCTGAACATTTTTTGCTCCAGTTTGACAGTGCTTTATGTATAAATATCTTAAATAATGTTGGTGATATGCTAACTTTGACGAATGCCTTTTGTTACTTTAATTTCTTCTGATATATATTTTCTAATTTTCATTTTAGATACTGCATTTTTATACCATTTTTTATTGCATTAATAATTGTATCGTTTATGGCCATATCTTCTAATGCTTCCCACAACTTTAATAATAATAATAATAATAATAATAATAATAATAATAATAATAATAATAATAATAATGTAGGCCTATCTTCATATGAAACTGCCCAGATACATTTTTTATTGCGGATGAGCCCATGTAGGACTACGCAAAATACTTAGAGGCGTTTCCTTTGAGGCCAAATTTCTTTCATTATTTTGCTATGAGCTTGCAAGATACATTATTATTATTATTATTATTATTATTATTATTATTATTATTATTATTATTATTATTATTATTATTATTATACTTACTTACTTACTCACAGGCACTATCGAACCCGTAGGTTCATGGCCGCGCGGACATAAACTCTCCATACATCCCTATCCTGAGCTAACGCTTTCCAATAATTCCCTGTATAATCTACTTCCCTCAAATCATAGTTAATGTTGTTCTCCCACCTCATTCTTGGTCTACCAACTGGGCGTTTTCCCTCTGGTTTTCCAACAAAAAGCTTCCATGCACATCTTTCATTCCCCATTCGTGCCACATGTCCTGCCCATCGCAGTCTACGAGACTTAACTGTTCTTATTATATCTGGCTTCCTATAAAGACCACGTAGTTCATTGTTAAGTAGTCTTCTCCATTCACCTGTCTGTTCATCTCTCTTTGGTCCAAAAATTTTCCTAAGAACTTTATTCTCAAATACTCGTAATTTCATTTCCTCCCTTAAAGTAAGAGTCCATGTTTCGCACCCATATAATATAACTGGTAGAATAATAGTTTTATATATTTTCAGCTTAACGTTTTTTGAGAGGAGTTGGGACATCAAGAGTCTCTGCAATGCATTATTATTATTATTATTATTATTATTATTATTATTATTATTATTATTTTTATTATTATTATTAGGCCTATTATTATTATTATTATTATTATTATTATTATTATTATTATTATTATTATTATTATTATTATTATTATTATTATTATTATTTGAATTAATTTACCTCCCATATTTAAAAATGTAGGGTTCCAACATAGGCTGAGAGGACTATACATGCTACATTTTATCAACTTATAATAATTACTTTTAATTAAACAGAAGTAACTAGTGTAAGAATCAAAGATGGAAATGGTTCAGCTAAATAAAAATATATAGACTATAAAGAAAGAAGTTTTAATAACGATTGGATGTTTTAAAAGAGAAACTTGTAAAGGAAAACTATGCAGAGAATTGTAATACCCAATAGCCTACCATATGCGACTTGGTAGAAGAAACTGGTGCGGATAAATCGCACAGCAAAACTACAGTAAATAAATTTCCAATTTAAACTTGTACAAGTTGTTCCATTTTTTCAACTTACGCTGACGCCAGTATGTCTTTTCATTTGACAGTTCTTGCACTTAGGTTGGCTAGTCTGTGGAAAGACAAAATAGTATCACTATGCGTGTCAACGTTTCAGTCATTGAGAAAGTTTTTGTTAAATACTATAGTGTTCATAGATTTAAATGACCTTTTCTCATTGGTTGAAACTCTGGCACGCGTTCTGCTATGCATTTCTTATCGAGATACTGATCTTTACACAAACAAACACAAGACTATTGTTGAATAAAATGTTAGAAGTTAATGGCGTGCTGAACTAGATCTGCTAGTAAAATGGTAATTTAAAACTATTTACAAGATAACTAGACAACTTACAGTAGATTTTAGCAATTTAAAATATGACATTTAGATAAGAAACTGCGCATCTTAAAGCAACAATATCATTTGTTAGACCTCTGCCGCGTTTTGTTATTCATTTTTTATTGAATCTCCAATAATGTGAACCCTATTTCACCATCCGGTATGTTAGTGTTTTAGTTAAAATACGATTAATTATTTACATTAATTTAGGTTATGCTTAATTTCTTATATGTAGACTTCAAAAAAGCATACGATTAAGAGGGAGAAGTTATATAGTATCCTGCTGGAGTTCGGAATTCCTAAAAAGTTAGTTAGACTTATACGAATGTGTCTAAATGGCTCAAAGAGTAGGGTGCGTGTAGGCAAACAGTTTATATGGTCACACATAGAAAATCAGTATATAATGGAAATGGACAGCTAATGACAAATGAGGGGAATGTTGAGGAAGTGGCTGAATTCAAATACCTAGGAACAATAATCACAAATAGGAATGAGATGCACAAAGAAATTAAACATAGGCTCAATTCTGGAAATGCATGCTATTACGTATTGCAGAGACTTTTGATGTCCCAACTCATTTCAAAAAACGTTAAGCTGAAAATATATAAAACTATTATTCTACCAGTTATATTATATGGGTGCGAAACATGGACTCTTACTTTAAGGGAGGAAAGGAGATTACGAGTATTTGAGAATAAAGTTCTTAGGAAAATTTTTGGACCAAAGGGAGATGAACAGACAGGTGAATGGAGAAGACTACACAACAATGAACTACATGGTCTTTATAGGAAGCCAGATATAATAAGAACAGTTAAGTCTCGTAGACTGCGATGGGCAGGACATGTTGCGCGTATGTGGAATGAAAGACGTGCATGGAAACTTCTTGTAGGAAAGCCAGAAGGAAAACGCCCAGTTGGTAGACCAAGAATGAGGTGGGAGAACAACATTAACTATGATTTGAGGGAAGTAGATTATACAGGGAATGATCGGAAAGCATTAGCTCAGGATAGGGATGTATGGAGAGCTTATGTCCGCGCGGCCATGAACCTACGGGTTCGATAGTGCCAGTGAATAAGTAAGTAAGTATGCTTAATTTCTAGCGTTACATATCAATAGTAATTCTGCCCGAGAGCAGGTTTTTCACTGGAATCATAACATTTTCATGCTATGCTTTGCAGCTTTACTAGGGAATTATAGGTATGCTAGCTTCCCGTTGCTTTCCACACCGGTGAAGGATGACGATGATGATAGCAGGATGACATTTGTCTTACAGGTGAGGAAAAACCCGAAAAAAACTTCACCCAGGAGCCTATCCCGACCGGGAATCGAACCCGGGCCGCTGCGTGACAAGGCAGCACGCTACCTCGAGACTAATGTAATATGAACAAATTAATTAATTAACAAACCAGGGAAAACGCCCAGTTGGTAGACTAAGAATGAGGTGGGAGAATAACATTAACTATGATTTGAGGGAAGTAGATTATACAGGGAATGATTGGAAAGCATTAGCTCAGGATAGGGATGTATGGAGAGCTTATGTCCGCGCGGCTATGAACCTACGGGTTCGATAGTGCCAGTGAGTAAGTACAAACCAAAACTAACTCAAAGTCTCTTAAAAATATGATAGATAAAGCCATACAGCTTTCTACAGCAGCAGTTCTTACATAAAATATTTTAGAAAGGCAGTTGAAATCTATTTTGGCAATAACATAATTTTTTAATAAATTCATGTCTTTTGGAATCAAATGCGGGACACTCAAATAACAGATGTTGTTCATGCAAATACAGGTACCTGCACGTATTTTAAATCGTTCCAAATCTGTTATTCATTATTATCGAGAGAATGTTCTTAACACAAAAACAAGAATTTTGTTTAACCCTTAAATTGGTAATGTATCCAATAGGACAGATCAATTCTTCTTCTTCTTCCTTTGGCTCTACGATCCTCTAAGATCCTTGGCCTCCTTCTTAACAACTGTCCATTCTTCTCTATTACTAGCTTTCTGCCTCCACCTTTTCACCTTCAGTTGTCTTAAGTCTTCCTCAACCTTATATAACCATATTAGTTTCTGTCTTCCAACCTTTCTTCTTCCTTCCGATTTCCCTTCTAAAATCTTTCTTGCACGTCTTTCCTGCTCCATCCGCAACACATGTCCTACCCATTCTAGTCTCTTTCTTCTAATATCTCCTACCAGATCTAAATCCCTATATAATTATTTCAATTCCAGGTTCGTTCTAATTCTCCACATATCTTGTTCCTGTACTGCTCCATATATCTTCCTTAATATTTTTCTTTCCCATGTATTTAATATGTAAGCCTATTTATCTATTTTTCTGATAACGTCCATGTTTCGCTTCCAAACATAACTTTCGGTTTCTATATTTTTATATGTTTTAATTTTTGCTATCCTACTTATTGTTCTTCGTTTAAAAAACTTGTTTCAATGCAGAGGAGCAACTATTGCCTATTGCAATCCTTGCTCCAACCTCTTCACTTAATTCTTTTTTTGTGGTAATTAGAGAACCCAGGTATTTAATACTAGAAACGTTCTCAAACTTCTGACCATCTAGGACTAGCCTATATAATATGAGGTTGGATTTACTTCTTTTCTTGATATTCTCATGTATTTTGTTTTATCCTCGTTTATGACTAATCCTGTCTTCCAAGACCATTACTTTAGTTGTTTTAATACATCTTCCACTACCGACACATCAATTGGTTTAATTTATTTAATAGGCCTACTAGCTAATACCCGGCGTGCGCTGCTACTCCTAAATAAATGTTAATGCGTTTTTACCACCAGCTGTGCGCTGTTATGCTTGCCCGGGAATCTGCTTCTTGACATCAATGAAAGACAAAAATGGTTATTGTGTGTTATCCGTTGAAGATAAACATATGCTGTCGGGGACTTTTTTTTTGTAGTTTTTTGAGATATTCGATTCGGTGTTCATTAATTTGGCGTATTTGTTATGGTTTAGGCAGCGTAAGCCATTTAAGCATGAAGATAGGGACTTTATTTGACGTTTTACACTACCAAGGGCGATTTTTAGGGGTGAAGGGTTTGAGTATTACAACTCTCTTATATCATATGTTCATCCTCGGAATCTCCTGAACATTTTTCAAATAGCCCCATCTCAATCGGATGAACGGTGTGGCAGAGCACGTTTGCCCGGGAATCAACTTATCCCGATCTTCTTGGCATCAATGAAAGACAAAAATGATTATTGTGAGTTATTCGTAAAAGATAAACATATGCTGTCGCGGACTTTTTTGTATAGGCTAGATATTTGATTCTACATTTAGTCAAGACAAAATAAAAAAAAATAAAAAAACTGCAAGCGCGATAGGCCTAGAAGTTCCTTTGCCTACCAGCAGGTTGGTGGCCTCACATCCACAAGTGTTAATCACAGAGGTAGACGATCATCTGGCCAGTATAGGGATGACATGTGGTCAGTATATAGGGTCCACCAGCCGTTATAACTTGTATTCTCAACCTGGAGTCCACAGACGAAGTGAATGAAAGCAGTAAGTATTTCATACGTCATGAGTGTTCCTTTATTCTCAGGTAGTATGCCATTGTATCGCTTGCAATTCCTCGTGCCCCCCCTTGTCCCGTGCTTTCATTCTCTTCGTATGTGGACTATTCTTATTGTAGCTAACCAAATGCCTCACGATGCTGGGTGAGCATCGGTCCCATACTGGCCGAAATCCCATGAGAGAATTTCCACCCCAATGGGGACTCGAAGCAGCGCAAGTCCCGTAGCTCTGCGCCAAAGGCTTTTTGACTTAACCACTCGGCTACGGCGCGGGACCAAGGCAAAATTAACATATCTTAAAAACTATTAATTATACAATTTAATTATAAAATATACAATCATGGAATTGAGAAGTGGAGCAAAACTAAAATAGAATTCTGATAGCTAATAAAATATATTATTATGTATTACCCTGTTCAGAGACCGAAATGTCAGCTGAAGGACCCGAATAACACTCTACAAGGTACCCCTACATATTCGCAAAATTACTTAATATGAAAGTGAAACATGTACCTTTTCATAGAATGAATGAAATATGACTGATTCATTTGAGAGAAAAGGAAAAGTCCAATGACAATACAATAATTTCATAATTTTCTTCTAAGATCCTGGCCAGGATCATCAGGACATCAGAAAATAAATACCGGTATAATAGGTTGCGGACATATCGACTTTTTAGTCCATCGTAAGAAATTAATATTATATCCTCTGGTAGCTCAGTTTGTAGAGCGGTGGACTGTAGTGGTATATAATTTCAGTAATCCATAGATCGCTGGTTCAAATCAGGCCCGGAGGATTTTTTTTTAGAAGAGTATTACTTTTAGCTCATACTACAATAGTATCGAATTTAAAGATATTTAGATTTTTATCTTATTCTGTAAAATATTAAAACTAAAAAATAAATAATAAATAACAGTTTAAAAAACTAAAACAACACACTTTATAAGAAAACCGAACTAAAAAGTGAAAAATAATTTTAATTTCCAACACGCTTGGGATAAAATTAAAGTGGTCACAAAAAAATCATCTCCAACACATCTAGAATAAAACTAGAGTTATCTTTTACCAATATCTGTTTATTATCAAATATATTAAATGATATAGAGCACCCCATGCTTTTGATGGTAAAATTATTTTTTTTAAAGATAACTCTAGTTTTATTCTGGATGTGTTGGAGATGATTTTTTTGTTGACCACTTTAATTTTATCCCAAGCGTGTTGGAAATTAAAATTATTTTTAAATTTTTAGTTCGGTTTTCTAATAAAGCGCGTTGTTTTAGTTTTTTAAACTGTTATTTATCAAATGCGTAGTTCGAAGGAATTTGTTCATTATTTGCTATGTTTAATGTATTTGTTGGAGAGTCGGTCATTGCAAAATAATGCTCTTTTCAGAATATTAAAAAGAAGGAGCTTTCTTTATCACAAAAGCAGGAGCTGGTAAAGATAATTCGATAAAGAGCGAGATGAAACACGACTGTCATAGGTTGTAAAATAAAATTCACTGAAACGTGATTGGTCATCGACTCCCATTTGGGGCATGTGTTAAATAGTCTTCTGATAATCTCGATACAGTTATCTAAATTGTTAAATTTCTCCTTCAGATCTAACGTAATCCGTACGTTAAGACCACTGATTTAATTTATTTAATGAATTAGTCATTATGTGTTTTAAAAACTAATTTATTTACTTATTTAGTCCCTGCATTCAGCAGTTGTCAGTCCTGATTTAGATTTATAAGTGACAGGATGTCTACTTTAGGAAAGAAGATACAGTTTATTATATTTCACCGCCTCCCCCCTTCGAAAAAAAATCATCGCTCTAGGCCTGACTGGAATGGTAGAAAGTAATCAATACCGTTGCTTTATCCAACCTATATTTTATTATAAGCTTTGTGAAAGAAAAAAAAAAGTAGGTTTGTGAAAACACCGAGATCACCCATCAGTAAAAACGTGCAATGGAATCCGTCGACTTCGTTTTACTTTCGCGTAACTTTTTTATATTCATAAGTGACAAGTATAGCATTCAACTTTTTAATAAATTTACGGAAAAAATTAATATCAACATTTCTTGTTGAATTGTTTGGTAGATAAAAAAATTTAAAAAAAACTGAATGCTGTCAGTGGTAAGCAATTATTCATTTCGTGACGTTACAAAAAATGCATACCACGTGTTTCTCGCTACCGCGGTACGCAAGCTACAGTATTGCCAAATCACTTTATTTAAACAAACGTTGCCAACGTGTTTTAAAGTATTATTTCTGCTCTTCACATGCAGTGTACGTACTGGCTTCTTAAAGTGATCCACTTTTATGCTTCTGATTCAGGTGAATTTTTGTAATTTGATTATCTTCTTCTTCTTCTTCTTCACGATTTAGGCTTATTTACTAGCCTGTTCCGGCTCCAAATTGCTGCTCTTTCCATCTTTTCCTTGGTCTTCCCAAACTTCTTCTTCCTCGTGGTGAATAGTTGTATGCTGTTTTTGGCATTCTATTCTCAGTCATCCTTGCCAAGTGTTCTTTCCAGTTTGTTCTGTATTTCTCTATTGTTGAGTTTAATTCCTCTATTTTAGTTGTTGTCTTATTTGTGTGTTATGTTTTTTGTCTGTTCTTTGATATCCTGCTATTGGTCTGAGGAATCTCATTTCTGCAGTTTGTATTCTGGCAGATTGTTGTGTTGTCACTGTCCATGTTAGGATCCATAAGTAATAATAATAGGCACTGCCATTGATAATTTGATGATAATGGTTATTTTCGTTTTTCCTTTGACTTGCGAAGGTCGTCTTCGTTAAATCAATTCAGCTCTCTTCATTCCTGATACTTCTTCTTCTTTCTTCTTCTTCTTCTTCTTCTACTTCATGAAATTAGGTCTTTTGACCTGTTTTCACATAAAGTGGCATTTAATGAATCTTCGCATCTAGTAAATGGGCGTCCAACACTTCTATGTCCTATTGGTTTGTACTTTAATAACAGCTGAGGGATTCTATCTGGAGGCGTTCTTTTAACATGTTCATACCATTTGTTACTCATGTTGTCAATTCTATTTGTTAAATTAAAACTATTTAAGTATTTTCTAATATCTTCATTTCTTTTTCTGTCCAAAATTGTCACACCAGTTACTGAACGTAAGAACTTCATTTCTGCAGTTTCTATTTTTCTTCTGTCTGAACGGTTAAGAGTACAATTCTCACTTGCATATGTTAAGACAGGCACTGCCATAATTTTGTAAAATTTTAATTGTGTACTCTTCAAGGTTTTATTTTTCAGGTACTTGAGCTTGAATAAAATAATACATATTTTAGAATCAAATAATGTACCAAATGGTTTGATTTTACTTATTATAGACATTTTAAGTAATAATTTCAATAAAATAAAAATAAATGAAAACTGACAGAGAAAATACCAATCAGAAGAGAGCCAATGACACTCATTGATTCCATTACTACTATTTATTTTAGTAATTAATGAAATCATAAAATACATTAAAAATAAAGATGGTTACAGAATTGGAAATAAGGAAAAACACTATCGTGTGTTATGTGGACGATGCGGTCTTGATGACAAATACAGAATATGATTTACGAAGATTATTATATTGATTCTATATAAGTTGCCAAAAGTTCAATATGAAAATATCGGTATCAAAAATCAAAACAATGACAGTAAGTAAAGTTCCTTTGAGATGCTGTTAGAATTAGAGAGGAAAATTATTGAGTAGCTTATGATAATCAAATACTTGGGTGTGGAAATAACTAGCTGGGGATCGTTACGTAATGAAGTCTCACATCAGGCTAAAGCAGCGAGAGTAGGCCTATTATCGCCTCACTCTCATGGTTAACAGTTTATATAAAAGCGGGTGCTGCGCGGCAATGCTTGACATGCGGTGTTGCCACGATTCTCATAGCGCTATGGACGTTTATTACACAAGGACAGAAGACATTGATTACACTGGGGAACAAAAAAATATTTTTTTCTTGGTGCCTGAAATTTTTCACCTGATTCTGGGTATTTCGGCACTGCTGATTCCAAAAATGTCATCCATTTTGTTGCAGCAGCTCTAGTTTGCAAGATATTGATGATACTGCTCTTATGTACCACCATTGTAAATCGATTGTTTGCATAATACTAATTGATTTAATCCAAGTTATATTCATGTTGTTGTTGCCGTTTGCATATGTAATTTTACTAATTTGACAATTGTTTATCCTTTTTCTAGACTGACATGGCTTCAACACGAAGAAAATGTGTGAATAATCCTGATGTGTTTTGTTTCATCTGTGGGGAGTACACATTCACTCAACAAAGAAAACCTATAACTGACTTTGTAAGAAGAGCTTATTTGGCCTATTTTCAAAGTACAACTGGGAGATCAAGATAAGCCTTGGGCACCTCACATTGTATGTAAAACGTGCACAGAGCATCTACGACAATGGACAAATGGGAAACGGAAATGCTTGAAATTTGGGGAACCAATGATCTGGCGAGAACAAATTAACCATAGTGATGACTGCTATTTTTGTTCAGTCAATGTAAAGGGCATCAATAGCAAAAACCGGAATAGATGGGTATATCCCAATCTACGCTCCGCAAGACGCCCTGTTCCACATTCAGAGGAGATACCTGTTCCAATTTTTACCAGTCTTCCAGAGTCACCAGAAGAAGAGGATGATTCAACTGAAAGCTATTCTGAGGGAAATGACAGCGATTTCCCAGGACCTTCATCAGTTTCATCCGGTTTTAGTCAAGCGGAACTGAACGACCTCATAAGGGATCTAAGTCTTCCAAAGAAGTCATCTGAGTTGTTAGCTTCCAGGCTGGCAGAGAAACAATGTCTGTTACCGGGAACAAAGGTCACAGTCTATCGCAAAAGAGAAACAGACTTCCTGCCATTCTTCACAGTAGAAAATCAATTTGTTTTTTGTATGAATGTTGAAGGACTGTTAATGAAGCTGGGTGTAAGAAAATACACACCAAGTGAATGGCGGTTATTTATAGATAGCTCCAAACGCAGCCTAAAATGTGTTCTTTTGCATAATGGGAACATATACAGGTCAATCCCAATTGGTCACTCAGTTTCTATGCGTGAAAATCAACATACAATAGCTACAGTGCTAGAGAAGATCTCTTACCGTGATCACCAATGGGTAATGTGTGTCGATCTCAAGATGGTGAATTTTCTTCTAGGACAACAAGGTGGGTACACCAAATACCCATGCTTTATATGTTTATGGGACTCTAGAGCCAAAGATCAACATTGGGTGAGAAGGCATTGGCCTCTTAGAGAAAGCATGACCGTTGGAGAAAAAAACATCGTTGCAGAACCTTTGGTTGACAGAAACAACATCATCTTGCCACCACTGAATATTAAACTTGGTTTAATGAAACAGTTCATCAAGGCGTTGAATAGAGATGGAACATGTTTTGGCTACATATGTACAAAATTTCCTGCACTGAGTAAGGAAAAAATAAAAGCAGGTATATTGGATGGACCACAAATCCGCCAACTTATTAATGACCATCAATTTCAAGACTCAATGAATGATACTGAAGCAGCCGCATGGTCTTCGTTCTGTATGGTAGTGAAGAATTTCCTTGGAAACTATAAGTCTCCTAATAGTGATGAACTAGTGGAGAATATGCTCACTGCTTTTGTGCACTAAGGTTGTAACATGAGCATCAAATTACACTACCTACACAGTCATTTGGATCGATTTCCAGACAATCTTGGAGATGTAAGTGAGGAAAAGGGTGAGCGTTTTCACCAGGAATTAAGTACAATGGAAGAAAGGTATCGTGGACGGTGGGATATACATATGATGGCGGACTACTGTTGGAGCATCCACCGAGAATGTCCAAGATCATTGCATCGGAGGAAATCACAGAAACGGGGATTCTGCGACCTGATGGAGGAAAATTAATGATTCTAACGAGACTAATGTGTAAATAAATTATGGTAGTTATATAGATACAGTTGTTTCATGAAAAAGAAAGTATTTGTTCTTTTGTATTTAATTGTATGCGAGTAATATAGTTGTATATGTGGACCAGTATTTTTGAACTGGTATATAATTTGAATAAACTCTATCTCAAAAACTAGAGCTGATAGGACGAAACTGAAATCATCTTTGGAATCAGTGACCCAAATATACCCATAAATAGGTGAAAACATTAAGGCACCAAAATCACTGTTCCCCAGTGTTATTAATGTTATTATTTAATTTTTACGTTATTATTTGGTATTGTTTAACTTTTAAAATTAATATTATATATGTATGTATTAATTAAATAATTCAACTAACTCACTGGCACTATCGAACCTTTGGTTCATGGCCGCGCGGACATAAGCTCTCCATACATCCCTATCCTCAGCTAATGTTTTCCAAACATTCCCTGTATAATCTACTTCCCTCAAATCATATTTAATGTTATCCTCCCACCTCATTCAAGGTCTACCAACTGGGCGTTTTCCTCTGATTTTCCTACAAGAAGCTTCCATGCACCTCTTACATTCCATTTCGTGCCACATGCCCTGCTCATCGCAGTCTACGAGATTGAATGTTCTCATATCTGGCTTCCCATAAAGACCATGTAGTTCACATTATTATTATTATTATTATTATTATTATTATTATTATTATTATTATTATTATTATTATTAACTGTTCGGTCTGAAATATTTTCCCATGGCCACCACATGTTGAAATCACTTACATATTAAACTAATATAATATGTAGATATTGTATTATTAGTCGAGCCACATATCACAATAAATCACTGATAATAATTATACCATTAATTATGGTATACAATTTTATAACTGGATCGAATGTTCCACATTGTTTCGAGTTTTAATTGAAACTGAGGGAAGAATAGCAATGTGGCAACATAGTGGTAGTCGCAGCAGTCGAGATCTTTATATTTTAATAACATATAACAGCTGCAGGGAAACAAAGCCAGCCGCTTGTTAAGCATCATAGTGAGGCAATAATAGCTGGGTGTATGAATGATATCATATGGGAAAACAAGTAGCTACTTAAATAAATATACCAATACAAGAATAAAAAAAGCAGTGATACGCACATTATTGACCCATGCCTCCAAAACAAGAGAAGATACTGTTAAAAAAAAACTTTAAAAACAAATTAAATGAATATTCTGAGGAAGATTGTACGTAAATCAAGGAAATATCAAATTAGTAACGAAGAAATAAGAAGGCAGCAGAATATTCATGCAATAGGCGAATGGGTGGAAGAAAAGAAGATTTGAATGGAATCGATGTATATCACTCATGACACCAGATAGAATTTTACACAAAACAAGAGATAAATTACCAGAGGATGGGAGAAGGACACCTGAAAAGAGCAAAAAATATATGGAGGAGTCTTAATTCTGGATGGTACAGGTAATGGACTTAAAACAAAGAGAATAAGAAGAAGAAGGTTATTTCGTGATATTTTCTTCTCTCTTAATGTAAATTAGATTAGTAAAGATGGGTTCAGTTTTTAAGACTTTAACATGGCAATTTGTATTATAATGAGAGTTTTTTTTTTTTTTACTTCTGTTCGGAATGGTACTTTCTTTATGATTTTAATAATTATTTTTTGTAATTTGAGTAGATTTTCCTGATGATCCCTATAGTATTATACCATATGTTAACTGCGAAAGTATGTATCCAAAATATACAGTTTTTAATACTTCCTCTGGTAATATTCTAGTGAGGACGCGAATCGCATAGCATAATCGATTAAGTTTCTTAACTCATTCCCCAAATGGGAGTTAATGACCAATCACAATTCAATGATTTTTTATTTAAAACCAATCACAGTCGTGTTTCGCCTAGAATTTACCAACTAAAGTTTATCATAATAAAGAAAGCACCTCCTTTTTAACATTCTGAATAGGTCAGAACATTATTTTGCAGTGACTGGCCCTCTAAGGAATACGGCTACCAGATTGTATATATAGTGCATGAATGTCAACACATAGCGCATGCGGGAGTTAATATAAAAACATTTGTAGCAATTGATTATACCACCAAAACAAGAAACCACTATTTGCACTTTCTTAAATTTATTTTTTCCCAGGTAATAACATTCCAGAAAAATATAATTGTCATATTTACATACATCAGAAATGAATTAATATACAGTTTGATGTGTTTCAATTTTTCTCTACTAGAGAGCATTCTTATAATATTGCGTTCCTTTGTCAATAAATAATATGATCTGGTTGCAGTGATGAACAAAAGAAGCAAATGAAGCGTACCTATCGTTTCTCATCTGTTTTCAAACATCGCCGTTTACATTAAGTATATACATATTTTAAAATAACTATTATTTAAATATTGATTTGTGAGTAAACAGCTAAATTTTATTCGTTAAATAGTCCTAACAAATTCCACTCTTGATTTCCAAATTCTCTAGATAAATTGGAAATTATGCTCACCTGAAATCACTCGTGGCATTACTTATGACTATTTAACTCATGCCACAAATGCTAGTCAATGACCAATCACGTTTCAATGAATTTTGTTTTACAACCAATTACAGTCATGTTTCACCTCGCTCTTTATCGATTTCAATTTATCAGCTCCTGCTTTTGTGATAAAGAAAGCTCCTCCTTTTTAATGTTCTGAACAGGGCAGAACATTATTTTTCTCCAACAAATACATTGAATATAGCAAATAATGAACAGATTCCTTGATTTTACTGAGTTGTTTACTAAAAAAAATAAATTAATAACGCATAATGTTGATTATGATATAGGCCTATAGTTTGATATGTTTCATTATTTCTCCACTTGGGTACATTCTTACAATATTGCGAGCTTATTTGGCAATAAATAATATGATCTAGTTGCAGTGAATGAACATAACCTCACATTTCTGATTTGTTTTCAGACATCGCCGTTTACATTAAATATATAAATATTTTAAAATAACTATAGTTAAACAATGATTTGTGAGTAAACAGCTTAATTTTATTCGTTAAATAGTCCTAACAAATGCCACTCTTGATTTCCAAATTCTCTAGATAAATTGGATATCACTCGTGGCATTACTTATGATAGGCCTAAATGTTGTATAGGGCCTATGGCATTCCCATGGGAGATTGGTGAAGAAGGCCTATGGTAATAAACCCAATATGAAAAATTTCAATGATATCAATGTTTAACAACTTTCTTTTTGTAGATACTTGCTTACTAGATAGAGCTGCGTGCTTGACTTTTAATACAGCTCCATAAACTTTTTACGGTTGCATGGATCAATAACCGTATAAAAACCGTTGTCTTATTAATCAGCGGATAACATTTTATGTTAAAACAGACGTCAAAATAATGAGTTAATAAGCCATAACAAAGTAATTATGCACGAGCTAATGATACGTAGCACAACAGTACACATTGAACGCTCACAAAGGTGTTTAACAGTATCTACTTTGCAAAAAAGTTGATGTAATAACACATTAACATTCAACAATAGAGCCTTAGTGTGTATAAAAACTAATTAAACAATTAGTGATTGTAAAACAAAAAGTGTTCTTATTTAAATCAGTTTTCAATAGTAGTGTTTAAGTTTCTGTCTAACAGATAAAGAGTACGCGAGAACTAACCGCGTAAGATACTAAATGAATAAATATTGTCACTCACGGCCGTATTGATGGAAAACAGGCGAATTGCTTAAAATTAATTTGGAAGATGTTTTCATAAAAATTTACAAATTCATTTCACAATAATTTCACACATAGAAATACATTATATAATGGAAATGGACAGCTCATGACGAATGAGGGAAATTTTGAAGAAGTGGCTGAATTCAAATACCTAAGAACAATAATCACAAATAGAAATGAGATGCACAAGAAAATTAAACATAGGCTCAATTCTGGAAATGCGTGCTATTATGCTTTACAGGGACTCTTGATGTCCCAACTCCTTTCAAAAAACGTTAAACTGAAAATACTGTATAGCCTATATGAAATTATTATTCTACCAGTTATATTATATGGATGCGAAACATGGACTCTTACTTTAGGGGAGGAAAGGGGGATTAGGCCTATATGTATTTGAGAATAAAGTTCTTAGGAAAATTTTTGGACCAAAGAGAGATGAACAGACATGTGAATGGAGATGACTTACATAACAGTGAACAACATGGTCTTTATAGGAAGCCAGATATAAGAAGAACAGTTAAGTCTCGTGCCACATGTCCTGCCCATCGCAGTCTACGAGACTTACTATTATTGTAAAAGGTAAAGTGATCCCACTACAGGCCTCAGGAGGCCCTTGGGGTAGTAGGAGGTTAAGGCTCCCACTTTTTCTTGACAATTGGCACTTGATGTCAGCTGGGTTGTCAGCCCTGCGTGACGGCCGCCTTTATCTCAGAACAAGCGTCTGGTACTCGTTTCAGTTAGAGGCTGAGTCGACCCCAGGGCCATAGTGCCGCCAGAAGGTTTGGGTCAGTATATTTTTGTATTTAAATGTGACATATGTTTGGCCTTAACTCCACCAGGCTAAATAAATATATTTTATTCTATTCTATCCTAAATTAACAGATTTGTTAGATTTATTTGGCTTCACACATATGCCATGATTGCTCGTCCACACTTTGGACACAATTGGCTCGTCCGATCTTCACACCACCGTATATATATGGGGATAGGGAAAAATCTGGAATTTCTGTCAACATTTCTCGAGTAGAAAACTCGAGCTACTCGAGAACCGACTTTTCCAGAATGGAAATAATTTAAAGACGCATATGGAAATTTCTCCGCGGGTTCACACATATATCTGTGCCTAAAGTTTTGTTGCCCTTCTTCACTGGTCCCTATCCATCCACTCCATGACCTCCAGTTCCCTTGTTCACATTACAGTTCTTATTTCTTGCATCCATGAGTTTCGAGGCTTTCTTTTCTTTCTTCTTCCACGTAAACACCATTCAACTGTTTTTCTGGTTAAATTTTCTTCTTGTAGGCCTATTCGTCGTACTTCACCATACCAATTTAATTGCTTTTATCTTATATAATACCTATACCAGTGAATATTTAATATTCATTTTTTTTTCTCGTACGACTATATTTATTTTATTTATTTATTTTATTTTTTTCAATTTTGAACATCTTGTTGCTCTCCTCAAAAAATCTATTCCAATAATAATAATAATAATAATAATAATAATAATAATAATAATAAAATAATAATAATAATAATAATAATAATAATAATATTAATAATATCAATAATAATAACAATAATAATAATAATGATAATAATGATGATAATAATACTTGTGCAATAATGCTAATAATGACAATAATGATAATGATAATGATAACAATACCAATAATAATAATAATAATAATAATAATAATAATAATAATAATAATAATAATAATGACAATAATGCTTTAAAATAAAACCATTCATTCATAAATTTACAAAAAATAATTAAAATTTAGTACGGATGATTATTATGGCCAGATGGTGTTCGGGGACTATCTGGGTATTAAAGTTTCCAGACATTTTTCTCACACGAGAGAAAACCTCGAAATTAGCTTATACAAGAAACTTGTCTCATCAGGGAATCGAACAAACTGCGTCTTAGGAAACGATGTGAGAACTGTATCACAGCGATAGAAGTTTGTCCCGCCTGGGTATGGAACCCTGACCCATTGCATCTTAGGCAAGACATAACCACTATAGACTAATACAGAGATGAGTTAGTACGATTCCAAAAGCAGAAGATGAAACATATGTTTCGAAAGGCCTCCTGAATATTTGACAGCATTCAATTAGTCGAGGATGACTGATATCTCAGGTACCAATTTTATATTTTTACCTAATACAGAGATAGGGCTAATCAATTTTATGTCTGATTAACAACGAATGGATTGTGTGTGTGATATAGTAATTCTTCTATTCTTCTTGGCAATAAATTGAGATGATGAAATTGTGGGAGACAAGCTTTAACCCAGACAGAAGCCAGCATCTGATCGATACGGAAAGCCATGCTGCATGTGTCGCTGTTGCACGTAACGGAACAAGCTCGCAGGAGACGAGAAAGGAGAGACATTAACGAATAATAAAATTAAAAGAGGAAAAGGAACGCTACTTGTCAGTTTCGAAAACGCCCACCCTCGAACCAAACCCGCCCTCTCTTGCCATATCTCGAGCACAAGATCAAGAGAGCCTATTATAATTATATGAGGCCATTATTCAAGCTCCACCCTTGCCAACAAAACCACCCCTTCGCCACACTTTGCCGCACATGCAACATTTGTGCTAATTAATAATGATGCCATTGAAGCCGGATTACTTGATTAGACTGCATTCAAATATTCAGGCAAATTCTAACCGTAATGCAAACTTAAAGAATAGATTCTAGACGTGAGGTGAATTTAGACGTTCAAGCATCTATAAATATCAATTATATAAAACTATTAACTAATAGCATATTTTATGTGGATATAATATAGACTATTCATCCATCCATAGTAATTCTGCCCGAGGGCAGGTCTTTCACTGCAATCATAGCTATCCATGCTATGCTTTGCAGCTTTACTAGGGAATTTTAGGTGTGTGGTAGCTTCCCGTTGCTTTCCACACCGGTGAAGGATGATGATGGTAATAATAAGGATGGTGATAATGGTTGGATTATTTTCGGGGACCGTTGAGCCCTAAGCATCCTGACATTTGTCTTACAGGTGAGGAAAAAACCTCACCCAGGAGCCTGTTCCGACTGGGAATCGAATTCGGGCCCGCTGCGTGACAAGGCAGCATGCTACCCCGAGACTACAGCGGTGGACTATAGCCTATATAAATCGGGATAGGAAATAAGCGTGTCAATAAAACGTAATATATGTTCAGAAATAGAAATATGTTATATAATGGAAAATTGACAGTTAATTAATTAATTAATTTTATTTATTTATTTTACCTTATGGAGTTGAAACCGTAAGATCTTTTCTTCCACTTCAACAGGGTTACATTATATATATATATATATATATATATATATAGGCCTATGATTGCAGTGAAGGACCTGCCTTCGGGCAGAATTACTATGGATGGATATAGGCCTATATATATATAAAACAACAATTATGAATTATCTACATGAATAATGATACATAATAGATATAGGCAGGCTACGCAATATAAAGTTGACAATGAAAGAAATAAAAATTGTAGGCCTAATTATAGGCCTAATAATAATAGTATGCTAATAATAGTAATAATAATAATAATAATAATAATAATAATAATAATAATAATGAGAAGAAATGGAAAATATAAATTTCAACAATGGAGAAGAACTAAAACCTAGTATTGAATGCACTTATTTAGGAACAAAATTAGACCATTCAGGTGATAACACAGTGGAAATTAAAAATAGAATCGCTCAAACAAAACAAGCAATAAATGCTTAAAATCTGTTTGGTGGAGCAAAAATATTTCAAAATATAGAAAATTACAAATATATCAAACCATAATTCAGAGCATTTTAACATATGGTGCTGAAGTCTGGAAAATTCCTACCAGGGAAACAAAAAGAATTTTAAGTACAGAAATGGATGTTTTAAGAAGATGAGCTGGAAAATCTAGAATGGATAGAATACGAAATAAAGAAATAAGGGAAATTATGGGTATACAAGAGGAGCCGGACATCATTGACATTATAGGACAAAAGAAAAGATTACAGTGGTATGGCCATGTCAAAAGAATGCCAGAGCAAAGATTACCTAAAATTGTTATGGAATGGATCCCAATGGAAAGGAGGAAGAGTGGACGATCGAGGAAAACTTGGATAGAAGAGGTACAAGCAGCTATGAATATCAGAGGATTGGAGGAAGATCAATAGATGGACAGAGAGGAATGGCGTTTGGTTTCCGGAAGACGGCGGCAGCTGCCATGATACCGGATGAATAATAATAATAATAATAATAACCTCATCATCATCATCATCACTCCAAGGATTAGGCAATTGCCCGTTCCGACTTCATATTGCATCAGCCCAACGTCTTCTAGGTCTTCCAACATCACGCCTTCCTCTTGCTTGATAATTTCTGGCTAACAATGGATATCTCTCCTTGCTCATTCCATCCATGTGATCAATCCATTTCTGTCTGTAATTCGTGACTTTATCCACAAAGGCTGTACTTTCAATTCTTCTCTTATATCCTCATTTCTTATTCTATCAAGTCTTGTACATCCTTTTACTTGTCTTAGGAACCGCATCTCTGCCGTCTGTATTCTATCCTTCTGTCTTTTCACTGGAGCCCAAGTTTCACATCCATACAATATTGTGGGAACCGCCATAACATTATACATTTTTATCTTGGTTTCTTTTCTAATTTTATTTTTGAATGTTCTCTGTATTGTTCCACACACCGTCTGAAATTTATTTATTTTGGAGTCAATATCTCTTTCCACATTGTAGCCAACATCACAGCCCAAATAACCTATAATTTGATTAAGAAATTGACTTGGTAAAGGAAGTTTAAAATATAAAGAGGAAAGTAGGCCTATACATGAAACACGGTTATATAGGCCTATTATGTTGTCCAATGAAATATGTAGTGGGTTTTTCTTGAATTATTTTTGAGTCGGGCAGTCCTTGATATACGAGGGGAGGGAATTTCAGAGTCAGGTGGCTGAAACAAGGAAAGATGAGAAATTGTGAGATGTTTGATGTAGAGGAACAATTAGAATTAAATTTTCTCTCGATGAGGGAAATTTTGAAGAAGTTGCTGAATTGAAATACCTAGGAACAATACAATTACAAATAGGAATGAGATGCACAAAGAAATTAAACATAGGCTCAATTCTTGAATGCATGCTATTATGCATTATAGGGTCTTTCGTCTTCCCAACTCCTTTAAGAAAATGCTAAACTAAAAATATACAAAACTGTTATTCTCACAGTTATATTATATGGATGTTAATGGAGCCATGACAATTCGTTGAAAAACGGAAAAATGTGATCATATTTTCCGTCATTAAATATGAATCTGATACACATATAATGAACACGCTGCAGTTTGTCTTACCGTCACATATGATAGTCGGTTAATAGAACGTCACAATAGTCAAAATGCGGCATCATCTTAGGTTTTGAATAAAATTCTTTTGAGAGCTGTGGGAAGGAAGTCCTTGAGACGCTTTAGGGAAAGCATTATGGAGAAGATCTTTTTAATATAATTATGAAATACTTACTTACTCACTTACTTACTCACTGGCACTATCGAACCCGTAGGTTCATGGCCGCGCAGATATAAGCTCTCCATACATCCCTATCCTGAGATAATGGTTTCCAATCATTCCCTGTATAATCTACTTCCCTCAAACCATAGTTAATGTTATTCTCCCACCTCATTCTTGGTCTCTGGCTTTCCTACAAGAGGCTTCCATGCACGTCTTTCATTCCCCATACGTGCAACGTGTCCTGCCCATCGCAGTCTACGAGACTTAACTGTTCTTATTATATCTGGCTTCCTATAAAGACCATGCAGTTCATTGTTATGTAGTCTTCTCCTTTCACCTGTCTGTTCATCTCTCTTTGGTCCAAAAATTGTCCTCAATACTTTATGCTCAAATACTCGTAATCTCCTTTCCTCCCTTAAAGTAAGAGTCCATATTTCGCATCCATATAATATAACTGGTAGAATAATAGTTTTATATATTTTCAGTTTAACGTTTTTTGAAAGGAGTGTCCGAACTCCTTTCAAAAAATGTTAAACTGAAAATGTACAAAACTATTATTCTACCATACTTACGGAATCTCTAATTTTCTCGTTTTCAATATTTATCAGTACATAGATGAATATAATCTAGCCCAGGTTGTAGCTTACCTGCTTCCTGAGTACTAGACCGGTGTTGATACCCAGCGGTTTTGTGAAAATTTAATTCTAAAATTTTCAATACCAGAGCGGTAGGAGGGATGGTAGCGTAAAATTTTTAACAGGTGAATTGTATCAAGATTTTAAAATTACATTATGAATCTCCGTTGAGGTCACTATATAGAGTAAATCCGACTAATTTCGTGACAAGAATAATTTCGTTATATTTTTATTTCTTTCGTTTGTAACGAAATTGTACTGGCATGAAAAACAAACTATTTTTCTGTCTCGTAGATTGTAGAAAAACTTCTTCCTTGCTGTGTTTTCATATTTGTGATAACAATGTTCCTTGGGTTTATTTTATGTTAACTTGTAGAGGAAGTTTTTTCAGTCATGTTAGCAGTTGTTAGATTTAATCCTTGTCTGTGTTTGAAGAACATTTTTGAGTAGATATTCTCCGTCAGGTGAACGGATACAATGTCGAAAACGTGATCTGTGGTTCCATGAAAAGTGTCAAGGGTTGACTATTTATAAGTGGGATTTTTAAATGCATTGTTTGTATCATGGATAGTGGCTAAAATGTTTGTCACGAATTTACTCTGATACTATCACAAAATTTCCGGAGTTCTTCAATCTTCCAGAAAAAATATAGGCCTACGTGTAGCCTATATATAATTTATGTAATAGGCCTATTGGTAATAAAATATATATTCGACATTTAGGTAAAATGTTTTATCACTCACCTCATATTGTTCTTATTATTTGACTATAAACTAGTTTCGGAACATAGTTTCTGTTCCATCCTCAGTATCGTCACGACAGTTGTTCTGTCGTATTGAAGAGCCGTCCTTTGCTCCTTCCATTAGCAGACTGAAAAACCTCGAAAACCAGGTCATTCTCCCCGGGAATTTCAAAGTTCATCAATTTCAAAAGAGCGAAAAGACGAAATTGACGAAATTTGAAATTCCCGGGGAGAATGACCTGGTTTCGAGGTTTTTCAGTCAGCCAATGGAAGGAGCGAAGGACGGCTCTTCAAGATGACAGAACAATGGTCGTGACGATACTGAGGATGGAACAGAAACTATGTTCTGAAACTAGTTTATACTCAAATATAATAAATACTAAATTCGAATATATGTTTTATTACCAATATGACATAAAGTATATAGGCCATACATAAATTATATATATATATATATATATATATACATGTATATTTTTCTGGAAGTTAGAAGAACTCCGGTAATTTCGTGATAGTATTAGAGTAAAATTCGTGAAAAACGTTTTAATCACTATCCATTATACATCCAATGCATTTAAAAATCCCTCTTGTAAATAGTCAACCCTTGCCATTTTTCATGGAACCACTAATCACATTTTCGACATTGTATCCAATTTTTGAACCAAAGAGAGATGAACAGACAGGTGAATGGAGAAGACTACATAACAATGAATTACATGGTCTTTATACCGTATCATTATTGTTATTACCCTATAAAATGTTGTTTGTACATGACATTTACATTGCTACATTTATTGTATCTTTAACTGTTTATAATTAGTATAGTGTATATCTATATTTGTCAAATATTTATTTGTATATGTGCTGGTTGAGTGGAAGAGAGGGCCTTATGGCCTTAACTCTGCCAGAATAAATAAAGTATTATTATTATTTAAAGTATTAGGAAGCCAGATATAATAATAAGAACAGTTAAGTCTCGTAGACTGCGATGGGCAGGACATGTTGCACGTATGGGAAATGAAAGACTTGCATGGAAGCTTCTTGTAGGAAAACCAGAGGGAAAACGCCCAGTTGGTAGACCAAGAATGAGGTGGGAGAATAGCATTAACTATGATTTGAGGGAAGTAGATTATACAGGGAATGATTGGAAAGCATTAGCTCAGGATAGGGATGTATGGAGAGCTTATATCCGCGCGGCCATGAACCTACGGGTTCGATAGTGCCAGTGAGTAATTAAGTAAATAAGTATCCGTTCACCTATAGAGCCGAAGAATATCTACTCAAAGATGTTCTTCAAACACAGACAAGTATTAAATCTAACAACTGCTAACATGAATTAATTGAATGGATGAAGGTGGGTTAAATTTTGCGCAGAGGCCCTTCTTATTCAGGTTTGAGGTTCGGTGTTCTTATGCCACTCTTTAATTTCCCATTTATGTGACATTTCCTGTCCATCGCAGTCTACGAGACTTAAATGATCTTATTGCACCTGGTTTACCATAACGATCATAATAGCTTACTGTTAGGACTATGCAGTTTTCTTCATTTAATTAGGCCTATCTGTTTACTTAAATTTGATCTAAAAAATCTTAAATACCACTGAGCAACAAAATGAAACTTTTTTTTCGTCTCAGAAAGAAAAATATGTGATTCTGATAGTATTTTTTCTCCTGAATTCAAATATGATATCGGTTTTTTCTCCATCACGCAAGTTTTCCGAGAGACAGGCATTTATAATTTCAAACACTTTAATATTTCCTACATTCGTAACTACACAATATTCGAACATTTATTCGAACATTCGGACTCACATAGAAAGTAAGAAATGATGATTTTCTGCTATATTTCGCCTGTGGAGCATCCCTGTAGATGGTCCAACAATAATCGGCCAGCATATTAGGATTCCATTTGCCTTCATATCTCTTTTCCATAGTTGAAATCTCCTGAGTTAGCTCATTTGGTTTTATTTTACAATGGACAAATGGACGAAAAAAACGTTTATTTAAAAAAGCATTCAAATCCATTAATTGAAATTGAAATAAAAAAAATTGTGGGTGATGGAGAAATTCCGAATACATATTTGAAAACATGATAAAAAAACTGCATTAAGTACAACTATTGGTACTCATGAGACAAAAATCATATTGACCAGTGCACTTTATTCTCAAATATTCGTAATATAAGCCTATTCTAATCCCTTACAGGCCATGTTTCATGTCCATATAATGTAAATGGGGTTATCACCTTTATTACTGCATACTTTATAAGTTTTAATTTCTTAGTGCTTGTTTCATTCATTTGTTATTTTTGTTTCATTTAAAATTTGTAATTATGTGTACCTTCAATTTTATTTAACTACAGCCCTAACATACATTTGCAAAATAGGGTTCCAAATCTTGGACATAATAATAATAATAATAATAATAATAATAATAATAATAATAATAATAATAATAATAATAATAATGTAATTAGGCTAGTCTCCGTTAAATAGAGTAGGCTATATTTTAAATTATTTTTTTATTCAATTACAAGTATTCATGGATTGAATTTTAGCTTGCATTTCCAGAGCTGAGCATTTATTTAATTTCTTTCTGCAACCATTATTCTCTGTAATTAACATTCATAAATAAGCCTATTTGAAATCTGACACTTTTTAACAATTGCTCTCAATTGTTGTACTGTAATATGTCCATTCCCAACTAAATTTATTCTATGTCATTGGTGGGTTTATTTTTATTTTTCATGCTTGTATGTTTTATTCATTGAATCTAGTGTAAATCAAAATAGGGTATTATCATAAGTAATGCCACGAGTGATTTCCAAATTATCGATGAATTCACGACTCACGAAGTGAGGAGTGAATTTATCTAGAGAATTTGGAATTCAAGAGTGGCATTTGTTAGGACTATTTAACGAATAAAATTAAGCTGTTTACTCACAAATCACTATTTAAATATAGTTATTTTAAAACAGTTAAATATTTAATGTAAATGGCGATGTTTGAAAACAAATGAGAAATGTTTGGTACGCTTCATTTGTTTCTTTTGTTCATCACTGCAATCAGATCATATTATTTATTGCCAAAGGATCGCAATATTGTAAGAATGCACTCTAGTGGAGAAAAAATGAAACACATCAAACTGTATTATTTCATTTCTGATGCCTATGATGTAAATATGACAATTATACTTTTCTGGAATGTTATTACCTTGGAAAAAAAAAATACATTTAAGAAAGTGCAAACAGTGGTTTCTTTTTTTGGTGGTATAATCAATTGCTACAAATGTTTTATATTAACTCCGGCATGCGCTTTCTGTTGACATTCATGCGCTATATATACAGTCTGGTAGTTGTATTTCTTAGAGGGTCAGTCACTGCAAAATAATGCTATGACCTATTCATAATGTTAAAAAGGAGGTGTTTTCTTTATTATGATAAACTTTAGTTGGTAAATTCTAGGCGAAACACGACTGTGATTGGTTGTAAATAAAAAAAATCATTGAAATGTGATTGGTCATTGACTCCTATTTGGGGCATGAGTTAAATAGTCACAGATAATCACCGTGCTGTAGGTATACCACGTACCGGTATTAATATATGTTGATTGTAATTTAGATAGAAGATTAAGTTTAATTATTGTAAATTTTATCTCACCTAGTTGAATAGTAGATACGACCAAAATGCGTTAACTCTGCTAGGTATTATTATTATTATTATTATTATTATTATTATTATTATTATTATTATTATTATTATTATGTCCGTCGCCGTGGCGTAGTCGGTAGAGTCCCTACCTTCCACTCCGTCGACCCGGGTTCGATTCCCGGCGAGGTGGGGATTTTAAAAATCTCCACTTTGGGTCTGGGTGTGTGTGCTGTCCCTAATGCTCAACTGAGTGCACATTTCCTATTAAATAAATAAAATAAAATAAAAAATTATTATTTTATTATAAAATAATATAGGAAAGTATGCTATATCTGCCCTAAATGGAATAGTATGGGACAAACATATCTTCAAAGAAACAAAAAAAAACTATTTTTAATACAATAATCAGAAGCATTATTACCTATGGAGCTGATGTGTGGGCTTTAAATGCACAAATAAAAAAAATTACTCATCACTGAAATGGACTACTGGAGACGTGCTGCAAGAATATCCAGGAAGGATAAAATCAGAAATTCATATATAAAAGAAAAAATGCAGGTACAATATTCAATATTAGATTTTATAAAGAAGAAACAATTAAATTGGTACGGACACATTAGAAGGATGGAAGAAGGAAGACTACATACGATAATCATGGATTGGGAACCACAGGGAAGGAAAAAGAAGGGTAGACCAAATATTACGTGGATTCAGGGAATCAATGAAACTAAGAGGGAATGTGAAATAGAAGAAGATATATGGATGAACAGACAAGAATGGAAAAATGTGTTGAAACAAATGTGTAGTTAACTGTGAACATGGGTACCGGAAAAATGTATATTCATTGTAAAAGCAGGAATAATAAAAAAAATTATAAAATAATATGTAAATATGATATTATATAAATTTAGAAAAAAATATTTTACATGGGATGTGGAGCCAAAACCGAAGATTTAATAATAGTAGATAAAAGGGGGTATATAATACGCGTTATTCCATATCGCCCGAGTTAAACATGAAATGGTTTCGTGCATACCATCAAGAACTCATGACGTCAGGCTCAACTTAAGGAAGTGAGAAAAGTGGGGGCAGAATGAGCATGGTTTCTGAATACCGCCTAAATGTAGGCTATGCGAAAAAAAAACATGTGACCGATATCACATTGAGTTATGCACAAAAAAGAACAAAGACAATTTGTGAATATGCAAAAATGTAAATTTAAAATGTATTCTTACTTTAATCCTGGCTATTTGGCTGCAATAAAATTATTATTAAAGGGGGTATATTAGAGGATGTGAGGAATTTGAGTATCTGGGGGTAAAAGTAGATAAAGAGGATAAACAAGAGAGTGGTATTAAGAACAGAATAAATAACAGAAATGATGAATGGAGTATTATGGAACAGACATATAACCAGAAAAAAAAGTTACAAATATATAATTCATTAGTGAGAAGTACTGTCACATATGGAGCTGAAGTTTGGAAATTCAACATAAACTTAGAACAAAAACTTATGCCGATGGAAATGGATTTCTTGAGGAGAGCAGCAAGATGTTCAAAATTAGAAAAATTAAGAAATACTGTCATACGAGAAAAAATGAATATTAGATATTCAATAGTAGATTATATAAGGTATAAGTAATTAAATTGGTATGGGCACGTACGACGAATGCAAAAAGAAAGGTTACCCAGGAAAACATTGGAATGGTGTCCACCTGGAAGGAGAAAGAAAAGAAGACCTCGAAACTCGTGGATGCAAGAAATTAAGACTGGAATGAGAACAAGAGAACTGGAGGATATGGAGTGGATGGATAGTGGCGAGTGGAGAAGCAAAATAAAACTTAAGTACAGGAAGATGTGTAAACGTTAAAAATCTGTATATAAATAAAATTATTATTATTATTATTATTATTATTATTATTATTATTAATAGTATTATTATTATTATTAATAGTATTATTATTATTATTATTATTATTATTATTATTATTATTATTATTATTATTATTATTATTATTATTATTATTATTATTATTCAATGTATTTCTATGTTTAATGGTCTCTAAATAAACTAAAAAAATAGGAACATCAGCGAATTATATACGGAAATTGGGGTAGAATGGAAAGGGTTTCAGGTTTGAATAAATGTAATTAGGAATAGAAATGGGAATATGATTTCAGATTTCAGGAATATATTAAATAGAAAGGAAAATTACTGTAATAAGCTATTGAATGTACGTGCAGAACAAGATATTGAAGAGAATAATTTACAGTCAGCACAATATTAGTTACAGAGCCAAACGCATTAGAGGTGAATTAGCGACATAAAAATTAAAGTTGTAAAAACCATCAGATTTAGGTGGAATCCCAGCAGGGATAAAATCAGAGAGAGAAACACTGACGAATAAGATACGCCAATTGTTTGGTATGATTTGGGAAAAATAATTTCTTCCAAATCAATGGGAAAAAAATCGGTTACCAAAAGGCTAATAACATTAATAAATCTGATTGAAAAAACCTGAGGGGTATCTAGTTACTCTCAACTTCATAAAAAAATTCAAACAAATTTACAAGTATCCAGTCTTACTCCCTCAAATGACGTAATAGGCTATCATCAAAATGATTTAGAGGAAATAAATCTACAATTGATAAGATTTTAGTAATATGAGACAGATTTAACTAATAAATGGTAATATGATACATCAATTATATGTAGACTTAAAAAAGGCATTAAATTCAATTGAGGGGGTAACCTAAATTGTATAGTATTTTGCTAGATTCGGAATTCGAAAAACGTAAGTTAGATTTATTCGAATGTGCATAAATGGCACATAAAAATAGAATGCAGCTAAGCAAAGAGATTTCAAATACGTCTGATATTCACAATGGGATAAAAAAAGATGCACTATCTCCTCTGTTATTCATTTTTGTTTTAGAACATGTCATAAAATATTTGAGGATAATCAAGGTTTCATATTTTTAAAGAGAAATTTATATTTATTTATTAGCATACTTTAAACGAATAGTGTCAGAAAATAACTAGAATTAAAGTTATAATGTTTTGATTAGGAGCTACATGAGCCCCATTTGGTCAGATTACTCCTCTTAATCCAATGCTATGATCTAGGTATAATATCGTTGCTTCAGACGCAGCCAGCCAGGGTTCGATCCTTTGTAGGATTAGGTTTCTGGGTATGGTTTTCGGATTTCTTCCTCACCCCTAAGTTAAATTATATAAATTATAACTAACTAACTCACTGGCACTTTCGAACCCAGAGGTTCATGACCGAGCACATCCCTATCTTGAGCTAAAGTTTTCTCATCATCCCCTGAATAATCTACTTCCCTCAAAACATGATTAATGTTATTCTCCCAATTCATTCTTGGTCTACCAACTGGGCGCTTTCCCTCTGATTTTTCTATAAGGAGTTTCCATGACCCTCTTTCATTTCCAATTTGTGCCACATGTCCTCCCTATCGCAGGAGACTTAACTGTACTTATTATATCTGATTTCCTATAAAGATCACATAGTTCATTGTCATGTAGTGTGGTCTCCATTCGCCTCACTGTTCGTCTCTCTCTCTGGTTCAACAATTTTCTCAAGAACTTTATTCTCAAATACTCATATCTTATCGTCTCCCTTAAAGGGACCGAATAGTGAAATTGTTGAAAAAATGATAAAAAAATGCATTTTTTGTTTATTTGCTTTTTAATGACTCTGCTTCTTTAGGATAATTTTCATGTAAACATTTTTATAGTAGGAGCAAAATTGACCCCGTGACGTAAGAGTTTAAATGCCCTTGCACATATGGTTAGCATTAGTACTTAAAATTTAAAATGCGTTTTTTTTTTTCGGTTTCCATTTTTTGACATTTTCCAAAACTTAAAATGCGCCTTACGATGCACTTTTTTGCTATCAAAGTGAAATTTTGTGGGCAGACTCTCCAATAAATGCTAATTCAAATTTGCTATGCAGTTAGTAGTCTCTACTATACACCTGTTTTTTTCTAAATTGAGATGGAAAAAATAACAAGAGTGATAATTTTTATTTCAAA
Source organism: Diploptera punctata (assembly GCA_030220185.1). Classification (NCBI taxonomy): domain Eukaryota; kingdom Metazoa; phylum Arthropoda; class Insecta; order Blattodea; family Blaberidae; genus Diploptera; species Diploptera punctata. The sequence goes on from JASPKZ010009820.1 coordinate 1,624,486, forward strand.
AAATAAAAAATAAGCAGTTACTCCCTTTATGAATATTTTTTGCATAGCAAATGTGTTTAGTGGAATCATGAAGATTCTGAATCTCAAATTTCAACAGAGAATATTTAAAAATGCAACGTAAGAAGCATTTTTAGGAAATATTAAAAAAATAGTTTTAAAAATGAATGAGAAATGTTTGTAGGAAAACCAGAGGAAAAACGTCCATTTAATAGGCCAAGAGTAAAGGGGAGAATTATGTTAACGACGATTTGAGGGAAGTAGGGCCTATACTGGAGATGATTGGAAAATAATAGCATTATCATACCATTGTTAGTATTTTGCCATAATATATCCCATTCAGCAATAATATACTGTAAAACGGGGCTACTTTGACATATGTTTGAAAGTTTTTAAGGTCTAACTAGTATGATTTATGCCGAAAAAATTGAATGTATGATTTATTGTACCAATTGAACCTTAGACTACAAATCCCATCTGGTACTGTTGTCCTCAAATAAAAACTTAGTAGGACAACAATGAGTTTTGTTTAGGTCTGTTTTGCCCATGTGCTGGGGCTACTTTGACATCGTATTTGTTTTCACTATAATTCAAAGTAGACCCACTGTAGGTACTGCTTTGACACCAATTTATCTTTTTATAAATATTTTTATTGTAAACAACTTTACTACAAATGTTTTTGTAACTGTAATTTGACAAAATAAACTTAAACTTCTTTATCAATTCTGACACGCAACATAGCACAAAAATTATATAATTATTGTAGTTAGACAATCAGGAATTAATTAGAAAACATGAATTTTTTAAACAACAGTAGAAAATAAAAAAAAACAGATTTTCATATCTCATCTTCACATAGTTCACATTCATATTGAGAATTGTTCGATCCTCTGTTACAACACACCACAGACCCAGAGCTTGTATCTTACACAACAAATCCAGTCCTTACCATTGTAAAACCGAAAATCACAATTTTATCCTTGCTGGGAATTAATTACTGTTGAAAGTGACACAGATGTGTCTCCAACAATTAACATCCTCTTTTAAAACAACTTAAGTATTCGTGCGCCTTCAAGGAAATGTATACACCATTGAATTCTTGTCAAAATAGCCCAACACACGCAAGAAATTTAAAATGTCAAAGAAGCCCCAATTCTGCCAAAGTTGCCCCTCGCGTCATAGTAACCTCGTTTTACGGTACTCTTTGATTTTCCACTTTATGTAAGTAAGATGACACAAGTCATAACTAATTGGTAAGTTTGAACTGGAAACTGACTTTGCCAGACTGTCGAATCCAGGACAATTTAACGAACAAAATTAAGCGGTTTACTCAGAAGTCATTATTTAAATATAGGCCTAGCTACGGGTATTTTAAAATATTTATATATTTAATGTAAACGGCTATGTTTGAAAACAAATAAGAAATGTGATTTTATGTACATTCACTGCAACTTGATCACATTATTTATAGCCAAATAGGATCGCAATATTGTAAGAATACACCCTAGTAGACAAATAATGAAACACATCAAACTGTATTATAATCAACATTATAGGTTATTAATTCATTTTTTTAGTAAACAACTCAATAAATTCAATGAATCTATTCATTATTTGCTATATTCTATGTATTAGTTGGAGAAAAATAATGCTCTGAACTTTTCAAAATATTAAAAAGGAGGAGCTTTCTATATCACAAAAGCAGGAGCTGATAAAGAGAAATCGATAAAGAGTGAGGTGAAACACGACTGTCATTGGTTGTAAAACAAAGTCATTAAAACGTGATTGATCATTGACTACCATTTGGGGCATGAATTAAATATTCCCTATGAGGTATTAATATGCATTTTATGAGTTTAGCTTGGAAAAAAGAAAAAAATATGGTAGGCTATGGATCTCCAGAGTACGAATTTCAAATTCTGAGGTAACTCGTTTGAAATTAATAATTTCAATTGTGTATTCGTTCCTTTATGTAATTAATTGAGAAGCCTTTTACGAATGCGCGTTTGAAACATTTGCTGACAGTACACGCTCGAGTTGGAAGTATTTACAAAAAAATGTCAAATTATTGTTCTCGGTCGGTATTTGACGACTTCAAGTCTGCTGTGGCCTACATATAAATTGAATGGTTCTTTTTAGAAGCACCGCTTACACTGTGCTTGTCTCACTCAGATAGAAAAAAAAAATTGGCATGGATCTAGAAGTTTCTCTCAAACTTCTTGTGATCCAACACATATACACACGCACATGTGCACTCTTTTATCAAATCTTTTCCAAGTTTCCATACGTGGGCGTTGTTCAAGTCCGGTTTCTGTTTCCTTCCTTCCTTTCTTTTATATAATCCTGCTTTCTTCTTCTCTTTATCGTTTCTTTCAATCTGTCCCGGAGCAGGTTTCGCACCGCCTAATGGCTTCTTAATACCCTCCTTAGCCCAAGCTCGCTCACTACCTCCCCTTCACTGTGCAATTCCTACAGAATGTTTCCAAATATAGTTAACTTATATTATTTTCTTGGACTATTTAACTCCTGCCCCAAATGGGAGTCAATAACCAATCACGTTACAATTATTTTTTATTTACAACCAATCGCCGTCGTGTTTCGCCTAGACTAAAGTTTATCATAATAAAGAAAGCACCTTCTTTTTAACATTCTGAACAGGTCATAGCATTATTTTGCAGTGACTGACCCACTAAGAAATACGGCTACAAGATGGTATATATAGTGCATGAATGTCAACACATACCGCATGCGGGAGTTAATATAAAAACATTTGTAGCAATTGATTATCCGATCCGATTGAGGGTCTTTCCACTTTTCAGCGGTTGCCCTTTTACCAGCCGGCTGCTGGCCCTTCACATCCACATGTGTCAATCACAGAGGTAGATGATCAACAGCCAGTATAGGGGTGACATGTGGTTAGCATGTCGAGTCCCCCAGCCGTTATAGCTGGTTCCTCAACCTGGAGCCGCTACTTATTGTAGCTACCCAATTGCCTCACGATGCTGGGTGGGCACCGGTCCCATACTGGCCGAAATACCATGAGAAAATTTCTTCCCCCATGGAGACTCGAACCAGCTCAAGTCCCGTAGCTCTGCGCCAACGCTTCCTACCTTAACCGCTCGGCTACGGCGCGGGACAGCAATTGATTATACCACCAAAAAAACACTGTTTTCACTTTCTTAAATGTATTTTTCCCAGAAAAATATAACTCTCATATTTACATCATACGATATCAGAAATGAATTAATATACAGTTTGATGTGTTTGATTTTTTCTCCACTAGAGTGCATTCTTACAATATTGCGTTCCTTTGGCAATAAATAATATTATCTGGTTGCAGTGACGAACAAAAGAAGCAAATGAAGCGTGCCAATCGTTTCTCATTTGTTTTCAAACATTGCCGTTTACATTAAATACATAAATATTTTAAAATAACTATATTTAAATAATGATTTATGAGTAAACAGCTTAATTTTATTCATTAAATAGTCCTAACAAATGCCACTCTTGATTTCCAAATTCTCTAGACGAAAAAGAGACAGAAACAGAGAGTACGCCTACACGGACCTGATGTCAGCCAAACTTTTATTTATCTGGCGGCCATTTCATGTATTTAGGGGTCATTGTTTTGGAGAAAAGAAAGAATCTTTTGGGAACAAACGTTCATCGGTTTGGAATGAATTCGATAAATAATCTCGTGAAAGGATCATCCTGCATTCATATTTTGTCACTATTATGTAATATGTATGTCCACCGCTGTGGTCTCGAGGTAGCGTGCTGCCTTGTCACGCAGCGGGCCCGGATTCGATCCCCGGTCGGGGCAGTTTTCTGGGTGAGGTTTTTTATCGGGGTTTTTCCTCACCTGTAAGACAAAAGTCAGGAAAACGTTAAGGCCCAAACGGTCCCCGAAATCATATGGCCATCATCATTATCATCATCATCCTTCACCGCTGTGGAAAGCAACGGGAAGCTACCACATCTCAAATTCCCTAGTAAAGCTGCAAAGCATAGCATAAAAATGCTATGATTGCAGTGAAAGACCTGCCCTCGGGCAGAATTACTATGGATGGATGTAATAAGTTACATTTACACAAACATGTAAAACACTATCACAGAATTAGGCAATCTTCCCTATATATACGATATGAAAAGAAAAAAATGAATGCTTGAGTCGGGATTTGAACTCGAGTCTCTAAAATCTGTACTTTTGGCGCTCTAACCAACCCAGGAATTCCAACACAAACATACAATTTTCTTATACATGTAGTATTCTCAATTCACACAAGAGGTAGCGAAAAGGTAGCTAAAGGTACAGACTTTAGAGACTCGAGTTCAAATCCCGACTCAAGCATTCATTTTTTCTGTTCATATCATATTTGCCTTCATTGCCAAATGTCAAAAATATTTATTATATATATATATATATATATATATATATTGTCTTTAATTTGCTTACTTGTTATAGTCAGCTACTAGATGGCAGTGAAGACCGAGTTCTCGCGACATCTAGTAATAATGGAGAATATAATACATATATAAGAAAAATAAGTGTTTAAATTGGATTCGCCTGGTGGTGTAATGGATATCACGCTGAGGTACAGGCTCAGAGTTCCGGGTTCGAATCCCGTCCAGGCATTTATTTTTCTTATCATACCATATATATATATATATATATATACACACCTCATCCAACATGTAAATAAATGCTTACAACAAATACACTTGCTGCGTTTGAATGCGTGAAATTTCCATGGAAGTCAATCCTTTGGAATGCGTTGAGATCATAATACTAATACAAATAAATATTAAAAAAATTATAACAATAATAACTCTATTAACGATGTCGATAATAATATTTCGTTCTATATTACAAGGGCTCGGATAGGTAGGTAGATAGTATTTTATTTATAAAACTTCTTAACAGTTAAGCTCTTTAGAATCGGAATTCAAAGGTGTGCACGAATAGGTCGGATAAATGTTGCTCACATAAAACTTATTTCAGGATTGAGGTTCTATCATGAGTCGTAAATCTACTCTATATGGGAGTCAAGATATTGTTTCTCTTCCGAAGTAAGCTATGCTAAAATTTTACGCCCTAAAATAACCCATCGTGACCGGGTTTAAACCTGAGATTCTTGGAACCGGAGATTAGCATGATACCCACTAATTCATCAGGATAGACGGTTAATAAATTAAACATTGTGAATCGATGTAACTGGTGGAATGCGAATGAATATTCATTGTTTTCTTCTGTAAACCCACATTTTCTGTTTAATGTTTATTTAGGTTTCCGGGTTACCAGGATATCTCAGCCCCAGGCTTACAACAGATTGCTGTGTTACGAGGAGGAAATTAATTGTTACGAGAACCCTGCGGAAACCCCTAGTGTTCCCTTCGTTGCAAATACACTCGATATGAGTAAGTTGTTTATCGAGGGTATTAATGGAGGGCGAACATCTGGCTTATCTATGAGTGACTGGGTGCTCTTCACTTCGAACATTAAATTGTGGATTAATATTCTTTAAAAATATTTTAAAAAATATATAGAAAAATCAGAATGATTATAAGTTTATTCCGGTAAAATCGCCATTATCAACATGTGAACTCATTCTCTCAACTATACTGTATATATTTTACCTCTCTCTCTCTCTCTCTCTCTCTCTCTCCTCTCTCTCTCTCTCTCTCTCTCTCTCTCTCTCTCTCTCTCTCTCTCCCCTCTTTCTTTCTCTCTCGTGCTCAACGCTTAATTTTCTCCATAGAAAAAATATTTTATATAAAAATGTGAAGTTAAGTTTTCTTATTTTATAAAGAAAATACTTTTCTATGAAATACTTACTTTCTCACTGGCACTATCGAACCCGTAGGTTCATGGCAGCGCGGACATAAGCTCTCCATACATCCTTATCCTGAGCTAATGCTTGCCAATCATTCCCTGTATAATCTACTTCCCTCAAATCATAGTTAATGTTATTCTCCCACCTCACTCTTGGTCTACCAACTGGGCGTTTTCCCTCTGGCTTTCCTACAAGAAGCTTCCATGCAAGTCTTTCATTCCCCATACGTGCAACATGTCCTGCCCATCGCAGTCTACGAGACTTAACTGTTCTTATTATATCTGGCTTCCTATAAAGACCATGTAGTTCATTGTTATATAATCTTCTCCATTCACCCGTTTGTTCATCTCTCTTTGGTCCAAAAATTTTCCTAAGTACCTTATTCTCAAATACTCGCAATCTCCTTTCCTCCCTTAAAGTAAGAGTCCATGTTTCGCACCCATATAATATAACTGGTAGAATAATAGTTTTATATATTTTCAGTTTAACGTTTTTTGAAAGGAGTTGGGACATTAAGAGTCTCTGCAATGCATAATAGCACGCATTTCCAGAATTGAGCGAATGTTTAATTTCTTTGTGAATCTCATTCCTATTTGTGATTATTGTTCCTAGGTATTTGAATTCAGCCACTTCCTCAAAATTGCCCTCATTTGTCATTAGCTGTCCATTTACATTATTTAATGAATTTCTACGTGTGACCATATATTTAGTTTTATTGATATTTACTTCCAGTCCTAATTTCTTAGTGTTACTCATTAGTGTGTGCGTTAGTATCTCCTCGAAAAAATATATATATAGGAAAATCAGAATGATTATAAGATTATTACGCTAATGGTTTCAGTTAAAATCACCATCATCGCCATCTCGATTAATTGTCTTAACTATAAATATTTCATATAGGCCTATCTTTCTTTCTATCTCTCCACCTTTCTCTCTCGTACTCAACGTTTAATTTTCTTCACATAAAATAATATGTTTTATGAAAATATGAAATTAAGTTTTCTTATTATAAAGAATATATTTTTATGAAATGACTAGCTAATACCCGGCGTGCGCTGCTTCGCCAAAATTAATGAAAATTAATGTGCTTTTATGTTTAGTTGAATAAGTAGAAGGCAAACTAATTATAAATTTACATTTTTATATACTCCGTGCGTTGCCCGGGAATCTACTGCTCGGGACCCAGCTCCGTGTGTCTGAAATTAATGTGCTCTCTCAGCTGTTAGTACTATGAGAAGCATAGAAGTGTACCTCCTCCCACTCCCCACACTTCTCCCCGCAAACACACAGAGCTTGGTCTCGAGCTGTACTTATCCCGATCTTCTTGACATAAATGAGCTGAAATACGAAAATTAACGTGTTTTATGTTTAGATAAATAAGTATGACGGAATTTTTTTTTCGTAATTATTTTTAGATGCCCCGTGCTGTTTACCCGGCGCTGTCCAGGAATCTACTCATCCCGATCTTCTTGGCATAAATGAGCTGAAAGACAAAAATTAATGCATTTCTTATGATTAATTGAATAAGTAAAATGAAAAATAATTATAAATGTAAATCGTAATTATTTTAAGATTCCCCGTGCTGACTACCCGGTATTCCCCGGGAATCTACTTATCTCGATATTCTTGGCATAAATTAACTAAAAGATAAAATTCGTTATTGTGAGTTATCCGTAAACGAATACCCGCCATGTGCTGCTATGCTTGCGCAGGAATCTACATACTTGTCTCGATCTTCTTGGCATCAATGAAAAACAGAAATGGTTATTGTGAGTTATCCGTAAGAGATAAACATATGCTGTCGCGGACTTTTTTGTAGAGCTTTTTGAGATATTCAATTCTGTGTGCATTCATTTTGTGTATTTATTATGGTTCAAGCAGCGTAAGCCATTTAAGCGTCCAAAGAGCTACTTTTTCACGTTTTCCACTATAAAGGGCGATTTTTAAGAGTGTAGGAGTTGAGTATCACATCTCTCTTATAGCCTGTGTTCATCCTGGGAATATCCTGAACATTTTGCAAAAAGCCGTATCACATGGCCGCGCATAAATTGCGAACAAACAAACAAACATTCATTTTTATATATTAGATAATAACTATAATAATAATAATAATAATAATAATAATAATAATAATAATAATAATAATAATAATAATAATAATAATAATAATAATAATATTTTTTTATTTATATGGGCCTACAGATTTTTAATGTTTACACATCTTTCTATATCTGAAAAGAAAAATGAATGCTTGAGCCGGGATTTAAACCCGAGTCTCTAAACTCTGTACGTTTAGCGCTCTAACCAACTGTGCTACTCTAGAATTCTAACACAAACATGCATTTTTCTTATATATGTAGTATTCTCAATTCACAGAAGAGGTAGTGGGAATTCGTTCCAACACCATCTATATATATATATATATATATATATATATGCAAACAAATAACGCAAATAACACAAACAAAATGTTAGAATATTTAAACAATACTGTTTGGAAAAATAAAACATTTATGAATAGATACAAAAGTAAGAATTTACAAACTGTCATAAGACCAGTTCTAACATAAGATTGTGATTGCCTAATAGGAACTCAAAAAACAAAACAAATTAATAAAACAACCGAGATTAAAGTTTTAAGGAAAATCGTAGGAATTAATATGCAATTGTATATTTCAGGTGCGTCTCTGATGGGACTGAACTAGTAGACCGTATGCATTCTGGTAATCACTAATCCATCGAGACCGGCGGGAGTATATTTTAACCTCTCCGTTTTTATGCAATTATACGTACCAACGCCACTCCGGTCTTTGAGAGACACGACCAATTGTGAGAGGGTTTTAAACCCTGTACCATGTACATATATTTTCTTTCGTCACATTGGCAAAAGGAGGATCCCCCCAATGGGTAATTTGCTCAATATCAGGCCCCCCCTCAGAGACAATATGAATATTTAAGACTTAACACACCTTAAATTTAAGATAATTGGATGGCATTATGCATCAACCGGCTATGCGCCATTTGTAAGTTTCGAGAAAAATACGTTTAAATATTAAGCCAATCTTCACTATTAATTGTAGGGCCAAACTAACAATACTAGATATTAAAGGTTATTCTCCTTAAGAGCGGGAACATTTGACGCTTAGCTGCATGATGCAAAATTTAGATTACCATTCATGAAGATCTGGTTTCATACCCGTTCATTGCAAAATACAGAATCTCTGATAGGACTGATGATGTTTACATTTTCTTTAATAATAAGGTTATATTTAAAGATTTGGCGCTAAAAATGTGCGTACACTTACTTCATGAGCCAGTGTAACAGATGACATCAAAATATAATTTTAAAAAAATGGCGATTAGCCGGTTGATGCATAACATCGTACAATTATTAAATATAAATAAAATAATAGGTTACAACAAAATAATGTATAAGTCCAAGATTTTACATTCACAGTAATATTTACGTGTTTTTCTTTACAATTTAATAGCCAATAGCAATCTGATAGAAATAAATTTTATTAGTACCGATGTGCTGCATGCTTCATCACCTCCGATAGCAATTAATGTTTATTGAATTGAAAACGTAATGCAATAACCACGCAATCACGAGGCCACTCTTCCTGTCCATTTATAGGATCGCTGAGCAATAGAAAGCAGATATAATTCCTTTCAAGTCACAAATACCCTGAACTTGTTAGTTGAACTTGCTAATAAATTAAAAATATATTACACATATTTATACTTGCATTTCTGTATTGAACAAACTTTATTTGATCTCAAGTGAGTGTTAACCCTTAAATTCGTAATGTATTTTATAGGATACATCAATTATTTTAATTTATTGAATAGTTTTAATAGAACAGAAGAAAGATAACGATAAGAAAATATTAAAATGTGTGAAATTACATAACATACCTAATAATAACAGTTATGCACGATTTCGTTTTCAGTGCGGTCCGCTACATTTAAATAACTGATTTGATACCAGATTTTTTTTTTATTTTTACTCAAACAAATGTCAACTTTTATAAGATTCATGATGTGTTCCGTTGAGGTTTATTCAGAATTAATATCATGAAGGACATCGCATGCTAAATATTGAAAACACCCTAACAGTAATGCACAGAGAAAATAATCCAGCGAAGATAAACGTACTCGAAAAGATGGAAATCATGAAAGCAGCTCACAACAACAGCCTGATAAACGAAAACGAACCCAATACATGCAACCCCCTCTACCAGATCTTCAGTGAAACACCAGTTTTGAATCCTGCCGATGATGGGACAAGTCCCGAAAGCGATACAGTTAAATGATAATTAAGTTGAGGAGACGGACCTTTCAGGTGAATATTCTATAATTTTATATTAATTTCAAACAAATGTTATGATATCAACCTGCAGGAAGAAGAACACTCGAAAGACTTTTGGATGGTGTTTCTCTTGAGGTCGAAATAGGTCAACAAATGGGCAAAATTCGTGATTTTTTTTTTTTTCCCCCACTTGTCATTTCGACATTCTGGTATTCTCTCTCGTGGGATGGTGTTATTGTAACCCACTTCTGAGGTAGGAGCGTTTGGAAGACGGAGTTACGCTACGCCGATGATATATGACATTTGATGTTGATGGTAAATACCAGAAATTATTGTTTTGCCAATTTAAGGATTAAATATTATTATCTGTTGCATAACAATACTTTTATAAATATTCTCTTAATTTCCTTTTTTATTATCCCTTTGTAGAATAAAAAAAATATTTAATTTTATGAAATAATCTACAATAATCTTCTTCTTCACTTCACGGGCTAGGCATAAATTGCCTGTTCCGCCTCACAGTTGTTCTGTCCATCTTTTCACTGGCCTTCCTACATTCCTTGAACCTCTCGGCTTGTAGTTGAATGCTGCTCTTGGCAATGTTGATACATTCATTCTTTCCACGTGTGTAAACCATTTCTCTCTATATTCTCTGATTTTCTCATCCAATGGATATATATTTAACTCTGTTCTTATATCTTCATTCCTGATCCGATCCAATAATAATACCTTTATTTTATCTGGGAGAGTTAAGGTCTGGTCTACCACTCAACCAGGCATCTCCATCTTGAGAAATTATCTTTGTGGTCAGTCTCCAAATTCTGGGTTTCGATCTTGCCATTCATTCCGAATATTATCCTTTCAACTGAAGAAGAATGTAATAGTACATAATTAAATTTAATAACATCATCTATAAAATGGTTGCCAATATTGAAAAATCGTAATACACATAAGACAATTTAGATGTATTGAATTATCTTACAATATAAATGTATTATATGCTACAAAAATAAACCATGGAACATTAGAACAAATCCATGAATTTAATTACCGATTCCGATTGAGGGTCTTTCCACTTTTCAGCGGTTGCCCTTTTATCAGCCGGCTGCTGGCCCTTCACATCCACATGTGTCAATCACAGAGGTAGATGATCAACAGCCAGTGTAGGGGTGACATGTGGTTAGCATGTCGAGTCCCCCAGCCGTTATAGCTGGTTCCTCAACCTGGAGCCGCTACTTATTGTAGCTACCCAATTGCCTCACGATGCTGGGTGGGCACCGGTCCCATACTGGCCGAAATACCATGAGAAAATTTCTTCCCCCATGGAGACTCGAACCAGCGCAAGTCCCGTAGCTCTGCGCCAAGGCTTCTTACCTTAACCGCTCGGCTACGGCGCGGGACGATTTAATTACCAAGGCTTCAAATTTATTACCAAATATCAAATGAATTATAATACAAATTGACTAAATTTTTCCAAATGAATTGGTACAATTAAACTAAGTTTTCTAAGAAAAACGAGAAAGGAAAGTATTCTCATAGACTGCAATGAGCAGGACATGTGGCACAAATGGAGAATGAAAGAGTGGCATAGAAACTTATTTTAGGATCAGAGAGAAAGATACCACTAGGTGGGCCAATAATGAGATAAGAGAATCACATTAACCATTGAGAGTCTATCATTTTTTATCGAAATAACATAAATTGACGTACAATTTTGAAAATCTTTGAACAAGCATATTATTATACATATTTTAGGGTATATTCTGTGAAAAAATCAATTATCATTGGCCTAATATATTGTTTATTTATATCTTTCTATTTTTTCCCACGCCCCTTCCTACGAGCCCCTTTCTTCCATTGTTCGGCCTAATATAGATCATTATGTTTTTTTAATATGATAGTCATCATCGTCATCATCATCATCGGCAGCAGCGTCAAGGATTAGACCTGCTGTTCTGTTCCGATCTCATGTTAGAATTGGTATATCCATCTTTTACTGGGTCTTCCAACATTTCTTCGTCCTAGTGGTTTGTAATGAAGAATCTGTTTCGGAATTCTATTGTTATCCATTTTATTGATGTGGTCCATCCATTCATCTGTGTATTATGTAATTCTATTTAATAGTTTGAATATATTCAGTTCTCTTCGTATATCCTCATTTCGCCTTTGATCCATTATTGTATAGCCAGCCACACTCCTCAGAAAATTAAGGTGACTATTTAACTCATGCCCCAAATGGTACTCAATGGCCAATCACGTTTCAATGATTTCTGTTTTACAACCAATCAGGGTCGTGTTTCACAAAATATTTATCAGTGTTATAATTACCATATTAAAGAAAGCTCCTACTTTTTAATATTCTGAACAGGCCTGACCATTATTTTGCAGTGACTGAGCCTGTGAGAAATACGGCTACCAGATTGTATATATAGTGCATGAATGTCAACACATGCCGCATGCGGGAGTTAATATAAAAACATTTGTAGCAATTGATTATACCACCAAAAAAAGAAACCACCGTTTGCACTTTCTTAAATATATTTTTTTTCCCAGGTAACAATCCAGGAAAGTATAATTGTCATATTTACATCATACGACATCAGAAATGAATTAATATACAGTTTGATGTGTTTCATTTTTCTTCTCCACTAGAGAGCATTCCTACAATATTGCGTTAATTTGGCAATAAATAGTATGATCTGGTTGCAGTGATAAACAAAACAAGCAGATGAAGCGTACCTATCGCTTCTCATTTGTTTTCAAACATCGCCGTTTACATTAAATATATAAATATTTTAAAATAACTATAGTTAAATAATGATTTGTGAGTAAACAGCTTAATTTTATTCGTTAAATAGTCCTAACAAATGCCACTCTTTATTTCCAAATTCTCTAGATAAATTGGAAATCACTCATGGCATTACTAATGATTAATGATTATTGACTTATTCATGCAACACAATTTTGTGAAAACTGAGGAGTTTGTAAACTAAAATGCAGTGATTGTGACAAGTGACAACGGTGTTTTACCATGATTTTTAAAAGTATTGAACAAATTGTAAACTCGGCGTAATTAATACCCTCCCAAATAAAATAAATCCTGCTAAAAACAAAATATCGCTCTGCAAATATGCCGGAGTAAGATGGAACGGAAGATCTTGGGAAAAACTTATAGAGGATTAGAATTTTCAACGTGTCTCTGTCCCAAATATCAGCTACAACAAGCATACACAAAGGGCCTCAAACAGAAGTAGAAATGGTGAGGCCACATTGCGAGAATTCAGAATGACATATGGACTACAAGGCTAGTATTGGGTCCTGCGGATAGGAATTACAAAGGCAGACGAGACGAAGATGAACAGACTTATTCTCAACGCACGCTTCGTTGTTAATCCAGCATAGCGAGAAACTGACAATCATGGAAATCCATAGAAAGTCGACTCAAAAAATCGTGTAATGAAAACAATACTTGTGCATAACCCTAACGCGGAACAGCTCACCGTAAAAAATACCCTCAAAAAGGAGACCTTTGTCCTTCTAGGGGCAGGTGAGGCTATCTTCATCATCATCATTAACTTATTTAGGATTAGATCGTTTGAGCCTGTTACTAAGAGATTCAAGATGTGGTTGGTCTGTCCATCTTAATTTTGGTCTACCTTTATCTCCATGTCCTTTAGGTTGATACTGCAATACTAAAATATGAAAGCGAGATGGGTCCATTCTTTGGAGATGTTGTGACCAATCACTTAATAGTTGTAAGTTTCTTCAACTATATCGCTCATTTGCTGCAACGTCATAACACGAAAATCACGATTTTTCAGGAGAATCATTTGAAGTTTTAAATACTGTCATTCCAAGTCTCCCTGTGATATTAACTAAAATTTATTAATTTATTTTTTTAGTTATGAAGTAGTTGCAGCAAATGAGTGATATGTTGAACTTTCAATTCATCGCGTACTTTTTTTTTTCTTGGCTATTTTTTGTCAAACTTAGGAATGGACATAAAAATCTCATCAGTGCCGCTTGAAAATTTGATTTGATTTTAGAATTTAGTGTTCAATTTTTACTGTTATATTTCAGTCCTGATTTTACAGTTACATTGTGAAACATCAATTTGGAAGTGATTGACGTTTATCAATATTCCTTTTATGGCTCCATTTATGACATTGTATTTCTGTAACTTAACTCTGTTTCGTTTCTTATATCAGATGTTAGGTGACCCAGGTAATTAAATTCAGAAAGTGGCTACCTTTAGTATTTAAAAATTCTGAGTGTGGCTTATTTCGGAAGCATGGTTGAAGAGGTTTCTCAACAAAATTTGACATCCCTTACACGTCCATCTTTGAATTGAAAATATAATAGCACTGGATAAAAATACGCCCATCAAACAGGGTTACTTTGCTCCTAAGGGGTTTCTTAGTTCATGGTAATAAAAAGTTTGATTCATCTGGATGGAAGTTCCCCAATTAACCAAAAGCGAAAACGGTTGAAAGTGAAACCAAGGATTGGAGAAATTCATCATTTTTATCTGAGCGTGAAAAGGGTCGAAAATGTTCCCTCCAGGTAATTCTCGATCTAATCTGTATAGACACCTATCTACCTTGTAGATATACTGTATAAAAATGCAAATCTTTTTATATTAAAATGAGTGTCTGTGAGTCTGTCTGTTCTTTATGGATTCAAAAACTATTTGACCAATTTAAGTGGGGGTTTCACATCAATTAGAGATTTCTTCTGGGACAATTAACGTATATAACATATTACAGTATGTACTATAGTGCCGGAGCTAAAATAAAGTACATCGGTGCACTAAAAAAACTATTTTTTTTAACTTTTAAATGTCTTACGCTGCCTGAACCATGACAAATATACCAATTGTGTGTACGCAGAATTATATATATATATCATCATCATCATCATCATCATCATCATCATAGTACATTCACGAATTTAGGCCATTTGTTGACCTGTTTCGGCCTCAAGAGAAACACCATCCAAAAGTCTTTTGAGTGGACGTCCTGGTCTTCTTCTTCCTGCAGGTTGATATCTTAATATTTGTTTGGGTATTCTGTGATCTTCCATTCGATGAACATGTTGCATCCATCTTGACTTATAATCAGAAATTTTGTTTTCTAAAGGTTCCGTGTGTAATTCTTCTAAGATGTCTTCATGTTTTTTTGTGATCTAGTAGTGTTTATCCTGCAGTCCTCCGAAGGTATCTCATTTCAGCAGATCTAAGTCTCTGTATATCCTTCTGTTTCAACGTCCATACTTAGCTACCATACAAAAGAGTTGGAAGTATGTATGTATATATATATTTGTTGCACATATGGGGAATGAAAGACTTACATGGAAGCTTCTTGTAGGAAAGCGACAGCATATGTCTATCTTTTACGGATAACTCATAGCCTAATAACAAGTTTTGTCTTTCACTCATTGATGCCAAGAAGATCGGGATAAGTAGATTCCAGGGCAACGCCGAGTAATCAGCTTTGGATATCTAAGAATAAATATGATATAAACTTAAAATTATTTTTCTTTTTTACTTATTCAACTAAACATAGAAACACATTTAATTTATTTAGGCATAGGAGCTCACGCCGATATTAGCTAGTAGGCTTAGGCCTATATAAATTATTACAGTCCAAAAAAGAGCAAACAAAAGAGAGTACTGCAGAAAGAAAAGTGGACAAAACTGTCGTAATAAAATATAATTTCTTTTAACGTTCTATTTATTGAACAAACAATAATGAATTGTTGGAACCGGCTGTAACACCAACGTAGTGTGAGCGATCCCTTTTCTTTATCAACACTAGCTTCCCTCATCCGTCTTCTTCCATGTCCACATTTACAATGTCCTCCCCTCCCGCCACACTTAACGCTAATTCGCAGCAGCTCTTCATTCAGAATTGCATCTAACTTAACGTTGATAATTCAAACTCCTGCAATTTTGTCACTATCTGTCTGTCTGTCTGTTATCATGCCTTAGTTTAACCTCTGTCTTTGTAGGTTGGAGCCTAATTTTACGTGTCCCGTATCCGTCCTTAAAGAAAACAACACGTAGAGAGAGGATTTTTTATTCTGATCACATAGGCTTACCTATAATGGCGTAGACCAATGTTGAGCCATAGCCTCTCCTTTGTAAGGAGTTACTAGGCCAAGTTAATTTCTAGTTATCTTATTTGATCATAGATCAACACTGCAAGAAAGTGTTCTCAATTCTTCACTCCCTAAATAGTTTTAAAAACTTCCTTCCTACAAAATTAAAACAAATACTTGTACAGACTCTTATAATGCCACACTTCGACTACTGCGACATATTACTGACTAATCTTACAACTGATCTATCTGACAGACTACAGCGTGCTCATAATGCGTGCATTCGATTTATATTCAATCTCCGTCGTTATGACCACGTGTCTCCTTCATTTCAGGCCTTATCATGGCTACGCCTAAATGACAGAAGAACTTTACATTCACACACCTTACTATTCCAAATTCTGCACACATATTTACCAACTTATTTAACAACACGTTTTCAACATTTATCGGCTCATCACAATTTAGGAACAAGATCACAAGACTCTTCTTTACTTTTGATACCACAACACAGGACCTGTCTGTACTCTGAATCTTACACAATATCTATGGCTAGAGCATGGAACTCACTTCCCAGTCATGTCAGGGACTGTCAATCGCTATCATTATTTAAATCCAAATTAACTGATATCTTAAGTTCGACACAATGAAAACATTAACTACATAACAACTATATAGAGCATTCTATTAATAATCATGTAGGAAGCTACTTACTTTATTTTATATCATTTTAATTTTATTATATTCTATGTTTTTGTTAGCATTAGCTAGTATTAGATCCATCATCATTGTATTTTGTTTAGTCTGTATTTTAATATCTTAAAATTGTAATATGTACGTAATTTTTGTATAATTTTACTATTCGCTGGTTGAGTGGAAGAGAAGGCCTTATGGCCTTAACTCTGCCAGCTAAAATAAATCATTATTATTATTATTATTATTATTATTATTATTATTATTATTAAAGCACCGTTGAGGTAATGTCAATAATAATAACATTCATTGTTAAAACCGTTGAGGTGGTGAGTCATAAAATAAAATAAGTTAAAATGTACCTTCTTAGGTAAGATCCGTCGTCCTCAACTTATAAAATATGTATTCTTTATGTCTGTAGGCCTTTCAGAACATCCGTTCCATCTTCAACAGGTCGTTTTTCGCTACAATATTTATTATGATGGTTGATGCTCTGGTCAACAGCAGCATCAACCATCATACTAGATATTGTAGCGAAAAAGGACCTGTTGAAGATGGAACGGATGTTCTGAAAGGCCTACAGGCATAAAGAATAGATATTTTATAAGTTGAGGACGACGGATCTTACCTAAGAAGGTATATTTTAACTTATTTTATTTTATGAGGTTATATAATAAGATGTTAATTATAAAATTTTTACCTGGTAAGTCAGTCGTCCTCAACTAAATTATTAAACTTCTTCAAGTTATTCCAACATGGAGGCCTTTCAAAAACAATATTTCATATTCTGCATTTTAACTAGAGCCTATACAACACCATCAGTTCCAGTTAAAATGCAGAAGATGAAACATTGTTTTCGAAAGACCTCCATATTGGAATAATTTGAAGAAGTTTAATAATTTAGTTGAGGACGACTGACTTACCAGGTAAAAAATTTTATAATTAACATCTTCATCATACATGTCATGATTGGCATGCGGTCAACATAACGATTCAATGAGAAACCAAGGAGGCAACTAAAATATTATGATATTGAGGTAGGTAAATTCTGCTTAGAGGCGTTTTTATTCCGGCAGATCTTCATGAAAATTAGTATATACAGGTTTTCAAATATGGCGAGTGTTAGCCGCCATCTACTGTTCTCTAAAACTAATAGGTGTAGGGGATCACCTAAAAGAAAAATTAAAAATCTCTCTAGCTGCAATTGTCAATGTTTCACAACAAAACTCCTTATATGCTATTAAAATAACCGATATATTACCCAAATATCTGCGAAGTGAAACATTAGAAATGAGTATTTACCTGAAATCCGATAATAATAATTGACTCTAGCAACCGCCATGTTTGGTTCGTAGCTATATAGGCCCTATACATTTCTACACACAGGTTTTCAGGTACGGTGATTGTTTAGCCGCTATCTATTATACTATAAATCCATTAGGTGTAGGAGTTCACTTGAAACAAGAAAATACCCGGGCAAGGCCGCATAATAATCAGTTAGGAGTTTAATACAATTTATTCTTAACCCTTAAATTCGTAATGCATCTTTTTAGATACATCAGTTGGTTTAGTTAATTTAATATTTTTAATAAATCAGAAGAAAACGAACAAAAATAAAGCACTTAAATGTGTGTCTAATTATACAATACACCTAATAATAACATTTATACAAGATTCCGTTTTCACTGCGGTCCGCCACATTGAAATATCTAACAGAAAAAAAATTGTCAGTCAGTCAGTGTTTTGCTAATTTAAGGGTTAAAATATGCTGATACCAGTTTTCTTTATTTTATTTGATTTTTTTCATTTAACTGATATATTTATTTATTTGCTTTCTGTATATTTAAGTTATTTCTATTTTTTACCTGTTGTATTCATTGTCCAATTTTCACTTCCATATGTTGTCATTGGTACTGTCTTTACTTAAAAAAATTGTTTGTCTTTTATCGTCTTATTATTTAATATTCTATGTGTTGTTCCATTCATTTATCTTGATTTATTTAATTTTATATCAAAGTTCTCATTTTTACAATTTGATATTTTGAGGCCTAAATAGTTGAAACTGGACACTTTTCTATCATTTCTTCATTAATAATTAACTTACTTTTTTTTTCCTTTTTTTATTTCCTTTTAAAAGCCATATACATATTGTTTTTGTTTAAAAGCCATGGATTTTGTTTTTTTTAATTATATTGTCTCCATAACGTGTTTCAAATTATAGCGTTTCACTATAGATCATCTTCCGTTTCTCCAAAATTGATCTAATCGTCAGCGGTTAAATTTACTTTCAGCACTGTTTTCAGGATTATTTCGTAATTTGTATCAATGATTATTTAATTATTATGTATATCTAAATGTACGGACCATTAATGTATTTTGTTCAGTTTAAAGCGTATTAATATTAGATTTAAATAAATATAAATATATATATATATATAGATATATATATATATATAGATATAATATATATATGACGGAGTATGGCAAACGCGTCGGGGAGGAGGAAGGACGCCCCCTTTCCTTCTAGTATACCCAGACAACAAACAAAATGTGGTCCAAAGCGAAGCAACTGTTGCCAATAATTGAGTTCCCTTTACAAATATTTACTCGAAACGAAGGAAACAAACGGATATTTGTGGGTACGAGAAGTCAAATTCACTTAAAAAAAAAGTGCCGACGCGAGGTCTCTGGGAAAAAAGGAGAAATACAAAAGTCAAAAAAGAGCCTCACATATAAAATAAACTCTTCATTTGGTGATGACGATGATGACGAATTGTCGAAAACAAGTGACGATGAAAACTCAGTTCTACTGATGACGATGCTGACGAGGATATTAAATGATATCTACTGCAGTGGATTTTTGTAGTCAAAGAGTAAAACTGATTGATTCCATTGCCAGAAAAAAAAAATGTAAGAACTGGTCACATGTAAAAACATGTGCTAGAAACTCGGAAAATATTTCAATTTTGTGAAATGTAAAAATTAAATAAACTGTTTCATTTATTTGTGCTCAAATTGAAAACTGTAACTCTGAGGGAAAACTCATATATTGTTTCCTAAATTTCGGGGTTGCCAACCTATAAATAACTAAATATCTACACTGTAATATTACATGTTGCCTATCTCGAGCAGGAAGTACAATCACTGCCTTTTATGTACACTACGTACAATGTATATACAAAAATATAGCCAAAATATAGTGGTAATATATACATTATACGAAATATATCACTGCATTTTGAATGAACTGGACTTTATTTGAAAAAAAAAATATAAAACAATAAATTCGTACTTGCCGCCATTTTATGCTTGATTGGTGCCACAGTCTTCTGTAGTCTTAACTACATTATTTTCAGCATTTACCGTATAAACATTGGCCACACTGTTAATGTTAGTCAGTTGTTTATAATGGACGCAAATATTTCCAACAAAGATATTATTTTACTATTATTTGTTATTTTGAAAACATCATCGCGTAAAAAATAATTTACAACGCACATTTGTGAAGTGTTTTACAGAATATCGGAAATTAAAAACCTGGTCATCGCTCGATTTTTTATTTCCTGGCTTCTGTAAAAACCATTTCCCAACCTCCCAATGTAATATACTATTTCTTTGCCTTACAATAATTTTTAATACAAATATGGAGGCATAAATTTGTATATCCAGTAAATATTTGTTTCAGTGGACTGGAAGATAATTCCTCCACCATATTGAGAATTATTTTACGACCACGCAAAACTCAAGTGTGTAAAAAAATACAATTACAGTTGTTATTGCTCATTGGTTTTCCATGACAAACAGCTTATCACATCTGCTCGTTTTCCTACGTAAAAAATACTAAAAACACATAACATTCAAACTTTTTATAAACACCAACATTTTCTGGCCAAAAGCCAAGTGTATCACA
The DNA here is from genome assembly GCA_030220185.1 of Diploptera punctata. NCBI lineage: Eukaryota > Metazoa > Arthropoda > Insecta > Blattodea > Blaberidae > Diploptera > Diploptera punctata. The sequence continues at coordinate 1,645,331 of JASPKZ010009820.1, forward strand.
ACAAAATGTTTGTAGATAACTCTAAGTGAGAAAAAAAGTAAATGCTTCAATATTTTTTAAATGTTTGTACTCATAGTTTTGCTAAGTCATGAAGCCATAACAAGTCGACTCATAACTTCGGTAGGTCTACTCAGTAAACAATAATTTCTAAAATCAGAACGTATACGACTAAATTCTAAACGTTAGAATAATTTAAAAATCATCTAAATTTGCATTTCAGCATCAATATTATATTAAGCCTTAACTATAAGCCTAAATATAATGTGAACATATTATTTGGTGGTTCTTGTCTAATTTATTATTATTATTATTATTATTATTATTATTATTATTATTATTATTATTATTATTATTATTATTATTTCTGCAGCCTTGAATATTCCATGTGCCAATTTTCGAAGTCATTTTTCTTAGCTTTAATAGTCCTAGAGTGTTTTTCCGATGCATGATGTTTGGTTTTTTAACATTTTTATTATGATGAACGAGGAACTGGCCCGATGCATCAACCACCAACCTGGGGGACGGGTAATTTTTGTTCAAGGTTTTCTTCCTCTAGCCTTTGATAGTCCAGTATCTTACTGCAAGGCAACAGCGCTAGTTTTGATCCGCCCTGGGTATTTTATTTCCCCAGTACCCGCCATATCTGGTGAGCGTTCCCCTATCCGCCATCTGGGGAGGCGCCGATGGGAGACTGGCAACTCCTCACGGTTTCCGGAAGACGGCGGCAGCCGCCATGATACCGGATGATGATGATGATGATTATTATTATTATTATTATTATTTTATTATTATTATTATTATTATTATTATTATTATTATTATTATTATTATTATTATTATTATTATTATTATTATTATTATTATACTTTTATATGGTAGTGAGTCCTGGGTAAAAAATAAGAGGAGTTCGAGTAGAATACAAAGTGCAGAAATCACTTTTCTAAGGACCAAAGGACTACATAAGAAATGAAATAACAAGTGAATTAGAAATATATTCAATAAATGATAGAATTCAACAACACCGCGTCGGCTGGTAACAGCGTGTTCACGAATGGAAGAAACAAGATTGCCCAAGATAGCATATTATAAACCAAAGGGATTAAGGGATGTAGGAAGATCTAGGAAGAGATGGCAGTAATCATTGTCAATTTGGAATAGGCGAATCGCCTAAACATTTAAGTGAAGATGATGATTATTATTATAAGTGTTTGAAAAGAAATGAGTGCATATTTTATTTAATATTATTATGTGTTATAATTTATTTATAAATTGGGCTTATATACTGTAGCCTATTGTCATTAGGCAGGCGGTGCGTGAGATTCTCTACAAATAAACACAACAGATGTTTACAAAAAAAATACAAATTAAGATTATTTGTTTCACAAAGTTTCACTGATTCTTCACTAATAATTTGCTGGTATTAATGTCTCTTGCTTCACAATTATTATTAATCACTGAGTTCTATCTGCTCTCTGATGGTTTCACTTAACACAGTTTCTCGTCTTCGCTCTTGATATCGCTTCACTGGTCCGCTAGACGCGACTGATTGTTCCGACCCTCGTAACGATCAATATATGTGAGGTTAAGAATACTCTAGGCGCTCGGTCGAAGATTTTTTGGCCCATATGAGAACCGAAAGCCTACAAAGTGCATCTGGGCAAAATCAATCGCTCTTCACCATCCAAGTAATACCTTAGTTTCTTACTAGATGTCTCCTTGAGCCGATGTACTAACTGAATGATGTTTATAGAGAAATAATCGTAAGTAATTTAATTATTTATGAAACTCTTCACTAGGGTAGCACCCATGTTCCCAAGCGGACGAGCGGTGATCAACTAATCATCAATAAATGCAACACAATCAACAACGTACTATCAATAATTCGCATGATATAATTATAACAATAGAATAAACATCCTTCCGGGAAATTATTTATAATTTACAATTAATAGCTGCCAAATTTAATATGGAAATATCAATTAACAAAACTAAAATTATGGCATTTCATGGCAAGGACCCCATACAAAGTGAAATCTGTCTCCAGAATAAAATTTTAGAGAGATCTAATCAATTTAAATATCTTGGATATTATCTCTCTATCTGGGATGAAAAGGATATTCCTGACTAAATTACTAGTTATAATAAATGTTTGGGAATTATTATTCAAGTTATGAAACCATCCCTTGTACAGAAACACACCAGATTACGTTCATATAACACTTTGGCTAGACCAGTGTTGACCTGTGGTAGAGAAGCATGGGCACTAAAAAGACAACATGAAAACAGAATAACGGCTTGTGAAATGAGATTCATGCGCAGAATAGCGGGTTACACCAGATGGGATCGGAAAAGGAACACCGATATCTTAAAAGAATTGAAGACTACGCCAATTTTGGAATATATTAAACAGTACCAACTAAATTGGAAACGCCATCTTAGAGTTAGAGAGTTCAAATCGGATTCCCAAAGCTGTTTATAATTATATACCAAGAGGACCAAGATCTCTGAGCCGTCCTATGAAACGCTGGAGGGAAAATTTTCTGTAGGATCATAACAGGCCTTGGCCTAATACTTGGAAGGAAGAAGAAGATGAAGAAGAAGAAGAAGAAGAAGAAGAAGAAGAAGAAGAATAAACATCCTTGAAGAGATCGAAATTTTTTAAGGAGTCAAGAATGAAAACATATTGAACGATAACACAGTCAACGACATAAAAATCATATAGGCCTATAGACCATTCACCAAAAAATTTAGTAACTTTTAACTGCTTACATCGTGCGTTATTGTAGACCAGATTAATTCATAATTCCTTGGCGCTGAGTAACTGAATTTCTTCCGGTTCTAGTCCCCGTGGGGGAAGACATTTTCTCATGGAATTTCGGGCACAATGGGATCGGTGCCCACCTAGCATCTTGCAGAAATTCATCATCATCATCACCATCATCTCCTTTGTCTCCTGTTAGGCGCATAGGGCATACACAAAGCGTCGCCAACGGATCTTTTCTGAGCCAAATTGGTCTTCTCCCCCCAGGTTTTCTCTTCATTTGCAATATATTCAAGGATGGTTCTCTATCATGTCTGTTTCGGTCTGCCTCTTCCCCAGTGTCCTTGGGGGTTCCGATCCAATGAAATTCTTTCATTGAGGAATTTGGGTAGCTAAATAAATAGCGGATTATGGTTTAAAAACAGTCATAACGGCTCGGAGATCTGAACTGTCACCCCTAGTCTGTTTGAATGATTGTCCATCTCAGTGATTAAGACATTTGGATGTGAGACCAGCACCGTTAGTAGGGCAAGCGCTTTCGAGACCTGTCATGCCATGGGATAGAGTTAACTTCTGATGATGGAACGTCTTCCGAAAGGCCTACAATTTTTAAGGAAATTTTACTTTGTTGAAGATGATGCTACTTACAAGGAAACTATCAGCAATTTCATGACGAAACCTACCTTGAAATTTCTCCCTGAGAAGCGTTGTGATGTACAAAGGCTGTGTAAAATAAAATAAAATCTGCCGTTTTTAACTGCAAGTCATTAAAATCCAGCGCCAAAATCTCATTTAAACTACAGGAAAGTAATACAACTCCTCACTGGATATATTGGATAACCTTCATTACTGCCGTCCACGCTGCACCCGTCTCACTTCCCTCCGCTCTAATCGCATGCAAGGAGACCTTCTGCTACGCGCAGCAGTTTGTCATTGCTGGATTCTGGCTTCGATTTCTGTATCTAGCAGTTAAAAACGGCAGATATTTTTTTTTGGACATTCCTTGGTACATCACAACGCTTCTGAGATCTCAGGGCCTATATAGGATGTTTTAGAATAAGTATTGTATACTTCTAGGGGTTGTAGAGGGGACTTAAACTTATTAGATAAAGTTCTGATGAGGAACCCATGTCTGGAAACGTACCATTTCGGTGTAAAATAAGTTTGAAGAATGAAACACAATGGGATTATATCTTATGTCTTGTGTTTCAGAATAAGTGTTACAGATCTCTAGGGGTTGTATTATAGCCTCACTATGATGGTAGTCCAGCGGCTTGCTTTGTTTCCGGGAAGCTTTTATAAACATTTAAATACAAAGATGCCGACTACCGCCACTATAATAATTCAGCATGTTAATCATTGTCAAGCTTTGTCGCGCTGCGTCCGCTTTTATATAAACGGACAACCATCATAGTGAGGCGATTATACTACACTTGTCGAGTCGCAGGAAGAACTTCTTGCACGAATTTTGGAGACAGCAGAAATTATTGAGCACCTACAGGTCTTGTGGGGCGTGTGTATGAAAACATGTGTCGCAGGTACACTTCGTACAACGGACAACGGGGTCGCCACGTGGAATCACTCTTGAAGTATACAACCCCTAGTATTTAATACACAATTGATCTTCTTGGTGATACAATATTAAAATATATATACAGTCAATATGCCCATTTCACCAATAAATGTTTAAAATGGTCAACAAGTTTCTACAGCCAAGCTGTCATTCTCAAGACCAGATATTGACTGAAGACAATATAGATAAAAAATAAAGATACAAATTCAGTTAAAAACAAACTACGTCACATGACGCAATCATTCACAAGTGAAAGTAAAACATAATAAAACTAATCCTCTTTTTTATCAATTAGAGAAAAGAGGGGGCTGTACGGAATAGGGCCTTTGTCTTTGTTCATTATTTTATCCTTATTTTTATAAATTTCCAAACTTTCAAGGACGTTAAGGAATTTGAAATCCCTGACCGAACGAACCAGCCTAAGATTACTTTTGTTGATAGCGTGACCGTACTCAGAAATATGCTGGGCAACTCCAGATTTTTCAATTCTGTTGAGTCTGAAATGGGCAATATGTTCATTAAATCTAGTTAAAATGGATCTTCTGGTTTGCCCAACATATTTCAAGTCACAGTCATTGCATGCAATCAACAAAAGTAATCTTAGGCTGGTTCGTTCGGTCAGGGATTTCAAATTCCTTAACGTCCTTGAAAGTTTGGAAATTTATAAAAATAAGGATAAAATAATGAACAAAGACAAAGGCCCTATTCCGTACAGCCCCCTCTTTTCTCTAATTGATAAAAAAGAGGATTAGTTTTATTATGTTTTACTTTCACTTGTGAATGATTGCGTCATGTGACGTAGTTTGTTTTTAACTGAATTTGTATCCTTATTTTTTATCTATATTGTCTTCAGTCAATATCTGGTCTTGAGAATGACAGCTTGGCTGTAGAAACTTGTTGACCATTTTAAACATTTATTGGTGAAATGGGCATATTGACTGTATATATATTTTAACCCCTAGTAGTCTGTAATACTGTATTCTGAAATAAGACACACGATACTAGCCCATTGTATTTTGATTTTTAAATCTATTTTACATCGAAATTGTACGTTTCCGGACATGGGTTCCTTATCAAAACATTATCTACTCAGTCCCCTCTACAACCCCTAGAAGTATATAATACTTATTCTGAAATACCCTTATAATAATAATTTTATGCAGCCAAATAGCCAGGATTAAAGTAAGAATGCATTTAAATTTACATGTTTCCATATCCACATATTGTCTTTGTTCTTATTGTGCATAGCTCAATCTGATATCGGTCGCATTGTCTTTCCACATAGCATACATTTGCAATCTATATTTGGTTCATGGAATTTTGTGTTTCTGCAGGTGGTGGAATCCGTGGACTGCCAAACTAGTGAAGACGTGTCTCATTTCGAAATTTTCCTTTCTCCACGCACGGTCCACCATTGCCCCGATGCTGTAGAATTCTGAGCGTATTTCTTCTCTTTTCCTATTCAGTGTTGCTAGCAGCTGTGATGCGCTAGTGCTGGGGAGGAGTATGCTTGGTTCTGAGGTCGTCGAAGAGGAAAGTTTCCTTCGCCAATAGGTATACGAGTCTTTATTGCATTACTTTTGACACTCCTAATACTTCCTTTATATATCTCGCTTTCACACTTTCTAGAGAGGAAAGATTCTTCATTGTTAAATGTGTCCAGATTATTTCAAATACCCTTATATTTACCTTGTAAGTTTTATTGTTTTAACCAGTTACGAACAAGTAATAATTAGGTATATGTTTTTACTTTTCAGTATAATACGAATATCAGTAAAGAAAGTTTGAACGGCGAGGAAACTTGGAGCCTATAAATCATGTAGGAATCTGGCGCTGGAGTCAGGCAGTCCCACCTGTTTCACTTCCTCGTTTGTTTCCACAAATATATCGGGACAGCTCACGGCACGCAAACTTTTAACTTGGTTCTTCACGAATGGTTCTAAAATTGCCGATTCATTGAGTTGAAGGGAATTCGAGAAGCTTTCCTCTCTGATTCTAGACAATGCAAGAGGTGAAGTGTCTTGCGACTCATAGGAATGCGGAAGAATTTCACGACCTCTTCTAACTTAATGAGAACAATTTGATATAGCTAAGATATAGATTATTTAAACCAAGAAGTTGGAATTCAACTTGAAATAAATCACTAAGTCACTGTGTAAATTGAAACCTAGAAAATCGATTGTGTTGTGATTGACGGAATAGAAACTCTACAACTGATGTTTCAGTTATTTTTTAAACATCTTTATATATAAAAATGAGTGCGAGTGTCCATTTTTTATACTCTCAAAAACTTCTTGACCGATTTGAATGTTTTTTTCCTATACTTACTTACTTACTTACTCACTGGCACTATCGAACCCGTAGGTTCATGGCAGCGCGGACATAAGCTCTCCATACATCCCTATCCTGAGCTAATGCTTTCCAATCATTCCCTGTATAATCTACTTCCCTCAAATCATAGTTAGTGTTATTCTCCCTCCTCATTCTTGGTCTACCAACTGGGCGTTTTCCCTCTGGCTTTCCTACAAGAAGCTTCCATGCAAGTCTTTCATTTCTCATATGTGCAACTGTTTTTATTATATCTGGCTTCCTATAAAGACCATGTAGTTCATTGTTATGAAGTCTTCTCCATTCACCTGTCTGTTCATCTCTCTTTGGTCCAAAAATTTTCCTAAGTACTTTATTCTCAAATACTTGTAATCTCCTTTCCTCCCTTAAGGTAAGAGTCCATGTTTCGCACCCATATAATATAACTGGTAGAATAATAGTTTTATACCCTTTCCTCCCTTAAAGTAAGAGTCCATGTTTCGCACCCATATAATATAACTGGTAGAATAATAGTTTTATACCCTTTCCTCCCTTAAAGTAAGAGTTCATGGGTTTCGCACCCATATAATATAACTGGTAGAATAATAGTTTTATACCCTTTCCTCCCTTAAAGTAAGAGTCCATGTTTCGTACCCATATAATATAACTGGTAGAATAATAGTTTTATACCCTTTCGTCCCTTAAAGTAAGAGTCCATGTTTCGCACCCATATAATATAACTGGTAGAATAATAGTTTTATACCCTTTCCTCCCTTAAAGTAAGAGTCCATGGGTTTCGTACCCATATAATATAACTGGTAGAATAATAGTTTTATACCCTTTCCTCCCTTAAAGTAAGAGTCCATGTTTCGCACCCATATAATATAACTGGTAGAATAATAGTTTTATACCCTTTCCTCCCTTAAAGTAAGAGTCCATGTTTCGCACCCATATAATATAACTGGTAGAATAATAGTTTTATACCCTTTCCTCCCTTAAAGTAAGAGTTCATGGGTTTCGCACCCATATAATATAACTGGTAGAATAATAGTTTTATACCCTTTCCTCCCTTAAAGTAAGAGTCCATGTTTCGTACCCATATAATATAACTGGTAGAATAATAGTTTTATACCCTTTCGTCCCTTAAAGTAAGAGTCCATGTTTCGCACCCATATAATATAACTGGTAGAATAATAGTTTTATACCCTTTCCTCCCTTAAAGTAAGAGTCCATGGGTTTCGTACCCATATAATATAACTGGTAGAATAATAGTTTTATACCCTTTCGTCCCTTAAAGTAAGAGTCCATGTTTCGCACCCATATAATATAACTGGTAGAATAATAGTTTTATACCCTTTCCTCCCTTAAAGTAAGAGTCCATGTTTCGCACCCATATAATATAACTGGTAGAATAATAGTTTTTTTCCTATCATTTAGATAATTTTCCTGGGACAATTAACGTAAAAATATTAAAATACAAAATTAATATTCGTTAAATCAGTCGTCCTGAACTAAGTTCTGTTATAGAACTTCCTCATGTAGTTAAAACACAAATGCCTTTCAAAAACAATGTTTCATCTTCTGCATTTATAGGCCTACTTACTTAGCTACTAACTCACTGGAACTATCGAACCCGTAGGTTCATGGCCGTGCGGACATAAGCTCTCCATACATCCCTATCCTAAGCTAATTCTTTCCAATCATTCCCTGTAAAATCTACTTCCTTCAAATCATAGTTAATGTTATTCTCCCACCTCGTTTTTAGTCTACCAACTGGGCTTTTTCCTTCTGGTTTTCCTAAAAGAAGCTTCCATGCACGTCTTTCAACCCCCATACGTGCCACATGTCCTGCCCATCGCAGTCTACGAGACTACTTTTAATGTTCATTTTTGAACACCGTTAAGATTAAAATCATTTCAATTAGAAAGATTTTTGTACTTTATATAACACAGTCGACCTCAACTATAATAATATATGTTATATTACTAAAATTCAAAGCTTTCGAAGTCATGCATCGAAAGTCTTTGAATTTTAATAATATACGAAGATTATAACAGAAATTATTATGTAAAATACAAAAATCTTTATAATTGAAATAGTTAAGTACCAGTTGAAATGCAGAAGATGAAACATTGTTTTTGAAAGGCCTTCATATTTTAACTACTTGACGAAGTTTTATAACAGAACTTCATTTTGTGATAGTTGAGTTAAGGAAAATGGTTCATGGCCTTAACTCTGCTAAAACAAATAAAACATTATTATTAGCTATCATTATCTCGACTTTGGAGAATGAAGAAGGCCTACAACTCAATGATATTAATAGATTGTTAGTTTATGCTGATGATGTAGTATTATTGAGCGATAACGGGGAGATACTAAGGGCCAACGCGCACATTCTATTGAGTAACACTAAGAAATTGGGACTGGAAATAAACCATCAATAAAACTAAATATATGTTTACATTTAAAAATGCGTTATGTAATGGAAACGGACAACTAATGACAAATTAAGGAAATTTTCAAGAAGTGGCTGATTTCAAGTATTTAGGAACAATAATTGCAAACAGGAATGAGATGCACAAGGAAATTAAACATAGGCTGAATTCTGGAAATGCTTGCTATTATGCATTACAGGGACTCTTGACGTCCCAACTCCTTTCAAAAAAATGTAAACTGATAATATAGCCTATAAAACAGTTATTCTCCCAGTTATATTATATGCATGCGAAACATGGACTCTTACTTTAAGGGAGGAAAGAAGATTACGAGTATTTGAGAATAAGTTCTTAGGATAATTTTTCGGTCAAAAAGAGATGAACAGACAGGTGAATGGAGAAAACTACATAATAGTGAGCTACATTATATGTATAGAAAGCCAGATGTAATAAGAACAGTTAAATCTCGTAGACTGTGATAGGCTGGACATGTGGCACGTATGAGGAATCAAAGAGGTGCATGGAAGCTTCTCATAGGAAAAGCAGAGGTAAAACGCCCAGTTGGTAGATCAAGAATGGGGTGGGAGAATAAAATTAACCATGATTTGAGGGAAGTAGATTATACAGGGGAAGACTGAAAAAAAAGCTCAGAATAGGGATGTATGGACAGAATATGCCCGCGCGGTCATGAACCTACGAGTTCGATAGAGCCAGTGAGTTAGTTAGTTAGTTATTTTTATCTGGAATGAGAACAAGAGGACTGGAGGACATGGAGTGAATGGATAGAGACGAAATGAGAAGGAAAATTACATTTTAGACACAGAAAGATGTGTAAACATTGAAAATCTGTATATAATTACAATTATATGACAGAATAGAAGTATTACGTAGAAATTCAGTAAATAATGGAAATGGACAACTAATGACAAATGAGGGAAATTTTGAGGAAGTGGCTGAATTCAAATACCTAGGAACAATAATCACAAATAGGAATGAGATGCACAAAGAAATGAAACATAGACTCAATTCTGGAAATGCGTGCTATTATGCATTGCAGAGACTTTTGATGTCCCAACTCCTTTCAAAAAACGTTAAGCTGAAGATATATAAAACTATTATTCTACCAGTTATATTATATGGGTGCGAAACATGGATTCTTACTTTAAGGGAGGAAAGGAGATTGCGAGTATTTGAGAATAAAGTTCTTAGGAAAATTTTTGGACCAAAGAGAGATGAACAGACAGGTGAATGGAGAAGACTACATAACAATGAACTATATGGTCTTTATAGGAAGCCAGATATAATAAGAACAGTTAAGTCTCGTAGACTGCGATGGGCAGGACATGTTGCGCGTATGGGGAATGAAAGACGTGCATGGAAGCTTCTTGTAGGGAAGCCAGAGGGAAAACGCCCAGTTGGTAGACCAAGAATGAGGTGGGAGAACAACATTAACTATGATTTAAGGGAAGTAGATTATACAGGGAATGATTGGAAAGCATTAGCTCAGGATAGGGGATGTATGGAGAGCTTATGTCCGCGCGGCCATGAACCTTCGGGTTCGATAGTGCCAGTGAGTAAGTAAGTAAGTATAATGTGCTCTAATTTTAAGTAAGAATTATTTGTGGTAAAAGTCATAAAAAAGTCTAGGAGTCAATAGATCGAGATGTACCGTTTTCTCAAAATAAACATGTTTACATAGATGTTTACTGATGCATTACTTTATTCCATTGTACAATAACACACAAACTCAAGGATATAGAAGTTAACAATCTGATGGTCTGTACAAAGAGGTACCATAAAAAAACATCTTTTCGCGTTCTACAATTCAATTAAAATACCGCCAAGCATTATCAAAGATGTATTTATTGAACTATTGAGAGGGTCATTTAAGTTTTACGACACCATTTTTATTTAAAAAAAATAATACAAAGAAACCTTGGCATTAGATATTTAGATATAAAAAGTTATGTGGTTTGTTTTTTTATTTTACTGTTTCCGATCTTATTTGTTGGAAAACATTAATTTTTGTACAATCCTTTATGTCGAAAAACAAACTACAATTGGAATCAGACTTACATTATAGGCTTAATAGTTAGGGCGGATATTGGTCTGATTTTCACAAAATACATAGGACAATATAGGTTATTACTATTGTTTTTATTATTATTATTATTATTATTATTATTATTATTATTATTATTATTATTATTATTATTATTATTATTATTATTATTACATACAGGAATGAGATGCACAAGGAATTTAAACATAGGCTCAATTCTGGAAATGCGTGTTATGCATTACAGAGACTCCTGACTTCCCAACTCCTTTCAAAAAACGTTAAACTGAAAATATATAAAAATATTATTCTACCAATTATATTATATGGATGCGAAACATGGGAGGAGAGGAGATTACGAGTATTTGAGAATAAAGTTCTTAGGACAATTTCTGGACCAAAGAGAGATGAACTGACAGGTGAATGGAAAAGACTACATAACAGTGAATTACATGGTCTTTATAGGTAGCCAGATATAATGAGAACAGTTAAGTCTCGTAAACTGCGATGGGCAGGACATGTAGCACGAATGGGGAATATACGACGTGCATGGAAGCTTCTTGTAGGAAATCCAGAGGGAAAACGTCCAGTTGGTAGACCAAGAATGAGGTGGGAGAATAACATTAACTATGATTTGAGGGAAGTAGATTATACAGAGGATGATTGGAAAACATTGGCTCGGGATAGGGATATATGGAGAGCTTATGCCCGCGCGGCCATGAACCTACGAGTTCGATAGTGCCAGTGAGTCAGAGTCATTATTATTATTATTATTATTATTATTATTATTATTATTATTATTATTATTATTACTATTTTTCTTTAATTCCCTTGTCAACTTTATATTATGTAGCCTATATCTATTATGTGTCATTAATCAACATGTAATTTTCTTTAATCATAATTATTTTTTATGTATAATTTAACCCTGGTGAAGTGGAAGAGAAGGTCTTACGGTGTTAACTCCATCGGTAAAATAAATAAATACAATAAATGAAATAAAAAATACATAGGACAATGAAATGAAATAACTTTTTCCTTTGAAATTTTCTCATTAAAGTATTAAAGTACATAATACGCCTCTTCAATATTGTCAAATTCCCTTGCGTAATATCAACAAGATGTTTATTCATTTCCTGTATTAGCTATAATTTCCACTAAAATTGACCATGATATAAAAAATACAAAAGGACAAAGGAAGGATTGACATTTCACGTCCCATCAGACTAACACTCGCCATCTGAACAAAATATTTACTTTAGACTAATCATGCTTAAAATCTGCGCACTTATATTTGGCCCACACATTATTTCTCTCTTTTGTAATTGTTCAAACATTTGTAACTTAGAATATACACCTAAATTGTATGATATGTTTGTGTAGTTCCATAAAAATGTATATAACTAATTCACTAGCACTAACGAACCGGGAGGTTCATTGCTGCGAGGACACAACTCTCCATACTTCTCTATCGTGAGCTATTTTTTCCACTCGCTCCCTTAATAATTCATCTTTCTCAAATCGTGATTAATGTTATTCTCTCACTTCATTCTTGGCCTAACAACTGGCCGCTTTCCCATGGTTTTCTTTCAAAAAGTTTTCATGCTTTCATCCCCCATTCGTGCCGCATGTAGGCCTACTGTCCATCCAGTTGTTATTATTACATCTGATTTAACCTAGAAATTCCTGTAGCTTACTGTTAGTTTCCTATGAACTTTATTCTCAAATACTCCAATATTTTCACCTCCCTTAAAGTAAGAGGCGCGTTTAATACAAACGTACACCCTTCGACAAAAAATTAGTCATCTCTTGAACGCACATTTCTTCTAAGTCATACTCGGCACAGCGCTGGGTTCAAACTAGGAAACTAGTCATAATTGTGCAGTCCCTGAGCTACTGTGTTATGTGGCATAAACTGAAGTCTCTCCTACGTCTCCTGATAGGTCAGCGGTAAAGCATGCGGTCACTGTTTCTGTCATTGAAGATCGCAGGTTCGCGTCTTAAATTACGCAACTTTTTTTCGTGATAGGCCTATTTGTATTAAAACGTTTTATGAATTAAACACATTTTATTTCGATATTTGAATTAATCTATACTTTTTAAGTTCATAATTTTTTATACCGTTGAGGTTATAACAATGTTGTGTGTTAAACCTCTCGACCACGGAAACACACAAAGGCAAGATCTCTATTTTATGTTACTTGAGTGTGCACTGCGTTAACTAGCAAACATCACACACAGTACAATACTGAAAACGTGTTAATGTGAATAAGGCTTCATCATAAACATCACACACAGTACAATACTGAAAACGTGTTAATGTGAATAAGGCTTCTGCGAGTGCTCACGAAGTTCCCCGATCGGTTGACAGAATCAAGAGATGACTCTTTTTTTTTTTTTTTGTCTAAGGATGTACATACGCTAAGAAATATTTGAGTTAATTATAGCCACTGATACAAAGGATGTTGACGTGTACATGGAAAGAATAAGAACCAATCAAAATTGGGTTGGAGAGACTAAAAAGAGTAACTTGCTTAAAGATATTAAAAAATGAACTATGATGAACAATATAGTATTGGTAACTTTTGAGTTGCTGTTAAATTTTAATATTTTATTTAAAAAGTTAATTTAGAAAAGGAAAAAGTGGTTCCTTTAATTTTTGTTCCCAAGTTCTCATTTCTAGCTTACTGCAAATATGTTATGTGCAGTTGGAACAAATATGTAATAAAGTCTATGACGTAATATTAGATTCTCCAAACCAGATTATATTTTGTTTTTAATAAAAATCACAGATTTTACGTTGCCCAAATCCAACATGTAGTTAGTTTTTCCACGGTTATATCGTTTCTGGGCGCACAAAAAGAGTCATTGTGGTTGTATATTATGTAGACATAATAAAGGAAAAAGCTTCTTCAAGAAGAAATTAATAGCCGGGAACTATACACCAAGCGTTTCGTGTGCTACAAATGTGAAAAGCAGTAAAAAGTATTATATTATGAGCCTTCAGATTAGATATTACTTTATAATATCCCCCTCAGCAAAGATCAAGCATGATATATCCCAAAGAGAATTTACTATATCCTGGGCTGTGTTATGAAGTATAACCTTACTTACGTATATAAGTATACAGGATGATTGAAAAACATTAGCTCAAGATAGGGATGTATGGAGAGCTTATATCCGCGCGGCCATGAACCTAAGGGTTCGATAGTGCCAGTGAGTTAGTTACTTAGTTAATATAACCGTGTTTTGTGAATATATTATAGGTTATTATTATTATTATTATTATTATTATTATTATTATTATTATTATTATTATTATTATTATTATTATTATTATTATTATTATTATTATTATTATTATAGTCCACCGCTGTGGTCTCGAGGTAGGGTGCTGCCTTGTCACGCAGCGGGCCAGGGTTCGATCCCCGGTCGGGGCAGTTTTTCTAGGTGAGGTTTTTATCGGGGTTTTTCCTCGCCTGTAAGACAAATGTCAGGAAAACTTTAAGGCCCAAACGGTCCCCGGAATCATATGGCCATCATCCTTATCATTATCATCCTTATCATTGTCATTATCATCAACATCCTTCACCGGTGTGGAAAGCAACGGGAAGCTACCACACCTACACAATTCCCTAGTAAAGCTGCAGGCATATCATGAAAGTGCTATGATTGCAGTGAAGGACCTGCCTTCGGGCAGAATTACTATGGATGGATTATTATTATTATTATTATTATTATTATTATTATTATTAATATTACTATCATTATCACTTTTAATTTTTTTTTCCTAATCAACTCTATACTGTGCAGTGTATGCCTATTATGTATTATTACAGTCTTTCTAGTTTAACTTTACGAGACATTTGTAGAATGAGACAAATCTACTCGCCTCTCTCATCGCACCAGTGTTGTCGGTTTTCTTCACCAGATGTTAATAGGGAAAGGGGAAGAGGAAAACTGACAACAGGGTGGGTTCTTTCTTTTGTATCTGACTAAAGCGGACAACGATCTATACCCTTGTATCTCTCTCTCTCTCTCTCTCTCTCTCTCTCTGCCAAGT
The DNA here is from genome assembly GCA_030220185.1 of Diploptera punctata. Lineage (NCBI taxonomy): Eukaryota > Metazoa > Arthropoda > Insecta > Blattodea > Blaberidae > Diploptera > Diploptera punctata. Next base: position 1,660,529 of record JASPKZ010009820.1, read on the forward strand.
TAAGCCAGCTATACAATAATCAACTTGTAGATAATTCATAATTGTTAATATATATAATTTGACCCTGGTGAAGTGGAAGAGAATGCTTTATGGTATTAACTTCATAAGGTAAAATAAATAAATAAATGTATTATGTACGGTAATGTGTTACATACGTTAATTGTTCCAAAAATCTCTAAAGGATGGTGAAAACCCCCCATTCAAATCGGTAAAGTAGTTTTTGAGTTTACGATGAGGAATAATTCTATTTATTATTTCAGAGGTATTTTTCTTTATTTCATTTTTTTGAGCCTTCTTCCATAGAAGACTCTCCCCTACTATTGACATTGGGTCCCTTTGACCTCCTGCGGGAATTTTACCCTTTAATCCCCTTCAATTCATAAAGGACAGACAGACTCACAGACGTTCATATATATATAGTACCTAATACCCGGCGTGCGCTGCTACACCTAAGTAAATGATTTCTTTTTTGCGTTTAGTTGAATAAGTAGAAGGAAAAATAAATATAAATTTATATCGGTATTATTTTTAGCTACTCGTGCTGATTACCCGGGGTTGCCCGGAAATCTACGAATCCCGATGCACTTGGCATAAATGAGCTGAAAGACAAAATTCGTTATTTTATAAAAGAATACTCGCTGTGCGCTGCTATGCTTGCCCGGGAATCTATTTATCCCGATCATTTTGGCATCAATGAAAGGCAAAAATGGTTATTGTGAGTTACCCTTAAAAAGATAAGCGTATGCTGTCACGGACTTTTCTATAGAGTTTTTGTGATATTCAATTCTGTGCACAATAATTTTGTGTGTTTGTTATGGTTTAGGCAGTGTAATCCATTTAAGCTTACAAAAAGCTACATTTTTTGACATTTTTTCACTACAGAAGGTGGTTTTTAAGGGTGAAGAGCTTGAGCAATAAAAACTTTTATAACCTATGACCTTGCCGGGAAATTCCTGAACATTTTGCAAAAAGCCTCATGACAATCTGAAGAATGGTATGGCAGCACATGCTTGCCCGGGAATCGACTTATCCCGATATCCTTGGCATCAATGAAAGACAAAAATGGCCATCTGTAAAAGATAAACATATGCTGTTGCGGACTTTTTTGTAGAGGTTTTCGAAATATTCAATTCCGTGTACATTAATTTTGTATATTTATTATGGTTTAGGCAGCGTAAGCCATTTAAGGGTAAAAAAGGGACTTTTTCACGTTTTTCACTACAAAGGATGTTTTTAAGGGTGTAGGAGTTGAGCATCTCAACTCTCTCATAGCCTATGTCCATCCTGGGAATCCCCTAAACATTTTGCAAAAAAAACCCATCGCAATCGGATCAATGGTATGGCCGCGCATAAATACGAACAAAGAAACTAACAAATAAACATTCATTTTTATATATTAGATGCATAACACATAAAGATAAGACGAAACTCGGGTTCTAAAAAGCATATCTCTATATTTTTAAATGAAAGAAACATGAACTGGATATAAACCATTTTTCTATTGAAGTTTTCTGATCGTGTCTGTAGCATTAAGGTCAAATTCTAGTAATTATAGTTGAGTTTGGTTCTTATCTACTTGATTATTTGTTATTGCTCAAAATAATACTATTTGTGTTCCATAAGGCACCAACAAAACAGAATTAGGCTTCCGTCCGAGAGAGCGGTGAACCATTAAGCGTGATTCTGTCGGCCCGTTTCTTCCGCACGGCGTGGCGACGCGTCAGTTCAGAGTTTTGTCACGAATTCACGATTTAACAGCAACGGGAAAAATAATGATTTTCTTACTATTTAGCCCTTGCACGTCTATTACAATTACAATTAAAAAAAAACGAACTACTCGATGTGGGAATTAAGGACACGTAGCGTGTACAACCTGCCAATATTAGCAAACATGCAAAAGTGTGTTAAGCAAAGACTTTTATTTCAAACCATGCAGTTTTATTTTGCTACTTGGTTTAATTTTAAACAAAACTCAATGATGCGACAGGCATAATGCCATTGGGCTACCAACCGGCTTCTGGCTTCACATCCACATGAGTGTAGACATTTCTGCAAGTATTTTCCAAGAACTTGAATCCGCTACCTATTGTAACTACCCAAACTACTCACGACATTGGGTGATCATTGATTACACATTGACCGAAATTCCACGTAAAAAGTCTTCCTTCATGAAGCATTTTCTGCGGACCTTTGGCAAAAGCATTGCGGTAAAGGCTAGGGAAGTGTTTTGTGTGGAGTGTAGCATTGTGTGGTGCAGAGACTTGGACATTACGACGGAATGAGGAAAAGCGATTGGAAGCTTTTGAAATGTGGATATGGAGAAGGATGGAGCGTATAAAATGGACAGACAAAATAAAAAATAAAGATATGTTAGACAGATTTGGTGAAGGAAGAATAATGCTGGAACTCATAAAGAAGAGGAAAAGAAATTGGATTGGCCACTAGCTATGAACAAACTGCCTGCTGACTGATACTCTAGAAGGAATGGTCAACGGAAAGAAGGTTAGAGGCAGATGATGGACAATATTAAAATAAATGGTTTGTATGCGGATACAAAATGTGAGGCTGAGAGGAAAGAGTGGAGAATGCTGAGTTTGAGTGAAAGACTTGCCTTTGGGGAGAAGACTATGTATGTATGTAATAATAATAATAATAATAATAATAATAATAATAATAATAAAATAATTCCATTCCATCCCATAGTGTTCTGCCCAAGGAGAGTTCTTTCACTGTAATCATAGCATTTTCATGCTATGCTTGCAGCTTTACTAGGGAATTATAGGTGTGGTAGCTTCCCGTTGCTTTTCCACAAATATAATAATGATGATGATTATGATGATAATAATAATAATAATAATAATAATAATAATAATAATAATAATAATAATAATAATAATAATAATGTTTTTTATTCTAGAGGAGTTAAGGCCATAAGGCCTTCTCTTCCATTCAACCAGTACAAGTTACAAATACACATTTAACAGTAAATGATTATATAATACAATATAACTAACTCACTGGCTCCATCGGACCCGTAGGTTCATGGCCACGCGGACATAAGCTCTCCATACATCTCTATCCTGAGGTAATGTTTTCCAATCATCCCCTGCATAATCTACTTTCCTCAAATAATGGATAACATTATTCTCCCACCTCATTATTGGTCTATGAACTGGGCATTTTCCTTCTGGTTTTCCTACAAGGATCTTCCATGCACCTCTTTCATTCTTCATTCATGCCACTTGTCCTGCCCATCGCAGTCTGCGAGACTCAACGTTTCTTATTATATCTGGCTTCCTATAAAGACCACGTAGTTCACTCTTATGTAGTTTTCTTCATTCACTGTCTGTTCATTTTTTTTTTGCCCAAACATTTTCCTAAGAACTTTATTCTCAATACTCGTAATCTTCTCCCCTCCCTTAATGTAAGAGTCCGTGTTTCGCATTCATATAATATAACTGGTAGATAAATAGTTTTATGTATTTTAATTACCAAATAATTTTATCAACTTTAAAATATCATAAAATGTTACATAAAACATTATTTTGTATTCGGAAGCCCAGATTTAAAAAAAAAAGTAGAAACGTTGAAATTAGGGAAATTATGAAAACTGAAAGAAATATTTTATAGCCAATTGAAGAAAGAAATTTCTTAGTAAAATATAAATAGCATAATAGAGAGAGACTAGTTTAATATCAAATATATTTTTCACTTTATATGGTCTGCGGTACCGGTATTTATAATCACGGAAAATCTCAAGTTGTTTCGAAAAGTACGGTATAATCATGTCGTTTTCTGAATAACCGGCCATAAAGGAGTTACAAGTTCAAAAACTTCCGACAAACGACTTAACGACACGTCAGGTTTCGAAAAGTCACGAATAAAATACAACACTATATATATATCCAGTTGAACCACAAGTTACAAGCAGCTAGATGCGATCTGAAGACACAACAACTGCCTCTCTGGCTAACTAATTAGTTAACAAGCTTCCTAACTGGCTAATTAACTGGGTGTCTAACTGCTTGCTATTAGCTAAATACACGTTTTTGGTGCCATTAGTTTCTAATAAAATTTTGAGAATTTTATAGTCAGATTCCCTAACCCATTGACTTAGCATATTTTAGTTCATTCGATTATATTTTATTATCTTGATGCCTTATAAATTAGGTCTACTTACATGCAACTAATTTTCATTCAACAAATTACAAACAATTTTATACATGTTAATGAAGTGATATGAGGTTATAATTTTGTTTTAAAATGTTCGCATTTTGTGGAACATTCTGCATGTAAAAATAATAATTGGGAGACGAAATTATTGAACAAGTATCCCACTTTAAATATTTAAGATGTGATATCAGCTATGGATATGACAATAGTACATTGCGATACAAGTAAGGTAAGCACTTGTTACTGATGGAGAAAAAGTTTGAAAAAAAACGAGGCGCTTGCGCCCAGTTTTTTCAATTTTCGAGATCTGTTACGTGCTTACCTCATGTGTACTGCATACTATTTTTTGGTCGATGTGACTAATTTTTATTAAATATAGTAATAAATGAATTAAAATATTGGTTGGATGTAAATGAATTCTATGAGAAAGAAACATTTGGTGATCGTTGCTATGTAGCTTTTCATTTGTTTTATTATAAGCAAGGATTGTTGGCTGTGGAGACATTTTTATATGTAGTACCGTGATTAGAATCTGTTTGATAATTTTATTATGGAAGGAGTCATGGTAGATGATAGAGAAATTGAAGAAGCCTGGAGAGTGGGATGTTCTGCATTAATTCCAGAAAAGTCTAAACAAATGTACGAGTTAGAGTACAAAACATTCAAGAAATGTTTTATTTTACTTACCGAACGTGTGTTTTTTGAGTCCTTATCAGCATTGCGATTTCTTTTGTTTGCATAGCTACCAGGTTAGATGTGGGAACGTTGAATTACTTCCAGTAACAACAATATTGGTAAGTATAAGAAATTTGTCACATCGACCAAAAATATATTAAACATAAAAATTCATCAGTTTCAAGCTATTTGTGGTACAATAAATAGAACATTGAATAATAAAGCCCATAAACAAACAAAATTAAAATTTTATAAAACAATGGCGGTCCCTGTCCTTTTGTATGGGAGTGAATCTTGAATTACCACTACTAAACAAGAAAGTAAAATCCAAGCAGCCGAGATAAAATTTTTAAGAAGACTAAAAGGCTGCACTAGAATGGACCAGATAAGAAATGAGGATATTCGTGAAGAACTGCAGATCTACCTGCTCCATAAAAGAAAATATATTTAACAAGAATCAGTGGAAAGAATGGAAGAAAGTAAATTACCAAATAAAATCTTAGATTATTTTCCGAGAGGAAGAAGAAATGTCGGACGTCCTCGGAAGAGATGGTCTTAGATCTATTAGTGAAGACGGAACAGGGAATTAATACCTAAACCACGAAATGAAGAACAAGAAATATTTTGTTTATTCAATGTCCCAGTTTTGTCATTTCGACATTTTCTGATGCCACTCCTGGCATTGGCGTAATTATAACCCACTTCTGAGGTTGGGGTTATGTTGCCCCGATGATATGATCGGTGATGTTGAAGGTGATGATGATAGTGGTACACCAGGATAGTCCTTAATCCTTAACTCAATCTAATCGTATGAACGGTGACTATTATGTTGGCCATTTGATATTCGGGGACAGTTTGAGCTTTAATGTTTGCTGATATTTGTCTTAAAGGAGAGGAAATACCCCGAAAAACCTCACCTAGGAAATATGCCCTGACCGGGGATCGAACCCAGGCCCGCTATCTGACAAGGCAGCACGCTACTTTGAGACAATAACAGTAGACCTAAATATATTGGTAAGAGCAGTGAACAAGGGTCTGTTCCGTCGTTCGTGCATATTCGTGTTTTATGATTAAAGAAAGCACACACACATACACACACAAACACGAGAGAGAGAGAGAGAGAGAGAGAGAGAGAGAGAGAGAGAGAGAGAGAGAGAGAGAGAGAGAGAGAGAGAGAGAGAGAGAGAGTGAGAGATAATCAAAGTGAGATAGTACGTTATATATAAGTATCATGTAGCTCAGTGTTATGCCGTATTCTCCATTCACCTGTCTATTCGCTCTCTTTGGTCCAATAATTTTTCTTAGCTCTTCATTTTTAAATATTCTTAATATTTTTTCCTCTCTCAAATTAAGAGATTTTTTTCGCTTCCATATAATATAATTGTCTACATTATAAATTGTAACCGCTCAAGCGGGGTTTCTAAAGTGGGCTATGCGTCTCGGTTCAATGGGTGGCGCGCGCATCCGTTTGACCTTCACGGCACATGGATGAAGTTATTCAGCTGTAAGTTATCAAGATGGGCGAGACCGATTTTCGCTAGTGCATTGTATTTTCGCGTGTAAAATTATTCTAATTTCAAGTCTGCTCGATGGGTAAGTGATGGATTTATTCAGATATTTCCTGTAGAAATGCCACCTAATAGAGTGCAAATTCACAAAATTGTTAATAGGCTACATTTGAAAATACTGGCTCAGTACAAAACAAAACATATGTGCGCACACGAACATTTTTAACAGAAGAAAAGCTAGATGAGATTGGTGCGAATCTTGGAACATTCACCGAAAAATCACTCTCATAGTCAGCAAAACAAATAGGAGTTTGTTTCTTCTGACAACTAAGCAACAAAGTTGTTAAAATCTCAGAAGTGTTTGCAGACTCAATTATCAGTGCTGGCTTCTTTTCACCTCGCTCTTCAGACCTAACAGTGTGTGTTTTTTACTTGTGGGGTAACCTGAAAGATAAAGTTCATCGAAAAAAATTCTCACACGTTGTAGGAACTAAAATAAAACATTACGAATGAAATGAAAAACATTACAGTGGAATAATTCATTCCCGTTAGTCAGAATGTGGTTTCCCGAGTAATCCAGGAAGGAAGACACTTTCAACACATTTTGTGAGATAAGATTATATGTAATACTTTTTTATATAGTTGAAGCAGGGAAGCCACTCGAATAATGAGGGCGGGTGATGCGAGTCTCGTATCGGAGATTAAAAACACAGCTCGCGCGGTTACAACTTATAATGTAGACTCTGTATAATCATATCATATAATTAATTGTACATGTATGTACAACGTCTGATAAATCACTCCCTATTTTTAAACAGTTATAATTGTATTGTTTATTAATCAATTTTTTCGAACTATTTCCGTTAGAAATGCCACTGTTCAAGGTTTCGTTTAACATCAATTTTTAGATAACTAAATAAGCTCCAACAATCTCAACATATTTTCAAAAGGAAACAGGCAGGCCTATACCGTATTTAATATTGCTGCCAGCAGGATGTTTAGTGGAACATTGGTTAACACATCGGATATTGTTGCTTACAATTCATGCTAATTTTCACACGAGATCCTACAGTCCAGCCACTCAATCTCAGGCTCTGACGTTTTCACGACAGTGTTGCCGATATGGATATTCAGTGGGAGGGACCGCTTTATGTATGCGGTTAGCAGAAATACAGCTGACAATATCTCAGCAATTTCAAACCGTACTAGCGCGCTATAGCGGCGTCAACCATTCCCTTATTGGCAGTAGAGGGCGAGTTTCTCTTTTTACCCCTCGTACAACCTAAACGTCAGAGCCGGACATCTAGCGGCTGGATTTGTTGGGGTTCTTCGTGAACATTTCTCGTGTCCTCGAATCTTCTGGCCTTCCTGTTCTCCTTGCATCGCTCACACTGTCTGTAGTTACTAACTTTACATGTCAATTTATAATACATAACACAGAAATAAGACAACAACTAAAAATAGAGGAATTAAATTCAACATTAGAAAAATACAGAACAAACTGGAAAGAACACTTGGCAAGGATGACTGAAAATAGAATACCAAAAGCAGCATACAACTATTCACCACGAGGAAGAAGACGCTTGGGAAGACCAAGGAAAATATGGAAAGAGCCGCAATTTGGAGCCCGAACAGGCTAGTAAATAAGCCTAAACCGTGAAGAAGAAGAATAAGATAATTGTTTTTGCATCCAGTGTTGCTTTACTGATCCTCAACACCCCATAAAAAGCTGCTATATTCGCCCGCTTTTCAATACTCAACACAGGCGGCAGTTCAATTGAAATAAAATATTAAAATGATGTTAAATAAAACATCAAGAAATAGTGTTTCTAATAATAGTAGTTCTAAAAAAATGATTAATAAATAAAGTATACTTACTTAATACTTAATACAGGCTTTTCACTTTACAGCAGTTCGCCCTTGATTCCTGCTTTCCAGAGATTCCTGTCTTCCCATTGTCCCTCTTCCATACTCCTCTTAATCATGGCATCATACTCGTATTTCTCCCCCTCTTCCTTCTGCCTGGTACCATCCAATCCAACACCTGTTTAGGCCACTGATCTTCCGACATCCGTTGCACATGTCCACACCACAGTAAAGCTCTCTTTACTATCCTTTCGATAACAGTTTCTTGTGCACGCATTTCTTGTCTGATACATGTATCTCGAATATGTTGTAGCCTGGATATTCTCATACTTCTCCGTAATCCATCCATTTCTGTCGCCAAGATTCTTTTCTGCATCCTTTCATTTATTGTCCAGCTTTTTGATCCATATGTAAGTATACTTTCTATTATTGTCTGAATAACCTCTTTTTTTGTTTTCTGGTCAAATTTCTATTCCATAAAAGACCATTCAGGGATCTAATCGCCTTCCTTGCACAATTTACTCTGTTAATAATATATTTTTCACAAGTACCAGATTTATCTATTATAGATCCAAGATATTTAAATTCAACACGTTTAATTATCATATTATTTATTTGTAGGTCTTCTGAATTTCCTCCGATTAACATATATAGTATAACTATTTAAAAATAGGAAGTGACTTAACAGACATTCTATATTATAGAATAACCACCGCATTATTAGTTTTACATTTTGCGAGAGGTTGGGAAGATGAGTTCTTGTAAAATATAGAATACTAACATTTTCATAGTTGAACTTCATTCCTATTTATAATTATTATCGTTTCTATATATTTAACACCGCCATTTCTTCAGAATTTTCCTCACTTGTTTTTAGAGTCCATTCCTATTTAATAACGAGTTCCTACATGTCACTATGCATTTCATCATCATCATCATCATAATCCAGTATCATGGCAGCTGCCGCCGTCTTCCGGAAACCAAACGCCATTCCTCTCTGTCCATCCATTGATCTTCCTCCATTCCTCTGAAATTCATAGCCGCTTGTACACCTTCTATTCAAGGTTTTCTTTGGTCTTCCTTTCTTCCTCCTTTTCATTCGGATCCATTCCATAACAATTTTAGGCAATCTTTGTTCTGGCATTCTTTTGACATGGCCATACCACTGTAATATTTTCTTTTCTATAATGTCTATGAAGTCCGGCTCCTCTTGTACACCCATAATTTCCCTTATTGTATTTATTTCGTATTCCATACATTCTAGATTTTCCAGCTGATCTTCTTAAAACATCCATTTCTGTACTTAATATTATTTTCATTTCCCTGGTAGGAATTTGCCAAACTCCAGCACCATATGTTTAAATGCTTTGAATTGTGGTTTGATATATTTGTAATTTTCTATTCTTTTGTAATATTTTTGCTCCTCCAAACAGAGTTTAAAGCATTTATTGTTTATTTTGTTTGTGCGATTCTATTTTTAATTTCCACTGTGTTATCGCCTGAATGGTCTAATTTTGTTCCTAAATAAGTGCATTAAATACTAGGTTTTAGTTCTTCTCCATTGTTGAAATTTATATTTTCTATTTCTTCTCCTATACACAGACATTTTTCTCTATATTTATATAAATTCATATTTAATTCTATTAATTTTTACTTCTATGCGCAACTTTTGTTTTACTTAAATATAATGTTTGTATTAACTTGTACTGTTTCGTCACCATCGCCTAATAAAACTGAAATAAAATGAATCAAATTATGAGGTGGAATAAAATAATTCTTCGAAAGAAAAAGAAAAAACTAGCTAGGCAATTTTCAAAAGAATATAAAACTATGCAGTATTTCCAAGCGGAGTAAATGTGTCATTGTGCCTGTTATTATATTTAAGTGGACTTCGGTATACTGAGTAGAAAAACAAACTAAAACAGAAGAAAAAATCACATGCGAATTGAAGAAAATCGCATATAACTGAAGCCCTATAGAATTTCTTGACAAACACTGCTAAACATTAGTAAAAAAAGTAGAACAATACAATTTTTTTCTTAAACTCGTGCTGTATTTCAGAAAAGATTGTAGATGCCAATTATGGCTATTAATTTTTTTCTCTTCTTGGTGTTTGGTGACTAATGATACGCATTATCAGTCATATGCAACTGTGAATAGAAATCTAGTGGCAAAACAATAACACAAAATTAAATATAATATGTTTATTTCGTACTAAAATAATAAAAAACCGTACCGCAGGTAAATTAAGCGAACTCCTAGCAAATAAAGTTCATGATTCGATATTTTTGGTTAATGAATGTATACTTATTTTGAAATTATATCGAATATATTGAGAGAAAAGAAACATAGCGACTCCTACAGCGATTTTTAATTTTCATTTTCCGGTAAAACCATTACTTCTAATGGTCAGATGTTGTTGATTTTTCAAGAATATGTTTACTGTTTTATTTCAATGGCGTATACCGAGTTTTGCTGCAAAATATAGAAAATTTCGTCCGCTAGAGCGATTTTAAAATTTTGTTTGAGGTCAATACGCACTCGTAAGGTCCGATTTTGTTGGTTAAAGAAATTGATCGTATATTTTTAATTAATTACTATACGCGGAGACCATATCAACTAACTAATTCACTGGCACTCTCGGACCCGTAGATTCATGGCCGCACGGACATAAGCTCTCCATATATCTCTTTCAATCATCACCTGTATAATTTACTTCTTCAAATCATGGTTAACGTTATTCTCCTGCCTCATTCTTGTCCTACATACTGGGCGCTTTCCTCTGGTTTTCCTACAATGAGTTCCATGCCCATCTTTGATTCCCCATTCGTGTCACATGTTACGCACATCGCAATCTACGAAGTCTTAACTGTTCTTATTATAGCTTGTTTCCCATAAACCCAAATAGCTCACAGTTATGACTCCATTCGCCTGACTGTTCATCTCACTTTTGTCCAAAAATTTTCATAAAAACTTTATTCACAGTCACCCGTAATCTTTTCCCCTCTCTTAAAGTAATATACATTTTTTGCATCCATATAATTAAGAGACTAACAGTTTTATATATTTTTTTACTTTAATTTTTTTGAGATGTTCGGATGTCAATAATCCCTGCAATGTATTATTATTATTGTTATTATTATTATTATTATTATTATTATTATTATTATTATTACTATTATTATTATTTTATAGGGCATGGAGTGGATGGATAGAGACGAGTGGAGAAATAAAATAAAACTTTCGGTACAGAAAGATGTATAAATATTAAAAATCTGTACATAAATAAATAAATAAATAAATAATTATTATTAATACTTACTTACTTACTCACTGGCATTATTGAACCCGTAGATTCATGGCCGCGCGGACATAACTCTCCATACACCCCTATCCTGAGCTAATGTTTTCCAATCATTCCCTGTATAATCTACTTCCCTCAAATCATAGTTAATGTTATTCTCCACCTCATTCTTGGTCTACCAACTGGGCGTTTTCCCTCTGGTTTTCCTACAAGAAGCTTCCATGCAAGTCTTTCATTCCCCATACGTGCAACATGTCCTGCCCATCGCAGTCTACGAGACTTAACTGTTATTATTTCTGGCTTCCTATAAAGACCATGTAGTTCATTGTTAGTAGTCTTCTCCGTTCACCTATCTGTTCATCTCTCTTTGGTCCAAAAATTGTCCTAAGTACTTTATTCTCAAACACTTGTAATCTCCTTTCCTCCCTTAAAATAAGAGTCCATGCTTCGCATCCATAATAATAAAATTATTAAAACTATTATTACTGTTATTATTATCATAGTATAAAATGTTGTTTTTACACGAAATTTCCATTGTAACATTTAATATATTTTTAATTCTTTATAATAAGTATAATGGATGTATATATACTGTTAGTTTGTGCTGATTGAGTGGAAGAGAAGGCCTTATGGCCTTAACTCTGCCAGAATAAATAAATAAATAAATAATAATAAATATTGTTATTATTATTATTATTATTATTATTATTATTATTATTATTATTATTATTATTATTATTAATGCATAATAGCATGCATTTCCAGAATTGACCCTATGTTTAATTTCTTTGTGCACCTCATTCCTGTTTGTAATTATTTGCTGAGAAACTTTAGTGATGGTGGTTTTGTCATTTTTAGTGTCTACTAAGTATGGTTGGGGGCACGCCGTAGCGTAGTGGTTAAGGCACTGAGCTACAAGCCGGAGGGTCGAGGGTTCAGGTCCCGTTGGGGTCAGGATTTTTAAACTGACCCAAACCGTCTGGCGGCACCATGGCCCTGGGGTCGACTCAGCCTCTAACGGAAATGAGTACCAGACGCTTGTTCTGGGGGTAAAGGCGGCCGTCACGCAGGGCTGACAACCCGGCTGACATAAAAGTGCCGATTGTCTAGAAAAAGTGGGAGCCTTAACCTCCTACTACCCCAAGGGCCTCCGGGTCTGTTGTGGAATCACATTACTTTTACTTTACTAAGTATGGTTGATGAAGTTATGTGAAAATTAAAACAAAATGAGAACAACCTCAACTGCTTAATTCCTTCGGAATTATCTAAATATCTCCTCTACTATTTAATTTTGTACTAGAGCATGCCATTAAATCTTTAGAGAATGAGGAAGGCTTACAACTGAATGGTATTAATAAGCTGTTAGTTTATGCTGATGATGTAGTATTATTGGCCGATAGCGAGGAGATACTAAAGGCCAACACGCACACACTATTGAGTAATACTAAGAAATTAGGACTGGAAGTAAATATCAATAAAACTACATATATGGCCACACGTAGAAATTCATTATATAATGGAAATGGACAGCTAATGACAAATGAGGGAAATTTTGAAGGAAGTGGCTGAATTCAAATACCTAGGAACAATAATCACAAATAGGAATGAGATGCACAAAGAAATTAAATATAGGCTCAATTCTGGAAATGCATGCTATTATGCATTGCAGAGACTCTTGATGTCCCACCTCCTTTCAAAAAATGTTAAACTGAAAATATATAAAACTATTATTCTACCAGTTATATTATATGGGTGCGAAACATGGACTCTTACTTTAAGAGAGGAAAGGAGATTACAAGTATTTGAGAATAAAGTACTTAGGAAATTTTTTGGACCAAAGAGAGATGAACAGACAGGTGAATGGAGAAGACTACATAACAATGAACTACATGGTCTTTATAGGAAGCCAGATATAATAAGAACAGTTAAGTCTCGTAGACTGCGATGGGCAGGACATGTTGCACGTATGGGGAATGAAAGACTTGCATGGAAGCTTCTTGTAGGAAAGCCAGAGGAAAAACGCCCAGTTGGTAGACCAAGAATGAGGTGGGAGAATAACATTAACTATGATTTGAGGGAAGTAGATTATACAGGGAATGATTGGAAAGCATTAACTCGGGATAGGGATGTATGGAGAGCTTATGTCCGTGCGGCCATGAACCTACGAGTTCGATAGTGCCAGTGAGTAAGTATTATCTAAATAACTTAGGCCTACTTGTAAACGAAGCTCTAGCGCATACAGCAGCTGGATAATAATATATTCTGTTTATAACACAACTTTTACTTTGTTCTTGCATTATCGAGCGAATTAACACTTGCCCTGCTAACAATACAAATCGTATTTATAAATTTTAAATAACTTTTCCTTCCCTTTCTTCTCTTCTACGCACCCTAAAACTCGCAAGGACATTACAAGGAGATTCTCCTGACATAACAAAGTATTGTTTAATAGTAGGCAACAGAATACTACATTACGTATAAAGCTAAACAAGTGATGCTTCATGCTGAGAAAATTAATTACAGCGAAATTCAATATTATGGTTATTTCACAGTGTTATTTAAAACAACCCGCTAAAAACAGATTAAGGAATTAATTTTGTCTGTACACCAAAATTCCAAATTCTAAGAATAGGAATTATGATGGTATTGTACTTTAAGTTGGGAGGGAAAACTGCGAAGTGAAAGCTCTACTGTGCTTCTCCCATCTGTGGAATGAAATCAACTCTAAGAGTGTTATGTAGTCAGTCAGGTTGTTCCCGGTTTCGATACACATCAAGCATTCACAGGACTCATACAGACAGTACTAAAATAGTTACTAAGTTAAGAGATAGTCAGAATTGATAATGTAAATATGTAATATAGTGCATAAACAAAAGTATGATTAGTATTAGAATTAAGTAAAGTAAGTAATTAGGAACAGAAAATAGTTATTAAGTTATAGATAGTCAACAATTTATATTTGAAAATATACACCTTGTTATATGAAAAGTAATATAAGATAATTTGTATCAGCTTTTAAAAAGCATGTAATATTACTTTGTAATGGGGCATGCTGTTGATTCAATAAAGAAAAAAAAAAGAAAAATACAGACAGAGTACTGAGGAGGGATCCTAATTAGCTCCCGAAATCGCTCTAATAAGAAGAATATTAGGTGAGGTGATACAATTTTTTCTTAACTAAACAATACCTCATAGTGTTAATACCTAAAACGTGAAAATCATTATATATATATATATATATATATATATATATATATATATGTATATATATAAGGTGCACGCCATAGCGTAGATGGTTAAGGTAACACGCATCAAACCAAAAGGTCAAGTGTTCGACGTCCCGGTGGACCCAGGATTTTTAAACCTATCAAAGCCTTTTTCGACTGACCTTTAACTGAAATGAGTACCAATCTCTTGTTCTGAGGGTAAAAAGGCCGTCACGCAGGGCTGACAACCCAGCTGACATCATGTGCCGATTTTCTAGAGAAAGGGGAGTCTTAAACTCTTACTTCCCCACGGGTCTCCTGTGGCCTATAGTGAGATCACTTTCCCATATATATATATATATATATGTTATATTGCAGATTTTCGCGGATATAAGTATGAATAAGAAAGTTTTCTTGGGTTTTCCGCGTCATGGATTCAAGTTCGGCCTCTGGCCACTGATTCCGACGTTTCGGCATGATCCCACATGTCATTATCAAGGAATGATAAGTTCGAGTCACAGGTTTAGGTCTTATATAATAAAATACATGCCGAAACGTCGAAATCAGTGGCCAGAGACCGAACTTGAATCCAAGATGCGGAAAACCCAAGAAAACTTATATATATATATATATATATATATATATATATATATATATATATATATAAAACATGAAAAGAAAAATAAATGCCTGAGTCGGGATTTGAACCCGAGTTTTTAAACTTTGTACGTTTAGCGCTCTAACCATCTGAGCTACTCAGGAATCCTAACATAAACATTTATTTTTCTTATATATGTATAATGAGCTCGTTAATTACATTCTACAATAATGCATGTGAAACATGGACTCTTACTTTAAGGGAGCAGAAAAGATAAGGAGTATTTGACAAACTTCTTAGGAAAATACTTAGAATAAAGAGAGACGAACAGATAGGTAAATGGAGAAGGCTACATAACAGTCAGGTACATGATCTTTATGGAAAACCAGATATAATAAGAGCGGTTAAGACTCGTTTACTGCGATGGTTCAGAACACGTGGCACGAATGGGGAATGAAGTAATGGCATGGCAAATTCATGTACGGAAACCAGAGGGAAAGCTCCTAGCAGGTAGGCTAAGAATGAAGTGGGAGAACAACATTAACAATGATTTGGGAGAGAGAAATTATACAGGGATGATAGAAAACATTAGCTCAGGATAGGAATGTATGGAGAGCTTATGACCGCGCGGTCATGAACCTCCATGTTCGATAGTGCCAGTGAGTTAGTTATCTTTCCTTGCTTTATTTTCTAAATATCTCCTTAAGGTTCGACATATTAATGATACCGTATGCTATTTTTTATTTCAAAATTGGGTGTTTCGCATCAACCGGCTATTTAAAAAATCGATTCCGCACTGGCTCGTGAAGTAAGTGTACGTACACTTTTAGTGCCAAATCTTTAAATATAGCCCTACTATTGAAGAACATGTAATCGCCATCAGTCCTATCAGAGATTCTGTGTTTTCATCTATCTATCTATCTATCTATCTATCTATCTATCTATCTATCTATCTATCTATCTATCCATCTATCTATCTATCTATCTATCTATCTATCTATAATGTCATACCCTAAATGTTGAGCCATAGCCTCTCCTTTGTTATGAATTACTACACCAAGTTAATTTAGTTACCTTATTTGTCCATAGATCCTCCATGGTATCCTTACCTTGTCGTGGTGGAGTGGCTTGCGTGCTTAAATGATCCCGAGAGCTATGCCGGCGGTAGCATTGCTGCCGATAAGGTTACCCATGCCGGACTGGTCGTAGGTGATAAGCCAGACGAAAAAAGTACCTTGGTCGAAAGAGTGACGATCTTTCACCGTAAAAATACAACCGTCAAGAAATGCGGACATGGGTTACACTGGGGTAAAATTTTCCGGAGGTCAAATAGTCCCCCATTCGGTTCTCCGGGCGGGGACTACTTCAGGGAACCCATGCCAAAGGCTCAAACACAGGGACATGTTAAGACTTTATACAATAGCGGGGCACTACAGATATTAATGCGGGAATAGGATAAATCGCCCTTGGATATAGTCGCTTTACAGGAAGTTAGGTGGCCAGGAGAAGGTAGTCAGGAATCAGAAAGGTTTATTGGAAAGCATTAGCTCAGGATAGGGATGTATGGAGAGCTTATGTCCGCGCGGCCATGAACCTACAGGTTCGATAGTGCCAGTGAGTAAGTAAGAAACAAACGGCAATGAAATCATATCTTCATAAACGCTGATCTAAATTTTGTTATCATACGCTAAGTGCCAAATGTTCCCGCTCTTAGATTGTTGAAGCATAACTGTCAAACAATAAAAATTACTTATAATATCCAGTATTGTTAGTTTGGCGTTAAAGTAAATAACGAAGATTGACGTAAACTTTAATAATGGCGCATAGCCGGTTGATGCACAACGTCGTCCAATTATGGTAATACATAATTTCCCTAACAATCCTCATATAGTAATTGATCTTTGAACTGCTCCCATCCTATGTCTGATAATATAATTTATTTTGTTTAATTTTCGTACAAATAAGAAAAGTCACCCTTACTATCTTACTATCAAACCAACAATGGTTGAAGTGCAATACTCTAATTCAAAGTTTATCCACTAATATTCAGGTTACTGCAATCCTTTACAACAGAACAAAGGACATCTCTCCAGGCCGTTATCATTTAGATGTCTTGACAGTTCGCACTTAGTTATTCTATTGTTCAGCGGTGAGATGTATAAAGGGACCTCAGTTAACCTTGTTTTACCTCATTCATGTTTAACTCCTCAACTAAGAAGGACATATATCTCATCTCTCAGATAAATCAAATTTTACAATAAAATGTATCCCTTAGAACATTAGTTCTCAAATTATGCTCCGTGGATTCCCAAGGACCCCTTAGAGTTATCAGCGGATCCGCGGGTATCATGTATATTTAAATAAATAATGTAGAATATCTATAGTTTTCGGGGATTCTATTACACCATGACACCAATATATATTCAAATAAAAAACTTAAAAAAACGCATAATTTATTATTGCAGTATACGAATTACATTATTATTATCTCAGAGAAATGCATATGTTGATTTTTCCAAAAAAAATGTGAAAAATATCATAAAATAAAGTGATAGGTTGAGCTCAAACCAACCTAAGCAGCATATTTGTAATGTGAAGTGTGTATTAGATAAGACGAACATTGTGGGAAATAATGAAGGTAAGAGGGTACCCGGCTCAACTTATAGAAGGAATAAAAAGTCTTTATAATGGCACGAAGATTATCCTTAATTTAGATAATTATTCCAGGCAATAAATTTTAATAATCAAGAAGTTCGACAAGGGTGTATATTATCACCTACATTGTTTAATATATATTTTGACGATATTTTGGAAAAAATCAAGTCCAATAGGAATACAAATTAATAAGGAAATGTATATGAATATTTTAATGTATGCAGACGATCTGGTAATTATACAGAAGTCAGAGGATGATTTACAAAGAGCCATTTACATGTTGAATCAATTAGGACTCTATTATAATCTCAAAGTCTCAACTTCAAAAACTATGTTAACAAAATTATGTTAAAAATCCATCTTGGCCCCCAAAAGTTTCTTCCTTAATATGTTTTACACTACATATGTCAGTTCCATATGCTGTAACACTTGGGCAATTCTTCTGTACTTGTGCATCGTTGTGTTTTTCTATATATACTTTTTTTGTAATAGGCTAGAGTTATTAGTGAATAAAGGGGTAAGACAAGGCTCTGGCATCTCACAAGTATTACTTAATTTTAATAAAATAATATAGTCATATATTCTAAATCTTCATAATCTGAAGGAAGACGAGGCAGAGGAAGACCTAAAACCTCCTGGAGTCAGGGAATACGTTTATACATGAAGGGGAAACATCTACAACCAGGAGATTGGATGGACCGACAAAATTGGCTATTAGGAATCGGACGATGTCAAAGACATTAATCAACCGATGATCTATCTGTATAAAATAATATAGACGCAAAACATTATTTTTCAACAATGAATACAAATTTCTATTAATGAAACTCTACAAACACTTTTGTATGTATTTAGTATTGTTCCAACCTCAGAGGATGAATTACAAATGGGAGCACATCAATTAAATAATATAGCCAAACAGTTGGATTTTAACATATTTTTCCAAAAAAAAAAAACAAAATCTATGGGTATGTGTGGAAAACACTTACAAAGAGTTAAAATAGAATTTGATGGAAAAATCATAGAACGACTTTCTGAATTTGATAACTTCGGTAACCTAATATCTGATATAAACAATGCCACAGAGATAAAGTTACAGAAATACAATGCAATAAAGGGAATCATAAAAATAAATTTTGGTAAATAAATGTCAATCGCAACCAAATTTAGATTACACAATATAACTGCAAAATCAGGACTGAAATACAGCAGCAAAAATTGTATACTAAATTCTAAAATCAAATCAAAATTGCAAGCGGCAGAGATGAGATGTTTATGTCCACTCCCAAGGTTTGACAAAAATGGACAAGCAAAGAAACACAGGTTATAAGCTTTAAATTAAAAATTAAAAATGTAACTAATTAACTCATTGGCGCTATCGAATCCGTAGGTTCATGGCCGCGCCGATATAACCACTCCACACATCCCTTTCCTGAGCTAATGTTTTCCAATCATCCCCTGTATAATCTACTTCCCTCAAATCATGATTAATGTTATTTTCCCACCTCTTTCTTGGTCTACCAACTGGACGTTTCTTTGGGTGTTTCATGTAAGAAGCTAAGATATAGTTGAAGAGATTCATAATTATCAAAGCAATTGGTTACAACATATCTAAAGAATGGACCCATCTCGCTTACCTAAATTAGGATTACGGTATCAACCTATGGGATTTCGAGATAAAGGAAGGTCAAAATTAAGAGTTATTGAATTTTATACCAAGTATGTTTTTATGGTGATTTTTGTTGAGATCTCGTAACATGGGTCTTATTTTAATAAAATTTAATTTAATTACTACGTAAAATAAGCTTAAATTTTATGGAACTGACCAAACACATCTAGAGATCTCATAAGAACAGGCTCAAACGATCTAAACCTACATAATTTATTGATGATGACTGTTAAATATCTGAATATTTTTAATCTATTTGCTTTTTATCATCGTTACTGCCTTTATATAATATAACTTCTATTTTTATTTTTAATTTTCCAATTCTTCAATGTCTTAATTTTCTAATTGGACGATGTTAAGTATCAACCGGCCAAGCGCCATTAAAATTATATTTTGATGTCATCTGTTGCACTGACTCATGAAGTAAGTGTACGCACACTTTTAGTGCCAAAATCTTTAAATGTAGTCTTATTATTGAAGAAAAATGTAAACGCCATCAGTCCTATCAGAGATTCTATGTTTTGTAACAAACGGCTATGAAACGAGATCTTGATAAATGCTAATCTAAATTTCTCATCACGCAGCTAAGCACCAAATGTTCCCGCACTTAGATTTTTGATGCATAAATGTCAAACTAGGGAAATAACTTGCAATATCCAGTATCATATATTGGTGCTACAATAAATAGTGAAGATTGACTTGAACTTTAAACGTATTTTCTCGAAACTAGACAGAGTGGGTGAAAGAAGAACAATGCTGGAACTCATAAAGAAGAGGAAAAGAAATTGGACTGGCCACTGGCTAAGAAGAAACTGCCTGCTGTAGGATGCCCTAGAAGGAAAGAAAGTTAGAGACAAAAAAAATCATATGATAGACAATATTAAAATAAATGGTTTGTATGCAGATACAAAAAGGAAAGCTGAGTTAAGGAAAGAGTGGAGAATGCTGAGTTTGCAGTGAAAGACCTGCTCTTGAGCAGAACACTATAATGAATATAATGGGCCATGGTCGGTTGATGCATAACGCCCTCCAATTGTAAATTGCTTACAGTTTAATTTTAATTTTATTTTATGTTAATAGTATTACAGACATTTTGATTAACCCTCAGGGGTCCTCATCTAGGGGATATGTGGATGGCGACCACAAGGTGCCCAAGCTGAGCAAAACATTTCTTCCACTTACTTGTGTTTTGCACTCTTTTAACTTTACTATCTAACCTCTCTTGGTTAACAATTGTTTTTTTCGACCCCGACGCTATTAGGGCATCCGAGGGCTAGGGAGTATTTCCTTTCTTCCATTTCTTCTTTCCTTTATTTTCTTTTCTTCTCCAGAAAAGCCTGACCAGAGCTATAAGATGGCAGCCCCATCACTGGTCTTGCCTTCCTTTGGCCGGCAACCAATCGAAGGGACTATTATTATGCTTTCAAGTCTTATACGAGAATTTCCCGGAAGGATGAAACGTATACAAGTTATGAAACCATCCCTTGTACAAAAAAACACCAGATTACGTTTATATAACACTTTGGCTAGACCAGTGTTGACCTATGGTAGTGAAGCATGGGCACTAAGAAAACAACATGAAAGCAGAATAACGGCTTGTGAAATGATATTCATGCGCAGAACAGCGGGTTACACCAGATGGGATCGGAAAAGGAACACCGATATCTTAAAAGAATTGAAGACTACGCCAATTTTGGAATATATTAAACAGTACCAACTAAATTGGAAACACCATCTTGAAAGAATGAGTTCAAATCGGATCCCCAAAGCTGTTTATAATTATATACCAAGAGGACGAAGATCACTGGGCCGTCCTATGAAACGCTGGAGGGAAAATTTTCTATAGGATCGTAACAGGCCTTGGCCTAATAATTGGAAGGAAGAAGAAGAAGACTTTTGATTATAATAAAATTATGCAAATCAGCGTAATTCTAACATCACTTTTGCATTTGAACGGAGTAGGCAAATAACAAAACGTTGTAAGATAACATTAAACAGTAATTTCTCCAAGTATTATGTTCTCTAACACAGTGGAAATGTAGATTAGAGGGACAGAGGATGGGGTAGATGTAGCAATTAATAAAGTTGCAAGCGTTTAATCATCCTCGCTTTATCGTACGCTGTACGTACCTTGAGGCCAAGTAATGTCCTTTTATGAAGGAAAAGGGTCACAGAAATTAGTGTTTTAGCATTTCGTTCTTTCTAATACTGCCGCATCAACTTTTCATCAAACCTGAACAGTGTACAAGTTTTCCAATCAGGATAATGAAGTAAGTTTGTCTCTTTCAATAATAGATAAACTATACATGTTGGTTATTCGTATATCAAAATGATAAAATTGTCACATTGTAGGCCTTAGTAGGTTCTTGGGATATAAGAGGGACTCCCTACACAATATACATGAGAAATCTACCGGATTGTTAACCATGCCCGATGACAGCACAAAAACATACAGCTGGTACTCATTTCTGTTAGATGCTGAGTCGACTCCAGAGTCATGATGCCACTAAAAAGTTTAGGTCAATTTAAAAATTCTGACCCCAAAGGACTTCGTCCCAGGTCCTTCTCGTTTGTAACGTAATGCCTTTACCAACTACGTTATGGTATTCCCCGTTAGTCACTTAAAATTTAGACTCACTTAAAATGTTGGATTTTTTAAATGAAAGTTTGTAAATTGGAGAAAGTTCCAAGTAAGTTATTATTCAAGTATTGGTTCTTAACTATTTTTTTACTTCATTTTTATATATAGACGATTTAACACCTAATGTAATATACGGGGTGAATCATAAATATGGCTATACGTTTGATCACGTTGTGTGATGAAAATATTACCATTACAGGAAATATGAAATTGCCGTTGGAAAGGCAATTATTCAAATTACATCAATGGAATAAAACAAAACAATGTACAACTTATGTCATTAATCAAAATGGCGTTTAATATGCAACAGCAAATTACAACTGCTGCATGGACAAAATAACGTATGCTAATGATCGTGAGGCCGCAAGACGGGCAAGACGTGAGTTTAACGTAGCATGCAGCCGTCGACTGTGGGGAAGTGGAGAAAACGACTGCTGGAAACGGGAAGGATGCAGAAAATCAAACCTCCTGGAAGACGTTCGACGCTAGCCCACAAAAATCAACCCGCCAAGCTGCACGTGAGCTTCATATCAGTCAATCGAGTGTGTGTCGTGTAATTTGAAGGATTCCCTTTCCAATGATAACAACATATTTCCTTTAATAATAATATTTTCGTCACAAAACGCGATCAAACATATAGCCATATTTCTGAATCACCCTGTAGTGTTAGGAAATTTGGTTGAATCGAGTGTTATATATCCTTTTGAGAAAGTTAGTTAATTTAATTTTTAATAGTATTATGGAATTATAGTCCCGCGCCGTAGCCGAGTGGTTAAGTCAAGATACTTTGGCGCAGAGCTACTGAACTTGCGCTGGTTCTAATCTCAATGGGGGAAGACATTTTCTTTCGGAATTTCTGCCAGTATGGGACCAGTGTCCATCTAGCATCGTGAAAAATTTGGGTACTTATATAAAACTGTTCTTTTCCCAATTCTATTATATGGATGTGAAACATGGACTCTTACTTTATATGTGTGCGTATAAATGTATAATGTACTTGTATTGATATCTAATTGTAATATGATTGTGTTTTTACACGCTTTATATTAACTTGACCTGTATCTATCTATCTATGTAACTGAATCTTTTAACGCGATTTTCGCCCACTTAAAATCATTGGATCGACTTGAAACTTTGTACACTTGTAAAAGACCCGTGACAATACAATAATTTCATATTTTGTTTCTAAAATCATGGCCAGAATCATCAGAAAATAAAAAAAAAGTGTCTTTGTAGCTATGTAACGGAATTTTTGAACACGATTTTCACCCACTTAGAAACATTAGATCGACTTGAAACTTTGTGTACTTGTAAAGGATCCGTGACAATACAATAATTTCATATTTTGTTTCTAAAATCCTGGCCAGAATCATCAGAAAATAAAACAAATGAAAACTGGTATAATAGGTTGCGGACTTGTCGACTTTTTAATCAATCGTTGTAACAACTCAGATGGTAGAGCGGTGAACTCTAATGGTATATAATTTCAGTAATCCATAGGTCGCTGTTTCAAATCCGGCTGGGAGTTTTTTTTAGAAGAGTATTACTTTTAGCTCATACTACAATAGTAGCCTATCGAATTTACAGATATTTTCATTTTTATCTTATTCTGTAAAATATTAAAACTAGAAAATAAAAAATAAATAATAGTTTTAAAAAACTAAAACAACACGCTTTATTAGAAAACTGAACTAAAAAATTGAAAAATAATTTTAATTTCCAACACGCTTGGGATAAATAATTTTACCATCAAAAGCGTGGGGTGCTTTTTATGATTTTTACATTTTCTTCTTAGAGACTTTACTTTTACCAATATCTGTTTATTATGAAATGTATTAATTGGTAAACAGCACCCCACGCTTTTGATGGTAAAATTATTTATCACAAGCGTGTTGGAAATTAAAATTATTTTTAAATTTTTTAGTTCAGTTTTCTAATAAAGCGTGTTGTTTTAGTTTTTTAAAACTATTATTTATTTTAAGTATATTATTACCAAACATCAACTTAGTGTAACGGACTGTCAACAGCACGTACGGCTTACTGCCCGTGCGATCCATATTTGTAAATAACATTGTATGTATCTTACTTTTAGTTTAATAAAGTCCTTATGTATGTACTTTATATACTTTTAACCTGGTATGTTTTTTGTACTCCATTTGTAACACTTGATTGACGAGTGCAAGATCATTACTGAAATGTTCAATTATTTTTTCATGTCTCTTTTTCGGCGATATGTTAAGTGGCAGCACTTTATTTGATATTAACCATTTACAGCTGCTTAAAGATATATGTAGGGCTATTATGATGCATTTTAAATTTGAATATACGAAGGAAATTCAGTTTCCAAATGTAAGCAAGTTCATTATTTACACAATCACAATGACATACCAAGTAGGAAAATGTACTCCCCCAACTTGAACAACAAACTTGTGTAAGGCTACACTAGATACTGTTATTATTTCTACCCCCTAGAGTGTTATAAAGCGCCCTATTATGTGACAACGATTGTGCGAATGGAGGGCGGGCAATTTATGAGGGAGTAACTCAAGAAATGTTTGTGGATAGATGGAAGTTCCATGCTTTCTCCGAGTTGCTATTTTCTTCTATTGGTTAATATACATATATCTCATTCAAATCGTCGCATCTGTGTTAAGAAGGGCATTGAAAAGCGTTACTGATTACAATAAACAGTGGATTTTAAGTTTATTTTTTAATTATTAAGTGTAACAATCTGTAGTTATCTTAATGACGTCAAGAGATGATTTACAGAGGAGGGAAGCCTTTCAATAAAAAATCCCTTAGGCAAGACAAAAGTCATGACCATGTGTGAAAAAAGGATTTTTAAAAAATTAAAATACAATGAAAAGAAAAGTTATTAAGCAAGTTGTTGGGCCGCATTTTGACTACTGTGACGTTCTACTAACTGACATATTGTCGGACAAACTGCAGCGTGTCCATAATATGTGTATCAGATTCATATTTAATGTTCGAAAATACGATCACATTTCTCCATTATTCCACGAATTGTCATGGCTACATCTAAAAGAGAGAAGAAAATCGCACTGTCTAATTCTCCTAATTAAGATCCTACATATGTACCTCGATTCCCAATTATTTATCATCCCGTTTCCAGTATCTATCCTCAAACCATAACCTAAACACAAGATCACAACATAGTCTCTTACTTAATATACCGCAACATAGGACATCACATCACTCCATGTCATATACCATCTCCACTTCTCGCAACTGGAATTCCCTACCAGAAGAAATAAAATAAGGGGCTGCCGGACATTGGCATCTTTTAAAAGAAATCTAAATTTATATTTGCTCTAAACTCGACTTCATTATTATCCAGTGTAAGATATATATATATATATATATATATATATATATATATATATATATATATATATTAATTGGTGTTTCCCGTATAATGTATCATATTTATATTATTATTATTATTATTATTATTATTATTATTATTATTATTATTATTATTATTATTATTATTATTATCGTATCATTATTGTTATTACCCTATAAAATGTTGTTTGTACATGACATTTACATTGCTACATTTATTGTATCTTTAACTGTTTATAATTAATATAGTGTATATCTATATTTGTCGAATATTTATTTGTGTTTGTGCTGGTTGAGTGGAAGAGAGGGCCTTAACTCTGCCAGAATAAATAAAGTATTATTATTATTATTATTATTATTATTATTATTATTATTATTATTATTATTATTATTATTATTATTATTATTATTATTATTATATTATTATACACTTAATTTTTAAACTTTTAAAACTCAATTTTAAAATTTTGGATTTAGACCGGATTGTATGCATTATAAGTCCCGGACACAATCTTTAGAGAGTATTTTTGCAGTTTTTGAAGTTTAGAAAATTGTGACATTTTCTGGTCAAACTGTAAGAATATAACATTGAAAAACTCAATTTTGAAATTTTGAACTTAGACTGGATTTTTTGCATTATAAACGCTTGACACTGTCTGAAGATAGTAATTTTGCAATTTTTTTAATAACCGAGAATTTTTACATTTTTTCTTAAACTGTAAGATTATAACCACGGAAAACTCAATTTTTAAATTTTGGATTTAGATCGAATTCTTTGCATTATAAATCCCCTACACAGTCACAGATAGTATTTTTGCAGATTTAAATTTTGAAAATTTTGACATTTTTTGGTTAAATTGTAAAACTATAATCATGGAAAACGCAATTTTGAAATTTTGGTATAAATAGATGACACTGACAAAAATTACAAAAATGTAAGATAAATAATGAAGTCATTAAATGTATTTTTGGAAAACAAATGCCATGAAATACTTTATTACAGCACATAGTATAGCAGTAAAGAAAACTAAAAATACAGCAGTGAAAATTGAATTTTGTACTCGAAAATGCAAATATACTACAAGCAGCCTGAATGAGATTTTTACATACACTATTAGATTTAACTTAAAACACTAAATAAACCAGTCCTAACTTACGGGAGTGAAACCTGGGTTCTGAGTGAACATGACAAATCTCGATTGGCTTTTTTAAATAAAGATACAAGAAAGATATATGTGGATTTACTAAGGAAAATGGAGAATGAGATATATCAGGAAATTATATGAGTTGTATAAATCAGATATCATTACAGATGTTAAAGTAAACAGATTAAATGGGCAGGATATACGCAGAGGATGACTAAAAAATGAAGTAGTTAGATGAATTATAGGTGGTAAGTTCGAAGTAAGACGGAGAACTGCAAGACCAAATTTAACTCGAGAATTAGTGAACGGTTGCCAAAGATAGAGAATATTGGAGAAAAATTCTGAAAGAATTTGTGCTGCTGCTGGTGGTGATGGTTATATTTAATTAGGCTAGACAAAAATAAAATAACTGGTCTTCAGTTATAATAGTCCACCGCTGTGGTCTCGAGATGGCGTGCTGCCTTGTCACGCAGCGGACCCGGGTTCGATCCCCGCTCGGGACAGTTTTCTGGGTGAGGTTTTTATCGGGGTTTTTCCTCACTTGTAAGAGAAATGTCAGGAAAACTTTAAGGCCCAAATGGTCCCCGAAATTATATGGCCATCGCAATCATCATCATTCATATTCATCTTATCATCATCTTACTGTAGTTCCTCAAAATGATATTTGTCCTCGTGGTAGAACATTCTCTATGGGGGCTCAGTTAACAATACTCCCTATTCCCTGTCTAATCTTACACTTTCGTAATCATGAAATCATTCTCTACATCATCAATCTATCTGGCTGTAGATATTTCTTCTATCAGATTTTCATAAAAGAAACTCTTTAGCAGTTTATCTCGTCTTCTAATATTATTAAATGTACAATCTAGCAAATCCGTTGACTCTATTAGTAAAACTTTTTCCAAAAAATAAATTGGCATAAATTATTGTCATGAATTTCATTATTAAGATTTCGTAATAAAATTACTTAATGCGAATTCAAGGAATGTATATAAAACATCCTGTTTACATAAGAATAATTTAAGGGTTCCCTTAAAAAAGGATGTAACAATCAAGTTCTGCGAAGATTATTTTAAATTTTTAAAATGAATGCAATATCCATACAATCTTCCCCTAGGAATGTGACGACATTTACCACACGATTGATCCTGGCGACAAGACAGTGTTCCATCTAAAATTAATGTCACATAAAATTATTGGTTACAACCTTATTCAAAAGATTAGGTCTACTTGTATCGTCAGCATCAAAATAAACCAACACTTACCTCAACAGCAAACATGAATTTCCATGCAGCGTTTGAACCTGCAAACAAATTAATAATAATAATAATAATAATAATAATAATAATAATAATAATAATAATAATAATAATAATAATAATAATAATAATAATAATCGTAATATAATAATAATTACAGCTAATCAACAATAATTTGAGTTAAAAAAATTTAGTCTATTTTTACAATAAAAAATTAGGCCTATGGTACTATGAAGTGTTGACGAAAATTTAAGAGGACTATTTAACTCATGCTCCAAATGGCAGTCAATGACCAATCACACTTCAATGAATTTTGATTTACAACCAATCACAGTCGTTTTTCACCTCCATTTTATCACTTTCATTTTATCGCTTTCATTTTATCAAGTGGCTTCCAAGTGCACAAATGTAACCAGATTCTGCTTGCGAGATATAATAGAAAAACATTCGTAGTAATTGATTATACCAAAAAAAAAAAAAAGAAACCACTGTTTGCACTTTCTTAAACGTATTATTTCCCAGGAATTAACGTTGCAGAAAAATATAATTGACATATTTACATCATAGGACATCAGAAATTAATTAATATCCTATAATTATGTGTTAGATTTTTCTCCACTAGGGAGCATTCTTAAAATATTGCGATTCTTTTTGGCAAGAAATATGATCTGGTTGCAGTGATGAAAAAACGAAACATAACGTTTCTCATTTGTTTTCAACTATTGCCGTTTACATTAAATAGGCTATATAAATGTTTTAAAATAACTATATTTAAAAATTGATTTGTGAGTAAACAGCTTAATTTTATTCGTTAAATAGTCCTAGCAAATGCCATTTTTGATTTCCAAATATCTAGATAAATTCACTCCTCATTTCGTCAGTCGTAAATTTATCGATAATTTGGAAATCACTCGTGGCATTACTTATGACAAAACACATTTTTTAGAATAATATAGGCCTAAGCAAGTTTTTAACTAATATAAAACCATAAGGCACAGAATTTTGTTCCATAGACGTAATATGAATGCAGTAATATAAGTTTTTAAAAAGCTAAACTGTTAACCACAATTCCTAAGTTTCTTTTTTTTTCAGGCTTGAGGCTCTTTAACGTGTCAAAAATGTATAGCAAGGGATCCGCGGTTTTAGTTCTCCTCCAAAAAATTATAGGTCTATATACTCAGGATTTTTACGGCCTGAAAAATCCATCCCTGGGTTCAACCCTGATCCTTGCAACCACAGGCGAGAATGATAATCTTTAGGCCTTCAGAACCGAAGTTTTGTTAAATAAAATATACATAGGCCTACCTATATACTAAAGTTCCTCGCCGTAGCCGAGATCCCTTGGCGCAGAGCTACGTGACTTGCGCTGATTCGAGTCTCCATGGGGGAAGAAATTATCTCATGAGATTTCGGCCAGTATAGGACCGGTGCCCACATAACATTGTGAGAATAGATTTATTTAGCCTGGTGGAGTTAAGGCCATGTGGTCTTCTCTTCCACTCACCAGAACGAACATATGTTACGTTTAAATACAAAAAATTACAATAAAAGTATATACTAAACAGTTAATTATCTGTCAAACTGAACAATAATGAAAATAATGTCTAATAACACAATAAAATTAAATACTATTAAAATTAAATTAATGTAATAATACTCAAAGGAATAACAGCTCAAATCTACTATACATAAAAATAAAATAAAAAATATATACAAAGAAAGTAATAAATACATTTACAAATTTTCGGTTGGGAGATCCGACATGCTGACCATATGTCACCCCTACACTGGCAGGATGATCGCATATCTCTGTGATTAGCACATGTAGATGTGAGGCCAACAGCCGGCTGGCAGGCTAAGGGCATTCTAGGCCTGTAGCGTCAATGAGTTTTTCTACCTACTAACATATATATTGTTCTGGAATTTAAGAAATACAGACCTATATCTAATCACTAGGGAGCGGATTTGTATGTAATAAAAGATAAGATTTCAATTCAGATATATATTATTCAACTGTTTGTGTGTGAAACAAGATAAAAGACAGTCAAAAGTCTTACTTGTCATTATAATATGCAACGGTTTGTGTGTGGAACCAAAACAAAAGACAGTCATAAGTAGAGGGCGGATTTCTGCATATTTGCATGTTTTATTCCTTCAAAGATAAACATATGCATGGAGGAAAATGCGTTTCATGTCATTTGGAATCAATTGGCAAAATTGTATAATGCATATAAATGCATATTCACGGGATTAGCGCATATTTCACTAATATGTGCATACTGTATGTGTGCATAAATTATACTTTTTTTCCCCCTATTTAATATTAAAATATTAGTTTGTAACCCCATAAAATAACAAATTTATGCTTTATTGTGATGTTTCTTGCAATTGAAAACAATGTTGTTTTCATAGAAAGCCAAGATCCGAATTTCGAATTTTCGCACAACAGTGACTATGCCAGCAGGAGGTCTGCAGTTTTAAATCTCAACAGGTCAATAAAGCAATCTGGCCTAAATCATTTCCTGAAATGAAAATTACGAAAGAGATGAACGTGCTTGCCAACAATGGACAGTTTATTGGTGGTAATTTCCTTGTTTTCGTTTTCAACCAGCGATATTCTTTAAAGTTTTGAACATCAGCTTTATTGAGAGTGTCGGATACACAACAAGGACTCAAAAATCATTCCTGAAATATACTTTCATATGTGAGAAATATACTTCATTTTACACAAAGGAAGCCTGTTGTGCATTATTGACCACGGTGACAAACAATTCGGCAATCGAAGTTTAAATTATTTTCTCAAATACCATTTCGTGAGTGTTAGTGGACCAAGACAAGTGTTTTCTTATTACAGACAATATTAGGCCTAATGAGAATGACACTATAAAATACAATTATTAACTTCAATTAATACTAGTACAATTCATATCAAATTCCGTTGAGGTGAAGTCATATGATGTAAGTTAAAAATTGAATTGTACCTGTCGGTAAGTGCAGTCGTCCTCAACTTTGCTAATATATTGTATATAAAAAGTAATAAGTAAAAAGCAATTTATATCAATGAATTAATATGTTGCTGGAACAAAACATAAATTTGGAATAAGAATATCAGAAAATAGAAAATTAAACACCCTATTGTTTGCCGATGACCAAATAATAATAGCAAATTCCGAAGATAATCTACAGAAAGGTCTGTATGAACTTAACAAAATTACAGAAGAATATGGATTAAAGATATCTACAGAAAAAAACAAAAATTATGGCATTTCAAGGTGTAGATCCTGTCAGAAGTAAAATTGTACTGGACAATAAAATTTTGGAACAGGTGAATAATTTTACATATCTAGGATGCAATATCTCATATGAAGAAGAAAAGGATGTAAATGCAAAAATATCTAAATTTTTAAGAATTTTAGGGTTAATAAATTCTATCTTCAAACCATAGTTAGTCCAAAAGCATTCAAGACTGAAAGTGTATAAAACACTGGCTCTTCCAACTCTTTTGTATGGTAGCGAAGTATGGACGTTGAAACAGAAGGATATACAGAGACTTAAATATGCTGAAATGAGATATCTTCGGAGGACTGCAGGATACACACTACTAGATCACAAAAAAAATGAAGACATCTTAGAAGAATTACACATGGAATCTTTAGAAAACAAAATTTCTGATTATAAGTCAAGATGGATACAACATGTTCATCGAATGGAAGATCACAGAATACCCAAACTAATGTTAAGATATCAACCTGCAGGAAGAAGAAGACCAGGACGTCCACTCAAAAGACTTCTGGATGGTGTTTCTCTTGAGGCCGAAACGGGTCAACGAATGGCCTGAATTCGTGAATGTACTATGATGATGATGATGATGATGATGATGAAAAAGTAAAAATATTACAATTGTTGCTTCAAGAAAAATAAATAAAATGATGTGAGAAAATAGTGTGTTTTACTATACATAGAAAATTCATTTTTGTGCATTTTTTTTTTTAAATTTTAAGAGCATATTTTCAACTTTTTACTGCATAGTTGCAAGCATATATTTATGGTTTTTATTGCATATAAATCCACCCTCTAGTCATAAGCCCAACTTCTCACTAAACTATGTTGCTATCTTAACTTTTAGTACATAAATATCCGCTATCTACTAATTACAAACTTTTTAAAAGAAGTAATTACGAATGCGTTCTTCGATCACATAAACTGCAAATGTAACTTCTATTCTACAAATCTTTGTCATTAATTCATTTAACGACATGAACATTAGAACGATGGGAATTCTTGAGAAAGGCACCTCCTAGTGCGTCGCAAAACCATCTTTCCAAAGAAGAAAAGTTAATTAACATATTGTCGTTACAAAACCAGTGTAATATATACGAGACTATGACTAAATTGCTTTGGTCCTACTTATATATTGCAGTCTGCTGACAATTTCATGTAACAGACAATAACTTATCTGTAACAATCCGGCTGTCCTCCGGCTGATTGGTATTCGCAAAGCGTCTCAGCTTCAAGACTGTCATTGGAAAAATAAATTCATGGCCAACTTTACAAATAAAACAGAATATAGAAGCCAGTCATCCAACGATTGAAAACCTTGTGTGGTCTTCCTGAATGTGTGAAAACCGCCTACTCATACTCGAGAGATCCTCTAGAAAAATCATTCATGGAATCAAGAAAATAAAAAAAAATTCTAGAAACAATGAATTGTCATGTAGTGGCAATCTATGCATACAAAATATAGAGTAGGACGTTAGCATACAAAACTCTATTGTAGTCTTAATAAGAGAATACGATGGAAATTAATAGTTAAAAAAAAGAAGATTATCTAAGCAAATCACGTATCGAATCTATATTCTGTGTGACAATTTTCATTTGGAGTTTAGAATTCGTATTCGTTACATGCAGACATTCTGAAATACTGCTGATAGCTATGAAGTATTTAAATATTCCCATCAGAGCAGCTTCATATCCTTGTGGTAACAGCTTCTGATTACAGCTCATGAGGTCCCGGGTTCGATTTACGGTCAGAATACAGGACTTTTTCCTTAAACGGAATTGTGCCTGTGGTCCCCCATGATCTGATATTTACATAAGTTTAAGCTTTAAAAAATATCCTGGTGCTTCATTATCAATTATCACCCATAACCCCACTCTTGGAAATAACTCCCTCAAGATATCAGAGGTGCCGCACACTTGACACTTTTAAGTCACGTTTATACAATTACTTGTTGTTAAATAATTAATTTTTCTCAAGAATTACATTTATTTAATGTCAATAATAGTATTATTTTATTTTTCTATCTTGTACTATTCATATTTCATTGGGTAAATCTATATTAAATCAAAATATATTGTAAATAATAATTATACTGTAGATATATCATGTAATAATTTTGTTTATTGTAATTTAGATGTAAGAATAATTTTTGTATTTTTTCTCTAACCTGGTAGAGTGGTACACAACGCCTTATGATCTTAACTCTGCCAGGTAAAATAAAACTATTATTATTATTATTATTATTATTATTATTATTATTATTATTATTATTATTATTATTATTATTATCATATCATCAGGATAACTGAGCTCCGCCTTCTACGCGCCCCTTCTTCAGAAGTGGGTTATAATTTTATTATGCCAATGACAGATGAGTAATCAAAAGTTTCATGTAGACAATCTGGTAGCATTCAAAAACATATTTCCACATCCTACCATCTGATTGGAAAATGACCCATTAAACTGATTCTATTGATGAACATTATGACGCCAATTTCTTAGAGGATGAAAGATATCGTGTTGGATAAATCTAAGTTACGAATCAAGAAATATGCAAACAAACCCCAAAATAAGTTATAATTCCCTTGTTAAAATAAATTTTGTGAAACCTATTATAAATTAGTTTATTCTTGAATTCCCATTATATCTTTTCGAACATATTTAATTTCTTTTATTGGTCTATATTATCTTATTTATAGACGCATTTTAATATCGCAAGTCAATTAACTAACTAATTAAATACGATAACTAACTCATTAAAAGAAAAAAACTACGATGCTAATATATAAGACTGGTTTAAGTAAATGTAGCCGAGGATAAGGATGTATGGAGAACTAATATCCACGTGGCCATGAATCTCCGAGTTCGATGGTGTCAGTGAGTTAGTTAATTAGTTAGGCCTGTTTGACAAGTCCGCTGTGGTCTCGAGGTAACGTGCTGCCTTGTCACGCAGCGGGCCCAAGTTCGATCCCCGGTCGGGACAGGTTCCTGGGTGAGGTTTTTTTCGGGGGTTTTCCTTACCTGTAAGACAAATGTCAGGAAACCGAACGGTCCCCGAAAATCATCCGGCCATCACCATCATCCTTATCATTATCATCCTTCACCGGTGTGGAAAGCAACGGGAAGCTACCACACCTATAATTCCCTAGTAAAGCTGCAAAGCATAGAATGATAATGCTTTGATTGCAGTGAAGGACCTGCCCTCGGGCAGAATTACTATGGATGGATGTGACAAGTAGTCCCAACCATTCTTATAATAAAGTTAAACTGAAAATGTAGGCCTATAAAAGTGTTATTCTCTCAGTTATATGAATGCGAAACATGGACTCCTACTTTAAGGGAGGAGAAAACATTAGGAGTATTTGGGAATAAAGTTCTTAGGACAATTTTTACCCATCGACTAGACAAGACTACATAACACTAAACTAAATGATCTTTATAGGAAATCAGTTATAATAAGAACAGTTAAATATCGAAGAGTGCGATGATCAGGACATGTGGCACGATTTGGGAATGAAATAAGGGCATGGTAATTTCTTGTAGGAGAACCAGAGGAAAAGCTCCTAGTCGGTTTGCCAAGAATGAGGAAGGAGAATAACATTAACCATAATTTGGGGGAAGTACCGTAGATTATAATGACTGGAAAAGATTATCTGAGGATAGGGATGTATGGAGAGCTTATATACGCGCGGCTGTATAAAGATAAGACTCCTATTACAAGTGCAGATATCCCGAATGATAGAATGATACCATTTTTTGCCGAGCATGAAATATGTATCTTGTGCATTCTGACGGATAGCCATGAACCTATGGATTTGATAGTGCTAGTGAGTTAGTTATATAACAAGTACGCAAACAGTCTTACTTGTATAAATATCCCCATATTTTTGTATATACAAGCCTATATTATTATTATTATTATTATTATTATTATTATTATTATTATTATTATTATTATTATTATTATTATTATAAATCCGCCAAAGCCTGTCCCAAGCCAGGTTAGAAAAGAATGAGGGTGAGGAGTAACAACCTCTTGTATTCACGTAGACTTTCACGGCCGGAGTTGCTATGATGATCTTGAAGATTTTCGGGCTGTAGGCCGTGGTCGTGAGCCTTGTAGTTCCCCGACGTTTCGCCAGAGACTGCGTCTGGCATCCTCAAGGGTTGTAGGCCGTGGTCGGGGAACTACAAGCCTCACGACCACGGCCTACAGCCCAAAAATCTTCAAGATCATCATAGTAACAACCTCATTAAAAAGCCAGGATTCAGTATGCCCGGCTGATAGCACCCTGTGAAGGCTCCTTATTAGGGCACAGATACTGATGCCTTGCAGTTCGTCATTCGTTTGATAAAGGCTGGAGGAAGAAAACTTTGACCAAAAGCCACCTGATCCTCCAGGTTAGGGGGTTCATGCATCATGCCAGCTCCCTGTTCGTCATAAAAAAACATAACAAAGCTAAAAAGCCGGACGGAAATAAACGAGACGACAAAATCAAAGAAAAAGGGACATTTATTGTTGGAACATGGAATATTCTGAGGATTCAATAAAGTTAAATTGGTATGGGCATGAAAGACGAATGCAAGAAGAAAGGTTACCCAGAAAAAAAAACATTAGGCTGGTGTCCACCTGGAAGAAAAAGAAATGGAACACCTCGGAACTCGTGGATGCAAGAAATAACTGGAATAAAACAAGAGGACTGGAGGAAATGGAGTGGATGGATAGAGACGAGTGGAGAAGGAAAATAAAACTTTAGGTACAGAAAGATGTGTAAATATTGAAATCTGTGTATATATATAATATTATATTATTATTACATTATATTAGTATTTTATTATTATTGTTATTATTATTATTATTATTATTATTATTATTATTATTATTATTATCTTCGATTTTTTTTACAGCTGCTGCCGTCTTTCCGTGCCAAACCTCCAATTCCTACGATCTTGGGCATCTTCAATGCTTAGCCCTCTTGCTTGCATTACTATCCTCATACTTTCCCTCCATGTTAACTTTGATCTCGCTTTTTTCTTCTTTCCAGTCGGTTGCCATTGGCATAGTAGTTTCGGCCATCGCTCATCTTCCATTCTTAAAATATGTCCTAACCATTTTAACTCTTTTTCCTCAATTCTTCCAATTATGCTTTCTTCTGCTTCTATTATGTTTCTAATTTCCTTATTTTTGACTTTGTGTCACTTCTGCGTAAATAATCCATTTCTAGAGCTATTAATTTATTCTTGTAGTGATTATTATTATTATTATTATTATTATTATCATTATTATTATTTAATATCCAAATAATTCGAACCTTATTTAACTTTTCGGTATGCTATGGTTTTAGTTACAATACAATTATGTATATTTATTTACAGTATACTTAATTCTAGAGTTTACTTATAAATAATATTGTAATGCAGTATAAACAGGTAAATAATTTATTAACAATAAAAAAACTAACTCAAAATCTCTTAAAAATATAAACAATTGATTTGGTGTTTATTTTATGAAAATCCATATTGTTTATTTATTTAATAAAATTATCAAAGATTTATTGATTATTCTAAGTATATATATGAAAATCAATAAAACTTTGATAATTTTATTTAATAAATCTTAAAATTTAATAGCTTCTTATAGCAACCTTTCTATATAAAGTACTCGTCAAAGGCAATTAAAATATATTTTGGCAATAATCTAATTTATTAATAAATTATGTCTTACTAGCTTTTAATGATGCCAGATCTAATAACTTTTAATGTTTCTGAGTGTGCACAGCCTATTAAATAGAAACACATTTTTTAAACATTATCGTAAAACGGGGTTACTTTGACTCGAGGGGCAACTTTGACAGAATTGGGGCTTCTTTGACATTTCAAATTTCTTGCGTGTTTTGGGCTATTTTGACAACAATTCAATGGTGTAAACATTTCCTTGAAGGCGCACGAATAATTAAGTTGTTTTAAAAGAGGATGTTAATTGTTGGAGACACATCTGTGCAATTTTCAACAACAATGAATTGCCAGCAAGGATAAAATTGTGATTTTCGGTTTTACAGGGGTAAGGACTGGATTTGTTGTGTAAGATGCAAGCTCTGGGTCTGTGGTATGTGTAACAGAGGATCGAACAATTCTCAATATGAATGTGAACTATGTGAAGATGAGATGTAAAAATCTGTTTTTTTTTTTATTTTCTACTGTTGATTAAAAAATTCATGTTTTTTAATTAATTCCTGATTGTCTAAGTACAATTATTATATAATTTTTGTGTTCTGTTGCGTGTCAGAATTAATAAAGGAGTTTAAGTTTATTTTGTCAAATTACAGTTATAAAAACATTTGTAGTGAGGTTGTTTACAATAAAAATATTTATAAAAAGATAAATTGGTGTCAAAGTAGTACCTACAGTGGGTCTACTTTGAATTATAGTGAAAACAAATGTGATGTCAAAGTAGCCCCAGCACATGGGCAAAACAGACCTAAACAAAACTCATTGTTGTCCTACTAAGTTTTTGTTTGAGGAGAACAGTACCAAATGGGATTTGTAGTCTAAGGTTCAATTGGTACAATAAATCATACATTCAATTTTTTCGGCATAAATCATATGAGTTAGACCTTAAAACCTTCAAAAATATGTCAAAATAGCCCCGTTATACGGTATGTGACTTTCGATTAAAGCGTCTATAAATAAGCACGAAGAAAAACCCCATGTTTAGAATCATGGGGAATGCTCGTATAAACAATACTTTGGTTATTAATAACGATGCAATGCATTAAAACAGTCACTGAACCAGTGTTTTATTATATCAATGGGTATTTCACGTCGTAAATTTTGTTTCCAAAAAATAGCGTGATATTGCAAGTGTCACGGAATAGAAAGTACGTGCATGTAACAACAGAAGAGAAAAGTGATTCTGGTTGAACTTGGTTAATATTTCATTCTTCATTTCTCTTCAAGTGGAAATGAAAAATAAAGTAGGAAATAATGTAATAAATGTACACATTTTTAAACCATTCTTTGATGCAGAACTGCAAAAACGAGTAGATGACAGCAATATATCGGTAGTTTGCATGGGTGGCAACTCTCAAATTGTCACGCTAATAAAATATAACCAATGATAAATTCTCTTCGCAAATGATTTATTCTATCAAGAAGAATGCTAATGTGTGAATCCAGAAATATTTCACCGAAACCATTTTATAAGTAAGTTTGCTTATCTGAACTTTGTTTGTCTGTTATTCCTATTAATGAAGCGGCACTGATTATGACGAAAGCCTACAAAAACTTTGACAATGATGCAATGCTGTAAGATTCTGCTGCAAATTGTTTGATGAAGCCGGTTTTTGAAAGTTCGGATATTTATTCACTATCCTTTGATTTGTGAAAGTTGATGATTCCATAACTTTAAGCTGGGTACTTTTAATAAAGTGTCTAGACGAAAATTATGGAACACATTAAGTGAAAAAAGGAATTCCACTACACTTGATAGCAGTAATTAAGCAATTGTATGAGAAAACAAAAATAAAAATTAATCAAAGGGAACCAATACATATAACAGGAGGAGTTAGACAAGGTTGTCCACTATCAACCACTCTTTTTAACATTTATTTTTACATGATAAGATCATGGAATCAAATGACGACTGGGAATATTAACTTAGGAAATATAGTAATAAAAACAGTAGCCTTTGCAGATGACCAGATTTTAATAGCAAAAACCGAATTAAAAAGAATGCTATATAAACTAAATTAAATATTAAAAAAATACAATATTGAAATATCATCAGAAAAAAAAACAATGGCATTCAAGAGCGCTCATCCAGTTCGGACAAAGATAATCTTAAAATAAACCAATAGAACAAGTGGTAAGATATAACTTCCTAGGTTGCGAAATATTATACAAATCGGAAACAGATATAAATAACAAACTAAATAAGTTCAATTATACAACAGGAACACTAGAAAGAACTTTGAAAAATAAAGTCAGGAAAGACTATAATGAAATTATACAAGATAATGGCAATTCCTATTATTACTTATGGACCGAAACATGGACAGTGATAACCAAAGATTTGCCAGAATACAAGCTGCTAAAATGAAATTCCCCAGACCAATAGCAGGATATCAAAGAACAGACAAAAAACACAACGCAGAAATAAGACAACTAAAAGTAGAGGAATTGAACACAACAATAGTGAAATATAGAACTAACTGGAAAGAAAACGTAGCAAGGATAATTGGGAATAGAATACCAAAAGCAACATACAACTTTCACCATGAGGAAGAAGAAGTTTGGGAAGACCAAAGAAAAGATGGAAACAGCAGCAATTTGGAGCCGAAACAAGCTAGTAATTAAGCCTGAGAAGAAGAAGAAGACCATGAATATTGTCGATCTTAAGGGAAATCGATTTTAAAGAGAGGTAAATGTATACCCCTAAATAAAATATAGTACATTGTGTCCAAAAAGTCTTTCCAACATTACAACTTCCTATAAGATTAAAATTATAAACGTTATAGTTATGTGGTTTGTGGCAGATGCAAGACAAACTCAAAAAAGTTGTTGTTGTTTATTTTAGGTATAATCTACAATGATGGCAAACCAGGAGAAAGTTCAATGTGTTATACGGTGCCATGAGACACGACCACAATTTGAAGGAAGTAGATTATACATAATTATGATGATTGAATAAAAAAACATTAGCTTAGGACTGGCTTGGCCATGAACCTATGGGTTCAATAGAGTCAATTTTTTAATAAAGTTTTACTGTAGTGAAAAAAAATGAAGATTACTTATACCTCTCGCACAGAATTACTGTATGGCGAGAAATTGAATATCGGTTAGATGTTTTGCGGGCGACAAGAGGTGCGCATGTGGAAGTACACCGACATTGCTTAAGGGAGAAATATATTGACTCTTTGGATGGGGATGATAAAAGTGCTATTGCATGGTTTCATTTGGGGGGATGGATGGCCCATAATTTAACAAATGAGGAAGGCATTAAACTATGCCCACTATGCGATGACCATGAAAACTGGCAGCATATTATAGCATTCTGTAGAGAGACAGAACAACTTAGATTACAGATGCTGCAGGAGAGATTTCTCAGGTCGGATCGAGGGAGAGTGGCGTGTTGGGATCTTTTAGGACGGATCGAGAGTGAATCAAAAACATGCAAATTTTTGGGTACAGTAAGAAAATTGAGATATAACAAAATTGTAGATTAAGGATATATGTATTAAGAATAAGAAGAATCTCAATATGGTCTTTGTTTTCGATCTTTAATCATGTTATATAATAAGTAGATCTGATAAGTTGAATAGCCTGATAGTGCACTTAATGTCTGCAGGGACGGGGGGAGGGGGGTATGAGCGTGCGGTGTGTATATGTGTGCGGGTGTGTGGGTGTATGTGTGTGTGTGTGTTTTTTTCTAATTTGTTTTCTAGCATTTTTTTTTAATATTAATGTACGGAATGTGGATGAATGTAGATATGTATTATTTTGATTTAGTGCAGACATAGATTTTACTTATATGTAGCCTGTTATTGTTTTTTGATACAGGTGTATTTGTAGGTATTTGTTTATATTATTAGTTTTATTTTTTATTCATGGAAAAATAATGCACGTACGGCCAAGCAGGCCCGTGCGCAATGTAAATGCATATGTATTTTCTTTATTCTGAAAAAAAAGGCAATAAATTCCATATTCTATTCTATTCTATTCTATTCTACTAACTTTGAGAGTTTGTCTTTCATCTGCTATAAACCACACAACTCTAACTTTTATAGTTTTCATTTCACTGGAAGTTGTAATGTTGGAAATACTTTATGGACACTGTGTATCTATCTGGTTGCAGTTACTTGACGTTATTATAATTTTGTGTTAGGCGATAAAGAGGAGATACTTAAGGCAAATACGCAAATTCTATTGTGAAACATTAAGAAACAAGTGCTGGAACAAACATGATTAAAACTAAATATATGACCACTCGTAGAAATACATTATATAACGGAAATGAACAGTTAAGGGAATGTGAGGGACATTTTGAAGATGTGGCTGAATTCAAATACCTAGTAATAATAACAACAAACAGGAACGAGACATACAAAGAAATTAATTATAGGCTCAATTTAGTAAAAGAATGCCATTGCACATTAAAGGGCTCTTGTCATCTCATTTTATCAAAATAAAATTTAGACTACATATATATATATATATATATATATATATATATATATATATACATCCCTCAGGGGTCCTCATCTAGGGGATATGTGGATGGCGACCACAAGGTGCCCAAGCTGTGCAAAACATTTCTTCCACTTACTTGTGTTTTGCACTCTTTTAACTTTACTATCTAACTTCTCTTGGTTAACTCTTGTTTTTTCGACCCCGACGCTATTAGGGCATCCGAGGACTAGGGAGTCTTTCCTTTCTTCCATTTCTTCTTTCCTTTATTTTCTTTTCTTCTCCAGAAAAGCCTGACCAGAGGCTATAAGATGGCAGCCCCATCAGTGGTCTTGCCTTCCTTTGGCCAGCAACCAATCGAAGGGACTATTATTATGCTTTCAAGTCTTATACGAGAATTTCCCTCAAACGCTGGAGGGAAAATTTTCTATAGGATCGTGACAGGCCTTGGCCTAATACTTGGAAGGAAGAAGAAGAGATATATATATATATATATATAATTGTTACTACTTTAATTATGTTGTATGTATGCGAAAATAGGCCGTTGCTTCAAGAGAGAAGGAAGAATCCGAATATTTTATAAGAAAGTTCTCAGGAAAATTTTAGGAGCAAAGAGACAATCGGACAGGTAAATGAAGAAGACTAAATAACAGTGATATGCATGATCGGGAAACCAGATATAATAAGCCTCGCATACTACGATGTGGCACGAATGGGGAATGAAAGAATGCATGGAAACTCATTCTAAGAAACCAGAGGAAATGCACTCAGTAAGTCAACCAAAAATTAGGCGGGAGTAAATCATTAACTATGATTTGAGAGAGGTAAATTATACAGAGGATTATTGCAAAATATTAGCTCAGGATAGGAGAGTAAAGACGGACAAATCTTTGTCTTACTTCGCTCGCTCTCGTAAGCGAGTCTTATTATTATACGAACTTTTTATATATAGTTTTTTTTTTGTTTTCCTCTACATAATACTTTTCACTGGTTGAATTGTATAGAAGGTTTTATTGTCTTAATTCAGACAGTTAAAAAAATAGAATTATTATTATTGTTATCATTATTATTTTTATTATATTTTTACTCCATTAACCCTTAAATTGGCAAAACACAAATTTCTTCTGTTAGTTATTTGAATGTGGCGGACCGCACTGAAAACGGAATCTTGTATAACTGTTATTATTAGGTATATTGTATAATTAGACACAATTTAAGTGGTTTATTTTTGTTTGTTTTCTTCTGATTTATTTAAAATATTACATTAACTGAACCAACTGATGTATTCAAAACGATACATTACGAATTTAAGGGTTAACTTGTATATTTAAAAGTTTCTAAGTTTTTTTTTTGTTTGCACTAATGCTTAATGTAGCCAATAGTTCCCAAATGTACTCGTATAAATTTTAAAGCTGAAAGTGCGTAGTTAAATAAAATATCTGGTTGCTTCGTTAGTTGAGGTTGGGAAAAAGAACTATATTTGTAGCCTACATAATACATATTATACGATTCTAAGAGAGATAAAGTCACATTTGATTTACGTTACTGGCATGAAGTAAAGTAAAGTGATCCCACAACAGACCCGGAGGCCCTTGGGGTAGTAGGAGGTTAAGACTCCCACTTTTTCTAGACAATCGGCACTTTATGTCAGCCGGGTTGTCAGCCCTGCGTGACGGCCGCCTTTACCCCCAGAAAAAGCGTCTGGTACTCATTTCCGTTAGAGGCTGAGTCGACCCCAGGGCCATAGTGCCGCCAGAGGGTTTGGGTCAGTTTAAAAATCTTGACCCCAACGGGACTTGAACCCTCGACCCTCCGGCTTGTAGCTCAATGCCTTAACCACTACGCAACGGCGTGGAAATTTCTAAAAATTCCTGACTTTCATGATCTGCGATTATTTGATTTACTTTCCCCCTCCAATATTAGAAGATGAAATATCGAATCCCTTCTAGGATTATGTTTAGTTATTCAATGTGCGGGAGCTCTGAAGACGAAATAGGACTGCATGTACCAGGAAATTGTAACTGTTTATTAGAGGTGTCTGTTGTTGCCAGAAATATTTCTAAAATCAAATCGTGATAGATAGCCATGCTACCGGTAAATGGAAAACCCAAAAAATTGGGTACGCGGAAATTAAGAACAACACTCATTCGTGAGTAGCTAAATAACATATACTAGTGATCGCCTAGCGGACGAAATTCGACCACAATTCATTAAATTT
The DNA here is from genome assembly GCA_030220185.1 of Diploptera punctata. NCBI lineage: Eukaryota > Metazoa > Arthropoda > Insecta > Blattodea > Blaberidae > Diploptera > Diploptera punctata. The sequence goes on from JASPKZ010009820.1 coordinate 1,704,277, forward strand.
TTAAGTATGTCATAAATACGTCATTATACATTAATTTTCGATTTATTTTAAAAATACGAAGGGAAATATATGGTATAGCTTGACTAAACCATATTAAAAAAACAATAACGCGTCATTTGACATTTGTATAATATTTAAATTTACATTTGCCTATTATTATGTGTACAGGAATATATATATATATATATATATATATATATATATATATATATATATATATATATATATATATATATACTAGACAGCCCGGCGAACTTCGTATCGCCTTTAACTATTTTTACGTTAATTTTTCCGTATGGTTTTGTTGATTGAGATGAATTTATGTTGTCTGCATTCTCAGGATCATCCATAAGTGTATCATAAGGATTATATACATTTATTGATGGAATATTTTGAGGAGGCTTGCTGATTTCATTATACTTTCGTTTTTTTCTACGAACTTGTTGGCAGTTTGGATTCTCATCATCATCAAGAATTCTCTGTATAGTAATATCATCTTCTGATATATTATAGTCATCTTGTTTTTCATTTAATTGAGGCATGGAGATTGTTTCTGTAATATTAGGCATATTATTATAACTAACAGACTTACATACAATTCTATTATTCCGTTCCTTAGGACCTTCATATGTTTTTAAATTGACATTCTTCTTAAATGTAAGATTTATGTCACATAGTCCTATACCAATTTGCGGAAATTCACTTGATATCTTATCATTCATGGTCTCTAGAACTGATTCGCCATATTGTTCAATGTCCCTTCTCGGTCCAGTTAAATTTAAATTAAGTTGCTGTTTTTCAACCAGATTACTTAAAACTAATACTTACACATGAAATTAATATTATTATCAATATATTGAAAATAAAATAAACACAAACACACTTCAATTATGAAATAATCAATATTTGTAATTCAATTGAAATTCGCGGTTGCAACAAAAACCACAGCCACCTTACACCGTCATCTGTTAGAATCGTATGGAACTCACAGATAATTATAACTCTTTGTTAAATAATAAACAAATAATTTGCAATAAAAAATAATGCGACTATAAATTTAGTTATAAACAACCGTAGGTCTCAAGTTGGATCAAACAAAATTTTATTAAAATCGGTTTAGTAGTTTAGGATTCCATCGCGGACAAACAACGTGACACGTAATTTATATATATATCCCTTCTTTGTCCCTCACTCCGACCCTGTCAATGTTCTATGTCGAGGCATAATGGAAGTAGGTGCGAATATCTATGCATAAAAAAAGTAATGACATTACTGAAACCAAGATTAGGCAGGGTTTAATTTAAATTTAAATAATAATAGCCTATGTAGGCCTACTCACTTTTTTTAACCACTAGCGATAAGTACGCGAGAGTAAGTCAATTCACATTGCGGCTCCGTATACTATTTATACTATTTAAATTTGTATTTGGCCTATTATTAGGTGTACGGGATATATACCCCTTCTTCTTTGTCTCTCATTCTTACCCGTCTATGTTCTATGTCGAGGCATAATGGAAACCTAGGTGCGAATGTCTAAATATAAAAAAGAATGTAATGAAATAACTAAAACCAATATTAGACAGGGTTTAATTTAAGTGTAAATAATGAAATGCACTCACATTTTAAACCACTAATAATAAATACGCGAGAGTAAGTCAAGTCACATTACGGCTACACAATTTTCTTTTTACAACAATGCACTTTCAGTATGAACGTAAACAAATGAATGAGTACACAAATGGACGAGTAATACATATAAATTACTTAGAGACAATTTATTTTATTTTGTTTAATTTAATTTAATTTAATTGTAACACATATTATACATAAACTTTATTTTTCTGCAGTCCTTCTCTATATGAACTTTAATTATGCTAAATATCACACTCCTTCGTGCGAGCAAGTGCTTAAAAAGGGGTGCAAAGTTTTTCTTTCACGTATTAATATAAAGATAAGTTACCAAAGTGTAATCATTACAACTAAAAATTATACTATCTAACTAACTGACATTATCGAACTCATGGCAGCGCGGAAATAAGCTCTCCATACATCTCTATCCTGATCTAATGTTTTCCAATCATTCCCTGTATAATATACTTCACTCAAATCAGTGTTAATATATTTCTCCTGCCTCATTCTTGGGCTGCCTATTGGGCGCTTCCCTCTTGTTTTCCTATAAGGAGTTTCCAAGCCCCTCTTTCATTCCTAAAATCGTGCAATATGCCCTGCCTATCGTAGTCTACGAGATTTAACTCTTTTATCATATACAGTTTCCCATAAAGATCATGAGCTCAGTCTATAGTCCAGCCGCTGAGTCTCCGACAATGTTGGCGATATGCATACTCAGTGGGAAGGGCCGCTTTATGTATCACTGAGCAACTGAAACCACGCGGTTAGCAGAAATACAGCCGACTTGGCAGCAAATTTCAAACCTTGCTAGCGGCGTCAAGAGCAGTGTTTGGTTATGCAGACATTCACTCCCACTTAACTATTTCCTTATTGGCAGTAGAGGGCGAGTTTCTGTCTTTACTCCTCGGACAACCTAAACGTCAGGACTGGAGATTTAGCGGCTGGACCGTATGTGTAGTCTTCTTCATTCGCATGTCTGTTCATCTCCCTTTGGTCCAAAAATATTTCCTAAGAACTTTATTCTCAAATACACGTAATCTTTTCTCCTCCCTTAAAGTAAGTGTCCATGTTTTGCATACATATGAGTGGGAGGACAGTTTTATTATTTTCAGTTTATTGATTTTTGAGAGATTTTGGGACAAGTGTGCCTGTAATGCATTTAAGCCTGCATTTCCAGAATTGAGCCTAAGTTTAACTTCTTTCTGAACCCTATACTTGTTTGTAATTATTGTTTTTATAGTCCAGCCACTGATTCCCCGACCCTGACGTTTTCACGACAGTGTTGCCGATATGGATATTCAGTGGGAGGGCCGCTTTATGTATGCAGTTAGCAGACATACAGCTGACAACATCACAGCAATGTCAAACCTTACTAACGCGCTATAGCGGCGTCAAGAGCAGTGATTGGTTATGGCAGACATTCATTCTCAATTCAACCATTTCCTTATTGTTAGTAGACGGCGAGTTCTCCCTTTACCCTCATATAACGTAAACTTCAGAGCCAGAAATTCAGCGGACTTTTTTTTTTTTTTTTTAGTTATTTGAATTGAATGACTTCTACAAAATGTCCTTCGTTTCTCATATTAACTGTCCATTTTTATTATATAATGTTTTTCTATGTATGATCATATATTTAGTTTTATTGATGTTTACTTCCAGTCCCAATTTCTTATTGTTACTCAACAGAGGTAGCATGTTGGCCCATAGTATCTCCTCGCTATCGCCTCATAATACTACGTAATTAGCATAAAGCTTGTTAAAACAATTGAGTTGTAGACCTTCTTCAGAATCAATAGAATTGATGGCACGTTGTAGTGCAAAATTGAATGGTAGAGGAGATTGTGCACCTCCATGATCTAACCCACTATGATATTCAAAATAGGCCTATCTGAAAACTGAATACACGCACCATATTCTTTGTGCCATTCGAATAAGTCTAACTTTTTAGGAATTCCGAATTTCAGCAGGATACTATATAACTTACCTGTATCTATCTATCTATGAACCTACGGGTTCGATAGTGCCAGTGAGTATCTATCTATGTAACGGAATCTGTCAACGCGATTTTCACCCACTTAAAATCATTGGATCGACTTGAAACTTTGTATACTTATAAAAGACCCGTGACAATATTATTATTATTATTATTATTATTATTATTATTATTATTATTACCGAGCAGAAAGAAGAAAAGAGGGAGACCAAAGTTAACATGGAAGGAAAGCATGAAGATAGTAATGAAAGCAAGAGGTCTAAGCATTGAAGATGCGCAACAACGTAGGCTTTAGAGGTTTGGCACGGGAAGACGGCAGCAGCTGTAAAAAAAAACACATGAAGATAGACAGATTATTATTATTTTATTATTATTATATTATTATTATTATTATTATTATTATTATTATTATTATTACTTACTCTTACTTACTCACTGGCACTATCGAACCCGTAGGTTCATGGCCGCGCGGACATAAGCTCTCCATACATCCCTATCCTGAGCTAATGCTTTCCAATCATTCCCTGTATAATCTACTTCCCTCAAATCATAGTTAATGTTATTCTCCCACCTCATTCATGGTCTACCAACTGGGCGTTTTCCCTCTGGCTTTCCTACAAGAAGCTTCCATGCAAGTCTTTCATTCCCCATATGTGCAACATGTCCTGCCCATCGCAGTCTACGAGACTTAACTGTTCTTATTATATCTGGCTTCCTATAAAGACCATGTAGTTCATTGTTATGTAATCTTCTCCATTCACCCGTTTGTTCATCTCTCTTTGGTCCAAAAATTTTCCTAAGTACCTTATTCTCAAATACTCGCAATCTCCTTTCATCCCTTAAAGTAAGAGTCCATGTTTCGCACCCATATAATATAACTGGTAGAATAATAGTTTTATATATTTTCAGTTTAACGTTTTTTGAAAGGAGTTGGGACATCAAGAGTCTCTGCAATGCATAATAGCACGCATTTCCAGAATTGAGCCTATGTTTAATTTCTTTGTGAATCTCATTCCTATTTGTGATTATTGTTCCTAGGTATTTGAATTCAGCCACTTCCTCAAAATTGCCCTCATTTGTCATTAGCTGTCCATTTCCCTTATATAATGTATTTCTACGTGTGACCATATATTTAGTTTTATTGATTATTATTATTATTATTATTATTATTATTATTATTATTATTATTATTGTTATAAACTATTTGTATAAACAAAATTTCTAAAATGTCGTGAGTCGTGGAGTTTCAGTTTTTTAATTTCCAGAGGCCTGTAGACGTTAGCATAATTTTCCAGTATAACCGGATAATTTTGTCATTATAAATTACGCATGAGGAATCTGCTTATGAAATCAGTAGCGACTAACATGCTGCGTGTTTGCTTTTGAGCGGCACTGTACAACAATCGAGACTTCATTCCTGAAAGTCAAGGAAAGGAATAGTTTTGAAAATCCTCTTCGAAATAATTCATGTCACAAAGATCGTTTGATTGAAGAAGCCAAGTTAGTGTAGGTTAGCCGTACAGGTATCTGTCAGTCATTCAGTGCATGAGTGAAGTAAAGACAAGCTGGGATGTTCAACTCCACCATTAAATGATTCTAGGTAACATTACTATAGCTAATAACAATGAACTGCATGGTCTTTATAGGAAGCCAGATATAATAAGAACAGTTAAGCCTCATAAACTGCGATGGGCAGGACATGTGGCACGAATGGGAAATGAAAGACGTGCATGGAAGCCTCTTGTAGGAAAACCAAAGGGAAAACGCCCAGTTAGTAGACCAAGAATGAGGTGGGAGAGTAACATTAACTATGATTTGAATGAAGTAGATTATACAGGGAACGCAGGGAACGACTGGAAAGCATTAGCTCAGGATAGGGATCTATAGAGAGCTTATGTCCGCGCGGCCATAAACCTACGGGTTCCATAGTGCCAGTGAGTAAATAATAATTTAGTAACTCACTGGCAGAATCGAACCCGAGGCTCATGGCCGCTCAGACATAAGCTCTCCATACATCACTATCTTCAGTTAATGTTATACAATCATCCCCTGTATATTTCTTCTCCTTCATATTATGTTATTATCCCCCTCATTTTTGGCTTAGCCTACCTACTACTTGCTTTCCTTCTGGTTTCCCTGCTTTAAATTTATATGCCCCTCTTTCGTTCCCCATATATGTGCCATACGTCTTGCACATCGCAATCTACCATACATAACCATTTCTTATCATATCAGATTTCCCACAAAGATAATTTAACTCACTCTTATGTGTTTTTTCTCCATTTTTTCTGTCTGTTCGTCTAGCATTGGTCCAAAAACATTCTTAACCCATTCGGTTCAGTTTTTGAATGTTCAATGCATTTCGGCAGAAACCGGATTTAAGTTACTGTAAATTTTATTGTCTATTTTCAGACATTCAAAACAAAGAAAATATAACGGTACTTGTGTTCACAATAAGGGTGAAGACCAAAATACTTTCCTCTACTATTCATAAATGTTAACAAAATATTACCCTGCCAAGGGATGTACAAAATATTGCAAAACATATAACAGCAGAGTTAAGCGAGTGTACCTCGTCTTCTGAGTTTAAGGCAATTTAACTGCCGGCGAGTTTACCTCGTCCTTTGAGGCGAATGGGTTAATTTCTTTATTTTTAAATACTCATAATGTTCCCTCCTTTCTTAAAGGAACATACTGTGTTTCGTTATAACCGGAATAATCACAGGTTTATATATTTTTAGTTTAACATTTTTTGTAGAAGTTAAGAATACAAAAATCCCTGTAATGTATGAGTTTCCGATATTGTATTTGTTGTTTTGGATTACCACTACCAAACAAGAAAGTAAAATCCAAGCAGCCGAGATGAAATTTTTAAGAAGAGTAAAAGGCTGCACTAGAATGGACCAGATAGGATACGAGGATATCCATGAAGAACTGCAGATCTACTCCATAAAAGAAAATATATTTAACAACAAGATACAGTGGAAAGAACATGTAGAAAGAATGGAAGAAAGTAGATTACCAAATAAAATCTTCCATTATTTTCCAAGAGGAAGAAGAGATGTCGGACGTCCTCGGAAGAGATGGTCTTAGATCTATTAGTGAAGACGGAACAGACAACTCTTGCCTAAACCAGGAAGTGAAGAAGAAGTATTTGTTGTTGCTAGATATTTGAACTCCGACATTTCTTGAAAATTTCCCTCATTTGTTGTCTGAGGGTAGGTTTCACCAACAGAGGTAACTGTATTACACCAGTTTAAGCTATGAATTATACACAGGGAAAACTGGCGTAATGAAGTTACCTCTGTTGGTGAAATTGACCCTAAGTGTCTAGAGAACGATTTATTTTTTTATGTAAATACTTATTTTTCAATATTTTGTCGAAAACACCTATTTTATTAACTTTTTCACAATATTCCAGTTTTTAAAAATTAATTTTAAAGGTGCATCAAACACAGCAATGTTCTCAAAGTGGCCATGTACTGAGAATGGACCCCAAAAAGTGGACTTACGCAGTGACCGTATGGGAACCTAAGTCAGGAAATAGGAGTGTGGGGAGGCAAATAATACGATGGTGTGATGTTTTCAAGCGTCAACTACGGAGTAACTGGTCTATCATAGCATCATATTCACAAAAGTGGAAGAAATCTATAAAAATGTAGGGATATGTGTGAAAAAATCTCAATGATAGGGAAGTGGCTGGTCCGAGACATTTGCTGTAGGCCTAAGACATCCTGTAATATGTGGCTTGTGCGGGCCTTAATGGGCTAATCTTAATTCTAAAACCAGTTTTCCTGTTTTTCCAAAAAAAAATATAAATGTTTGATTATGTATAAATTACACTGGTCAACATGATTTTTGTCTCATGAGTACCAACAGTTGTACTTAATGCAGTTTTTTTTATCGTGTTTTCAAATAGCTATGTGTTCGGAATTTCTCCATCACCCACAGTTTTCTTATTTCAATTTGAATTAATGGATTTAAATAATTATATTTTTAATAAACCTAGATTTCTTCCCGGAAAATCTTGGCGCAGTGAGCGATGAGCACGGGGAACACTTTCATCGGGAGATTTCAACTATGGAAAATATATATCAAGGCAAATGGAATCCTAATATGCAGGCCGATTGTTGTTGGATCATCAAGAGGGATGTCCCACAGGCGAAATGTAGCAGAAAATCGTCATTTATTACTTTCTAGGTGAGTCCGAATGTTCGGATATTATGTAGTTACGAATGTAGAAAACATTAAAGTGTTTGAAATTATAAATGCCTGTCTCTCGGAAACCTTGCGTGATGGGGAAAAACCGATATCATACAGGAGAAAAAATACTATCAAAATCACATATTTATCTTTCTGAGACAAAAACAAAGTTTATTTTTTGTTGCTCAGTGTTATTACAAAGTAAACTTATATTTTCAAATGCAATATCTTAGAATTTAAGTTGATTGCTTCTTTGAAGTTTGCTAGACTATTAGAAACACTCGCTTTCACAATATCGAACTTCATTACGTAATACAAGTAAGATTTGTAATCGTCAATTTGGAGATGCCAAGAATATCGAAAATAATGATTAGTGAGGAGTGTTATGTAATAATAGTATATTACGATGCGAGGTTAGGAAGTGATTTTTACAGAAGCTAGGAAAATGTTTAAAAACCGAGCGACAGCGAGATTCTGTAAAACACTTCACAAACGTGCGTTGTACATTATTTCTTGTGAGATGGTGTTTTCAAAATAATAAATAAGAGTAAAATAATAACATATTTTATGGAAATATTTGCGTTCATTATAAACAACTGAAACGTTAACAGTGTGGGCAATGTTTATTAGTTGAAATTACAGGAAGCCGTGACACCAATCAGTGACAAAATGGCGGCAAGTATGTATTTATTGTTTTATATTGTTTAAAATAAAGTTCAGTTCATTTAAAATGCAGTAGTTTGTTTCGTATAATGTATATTAACACTCACTACCTTCTGGATTTTTTTTTGTATATACATTGTACGTAGTATACATAGAGGGCAGTGGTTTTACTTCCCACACGTGGTTTGTAATATGTAATATTACAGTACAGTTATTTTATTACAGTAGAGTTATTTAGGTTGACAACTCCGAAATCTAGGAAGTTCAACTTTCAATCATGGTCGCCATTGCTGAAAGTACGACAAAACGCACTATCGCGCAAGAAAGATAATATTCCAATACAGATAGTAAATTATTCATCTGTTTCTGTGTGAAACGAAGATAATAGAAGTCAGAAGTCTAACTTCTCATAATAGCATTCAACTGTTTGTATGTGAAACCAAGACAAAACACAGTCGTAAGTCTAACTTCTCATCCTACTATGTTCAATCTTACATTTTAGTACATAAAAATCCTGACTCTAATAATAATATACTGTCCACCACTGTGGTCTCGAGGTAGCGTGCTGCCTTGTTACGCAGCGGGCCCGGGTTCGATCCCCGGTCGGGACAGTTTCCTGGGTGAGGTTTTTATCGGGGGTTTTCCTCACTGTAAGACAAATGTCAGGAAACTATAAGGCCTAAACAGTTCCCGAACATCATATGGCCATCGCAATCATCATCATTCATATTCATCTTAGTTTAAGCTTAGGATTAAGGTCTCTCCTGGCGCATCATCGTCACCCATTATATCATCGGGGCAACGTAACCCCGCCTATGAGGCGCCCCAACCTCAGAAGTGGGTTACAATTACACCAATGCCAGGAGAAAACACCACAAATGTCCAGAAAAGGACAACCTGGGGCATAAAAAATAACAATTATTATATACTTTTCGTATTACAATATATTTGTATATGTGATTTTCAGAAAAAAAACCTTTTAACAAATAATTTTGCAATTTGAAAGTAGGTTTTTTTCATGTTTTAGCGCCTTAAAATCCGTTCTCCAATTTTAAGTGAAGTCCTTCCTCCTATTTTTTCACATAGATTTGAGCTATTCTTCCTTCGTGTATATATTCTTGTATTAGTTTTAATTTTAATTAGATTTAAATTTATAATAATAATAATAATAATAACAATAACAATAATAATAATAATAATAATAATAATAATAATAATAAGGTAAATGGCACTCGAAAGAGTATTAAGTTTTAGTTTTATGATTTATCTTTTATCAGTTCGTTCAATGATCCCGTCCACCTTCTGCATTGTTTGTAATGGTATCGCTCGCATTTGTGTTCACATATCTTACATTCACATGATTCACTGGGTTGGTGGAATTTCGTATTTTTGCACATTTTATGATGATATCCATGTGTTGCCAGGCCTATGATTGCGTGTCTTTGTGGTTGGTTGCTTCCGGTCCACTCCCTGTTCACCATGGCATCTGAGGCGTAGAACTCTTCGTCGATCTCTTTTTCCTTCTGTCTCTTTTTTCATTTAAGTTTAATGTATTATTATATCTTATTTTCATTATTGTTTAGTTTAGCCAGATAATCGTTTAGTATCTAATATTATTGATGTTTCTATTTTAATGTAACAAAATATGTTTCTCCTGGTGAGCGGAAGTGAAGGCTTCAACTCCACCAGGCTAAATAAAGAAATGAATAATAAATGATAATCATCAATACTAAATACTTGCACTAGATCAATATATTGTCTGCACCAAGAAGCATTCTGTGGGACCACGTCTACGAGATCGTAGAACCATCCATTCCCAATACCTTCTCTATAACATATTACACACATCATTACCTTATTATTTATCACACCGCTTCACTAGACTCTCTGATACACATAAGTTAGATACCCGATCCCTTGAGCACAGTGTCCTTTATAATCCTCCTCATCAAACTACCTATTATTCGAAATCTTTTACAATTTCTCTTGCTAGAACATGGAATTCCCTTCCGCCCTATGTCAGAGACTGCCAAACTTTACCATTTTTCAGAAACAAATTGAAAATAAAATTATTAACAGAAACAACTCACTAATATTACTTTTTAAAAATTAATAATGTTTTTTTTTCATTATTTAATAAAAATAGATTTAAGATTCGTTAATATATTTACCTAATGCCTTGTATAAAAAGCAAGCCTTGGAGCAGAGCTACGGGACTTGCGCTGGTTCGAGTCTCCATGGGGGAAGAAATTTTCTCATGGTATTTCGGCCAGTATGGGACCGGTGCCCACCCAGCATCGTGATGCGTTTGGGTAGCTACAATAAGTAGCGGCTCCAGGTTGAGAAAACCAGCTATAACGGCTGGGGGACTCGACATACTGACCACATGTCACCACTACACTGACTGATTATCATCTACCTCTGTGATTGACACATGTGGATGTGAGGCTAGCAGCCGGCTGGTAGGCTAAGGGCCTTGTAGGCCTGTCGCGCCAGGAGTTTTTTTTTTGTATAAAGAGCATAGATTGATTCATTGTAGTTTATTACTTTATTTGTATTTTTTCTTTCTTTTCTTTTTATGTACAGTAGATTCGAGCTGTTATTCCTTTCTCTGTTCATTCTATCATTAATTTAATTTTAATTGTATTTAATTCCATTGTATTATTAGAGATTATTTTCATTTTTATTCAATTTGACAGATAATTAATTGTTTAGTATGATTATTATTGTAATTTTTTGTATTTATATGTTTGTCCTGGTGAGTGGAAGAGAAGGCCACATGGCCTTAACTCCACCAGGCTAAATAAATCTATTCTATTCTATAGTAAGAAGAGGATGACGATCACCTCAACAACTGTATAGCCGTCAAATAGGGAACTTTCAAAAATTCAAAATACTGTAGAACAAGACTTCAGTTTATAGGATGCAGCATATTAGACGCAAACAAAAAAATAAATAATTCTTGGTAACAAACTCCAGCTCACTGGCACACCATTGAATCCTAGGATCATGTCCGCGAGGGCATAAGCTCTTAATACATCCCTACTCTGAGCCAATGTTTTCCATTCATTCCCTATATAATTTACTTCATTCAAATGTGGGTTCATTTTATTTTCCCATCTTATTCTTGGCTATCTGCCGGACGCTTTCCCACTTGTTCCATTACATGGAATTACCATGGCCCCACTTCCATTCCCCATTCGTGCTAAATATCCTGCCCATCGCAGTCCATGAGATTTAACTGTTCTTATTATATCTGGTTTCCCATAAAGATCATGTAGCTCACTGTTATGTAGTCTTCGCCATTCACTGTCTGTCCGCATCTATTTGTACCATTTTTTTCTCATCATCATCCGGTATTATGGCAGCTGCCGCCGTCTTCCGGAAACCAAACGCCATTCCTCTCTGTCCAACCATTGATCTTCCTCCAATCCTCTGATATTCATAGCCGCTTGTACCCCTTCTATCCACGTTTTCTTCGCTCTTCCTCCTTTCCATTGGGATCCATTCCATAACAATTTTAGGCAATCTTTGCTCTGGCATTCTTTTGACATGGCTATACCACTGTAATCTTTTCTTTTCTATAATGTCTATGATGTCCGGCTCTTTCTTTTTCTTCTTCTTCTTCTTCTCCTTCTTCTTCTTCACTTCACGGGGCAGGCAAAAATTGTCTGCTCCGTCTCACAGTTGTTCTGTCCATCTTTTCACTGGCCTTCCTACATTCCTTGAACCTCTTGGCTTGTAGTTGAATGCTGCTCTTGGTAATGTTATTACATTCATTCTTTCCACATGTGTAAACCATTTCTCTCTATATTATCTGATTTTCTCATTCAATGGATATATATATTTAAATCTGTTCTTATATCTTCATTTCTTATCCGATCCAATGTTGTGCAGTCTTTTGTTCTTCTAAGGAAGTTCAAATCTGCGCTCTATATTCTACTTTGTAATTTTTTGGTTATTACCCAAGTTTCGCTCCCATGAAGTAATGCAGGAACTGCCAATGTTTTATAAAACTTCAATCTAGTATCTCTTCTTGTTTTATTCTTTAATGTTTTATGTAGCCTATAGTTGCGCATATCATTTGAAATTTAGACAGTTTCATATTTATGTCTCTTTCAGTTTTTTGTGTTTATAGTAAAATTACAACCCAAATAATTAAAATTTGTTACTTGTTCCAGAGGTTTGTTGTCTATTACGATTTTTGATCTTACATGTTCGTTTCCCCAAAATGCCATTATTTTTGTCCGGCTTTTTCTAAGAGCTTTAATCTCAAATACTCGTGATTTTTCTCCCCCCTTAAAGTAAGAGTCCATGTTTCAAATCTATATAATATAACTGGGAGAATAACTGTTTTATATTTCCAGTTCAACTTTTTTTATGGCAAGAGTCCCTGTAATCAGTAGGCTTCCTAGCGTGCGTTTACAGGATTGAGCCTACGTTTAATTTATTTCTGCATCTTATTCCTGTTTGTAACTATTATTCCAAGGTATTTTAATTCAGCCATTTCTTCAACATTTCCCAATTTTTTCGTTAACTGTCCACTTCCATTAGGCCTATATAATGTATTAGCCTGCACATTTAGTTTAATTGATATTCACTTTCAGCTCCAATGTTTAGTGTTACTCAATACAATATGTGGAAAAAAAAAAAAAAAACTGAGAAATATGCGCCTATCCGTATATACTGCGAAGAGCCAAACATGGCGGGTGCTTGAATCGATTTTTAATTTGGAATTTCAGGTAAAGCCCCATTTCTAAAGGTCGGATTTCGCTGATTTTTATACGTTGCCTACCTCGATTTATTTCTATATAATATTCTAAGTTTCGTTATGATACATCGAAAATTGCGACCGGTAGAGGGATTTTTAAATTTTCGTTTCAGGTGAACTCTCACATCTAATATTTTAGTAAATTTTCGTTTCAGTCGAACTCTCACATCTAACATTTTAGTAATAATAATAATAATAATAATAATAATAATAATAATAATAATAATAATAATAATAATAATAATAATAACAATAATAGTAATAATAATAACAATAATAATAATAATGTGAACAAATTGTGTATGAAATTATTTGAAGTCTTGAATTACTTTATTGTTTTAAGAATGTAATTATTAAGATACAATTATTATAAACTGTATTTTAGTAAAGCTCTTTAATGTGTTTTCTGCTAGAAAAATATACTAGGGCATTCGATGAGTTGTAGCAGCACTTATATAACATCATAGACAAAATATTCAGGCTACTTTTGACATTACGAACTTCATTTATAGCTCCACCAAGTCAACTATAGGCCTACGTTGCCAAATCCTTGGAAAATTCTTCTTCTTTCTTCTTCTTCACGGTTTAGGCTTATTTACTAGCCTGTTCCGGCTCCAAATTGCTGCTCTTTCCATCTTTTCTTTGGTCTTCCCAAACTTCTTCTTCCTCGTGGCGAATAGCTGTATGCTGCTTTTGGTATTCTATTCTCAGTAATCCTTACCAAGTGTTCTTTCCAGTTTGTTATGCATTTTTCTATTGTTGTGTTTAATTCCTCTACTTTTAGTTGTTGTCTTATTTCTGTGTTATGTTTTTTGTCTGTTCTTTGTTATCCTGCTATTGGTCTGAGGAATCTCATTTCAGCTGCTTGTATTCTGGCTGATTGTTGTGTTGTCACTGTCCATGTTTCGGATCCATAAGTAATAATAGGCACTGCCATTGTCTTGTATAATTTCATTATAGAGCCTTTCCTGGCTCCTGGCTTTATTTTTCAAAGTTATTTTTAGTGTTCCTGTTATATAATTAAACTTATTTAGTTTGTTATTTATATCTGTTTCCGCTGTGTATGATATTTCGCAACCTAGGAAGTTATATCTTACCACTTGTTCTATTGGTTTATTTTCTAATATTATATTTGTCCGAACTGGATGAGCGCCCTTGAAGGCCATTGTTTTTTTATTTTTGTGAGAATATTTCCATGTAGTATTTTTTTGATATTTCATTTAGTTTGTATAGCATTCTTTGTAGTTCTTCCTCTGTTTTTGATATTAAAATTCTTCTACATCACAATTAATCATATTTTTAATTAATATGTAGTGGGAAACTGTTATTTAAAATACCTGTCACTAATTCAGACAACAATAAACAATTGCAGTTGTTTTATCATCTTTACCTTCCTATCAAACAATTGAACTCTTACAAACCAAGATTTTTTTTCATATGCCTCAGGTTGTCATTTCGACACTATTGGTGTTCTCTCCTGGCATGAATTCTCACGAAATATAAAAAAATTAATATAATTATTAGTATAGGAGCGAAGAAAATTATATACCCAATTCGGGGAGTAAGTAGGCCTACTTTACTAGCCTCAAACTTATTTGCTAGCCCTCGTGAAAGCCCGGGCTCAAACACGTGCCTCGACTATTAATGTACTACATATGTATTTCCTTTGTTGCGTACATAAATATTATTATAAAACAATATAAAAACAAACGAGTAGAAATTACTTTCATTTGTGTCAAATGACGTAATTATGTACAATAATAGAGTTTTACATGATCTTGTTTTCTTTGCAGTCCGGAACATTTAAATAACTGGCAGGAGAAATTATTGTTTCTTTAATTTACAGTCCATTCATTTTGGATTTCTTTTAGGATCAGCTCAATTGAATGAGACTATTATGGTCTTGTTAGAATTGACACTTACTATCAGCGTGTCCCAAACAGCGAAATTGACATTACTTCATAATTGATTAATTTATGGACACAAGTTTAATGGGACTAAAAAAACATAATAATATCCAGGAAGATATAAATAAAAGAATACAAAATGCTAAGAAATGTTATTTTTCAATAAATAAAGTATTTAAATTAAAAATATCCGACACGTGAAACAGAAACCAGATTGTATAAAACACTAATGAAACCAGTGTTAACTTACAGGAGTGAAACCTGGCTTCTGACTACACATAACAGATCTTAACTGGCTGCTTTTGAAAGAAAAATACTCAGGAGGATATATGGACCTACAAAGGAAAACGGAGATATAACGGGGAATTACATGAGCTGTAAATTTATAGATCATATATCATTACAGATAATAATGTAAACAGAATAAATGGACAGGGCATACGCACAGGTTGATCACAAAAGATGTAATTAGAAGAATAATACATGGTAAGACGGAAATAATACATGGTATAAGACGGAAAAATGGGAGACCGAATTTGAGATGGAATATTACTGGATTTCAAATCTTTAAAACTCAAGAATTAGTGTACGGTTACCAGAGATAGAGAAGCCTGGAACAAAATTCTGAAGCACATAACCTCTCCATACATCCCTATCCTGAGCTAATGTTTACCAATCATTCCCTGTATAATCTACTTCCCTCAAATCATAGTTAATATTATTCTCCCACCTCATTTTTGGTCTACCAACTGGGCGTTTTCCTACAAGAAGCTTCCATGCACATATTTCATTCCCTATTCGTACCACATGTCCTGCCCGTCGCAGTCTTCGAGATTTAACTGCTCTTATAATATCTGGCTTCCTATAAAGACCACTCTTATGAAGTCTTCTCCATTCACATGACTGTTCATCTCTCTTAGATCTAAAATTTTTCCTAAGAAATTTATTCTCAAATACTCGTAATCTCCTTTCCTCCCTTATACTAAGAGTCCTCTTTCGCATCCATATATTATAACTGGTAGAATAATCTTTATATATTTTCAGTTTAACGTTTTTGTAAGGATTTGGGACGTCAAGAGTCCCTGTAATGCATAATGCATATATAAATTATAGAATTGACATGGTTCCTAATTTTTTACATCAATTCTGTTGTGTTTTTGTCTACTAGTTTGATTTTCATTTTTTTATATCTATAGTCAGATTCAACCCTGGAAGTTGGTGTGTGTTTGAAATAGAGAACCGGGTTGTTGCCACTTTAACAGTATTTTCTTGAAAGAAATCCTTACATAAAACTGAAGATTGTAACACAGCAGGTACATAGTTGTAAGTTGTAGCTGTCCAAGCCACGCCCTCTTAAAAAAAACAGTTACCACTTGTCACTGAGCTCGTGCGGACCTGTACTATCCTGTGCAAAAGTGTCGACTCTCATATTTACTATAAAACTAGTTTGCATGCCGTAAAAGAAAAACTATGTTTTTTAAATGTATAGTACATATATTGGGGCACGCCATAGCGTAGTGGCTAAAGTACTGCGCTACAAGCCGGAAGGTCGAGGGTTCAAGTCCCGGTGGGGTCAGGATTTTTAAACTGACCCAAACCTTCTGGCGGCTCTATGGCCCTGGGGTCGACTCAGCCTCTAACGGAAATGAGTACCAGATACTTGTTCTGGGGTAAAGGCGGCCGTCACGCAGGGTTGACAATCCGGCTGACATCAAGTGCCGATTGTCCAGAAAAAGTGGGAGCCTTAACCTCCCACTACCCCAAGGGCCTCCCGAGGCCTGTAGTGGGATTACTTTACTTTTTACTTTACTATAGTACATATATTTGGAAAAAGTACTGCTAACCTTGCCCCTCCACCCCCCTAAACAAACAAATGCCGTTATTATGAGTTTGGTAACATCTACCATTTGTAGGAAGGGGGACACTGGCGTAGCCCATAAGGTCTGTAGTAACTTCCTGGGTTGAATTAGAGTGTAAATGGTGACATTACGTTGATATTCAGTTCACTTTTTGAACTAGGCGTACAGTACGTAATGAAATAGTGACAAATGACGAAACGAATTCTTGTAATTAAATTCAAACCCAGTGTTTATATTGCCGACAGACGAAAAACAGGATATACTCGTAAAACCTCAGTAAGGTGGCCGGGATCGAGTTTGAAACCGAAATCTTTCGAATACGAGTCTCAAATGCTATCTGCTCATATTTTTGCCAACCCAATTGGCTTTATTGGTTTTAAATTTAATAAACGCCCACCGCTGTGATCTCCACGTAATGCCATTGCCTCTTAAGCAGAGAACAAGTTTCCTGGGTGAGGGGGATATTTCGGGATTTTTTCTCACCTATAAGATAAATGTAGGGAAACTTTAAAGTTCAAAAAGTCCCTGAACTAATCTGGCCACTATAATCATCCTACCATATTCGGGTTTTTTAGTATGAATATGTGAGTAGATGGCTCGTCTTGTCTTTAATGTTTGTGCTGTCTCGGAAGCGGCTCCGCTTCGATGTTTACTCTCATCCGAGGAGACCTTATACCACTTGAGTGATCCAATTAATTTGTGTGCTATCCAAAGTTTCAAAATTCGTTCCCGACAGTTCGTAGCACTATAAGGCTAGGGTGGCATGGAACGGGTAAAACTATCTAAGAAAAGGAGAGGTTAAACTGAAAATAAGAAATAATTTAATAAACAGATTAAATATTTCACTGTCGGCCGTGGTGGACCATGATTATGTTCCTTGCCTCTAGTCCCAAGGGTCGCGGGTTTAAACCATGTGGTTGATTGATTTTTTTAGGATGGAAAAATCCAAGAAACAAGTCCTCCGGGAGGGACTTTGAGCCGTGGGTTCCAAATCTGAAGATTTTCAGGATCGAAAAAGAACTTTAAGCCTGAATGAAGAGGCCTCTAAGCGAAATTTACCTAAATTAATCGCACTAGCAATAAAAGTTAAAAATATGAAATTGAGGGGTTACGTGGACTAACAACCTAAGTGACTTAAAGTTGTTATTCACAGATCACAAATTCCTATCTAACTAACATTCGGGAATAGCTGAATGTGACCCTCAATTGGTCGGCTAGAGCGTCCTCCCAACTGAAGGCAGAAATCAGTTATTCTCGAGTGTTAGAGTAATAGGAAAATGCCATATGAGAAATAACGACTTAAAATTACTTAGGTCGTTAGTCCACATAACCCTTCAATTGATAATTGCGGTCCCAGTTGTCCTCAAATTATAATGGTAAAATTTTCAGAAAGTCTTTCGAAATATATGTTTCATCTTCTGCTTCTGAAATGTTACCACTGTAGAAGCAGAAGATGAAATGTATGTTTGGAAAGGCCTCCTGAATTTTTATAGCATTATATATTGAAGACAACTGAGAACTCATGTAAAATGTTATGTTTTCTACCTCAACGGAGTATTTAACTCATGCCCCAAATGAGAGTCAATGACCAATCACATTTCAATGATTTTTTATTTACAACCAATCACAGTCTTTTTCACCTAGATTTTATCAGTCGAATTTTACCACAGTAAAATCAAGCTCCTCCTTTTTAACATTCGAATAGGTACTAGCATTATTTTGCAGTGACTACATGTGGCTACCAGATTGTACCAGAAACAGCCTGTTGAAGAATGCCCTAGAAGGAATGGTCAACGGAAAGAAAGTTAGAGGTAGAAAAATACATCAGATGATAAACAATATTAAAATAAATTGTTTGTATGCTGATACAAAAATGAAGGCTGAGTTAAGGAAAGAGTGGAGAATGTTGAATTTGCTGTGAAAGAAACTGCTATTGAGCAGAACACTATGAATGAATGAATATGTAGAGAATCAATACTTATAAAATTCATTGTTAAACACCGTGAGGTTATGCAATATAATGTTACAATATTAATTTAATCAGATCGTGGATGCGAGAGATAATATAAAAACATTTGTAGAAATTGATTACACCCAAAAAAAGAAACCACTGTTTGCACTTTCTTAAACATATTTTCCCCTGGTAATAACGTTCCAGAAAAATATAATTGACACACTTACATCATAGGACATCAGAAATTAATTAATATACAGTTGGGTGTGTTTCATTTCTTCCCCATAGAGTGCATTCCACAATATTGCTATCATTTGGCAATAAATCATATGATCTGGTTGCAGTGAAAAGCAAGTGAAACATAACATTTCTCATTTGTTTTCAAACATCGCCGTTTACATTAAATATATAAATATTTTAAAATAATTATATTTAAATAATGATTTGTGAGTAAACAGCTTAATTTTATTCGTTAAATAGTCCAAACAAATGCCACTCTTGATTTCCAAATTCTCTAGATAATTTGGAAATCACTCGTGGCATTAGTTATGATAAAAGCTTTGACGTCCTATTAACATCTTAGTTGCCTACTTGATATCTCATTGGGTCGGAATGTTAATCGCATATCATTCATGACATATGTAAAATAAAAAATTATAACTTTTAATTTTGTGATTGTTACCTCAACGGAATTTTATAATGAATTTTATTAATGATGACAAATGTAGAGAGAATTTTCAGTGGACCTTTGGGAAAAGAATTACGTAAGAGGCTAGTGAAGTGCTTTGTGTGGAGTGTAGCATTGTATGGTGCAGAGACTTGGACATTACGACGGAATGAGGAAAAGCGACTGGAAGCTTTTGAGTTGTGGATATGGAAAAGAATGGAACGTATAAAATGGACTGCCAAAGTAAGAAATAAAGATGTGCTAGACACAGTGGATGAAAGAAGAATAATGCTGGAACTCATAAAGAAGAAGAAAAGAAATTGGATTGGCCACTGGCTAAGAAGAAACAGCCTGCTGACGGATGCCCTAGAAGGAATGGTCAACGGGAAGAAAGTTAGGGGTAGACAAAGACTTCAGATGATAGACAATATTAAAATAAATGGTTTGTATGAAGATACAAAAAGGAAGGCTAAGTTAAGGAAACAGTGGAGAATGCTGAGTTTGCAGTGAAAGACCTGAGCAGAACACTATGAATGAATGAATATGTAGAGAATCAATACTTTTATAATTCATCGTGAAACTCCGTGAGGTTATACAATATAATGTTACAATATTAGTGGAAAAAAAAACAATGCCAAAGAAGATCCTTAATTAGTAAGCCAATGGAAGAAGTAGAAGAGGCAGGCCTAGAGAACGATGGATGGATGGAGTGAAGATAAGTATGGAAGCTAGAGTTTTGAGGGAAGAAGATGTTTTAGACAAGAACATCTGGCGACAAATCACTTTGGGTTGAAGGAGAAACACTGTATTGTGGAATATTCCAAAATAAAAAAATAAGTACCCGATATAGCAGTCGTTCTCAACTAAATTAAACTTCTGTTTAACCCATTCGCTTCAAGTTTAAACGCTCAATGGATTTCCCCATAAAATTAATTTAAATCATCGTAAATTGTATTGTCTGTTTTCAGACATTCAAAACGAACAAAATATAATGGTACTTGAAATCTCAATAAGGGTGAAGGCCAAAACACATTCCTGTACTATTCATAAATGTTAACAAAAGATTACCCTGCCAAAGGATGTACAAAATATTGCGAAATATATAACAGTCCACCGCTGTGGTCTCAGGGTAGCGTGCTGCCTTGTCACGCAGCGGGCCCCGGTTCGATCCCCGGTCGGGACAGTTTTTCTGGGTGAGGTTTTTATCGGCGTTTTTCCTCATCTGTAAGACAAATGTCAGGAAAACTTTAAGGCCGAAACGGTCCCCGAAATCATATGGCCATCGCAATCATCATCATTCATATTCATCTTATGTTAAGCTTAGGCTTAGGGACTCTCCTGGCGGACAATTATCATCATCATCACCCATCATATCATCGGGGCAACGTAACCCCACTTTCCAGGCGCCCCAAACTCAGAAGTGGGTTACAGGTACGCCATGCCAGGAGAGAAACCAGGAATGTCGAAAAGACAAACCTGGGGAATTAAAAAAAAAAATATATATATATCTAACAGTCGGAGTTAAGCGAGTGTAACTAGTTTTCTGAGGCGAATGGGTTAAGAAACTTCGTCAAGTGGTTAAAACTATGAAGGCCTTTCAAAATCATGTTTCATCTTCAGCATTCTATTTGGTATTTTAAGTAATAGCGTAACTAAATTAACTTGGTCCAGTAACTCCTAACAAAGGAGAGACTAAGGTCTCATTGAGGCTGTAGAGAGAAACAAGTTGAGTAGCCTGATATTGGATGATAGGACAATTATCTGTGGAAATAGTAGATATTTCCTTTTTCAGAAAACGCGTAGGCAGCTGAACGATATAATTAATCAACATTAGTTGTTGTACATCATTAAATGAAATGAAAAATGACGTACATAACTTACATACAGGTAATGATGGAACGATATCATCTTACCACACGACTATGTGTTTCTTATAATTATGTCTATCACAACCCATCCAATAGCATCGTCATCATTAAACAAGTCCTATCGTTTATACAACTGAAGATCTCTCTCAAAGAAAGGGGTTAACCAACAATTCTGTATGACATTCTTTTAAATGGAACACTACTGTATTCCTTGGATGCTGAATTATAATTGAAGAAATTATATTTTTATTACTGTGGTTGCTTATGGTCTGGAATTTAGGTTAAGTTTAGGAAAAAGAACTCTCCTGGCTTTTCATTATCATGTATCACCCATCACATCATGGGGGTAACGTAACTCCGCATTCCAGGTGCCCCAACCTAAGAAATGAATTACAATTCCGCCAATACCAGGGGAGAAAACCAGAAAGGTCATAAAAGACAACCTGGTGGAAATGGACAAAAAATTAAATATAGTGTGGAGTATAGCATTTTATGGTTCAGATACTTGGGCATTACAATGGAATTAGGAAAAGCGACTGGTAGCTTTTGAGATGTGGATACGGAGAAGGATAGAACGTATAAAATGGACAAATAAAAAATGAAAATTTAAATGTGCTAGACAGAGTGGGTGAAGGAAGAACAATGCTGGAACTCATAAAGAAGAGGAAAAGAAATTGGATTGGCCACTGGCTAAGAAGAAACAGCCTGCTGACGGATGCCCTAGAAGGAATGGTCAACGGAAAGAATGTTAGAGGCAGAAAAAGACATGAGATGATAGACAATAATAAAAATAAATATTTTATGCGGATTCAAAAAGGAAAGCTGAGTTAAGGAAAGAGTAGAGAATGCTGAGTTTGCAGTGAAAGACTTGCTCTTGGGCAGAACACTATGTATGTATGTATATATAATCTTACCAAACAGTTCGTTTTGAAAATGTATTTCCAAAAAAAACAAAATATATGTGTATGTGTGGGAAAACACGAAGAGTTAAAATGGAATTAGATAGGAAAATCATAGAACAAGTTTCTGAATTTAATTACTTCAGTCACCTATTTTCTGATATAAGATATGACACAGAGATAAAATTATAGGAATACAATGTATTAATTGGAGATATAAAAAATTAATAAATTTTGGTAAACAAATATCAACCGCATTAAATTTATATTACACATTGTAACTGCAAAATCAGGATTGAAATATAGCAGCGGAAATTGGATGCTAAATTCTAAAATCAAATAAAAATTGCAAACTACACAGATTTTTAGGTCCATGCTTGGTATGAGAAATGTTAGTCTGTTAATTTTCATATACTTCACTAAATCGGGTTCCTTATATAATTGATACATCTAGGCCCAGCCGTCCACCCCTTGGGATACCTCGGTCGTCATGACCATACTCCCAAGTCCTAGTTCTAGTCCTCCCTATCCTATGTTCGCGTCGACATTCAAGTTCACGGTCCTTAAACCAACACCCCAGGGAGAGAGTGTTGGAGTTTGCAGTTCTGGGAATTGCTGAGCTACATAGTACATCAGGTCGCTCAATCCTGACGACCCCACAGTTGGTCCACGGGCTCCATGAGCCTAGCCGGGAGGACTGCTGTCGCAGATCCACCGACCATTCCCCTGTTCTGCCTCCAGGGACGTGTCCTGCAGCCGTTGTGAGACCGGCTAGGGCTACAAGCCCAACAGTGTGAGACTTTTAGTACATCCAGGTGCTCATCTCCTGGCGACCCCACAGTTTGTCGATGGGGCCGTAGGCCGAGCCAGGAACCAGTACAGTAGCTCCCCTCTGGACTGGTCCGAGCCGAGCCCTGGTGTGCCCCCAGGGACGCCTTCTGCAGCTGTTGTGGGCCAGCACGGAGCTCGCAAGCTCCAACAGATGAGCAAATAGTTAGACAAGGCGCTCAACTCTTAATTGATACAATTCACAATTATTCCTTCTTCTCAAAATATCACCTTCTTTCACAGCCCCTAAATATTTTTTTTAAATATGTTTCTTTCAAAAGTAGCCACAGATTTATCATCTGAATTTTTAGAGTCCATGTTTCTGATGAATATGTAATTACTGGTCTTGTAAAGTTTTATAAATCAATATCTGAGTTTTAAACTTTTATAAGATTCATATGTTCCGTTGATGTATTAGGCCTATTCAAAATTAAAGTGTAAAATTATGGAGTATTTACCTGAAAGGTCTGGCTCCTTAACTCTATTAGTTATTTAACTGTAGCGCTTTCGGGACTAGTCCCATCATCAGCAGTTTTATATGGGCTTCATCTTATATCATCCCTCGATCCGACCCTGAGTTTGAAACGAGTTGAAGTTATTTATTTACGTATTATCCAAAAATGAATGAAATCTAACAATTAGAAGTGGAGGTTTACCTGAAATCCGATATTTAAAACTGACTAGCAACCGCCATATTTGGTTCATCTCAGCGTATACCATTCAATTGAATTAACCTTTAATATCACTGAGCAACAAAAAATAAACTTCATTTTGTCTCAGAAAGAAAAATATGTGATTCTGATAGTATTTTTTCTCCTGAATTCAAATATGATATCGGTTTTTCTCCATCGCGCGAGGTTTCTGAGAGA
The DNA here is from genome assembly GCA_030220185.1 of Diploptera punctata. Classification (NCBI taxonomy): domain Eukaryota; kingdom Metazoa; phylum Arthropoda; class Insecta; order Blattodea; family Blaberidae; genus Diploptera; species Diploptera punctata. The sequence continues at coordinate 1,728,387 of JASPKZ010009820.1, forward strand.
CAGCCATTTATAATTTCAAACACTTCAATATTTTCTACATTCGTAACTACACAATATTCGAACATTCGGACTCACCTAGAAAGTAAGACATGACGATTTTCTGCTATATTTCGCCTGTGAAGCATCCCTCTTGATGGTCCAACAATAAACGGCCAGCATATTAGGATTCCATTTGCCTTGATATCTCTTTCCCATAGCTGAAATCTCCTGAGTTAGCTGATTTGATTTTATTTTACAATGGACAAATGGACGAAAAAACGTATTCACGTAGACTTTCACGGCCGGAGTTGCTATGATGATCTTGAAGAAGATTTTCGGGGTGTAGGCCGTGGTCTTGAGGCTTGTAGTTCCCCGTCGCAGTCTCTGGCGAAACGTTGGGGAACTACAAGCCTGCAGCCCGAAAATCTTCTTCAAGATCATCATGGACGAAAAAACGTTTATTAAAAAATAATTATTTAAATCCATTAATTGAAATTGAAATAAAAAAAACTGTCGGTGATGGAGAAATTGCGAATAAATATTTGAAAACACAATAAAAAACTGCATTAAATACAACTATTGGTGCTCATGAGACAAAAATCATGTTGACCAGTGTATTTAATTTATTTAGGCGCAGCAACGCACGCCTCGCATTAGTTAGTTATTTATAACATTTGAATTCGTAACCTCATTTGTGACATCATTGAATATTAAAAATATTGATCTTCATAGCTGTACAAAATGTCCCATTAACCCTTAAATTCGTAATGTATCCTTTTAGATACATCAGTTGGTTTAGTTAATTTAATATTTTATATAAATCAGAAGAAAACGGTCAAAAATAAACTACATAAATGTGTGTCTAATTATACAATATATCTAATAATATAATTCCCAGGTACAAATATATCAAACCATAATTCAGATCATTTTAACATATGGTGCTGAAGTCTGGCAAATTCCTACCAGGGAAATGAAAAGTATTTTAAGTACAGAAATGGATGTTTTAAGAAGATCAGCTGGAAAATCTAGAATGGATAGAATACGAAATAAAGAAATAAGGGAAATTATGGGTGTACAAGAGGAGCCGGACATCATAGACATCATAGAAAATAAAAGATTGCAGTGGTATGGTCATGTCAAACGAATGCCAGAGCAAAAATTGCCAAAAATTGTTATGGAATGGATCCCAATGGAAAGGAGGAAGAGAGGAAGACCGAAGAAAACTTGGATAGAAGGGGCACAAGCAGCTATGAATATCAGAGGAATGGAGGAAGATCAATGGATGGATAGAGAGGAATGGCGTTTGGTTTCCGGAAGACGGCGGCAGCTGCCATGATACCGGATGATGATGATGATAATTCCCAGGAGCTATCACCTTAACGTGGTGGGGGGGCTTAGTACCCGATGAACCAGACGACCCTACTGGGGAAGATTGACTTAGGTTAATCTTGCTGGTGGGTAAGAGGCGAGAGGAACTAAGTATATCTCACAACGAGGGAATGACGTCTGTATCCATATTGGGCGGCCACATCTTCGTCAAGTCTTCAACGGTCAACAGGGCGACATGGAATAGCACAGCTAAACTTGTAGGGCTTGAAGAGCGAAAGAAGCAGCCCTCTCTTGGGGGGGGATAACCAGAGGAGCATGTTTGGAGGCTCAGAGGAAGCAGCCCTTCCATCATCCTTGTCCTGAGAAGCGCTCATAACGCTTCCAGGAGACATTTATCTTACTGAGAAGCTTCATGGAAATCAGCCGGATTGTCATAAAAGGAGAAGACCTAGAAGACGTTGGGCTGATGCATTATGACGTCGGAACGGGCAATTGCCTAATCCCTGGAGTGATGATGATTATCTAATAATAACAGTTATACTAGATTCCGTTTTCACTGCGGTCCGCCACATTCAAATATATAACAGAATAAATTTGTGTTTAGCCAATTTAAGGGTTAATCTTTTTGGTGGATACTCTTAACATCATGTTGGACTCCTGTATTGAGTGAAATATGTAGTTGGTATGTGAAGCTGAGGCTTGGGAGACGAAGGACTTTCACAGTTACTTGGAATTGGTTGGTTGTTTCACATTACAGCCACGCCCTTATCCGTCCATATAGTGCATTGATATTTTAACGACGCCTTTATAACAATGCAAAAAAATTATTCTCTTCACCAGGTGGATTCGTACATCTACGCGTTTCAGCCCGAAAAAAAAAGCGCATACTTAGAATGCTTTCAGGTAAAATGCCATTGAAACTGCAAGAGAGAAGCAATTTTATTTCTACAAACTCATTATGTTATGGCGCACCAAGTGTACAATCTCAGCAAGTTTATAGAGGCACGTAGTTATAGAATGCAGTTGCTACATTTTCAAATTACTATTTTTATATAATTTTAATTTCCAATTATGTAACACTAACAACCCATAAACAAAACCCACTTCCCCCTGATACCAGATTTCGAATCAAAAGATGTACATCGAATAACCAAATTAAAGCTACGTATAAAAACTACTAGCTAATACCCGGCGTGCATTGCTACGCCTAAACAAATTAAATATTGAAGGTTAATTAAATTGTATGGTATACGCTGAGACCAACAAAACATGGCGGTTGCTTCAGTTTTTAATTTCGGATTTCAGATAAACCTCAAATTCTAATAGTCGGATTTCGCTCATTTTATATAATACTTACCTCAGTTTATTTTAATAGGATACTCTTGAGTTTCGTTGCGGAACATCGAAAATTGTGACTGCTAGAGCGATTTTTAAATGTTCACTTCTGGTGAACTCCTACACCTAGTTTTACAGGGTCCAATTATGAATCTAAACCATCCACGGACGCACTCAAATACACACAACAAATTTTATCAAAATCTGTCCTGTTTTTTTTATGTAGTTTTTAATTTCGGATTTCAGGTAAACCTCCAATTTTAAATGTAGGATTTCGCTCATTTTTTAACGATACCTATCTCTGTTTATTTTAATGGAATATTCTAAGTTTCGTTGTGAAACATCGAAAAATGTGACCGCTAGAGTGATTTTTAAATTTTCACTTCAGGTGAACTCCTACATCTAATGATTTAGTGGGTCCAACTGTGAATCTAAACCGATCTAGGAGGATGGCGTATGGAGAAGTAGATATAACAGTGAGGTATATTATATACATAAGGCACCATGCATTTCCATGATGGTAAAACTCAAAAGACTTGATTGGACAAGGCATGCTCATCGCATGGAGAATAGACGCATCCCAAAGAAATTTATCCATAGGTAGTAAGAAAAGAGTGGGAAGACCGTAGAACAGATGGATTGATGCTGTGGACAAAGATGCAAAGAAGATTCTAGGAGTGAAGAGCTGAAAGAGGAAGACACTGGATAGACAGATTTGGAGGGAATTAATATAGGAGGCCAAGTTTGAACATCGGGTTGTAGCGCATAAAAGAAGAAGAAGAAGAAGTCTATAAAGTATATATTGAAACACTAACTCACTCACTGGTACTATCGAACCCATAGGCCCAAGGCCGTGGGAACGAAGACTGTCCGTACATCTCTATCCTGAGCTATTGTTTTCCTACCATCCTCTATATAATTAAGTTCTCTCGAATCATGGATAATGTTGTTCTCCCACCTAATTCCCGGTCCCTATTGAACGCTTTCCTTCAGATTTTCCCACAGTTACCATGTCCATCTTTCATTCCAAATTCGATTAATTTTGACACTATGTCACATGAAAACAGTCCTTCTTAACAGCTCCTGTACTTAATCTTCTTATTTCACAATATTCTCTGGCGCTCCTGAATTCAGTCCTCAAGATATCAGGGGTTGCCACAAACTTGACACATTTAAGTCTTGATTATACAATTACTTGTTCTTAACTTTTTTCTCTCCAGTGAAATGTATTCTATGTCATTAGCAGTTTTTTTATCTATCTTGTACAGTTTATAATTTATTCGTAAAATTTTGATTAAATCATTATAAATATATTGTAGATAATAATTGTATTTTAGATATAGCACGTAATCGTTTATGTTTATTGTAATGTAGGTATTAGACTAATTATTGTAAATTTTATCTAATCTGGTTGAGGGGTAGACAAGATCTTAAGACATTAACTCTAGATAGATCATCGGTTGATTAATGTCTGTGACATCGTCCGATTCCTAATAGCCAATTTTGTCGGTCCATCCAATCTCCTGGTTGTAGATGTTTTTCCTTCATATATAAATATATTCCCTGACTCCAGGAGGTTTTAGGTCTTCCTATGCTTCGTCTTCCCTCAGGTTTCCATTCCAAAACAGATTTTGGTAGTCGATCCTCTTCCATTCGCTGGACATGTCCGTACCATCTTAATTGCTGAGTTTTAATATAATCTAAAATAGTGTCTTCAATCTTCATTTTCTCCATTATAACTGAGTTTCTATTTTTTTCTCTTCTTGAAATTCTTGCGCCCTTCGTATAAAATCCATTTCCGTTGCCAAAAGGTACTTATTTGTTTTTGTTGTTAATGGCCAAAGTTATTCTCCATAAGTAATGATGCTTTTAACAATTGTATGATATATATTCATTTTATTTTTATTACTTATATTTTTATCCCACAACATTCCATTGAGGCAAGCAATTGCAAATTTTCCTTTATTATTTCTATTTCTTATTTCCTCTTCATAACTCCTATTTTTATTTATTTTAATTCCTAAATATGTGATCTCACTACAAGATTTTATTGTTTTTCCAGTCTCCAAAATTAAATTTTGTTCTGGTTCACCAATTGATAAATATTTTGTTTTTTTCATGTTTAAATTTAAACCCCATTTTTCATATTGTTCTATTACTTTTCTAGTCATATATTCTAAATCTTCATAATCTTATGCAATTAACAATTGATCATCTGCAAAATGTAAGTTGTATAAAGTTTTGTTGTTTGAAATAGGAATTCCCATGCTTGAACATCTTCTCCTCCAATTCTTTAATATTTCATGTACATATATTTTAAACAGAGTCGGTGAGACGTTAACTCTGCAAGGTAAAATAAAGTTATTATTATTATTATTATTATTATTATTATTATTATTATTATTATTATTATTATTGTCATGGTGATCTAGTGGTTATGTTCCTTTCTCTAGTCCCCGGGTTCAAACCCGGCTGGGTTTAAAGGATTTTGAAGATGGTCCCGAATCAGACGATTTTCTGTCCCGTAAAAGAACCTTAAGTCTGAATAAAAATGCTTCTGAGCAAAATTTAACCGACCTTCAACCATTGGAGTAATACCTTAGTCCCCTACTAGATGTCACCTCGCAAAATTTAACCGATATTCAACCATCCGAGTAATAGCTTAGTTCCAATAGTGTGTAAAAGTGAAAAAAAGGACCAAACAGCAGGAGAAAGTGTGTAACGGTGCGTAGAATTGTATGAAGAGTATAAATGTATTTAAAGGTGCCTAAAAGTGTCAATAAATTCAAGTGTGTAAAAGTTCCTATTAAGTGTCTCAAAGTATGTAAAAGTGTGTAAAGTTTTTGGGGGTGTGTAAGAGGCCATAATGGTTTATAAAATCCGCTGTATTTTCAAAATAACTGGATAGATAACCCACGAACATGTACTTTCAGTTATAAAGGAAGATGAGACGATATTATTTGAATCCAATTTGATTCTGCGGCATTGAATCAGAATCAGTCATTTCCATTCTGAATGTGGAGACGAGATGAAAGATACGTAAAAGAGAAAACGATGGACTTCATTTTGAATAATTCAAAAGCAATTGTTTTATTAAGTTGTAATTTAGCCATTGCAGACCTTTGTGAAGGGGGAATAAAACGACCTTGCTCATTTGCTTAGAAAACAAGTTTCGCTAAAATGTTTGTAAAGAATTTGAATGAAATGATTTCTTGGCTCATATTGTGGCAGTATAGTTACTTAGTCCCACTGCCATCAAAGTGGTGAAGCAATAGAGAAAACTATTAAAATTTTACGATCAGACATTTTTAACTTGTTAATGATGAAAAGGATCGGCTTTTGCTTCTGTATTCTCGCCGTCAGACTGACCGGTATCATTTAGAGCAAGAAGAGAATAACTCTCTGTCTCAAGAATGTTGTGGTTTCATGTTAACCAGTCGCAGAATAGAGAATTCTCATGTAGCTACTTGTGTTTAAGTTTGCATATATTGGCATTGAAGTCTTAAAGATCTTGTACTGACCATAAGATTTGTGTTAGTATGTAAAGGAGTGTGTTCTTATATTCAGTGGCGTACCATAAATTTTACGAGCGTTCTCAAACATCTGTAATTTATGTCTTAAATTTGCGAAACACTAATTTCTCCTTTTTATTCTTCTTCACTCTTCCATTATAGGTTTGAACTTGTTCTTTCTTCAATTATTGTTGTCTTATCATAGGTCGTCATACTACCGCTTTCTGGGACGTCCCTGTTGTCTTCTGCCCCTTGGTAGATTATTTCTTGGATGTTAACAATTCTATTACTGACCATCCTGCTTATATGCGCATCCCATCCTTGTTTCCTCCTATATACCCATTCCTTATTTTCTTCGACTGCATGTTTCTCTGATATTTTCACTCCTTTCTCTAACACATTTTTTCCCAACATCCGTTGGGGGTTCGCAAAATATTTCAAAGGGGTTCGCCAAAACTTTTCCTAATGGCGGGTTTAAAGGTTAGACAAATTATTGTTTCCTTCATTTCTGCGGCATTGTCATAATAATAATAATAATAAAATAATAATAATAATAATAATAATAATAATAATAATAATCTACCTTGTTAATATATGTAACATCGGGAATTTATCACATTATTTCCATAATAAATTAATTTATTTAATATTTTAATAAAATAATGGTTCCACATATCATTTGAAATCTTGACGTTTTCACATTTACGTCTCTTTCAGTTGGTAAAACATTAAAGAACAAAACAAGAAGAGATACTAGATTGAAGTTTTATAAAACATTGGCAGTTCCTGCATTACTTTATGGGAGTGAAACTTGGGTATAATGACCAAAAAATTACAAAGTAGAATACAAAGTGTAGAAATGAACTCCCTTAGAAGAACTAAAGGCTGCACAAGAATGGATCGGTTAAAGAATGAAGATATAAGAACAGAGTTAAATATAAATATATAAATATATATATATATATATATATATATATATATATATATATCTCCATTAAATGATAAAGTCAAAGGATATAGATAAAAATGGTTTAGACATGTAGAAAGAATGAACGTAACAAGATTACCAAAAGCAGAATTTAACTACAAACCAAGAGGTTCAAGGAATGTAGGAAGGCCAGTGAAAAGATGGACAGAACAACTGTGAGGCGAAACAGGCATTTTGCCTAGCCCGTGAAGTGAAGAAGAAGAAGATAAAATAACGGAAACATGAATCGGTAAATCTTATTTAAATTTGTGTTAAATTATAAAAACAATACACAAATAAGTAATAATTTATGGTTACATATGATTCATTTTCACAGCAGTCCGACACTTTTGAATAAATTAACATCACAAATTGATTTTATTACATTTAACAAAAGAAGTATCCTCATTCATAGCATACCTACTGGGTGCTTTCTCTCAGATTATTGTACAACAAGTTTCCATGCCCCTCTTTCAGTTCATATTTGTGTCACATGTCCTGTCCATCCCAGTCTATGATAATTAAACGTTTATTTAATACATTTGTATTTAATATAATCTAGGAGAAGCATTGACCTTTCATACTATATTCTGATATTTAATTCAAAATTAGTGGATGAAATATTCCAGATTTATCTATATAGGCTACATATAAAATATGATGTTGGTATCTCTGAGATGAATAGACCTCGATACCGTTTAACCGACCACCAAAAAAAAAATATGACACATATATATGCATTTTTTCATGGAAGGATTTTTATGCGAAATATGTTCTAAAAGAAAGAGTGGAGAATGCTGAGTTTGCAGTGAAAGACCTGCTCTTGGACAGAACACGATGAATTAATGAATGTTCTAAAATATTGACATAACAATGTCAACAAAAATCACGCAGACAAACGGAGTCTTACAGGGGGATCCTCTCAGCCCCACATTATTTCCGATTCCGATTGAGGGTCTTTCCACTCCTCAGCGGTTGCCCTTTTACCAGCCGGCTGCTGGCCCTTCACATCCACATGTGTCAATCACAGAGGTAGATGATCAACAGCCAGTGTAGGGGTGACATGTGGTTAGCATGTCGAGTCCCCCAGCCGTTATAGCTGGTTCCTCAACCTGGAGCCGCTACTTATTGTAGCTACCCAATTGCCTCACGATGCTGGGTGGGCACCGGTCCCATACTGGCCGAAATACCATGAGAAAATTTCTTCCCCCATGGAGACTCGAACCAGCGCAAGTCCCGTAGCTCTGCGCCAAGCCTGCCCCACATTATTTAACATCGCGAACAATGACGGCGTACAGACAATAAGAGACAAATCGCCCATAACATGGTCATGGGATCTCATGACATATGAAACCTCCAAGAAGCAATATACGCATTGGAAAAATGGGCTGACCAAAATCAACGACAGATAAGCGAAGAGAAGCCTGAACACATGGTTTTTAGAAAAAGTGGAAAAATATCCGAGAAAGACAAAATATTCGTAAAAGAAGAACCGCTACAAACTGTTAACCACGTCAAATACCTTGGCTTCACCCTAGACACAACAATAAAATCATTCAGAATACACACTAAGCAAAGGGCAATATCGGCCAAAAAATCCATATATAACATCAGAGAAGTAACTAAGCTAACCCTAAAATCTCCTATGGTTTTATTTGACACTAAGATAATCCCCATACTTAAGTATGGTCTAGACCTTACATTGGACAAACTCCACACCAAAGACATTCATACTCTGATGAACATCAAGACTCGCTTCCTGATGGCCACGTTTATAGTCACAGGAATGTCTAAACACTCTCTCTCCAGGTTGGTGTACGTGCTCGCCCAAGAGACCATCTTGATAGAAGAACTTAGAATGAGGTTTGACCTACCCTCCAGTCCAGCTGGAAGAAAGAACTAATCTAGAGGGCAAATAAGAGGAAAGACATCTGGGAAGAATTCTTCAACGGAATTGAGAAGTATTCAAACATCCTCCAAATTCACCAGACTGTGACTATAACTGTATATCTGACATTTTAATGTGTTTTTATATTTTTAATAATAAGAAGAATGCGCACAAGTTGTGCAAGTATTGATTTGTCACTTAAATGTGCAAAAGTTAATCACTGAACCGGACCTGAACAGGCACAAATCAACATCTTCGCCACTTCATGACATCCCTAGCGGTTCACGGATACCACCACAAAATATGTAGAAATAAATCATTCCACGAGGCAGACGATAAGTGTGCCTATGTTCTGTGTGACAATATCTGTGATAGATACCATATCTTAACTGCAGAAATAGAAAAAAAAAACATCAGTGAATAATCTTTGCACAATTAAGTGACAAATCAATACTTGCACAACTTGTGCGCATCCTTCTTATTATTAAAAATATATAAACACATTAAAATGTTATATATACAGTTATAGTCACAGTCTGGTGAATTTGGCGGATGTTTGAATACTTCTCAATTCCACATTCTAAAAAAATTCTATTTACCATTTTTTTTAGGGTGGTATTGCTTACTAAATGTGAGCAATAGTGAATGCGTTCACAAAATATTGCTATATCGAGGCTTTCAACATTACAGATTTATACAATAAAGACTGCTCAATAACGTACCACAAGATTAGAATGGTCACCACTAGGATCGCTGATTCACAACAGTGTTGCTATTACTTATCGAATGTTCTAGTGTTTAGGATGTCTGACATCTCTTAGCAGATTCGGTTAAGCCTATATTTCAGGAAGGAGAGATGGATGTTGAAATGTGATAATTCGAAATAAAGGGATGAGATATAAAAATTTAGAGCAGCAAATCATCATCATTGCCATCATCAGCACAGCGACCCTGGGTGGATCAAGACTACCTTCAGAATTTTGCTCCAAGCTTCTCTATCTCTGGTACCCGTTCACTAATTCTTGAGTTTTAAAGATTTGACATCCTGTTGTATTCCGTCTAAAATTCGGTCTTTCATTTTTCCGTGTTACATCTGGCTTACCATGTATTATTCTTCTAATTACATTTTTTGTGATCAACCTCTGCCTATGTCGTGTTCATTTTATTCTGTTTACTTTAATATCTGTAATGATATGTGATATGTACAAATCATGTAATTCCCTGATATATCGCATTCGCCACACTCCATTTTATTGATAGATCATTGTATCCTCCTGAGTATTTTTCTTTCAAAAGCAGCCAGTTAAGCCCTGTCATGTTCAGTCAGAAGCCAGGTTTCACTCCTGTAAGCTAATACTGTGTTTTGTTTCACGTGCCGGATATTTTAAATTTAAATACTTTATTTATTGAAAAATAACTTTTCTTAAGATTTTATATTATTTTATTTATTTCTTCCTAAATAGGCCTATTACTGTCTATTCAGTCCCATTAAACATGTGTCCATAAATCAATCAGTTATGAAGTAATGTCAATTTTACTAACAAGATCATAACTCTTATTCAATTGAACTAATTTATTAAAGAAAGTTCAATTATAAACTCTAAATTAAAGAAACAATAATTTCTCCTGCCAGTTATTTAAATGTTCCGGACCGCAAAGAAAACAAGATCATGTAAAACTCTATTATTGATTACTGTACATAATTACGTCATTTGACACAAATTTAAGTAATTTCCACTCGTTTGTTTTTCTATTGTTTTATAATAATAGTTATGTACGCAACAAGGGAAGTAAGTAGTACATCAGTGTTTGAGCCCGGACTTTAACGAGGCTAGCAAATAAGTTTGAGACTAGTAATGTTGGCCTACTTACTCCCCGAATTGGGTATAACATTTTGTTCGCTCCTATACTAATAATTATGTTCATTTTTTCTAGTTCGCGTGAATTCATGCCAGGAGAGAACACCAGAAATGTCGAAATGACAACCTAGGCCATTTAAAAAAAATCTTGGTGTGTAAGAGTTCAATTGTTTGATAGGAAGGTAAAGATGATAAAACAACTGCAATTGTTTGTTGTTTTCTGAATTAGTGACAGACATTTTAAATAACATTTTCCCACTGCATATTAATTACAAATAAGATTAATTGTGATGTAGGCAGACCCTTCAAACGTTGGATTGAGACCGTAACCCGACCACTAAGTCTATCACATGAAAGGAAGAAGAAGAAGAAGAAGAAGATTTTTTCCAAGGATTTGGCAACGTAGGCCTATAGTTGACATGAATGAAGAGCCGTAATGTCAAAAGTAACCTGAATATACATATTTTTCTGATATTATATAAGTGCTACCATAACTTAACGAATGCCCTAGTATATTTTTTTCTAGTATTGAATACATATTAAAGAGCTTTATTAGAAACAGTTTCTAAGAATTGTACGTATCTTAATAATTACATTCGCGCAGTAATCTTGAAACAATAAAGTAAATTAATTAAAGGCTTCAAATAATTTCTTGCACAATTTATGCGCATTATTACTATTATTATTATTATAATAATAATAATAATAATAATAATAATAATAATAATAATAATAATAATAATAATAATAATAATTATTATAATAATAATAATAATTATAATAATAATAATAATTATAATAATAATAATAATAATTATTATTATTATCATCATCATTATTATTATTATTATTATTATTATTATTATTATTATTATTATTATTATATTATTATTATTATCAAAATATTAGATGTTAGAGTTTGCCTAAAACGAAAATATAAAAATCCCTCTAGCGGTCGCTATTTTCGAAGTATTACAACGAAGGGTCTGTATAAACTTAACAAAATTACAGGAGAATATGGATTGTAGATATCTACAGAGAAAACGAAAATTATGGCATTTCAAGGTGTAGATCCTGTCAGAAGTAAAATTGTACTTGACAATAAAATTTTGGAGCAGGTGAATAATTTAAATACCGGTATCTAGATGCAATATATCGTATGAAGAATTAAAGGATGTAAATGCAAAAATATCTACATTTTTAAGAATTTTAGGGTTAATAAATTCTATCTTCAAGCCACAGTTAGTCGAAAAACATTCAACTCTTCTGTATGGTAGCGAAGTATGGACGTTAAAACAGAAGGATATACAGAGATTTAGATCTGCTGAAATGATATATCTTCGGAGGACTGCAGGATACACACTACTAGATCACAAAAAAAGAAGACATCTTAGAAGAATTACAACATGGAACCTTTAGAAAACAAAATTTCTGATTATAAGTCCAGATGGATGCAACATGTTCATCGAATGGAAGATCATAGGGTACCCAAACAAATGTTAAGATATCAATCTGCAGGAAGAAGAAGACCAGGACGTCCACTCAAAAGACTTCTGGATGGTGTTTCTCTTGAGGCCGAAACAGGTCAACAAATGGCCTAAATTCGTGAATGTACTATGATGATGATGATGATGATGATGATGAAGATGATATTTATAACTCACTTTTTTTACTTGTTCTTTTGGGCCGTTATATTTTTCTTAGGCAACTTATTCATAAATAATTTTCATTTATTTTCAATGATTGTAGTAAGTTTTGATACCAAACTTGCATTCCATAACTAACTCACTGGTACAATCGAATCCGAAATTAATGGCGCGCAAAAATAAGCTCTCCATATATCCCTATCCTGTGCTAATATTTTTACAATGACTCCTCATATTATTCACCCGTTTAATTAACTCAGAATAATAGAATATTATTGTGACTTAATACTTCTACGGAAACTTAACATGAATTTTACTAGTATATTTTAATTAATGCTTTAAATTATTTTCCCATATCATTCTTGGCCACCTAATGCATGTTTCCATCAGGTTTTTCTACAAGAAGTTTCAATATCCCTCTTTCATTCCCCATTTGTGCCACATGTCCTGCCCGTCGCAGTCTACAAGACAACTTTTTGTTATATCTGATTTCCCATAAACATCATGTAACTCAATACTGTAGAGTTTTCAACATTTATCTGTCTGTTCGTTTCTCTTTTCTCCAAATTTTACGTAAACATTTTGTTTTCACTCGATATATAGTTACTATTATTACGTAACGCTAGATGTGTTGGAGAAATGGGAACCATGCTAGCAGTTTCTCGCAAAGCGAGAATTATAATTGGACAAAGTCCACAGCCATGGTCTCGAGGTAGTGTGCTAACTTGTCACGCAGCGGGACCGACTTCCAGTCTCGGTCGGGACAAGTTTCCTGGGTGAGGTTTCTTGTTGGGGATTTCCCTCACCTGTAAGACAAATGTCATGAAACTTTACGGCCCAACCGGTCCCCGAAAATCATCTGGCTATCATAATCGTCATTATCATATTCGCCATGTTAATATAAATGTATGTGTGAATGGCGTGATCCGCCTCAATGTTGTGTTATCTTGGAGGAGGCTCTGACACTGAGCTGATCACTCATTATATGAGGCCTTCCATGTCCTTGTGTGGTGAAAAACGTATGTTTGTGGCCCATAGTTAAAATCCCTCTCCCGACAGATCGTGTCACTGTAAGGTCCAGGTGACGTGTGACACGTAAAAGTACTCATAAAGTGAGAGGTTAAACTGCGTTAATGGAATTAAATAAACATAAGTAATGTCAGGAGTGATTTTCAATCATCGATAAATTCACGAGTCACAAAGTTAACGAATGATTATATCTAAAGGATTTGGAAATCATGAGTGGCATTTGTTAGGACTATTTAACGAATAAAATTCAGCTATTTATTCAAAAATCGTTACCGGTATATTTACCGGTATTTAAAAATACGTATAACCTATATTTATATTGAAAATAAAGTACTTAGGAAATTTTTTGGACCAAAGACAGATAAACAGACAGGTGAATGGAGAAGACTACATAACAATGAACTACATGGTCTTTATAGGAAGCCAGATATAATAAGAACAGTTAAGTCTCGTAGACTGGGATGGGTAGGACATGTTGCACGTATGGGGAATGAAAGACGTGCATGGAAGCTTCTTGTAGGAAAGCCAGAGGGAAAACGCCCAGTTGGTAGACCAAGAATGACTATGATTTGACATTAACTATGATTTGAGGGAAGTAGATTATACAGGGAATGATTGGAAAGCATTAGCTCAGGATAGGTATGTATGGAGAGTTTATGTCCGCGCGGCCATGAACCTACGGGTTCGATAGTGCCAGTGAGTAAGTGAGTAAGTAAGTATATATTTTATATGAATGGCGATGTTTGAAAACAAATAAAAAATGTGTGGTCGTGTTTCAGTTGTTTATTTACAGCAACATGTTCGTATCATTTATTGGCAAATAAGATCGCAATATTGTAAGAATGCACCCTAGTGGAGAAAAAAATGAAACGCATAAAACTGTATATACTAACTAAAATGTCCGTCTCCTCAACTTTATTAGTTATTTATCTGTAGCGCTTTCGGGACTAGTCCCATCATCAGCAGGATTCAAAACTGGCGTTTCACTGGAGATCTGGTAGAGAGGGTTATATGTACTGGGTGTGTTTTCATTTATCAGATGGTCGTTGTTGTTAACTGTCTTCAAAATTTCCATCTCCTCGAGTAGGTTTATCTTAGCTGGATTATTTTCTCTCTGCATTATTGTTACAGTATTTTCAATATCTAACATAAGATGTCCTTCGTGGTAAATATTTCATAATTTTACATTTTAATTTGAATAATACCTCAACGGCAATTCATCATGTATCTTATTAATGTTAAAATCATTATTTTAAAACACAATTATTGGACACATAATAATCAAATGTGTAGTTCGAAGGAATCAGTTCATTATTTGCTATATTCAAAAGTATTTGTTGGAGATTCGTTCACTGCAAAATAATGCTCTGACCTGTTTAAAACATTTAAAAAGGGGCTTTCTTTATCTCAAAAGTAGGAGATGGTAAAGGGAATTAGATCAAGGGCGAGGTAAAAGAGACTGTTATTGGTTGTAAAAGAAAATTCATTGAAACGTGATTGGCTCCCATTTAGGGCAAGAGATAAATGGTCATTACAATGCAACTAATATTAAATGTAATAACGACGAGGGTAAACAAGAAAGTTGGAACCATTTTTAACACACGAAACTGATACTTAGAAACGAAAGTGTGTATTAGATTTTAAGGGACAGGTGTATCGTACCCAACGTGACATCCGCTTCTTTTTTACAACTTTTCGTATGAAAGAAGAGTAATTTGTTTATTATTATAACACTGGACTTAAATTGTTATACTCCAGGCTACAACAATTTATTAACATCTTAAAAATATTTTCCCCCCAGTTAATAATAATACCCTGAGGTAAAGAGAAAAAAATATATATTCCTACGTAGATTAAATAATAATGTAATGAAATTAAACGATTGCACTGTAGTGATAATATTTTCTTGTTCTAAAACCCAGTGTTGATCTCGGCCTTCCCGATGGATTTTCTTCCGAACCTCTCTGTTCTGGCTGCTACATTAAAATGTTGAAATTTATTCTCCATCTTTATTTTTTAAGGGACTGAATTATTTATACACAGATTCATTCATTCTTCTTCTTCTTAATCATAATTTGTAGGATTATCATCCTGTTTATTTCCAAAATCACTCCTCGGAGGAATACGTATTGGATGTGCATTCACTGTCTATCCATCTCTTGGCTGGTCTTCCTCTTGTTCTTCTCCTGTCCATTGGTACAGATTTCTTATCGCATTATAATTATCCATATAAGTCTTGGTCCTCCAATATTTATTTTCCCCTTTGATTCCTTTAATCAGATAATTTTTGTTTATACTTTTTATGTATAACCTCTAAATATGTTCACACATAGAAATACATTATATAATGGAAATGGACAGTTAATTACAAATGAGGGAAATTTTGAAGAAGTGGCTGAAATCAAATATCTAGTAATAAAAACACTGGTCAACATGATTTGTGTCTCATGAGTACCTATAGTTGTACTTAATGCAGTTTTTTTATCGTGTTTTCAAATGTGTACTCGGAATTTCTCCATCACCCACAGTTTTTTTTATTTCAATTTCAATTAACGGATTTAAATAATTTTTTTAATAAACGTTTTTTCGTCCATTTGTCCATTGTAAAATAAAACCAAATGAGCTAACTCAAGAGATTTCAGCTATGGAAAAGATATATCAAGGCAAATGGAATCCTAATATGCTGGCCGATTATTGTTGGACCATCAAGAGGGATGCACCACAGGTGAAATACAACAGAAAGTCGTCATTTCTTACTTTCTAGATGAGTCCGAATGTTCGAATATTGTGTAGTTACGAATGTAGAAAATATTAAAGTGTTTGAAATTATAAATTCCTGTCTCGCGGAAACCTTGCGTGATGGAGAAAACCGATATCATATTTGAATTCAGGAGAAAAAATTCTATCAGAATCACATATTTTTCTATCCGAGACGAAAAAAGTTTAGTTTTTGTTGCTCAGTGTAATTAGAATCAAGAATTACATGCATAAAGAAATTAAACATAGGCTCAGTTCTGGATACGCTTTACAGGGACTCTTGTCTCAACAGACCATTCCCGACACTGTATTATACACCATTGCAAACACAACTACAAACAATTTTTTTTATTTCAGGATTGTTTCTGTTATTTACACAGGTATCCTCAACAAAAATATACAATTTCTTCTTCCACATTTCCCGGTCTTGCGTGTCTACTTCTGTCATATTTCTCTCTTTCATGTCTTGAATTCCCTTTATCCACGTTGGCTTTGGTCTGCCACACTTCCCTTTTCCAGGAGGTATCCATTTCAATACTTCTTTGTTTGTTTCTGTGTCCCTTCTTCTCATTAGGCATATATGTCCACGCCATCTTAGTTGGATTTCTTCAATATATTGTACAATATCCTTTCTACATTCTTTATTTCTCTTGTTGTAGGCCTATTATTTCTTACTTTATCCAATTTTGATATTCTTGCCGATCTTGTTAAAAAGTCAATTTCTGTGACCAATAATTTATTTATGTGTTTTTGCTTCAACGTCCATGTTCCCGCGCCATATAATAAAATACTCTTCACAATTGTGTTGTATATTAATAATTTAGTCCTCTTGATTATATGCTTACTCCATATAAAATATAATTTAATATGCCAATAACTCTCCTATACATTTTGGTTTTTTAGCATTATTATTTTTACACTGTATGAGGAGCTGGCCCATAGCATCAACCCCCAACCTGGAGGACCAGAGACTTTTTCTGGAGTCCACCATAGATCAGTTGCTTTCACTGCAGCTAAGAGTCTGATCCACCCTTTATTGCCTGATCCGCCGTCTGCACCATACAGTAGGCCTCCTACTCTGCTGCATCTGCCGTTGGGGTCTTCACCATAACCCTGGCTAGGTACCCTTACAAGGTACTATCAGCCGGGTCAGCTGAACCTAGGTTTTTTAACGAGGTATTACTCCTCCCCTCCTCCTTTCTCATCCGGACTTGGGACCGGCAATCTATAAAAGCATATACCTGGGCATTCGATAAGTAGCGGCTGTACTGTTGCAAATCAGCGATCCTAGTGGTGACATTGTAATCTTGTAGTACCTTGTTAAGCAGTCTTGTATAAATCTTTAATATTGAAAGTCTCGAAATAGCAATATTTTGTGAATATATTCACTGTTTTCTCACATGTAGTAAGTAATACCACCTTAAAATTGTTCAGTATAATTTGTTTAGAAGATGGAATTAGATACTTGATCGTTCACCAAATTCACCATTGAGGGGCTCTTGTGACTATAACATATTCACAAAGATTAAAAAATCTCTACGAGACATTTGATTTCAATCAAGAGTTGATACCTAGAAACTCCTAATCGATTATGTAAGAAAGGTATCCAGAAATGGTGCTGCAGATAGAGTGCACCGAATTCCAAGGATTTAGCAACGTATAGTTGATTGGCAAGATACTGTAAATGAAATTCATATTACCAAAAGTAATCTAAATACATTTCTGTAATGTTACAGCAATTTTGCCATAACGTTTCGAATGCCCAAGTAAACAACCTCGCCATATTGTTCTACAAATGGAGATCGAACTGAATGTAGACTAGAAAACGTGATAATGTTCACCCGCAAACGACCCACACCGACTCGCATCACTATTAATAACAATCAACTACCTTAAAGGGCCAGTCAAATATCTAGGAATACATTTTGAAGAAAAACTTACTTTACGCAACACATATCCTAATTGAAAAAAACAACCACTACAAAAAAAAACAGCGAAGACTTGTCCACTCTTTAAGGCATGGATACTGACAAGAAGACAAAAAGCAACACTGTACAAAACATTTATTTAGGTCAATCATTCGCTGTGCTAGCGCAGCCTGGTGACACGCAAGCTAAATCCTCATTTCTTCATCATCATCATCATCTGTGCTCCTACAGCCCTTTTAGATTTGTCTTGACCTCCTTAAGAACTGCCACCCAATTCTCTCTTTCCAAAGCTCTCCGTCCCCATTTCTTAGGGCGGAATTCATGAAACCATCTTACCGCAAATAGCGATTCTTCCCCCCCCCCATCTCTATGACGTATGAATACTCTCTACGTCATAGTGAGGGGGAAAGAGTCGCTCTTTGCGTAAAGATGGTTTTTATGATTTCCGCCCTTAATTCCTGCCTTTACAAGATCATAATGGACATCATCTAACCACCGTAATTTGGGTCTTCCAACTCTTCTTTCGCCACTTGGTCTGGCATCTAATAGCATTTTAGGCAAATCCATACCTGGAAACTGCAAATATTGAGAACAGAGTAGCCCGAATTATCACAAAAAAAATAGATACCCACTGATCACACACCTACATGGTTTACTAGACTTACCTTACATATATGACACCATCAACTCACGGGACGAACACTCAAAGACATACGAAAAACATAATACGGTCAATTGGATCAAGCCAAACGCAAACTACACTACAATACAGGTCACATCTAAACCCAACACAATAGGACAAACGAATATTTGGTAACACACCCCATGAATAAGACCAAGAAGCTTGGCTTTAATCAATGTCTAACCTCCCACAAACAAAGGGCCGATAAGGATAGGACACTCTCTTGTAAACACAAAACAAAAAATTGCACAAGATAAGCGCTAACACATATGTCATGGCTCCGAAAGGACACTTGCACCAAACACAAACCACAGGAACTCCGTTCGTTCGAAGTTTTCTAAACAGATAACTTCTGTAGCCTCGATTTGCACAAATTTTCGTTCAACAATAGGCCTCTTAAGGACACCTGGTAGAGTTCGCTAACAAATTGTTATGCCCTTGACAACATTTTAAACAAATTGTATTTTATATGGAACTACACTACCTAGGAAAATAATTTTTTTACATCCAATTAAAGCAGGCTTTCTGATGGTACTACTGTCATTGATTTTTATCTAGCATTAATTGCTTTCATTTTACCAGGGTTTTCAAATCATATAATAATTTACAAAAAATATACATACCTCCCCATACCTCCCCACTTTTCTCTGAATCTAATTAACAGAACTGCACTATTATTTTTACTGACATTGTTTGTGAGTGGCTTGAGATAATCAGTGAAAAATTCACTCACTTGAGAGCCTAACATATTTTATAAAAATTATTTACATTGAGATTTTTATTTTTTTTATTTTATTTTTTACATTAATTTTTTTTCTTGAGAATAGTATATTTTAACAACAAAATATTTGACCGACTGGATACAGCTAGTCACTCTAAACATCCACAAAAAGATTCAAGCTTCTGAGTTAGATAGTCTCTGAGAAATGTGCACCTGAAACTTAAAAAATAACTTTTTTGTAAATTATTATATGATATGAAAACCCTAGTAAAATGAAAGCAATTAACGCTAGATACAAACCAATAACAGTAGCACCATCAACACTTGCCTTAATTGGCTGTAGAATTTTTATTGTCCTAGGTAGTGTAGTCCCATAGAAAATGTAGTTTGAGTACTAGGCATAAACATTTGTAAGCAAACTCAACCAGGTGTCCTTACTTTCTCTCCATTTTCCTTTGGCATGTTCCAATACTTTACCCTTATACTTTTCGTGAAGGCTCAAGTAGCACAACACACCCCAAGAACAAAACCAAGAAGCTTGGCTTTAACCAATTTCTAACGTCCCACAAACAAAGAGCCGATAAAGATAGGGCAATCTCTTGTAAACACAAAACAAAAAATTGCACAATATAAGAGCTAACACTCATATGTCATGGCTCTGAAAGGACTCTTGCACCAAACACAAACCACAAGAACGATGTTCGTTCGTTCGAAGTTTTCCAAACAGATAACTTCTGTAGCCTCAATTTACACAAATTTTCTCTCAGCAATAGGCCTCTTAACTTCCTTTCCATTTTCCTTTGGCATGTTCCAATACTTTACCGTTATACTTTTCGTGAAGGCCCAAGTAGCACAACACACCCCAAGAACAAAATAAGAAGCTTGCTTTAATCAATTTCTAACCTCCCACAAACAAAGGGCCGATAAGGATAGGACAATCTCTTGTAGAGACAAAACAAAAAAAAAATACACAAGATAAGCTCTAACACTCATGTCATGACTCGGAAAGGACACTTGCATCAAACACAAACCACAAAAACGCTGTTCGTAGGTTCGTTCGTTCGAAGTTTTCTAAACAGATAACTTCTGTAGCCTCGATTTACACAAATTTTCGTTCAGCAATAGGCATCTTAACTTCCTCTCCATTTTCCTTTGGCGTGTTCCAATACTTTACCGTTGTATTTTTCGTGAAGGCCCAAGTAGCACAACACACCCCAAGAACATAAGCAAGAAGCTTGGCTTTAATTCAATTTCTAACCTCCCAGAAACAAAGAGCCGGCAAAGATAGGACAATCTCTTGTAAACACAAATCAAAAAAATTGCACAAGATAAGCGGTAACACGTATGTCATGGTTCCGAAAGGACTCTTGCACCAAACACAAACCACAAGAACGCTGTTCGTTCGTTCGAAGTTTTCTAAACAGATAACTTCTGTAGCCTCGATTTACACAAATTTTCGCTCAGTAACAGGCCTCTTAACTTCCTCTCCACTTTCCTTTCGCACGTTCCAACACTTTTCCGTTGCACTTTTCGTGAAGGCCCAAATAGCAAAAGTAAGATGCAGGAGAAATGTGTTTATATATTCTATAACATATTGCACAAACTATTATTCCTGTGATATTGTTTGTAAATGTTTAGTAATGTAAATTTCTGAAATAGGATTTCTTATTTTCTTTACAGTTGTGAGTAATGTAATTTGTGGTCAAATCACCACATAATGACAGTTTATCCCCGGTCACCTGGCCTTGAAACAATGTGTGTAGCGTTAAAGCATGTGTTTGAAATAATAAAAAGTAATGTGGTCGTGATCATTGGAGCGAGAATTGTATTTCTACACGGACAGTCAATGAACGTGATACATTCGTTCACGGACATTTTAATTGAATCATTGACTACAGAAATAGCCAAAAAGCCTCTAAAGCCATTGCGAAGTTTTACTTCCTTCAAACCGCAATTAATGACAAAAAAATTGAAAACATACTTACTGTATAAGCTAAATTATGAACAAGCACAAAACAATAGTATATTATAATGCAATGTTGGGAAGTGGTATTTACAGAATTGAGGAAAATGCTTAAAAACCGAACTATAGCGAGGTTTTTAGTTTCCGAGATTCTGTAAAACGCTTAAAAAATACATTGTACATTATTTTTTGCGCGATGGTGTTTTCAAAATAATAAATAATATTAAAATAATATCTTTATTGGAAATATTTGCATTCATTATAAACAATTGAGTAAGGTTAACAGATGGGCAATGTTTATTAGTTGAAAGTACAGGAGGCCGTGAAACCATTATTATTGATAAAATGGCCGCAACTACGTATTTATTGTTTTTATATTGTTTCAAATAAAGTTCAGTTCATTTAAATGCAGTGATTTGTTTTATATAATGTATATTAACACTACCTTTTGGATATTTTTTGTACATACATTGTACGTAGTAAACATAGAGGGCAGTGGTTTTACTTCCCGCACGTGGCTGTAAATGCAATATTACAGTATAGTTATTTAGGTTGGCAATGCCGAAATGTAGGAGGTTGAACTTTCAATAATGGTCGCCATTACTGTCAGTATAACAAAACCCACAATCGCGCAAAAAAGTATGTATTTCATAATCCTTAATCGTAGGTTTAGGTCTCAATCTATGTACTGATTCAAGCCGTTCATATAATGCTTTTGACATCCCTTGTAACACAATTAGGGGTAGACAAAGAATACAGTTCATTACTGAAATTCTTACGCTCAATGAGCTGTCTTGAATATAACAGCAATGTAAGTTAACGTTAATAAAATTCATGATTCAATTCGCTTGAGGTATTAGTCACAAAATTAAAATTGTAACATAAAATTATAGAATTGTTACATTATAGATCCAACTCCTCAACTTTGTTAAGTAATAATTATTTATAGGCCTTTCGGGACTAGTACCATCATCAGCAGAAAGAGCAGGAGATATATCTGTATCTGCTGACTCTGAATGTAATACTCTTATAATAGCCTGAAGAAAGGCTACTGTTTAATGGTAAATCCAGAAAATTGGATAAACTTGGGTAAATTTCTGGACAAAACGCGGAAAATAAGAACAACACTCATTCATGAATAAATACATGTTATCAAAATACAATACCATTAATTCTTAATAATTCTACATAACTTAATTAATGTATAATGTTACTATATTATGTAATTGTAATATTATTGTGTTTTCTTTATGTAATTGTAATATTATTGTTTTCTTTTTGTTTTTCTTTATAGCCTGCTTTACCAAATATTAGTTTATTGTAACGGACTGTCAACAGCACGAACGGCTTACTTCGCGTGCGATCCATATTTGTAAATAACATTGTATATATCTTCTATTAGTCTAATAAAGTCCTATTACTACTACTATAATAGCCTATACAGGGTTAACGATAATTACACCGACAAACTTCAGGGCTGATTCCTGACTGGAAATGAAGGAAAAAAGGTACTATAGCCTAAACATGTGTCCGGAAATGAACGATGTGCGTGCAACGACAATCATTCGTCCCGGCACACAGTGCATAGCATAATCATATCCACGTCTCAATAGATGTTCAAAGTGACCACCATGGGATGCAATACACGCGTTCAAACGTCGTATCATGGAATGCCTCACCATTTCGCATGTTCCAGCCTCTCTCCGAATAGCGTCACAGGCGACGTGGACACGCTCTTGAAGGGTAAGCACATCAGGATCTGATTCTGCATACACAACGTTTTTCAGGCGCCCCCAGAGGAAAAAATCCAAGGGGTTTAAGTCCGGTGATCTAGCAGGCCATATAACAGTGCCGAGAGAATAATGTCATTTGTCAGTGCCATCTACCGTGGCAACGATGTATTTATGAACAGTTATTCAGAGGACATTTGTTCCTGCATTTCCAATCAGGAATCAGTCCCTGCAGTTTGTCGGTGTAATTAAAATTCGCCCTGTATAATATATTATAGCAATACAAGCGTAAAAAATGTAACAATTTCCTGATCAACGCCATCTCTATAATGTAAACGTATGTGGATTTAAATAATTATTTTTTAATAAACCTAGATTTCTTCCCGGAAAATCTTGGCGCAGTGAGCGACGAGCACGGGAAAAACTTTCATCAGGAGATTTCAGCTACGGAAAAGAGATATCAAGGCAAATGGAATCCTAATATGCTGGCCGGTTATTGTTGGACCATCAAGAGGGATGCTCCACAGGCGAAATATAGCAGAAAACCGTCATTTCTTACTTTCTAGGTGAGTCCGTATGTTCGAATATTGTGTAGTTACGAATGTAGAAAATATTAAAGTGTTTGAAATTATAAATGCCTGTCTCTCTCGGAAACCTTGCGTGATGGAGGAAAACCCAATATCATATTTGAATTCAAGAGAAAAAATACTATCAGAATCTCTTTCTGAGACAAAAAAAAAGTTTATTTTTTGTTGCTCAGTGTTATCGTTTATCAAAACAGAGGCTGAAGATATGTAGGAAGACCCAAACACGTTGGAAGGACGCCTGTAGCATATTGTGCAGCGGGGAGCGGAACGGGCCCATACCTTGAAGAAGATGATGATGGTGGTACCTATTTAAGGGTTAACGAAATGTTAATTATTTCATGATAGTGTAAATAGAGTTTCACTGTACGTATTATAATGGCAGAGTTTACTTGTTTACGAAACTCGTAGCAACAATAATCAAATTACACTTAATTTGAACCAGCTGTAAAGTTAGACATCATGTAAATTGTACTGAAAATACTTTACAACTATGTACACGATTTCGTTACTAAGCAATTTCATTCAGACTTGGGAGACAGACCGCAAACAAATTTCCGGTCTTCTAACAGCACAACAGCACTGCATCATTTAAAATGCACAATACACCTGTGGTAAAAAAGCTACCTATCACCTTACAGGGCAATAGAGTTGTGTTCATAGCACCAGTAGATTATCAGTCTCTTCTTCCTTTTTTTAGAAGATATTTGAAAAGAAGGTCGATCTCCTCTAACAAAATAGAAGTTGAAAAAAATAGCCTTAACTCGCCTCCCATCGGGTCCAACAAATAAATCACCGCCTAATATCTAAAATACCGGTTCTTTATTCATTTACATTGTCAGGCTTTTCCAAAGATGCCTTCAGAGTAGATCAATCTGCTCTCGTATCTATTAAATTAACAACGATTTTGGGGAGGGAGTGTTGAAAAACTTTAATCTTGCACCGAATTATGCATGGTCAATTCTTAAAGTGTTGTATAGGAATCGAATTACCTCCAGTGTTACACTAAGCCGACAGGAACCACGCATGCGTGCAAGTGTGGATCAAGCTCGATCTGTTAATAGCTACTTGAACTAAAGACAAGTGAGTTCTACACTTTATTAATAGGCCCTATGTGAAAAATAAATTATAATAAATAAAAATGTTCTCACATAGAAATACATTATATGACGGAAATGGATAGCTAATGAAAAATGAGGGAAATTTTGAAGAAGTGGCTGAATTAAAATACCTACGAACAATAATCACAAATAGGAATGATACATACAAAGAAATTAAACATAGGCTCAATTCTGGAAATGCGTGCTGTTGTGCATTACAGGGAATTTCGACGCCTCAACCAACTCCTGTCAAAAATGTTAAATATAAAATATATACAACAGTTATTCTCCCAGTTATATTATATTATATTATATTATATTATATTATATTATATTATATTATATTATATATATTATATTATATTATATTATATTATATTATATTATATTATATTATATTATATTATATTATATTATATTATATTATATTATATTATATTATATTATATTATATTATATTATATTATATTATATTATATTATATTATATTATATTATATTATATTATATTATATTATATTATATTATATTATATGGATGCTAAACATTCTTACTTTAAGGGAGGAATGGAGATTACGAGTATTTGAGAATAAAATTCTTAGGAAAATGTTTGGACCAAAGAGAGATGAACAGACAGGTGAATGAAAAGGACTACATAACAGTGAGCTACATGGTCTTTATAGGACACTTAAGTGTCGTGGACTGCGATGGACAGGACATGTGCCACAAATGGGGAAGGAAATATGTGAATGGAAACTTTTTTTTTTGTAAGGCCATGTTTTCCCTTTACAGAGATTTAGGCGCTCTGCCCCTACAGGGAAGAATTTGAACCATACTAATGTTACACTTGTTTTCGTATAGATGTAATTTTGAGTGGTCTGTGGCCAGCATTCCGCCTCATATAGACATCAAGGAAACCAAGGTAGTACTAGGATGGGAAAATTCGGTAAATTTTGCTTAGAGGCCTTTTCATTCAGGCTTAAGGATCTTTTACGAGCCTGAAAATCTTCAGACTCGGGACACACGGCTTAAAGTCTCTCCCGGAGGACTTGCTCCTTGGATTTTTCCATCCTAAAAATCCATCGACCCCAGCCGGGTTTGTACCCGCTACCCTCGGAACCAGAGGCAGAAATGGAAATTTCTTGCAGGAAAACCAGAGGGAAAACGCCCAGTCGGTAGATAAAGAATGAGGCGGGAGAATAACTTTAACCATGAATTGAAGAAAGTAGATTATACAGGGGATGATTTGAACACAATAGCCCAGGATACGGATGTGTGGAGAGATTATGTTCGCGCGGCCATGAATTAACGGGTTCGGTAGTGCCAGTGAGTTAGTTAGTTAGTCATGATGCTGAAATTATTGAGAGGATGAATAAGGACAAATATGCAATATCAAAATTAAATATTATTTTAGAATATAACTTCTAAAACAGAAACAAGTACATTTAAAACAATAAGGAAACATGGAAATTAAAATCTGGGACAAGAAGTAAATTAAATTCAGTTGACTAAAAATAAGACATTTTTTTCAAATAAACCAAGGAGTACGACCAGGGTGTTCGCTCTCACCTATATTATTTAATATTTATATGGACGATATCCTAAAAGAATGGAAGAAGGTTCTAATTAATGAAGGAATATTAATTGATAATAAAGATAAAATAAATGCTTCATTATTCGCTGACGATGTTGTACTTTTAGCAGAATCTGAAAATGAGCTCCAAATGTTAGCATATAAATTTAAATTAATAGCCAACAGATATAATTGTAAAATATCAATAAATAAGTCAAAAGTAATGGCATTTATTGGTAAATATGGAATTAGATCAAAAATTGTACTGGATAACAAAATAATAGAACAAATATCACATTTCCAATATTTAGGATGTGATATAACTTATAGAGAAAATAAAGATATAGAAAATAAAGTAAATAAAATTCAGGCTATTTGTGGAACCATAAAAAGAACCTTAGGTCGGAAAACAAGGAAAGATACGAAACTTAAATTATATAAAACAATGGCGGTTCCGTTGTTGTTGTATGGAAGTGAAAATTGGATAATGAAATCAAGGGATAAAAGCAGGATACAGACTGCGGAAATGCTGTTTTTACGTAATGTGAAAGGATGCACAAGAGCGGATAGAATATGGAATGAAACTATACGAGAAGAATTAAATATTGATAAAACTGAAGATAAAATCAGCGAAAATAATAAGAAATGGACAGAACACTTAATGAGAATGAACAACGAAAGAATACCAAAAAGAACCTTCCTGTATAATCCCAGAGGAACAAGAGATGTTGGCCGACCACGCAGAAGATGGACTCCACTTTTAACTTCGCCGGAACAGGCTGCATAGCCTAAACCTTGTAGTAGAAGTAGAAGAAGAAGAAATGGATTTTTGAAGGCGTTCAGTTGGAATTTATAGAATAGATACAATAAGAAAATAATTAAACGAAATATGAATGTTCAAATTTCAATTGTGGATTTCATAACAAAAAACAAGCAATTAAAATGGTATGGTTATGTAAAAAGAATGGCAGAATACATATTCCCAAGAATGGGTGGTAGTTTCTAGAAAAAGAAGAGAACAGCCAAAAGTTAAGTAGATTGGTAGTTTTTTGAGCAGCACGAGGGAAAGGGATTGGACGGTGGGGATTGGAATGACAGAGCGTGCCACATGTCCTGCCATTCGCAATCAACGAGACTTAACAGTTTTTATTATATCTGGCTTCCTATAACGATCATATAGGTGACTGTTACGGAGTATCCTCCATTCGCCTGTCTGTTCATCTCTCTTTAGCCGAAAAGTTTTCCTAAAAACTTCATCATCAAATGCTCGTAATCTTTTCTCCTCCCTTAAAATAAGAGTCAGTGTTTCACATCCATGTAATATAACTGGGAGAATAACAGTTTTATGTATTTTTGTTTTTAACGTTTTTTAAAGGATTTGGAACGCCAAGAGTCTCTGTAATGCATTATAGCTAGCGTTTACAGAATTAAACCTTTTTAATTTCTTTGTGAATCTTATTCCTCCAATATTAAGATCAAATTGTCGTGTCAATCTGAACAAATAAGATTGACTTCATTCTTATTTCTATGTTTGTATTAACTTGAAGTTAATGTCTCTATAATAATAAAGTAGGTTTTAAGATATTCTATTTCTGAGAATAGTAACTCATGTAATGTAATAAATCAGTTAGAACATTCAAAAGAAAGAGAGAAAAAGAAACATCTCAGCTGATTTATGAAATGTCACTGTGCTATGATTTGAGTAAAAATACAATCGCCATATTAACATCTCTGGTTATAAAATAAATTATTTGAGTTAATTATCTCTTCTATCAATTAGATTGTAAGTTATTGCAATACATCACCGAGTGACACTAGCTGACCTTGTACAGAGCTTCTAGAACCCACAAAAGTTCACCTCGTGTATAGGCTATATTTTGCAATTCTAAAATGAAATAATTGATAGTTCCAAAAACTCAAAATCACTGGCATTCTGCAGGAACATTAGACAGAGAAATAAATTTAAGAAAAAAATTAACATTTAATGTTTGTTCTTTTTTAATAAAATTAAAATTACAATTAAAAAAGAAACAAAAATAAAAAATATATAAAGTTATGGCAATAACTAACTAACTCACAGGCGCTATCGAACACGTAAGTTCATGGCCGCGCGGACATAAGCTCTCCATATATCCCTATCCTGAGCAAATGTTTTCCAGTCATTCCCTGTATAATCTACTTCCTTCAAATCTTGATTAATGTTATTTTCCCACTTCATTCTCGGTGTACCAACTGGGCGTTTTCCCTCCGGTTTTCCTACAAGAAGCTTCCATGCACCTCTTTCATTCCCCATTCATGCCACATGTCCTGCCCAGCGCAGTCTACGAGACTTAACTATTGTTATTATATCTGGCTTCCTATAAAGATCATGTTATGTAGTCTTCTCCATTCACCTGTCTGTTCATCTCTCTTTGGTCCAAAAATCTTCCTATGAACTTTATTTTCAAATACTCGTAATCTCCTTTCCTCTCTTAAAGTAAGAGTCCATGGTTCGCATCCATATAATATAACTGGTAGAATAACAGTTTTATACATTTTCAGTTTAATGGGTGTAGCTTTTTTACTTTATTGGAACGTAAGGTTCTAGGTTATGTTCATATTCGTAAAGGACCAAATAAGGTTGGATTTTTAAAAGGAGTTGGGACGACAAGAGTCCCTGAGTGCATAATAGCAAAAGTTATGGCAATACCGACATCATTGTATGGATCTGATACTTGGGTTCCAACGAAAAAAACAGGAAGATGGAATATAGACGGCGGAGATGAGGGTCCTCAGACAATTTAAAGAATGCACAAAAACTTGATAGAATTACAAATGAGGATAATAAGAGAAAAATTACAAGTGCAGCCTTTATTGGATAAAGTCACGAATTATGGATAAAAGTGGATTGATCACATGAATGGAATGAGTAAGGAGAGATATCTACTGCTAGCAAGAAATGATCAAATCAAGCTAAAAGAAGACGTGATGTCGGAAAACCGAGGAAACGTTGAGCTGATGAATTATGAAGTCGGAACAGGCAATTGCCTAATCCTTGGAGTGACCATGATGATGATGATGATGATGATGATGTTTGTTTTCACGCAACTTAATTTAATTTTATAAATAATTAACAATAGAAAAATATATCTGGTAAACTAGCAAAAACCGGACCATTAATTCGGCTTCATGAAGAATTCGCTTAGTTTACGCAATTCCTGAATGGTGGATTGTTGAATTATAAGGCTGAAATAAAAATATGAATTAGGCCTATAAGTAAACTTATATTTCTTAGGTATTTTTCTCCATGTAGGCTACTAGTTAATTTTTAGCACTCTATGGAACTAGTTGAAAATTTATGTCCCATATTTTTTTCTCCCATAATTATTAAATTTCAGTTATTTCCAAAGCAATGAACCTATTGGTGTTACTCATGAAAAAAATAATAATTTACAGAAGTTCACCGATTTAATAGATTTCATAAATTATTTTAGAAGATAAAGATGGATATTTTATCAATTTGACAACGAATTTTAAAAGACATTTAATCCATTTTATAAAGTATAAAATAATTTCTGGAGGACAAAAGCTGACTTTTATTAATTTCATAAATAATTTTGGAGGATAGAGTAGAACATTTGATAACTTAAAGAAAAAATTGGAAGACAAAACAGACTATTTAATCAATTTAAAAATAAGTTTAAAGGGGCAGAATAGTAGTTTTAGTTAATTTCATAACGAAGTTTTGTAGGCAAAATTTAATATTTAATCAATTTTATAAAAAAGTAATAAAGTCTACTTCAAATTCTTTAAATTATTATCACATAATATCACCCAAAATATTAATTTAGGTAATTACAAAATAGGCCTAATACAGCCTTTTATGAAACTCTGAATATGATCAAATTATTGTTTAGCAGTTTAGCTAATTATGAAATAGGTTTAATTAATTATGTTTTGATAAAATGTTCAAATGATTATTTAAAATATCGAGCAATTCAGCTATTTATGAACATTTGTATGTGCACTGTTCAATATTTTAGAATATCCAATGAATCTAGTCAATTTCAAAATAGGCCTAATCATATGTTGATTAAATTCAGTATTTTAATTATCTAATAGTGTATTAATTATGAGGTAAGCCGTGGCGCAGTTAGTTAAGACAATAAGCTGTAAGCCGGAAGATCGCGGGTTCTCCTCCCGACGTAGTCGGGCTTTTTAAACCGAACTAAAACTTCAGGCAGCACCATCGTCCTGAGGTCAAGTCAATTTCTAACTGAAATGAATAGCAGATTAAGTTCTGGATGTAAAAGTGGCCTTAACATACGGCTGACAATGTAGTTCACTGTTATGCAGTCTTCTACATTCACCTGTCTGTTTATCTTTCTTTGGCCCAAAATTTTCCTAAGAACTTTATTCTCAAATACTCGTAATCTTCTTTTCTCCCTTAAAGTAAGAGTCCACGTTTCGCATCCATGTAATATAACTGGTAGAACAATAGTTTTATATAACTTATTTTCATGTTTACGTTTTTTGAAAGGAGTTGGGACATCAAGAGTCTCTGCAATGCATAATAGCATGCATTTCCAGAATTGAGTCTATGTTTAATTTCTTTGTGCATCTCATTCCTATTTGTGATTATTGTTCCTAGGTATTTGAATTCAGCCACCTCCTCAAAATTTCCCTCATTTGTCATTAGCTGTCCATTTACATTATTTAATGAATTTCTATGTGTGACCATATATTTAGTTTTATTGATATTTACTTCCACTCCTAATTTCTTAGTGTTACTCAATAGTATGTGCGTGTTAGCCCTTAGTATCTCCTCGCTATCGCCCAATAGTACTACATCATCAGCATAAACTAACAGCTTATTAATACCATTGAGTTGTAGGCCTTCTTCATGCTATAAAGATTTGATGGCATGCTCAAGTACAAGAAAATATATTTTTTTTACTTATACTGAAGAACATTTTATTTAGTAGAATATAGGATTAAAATTATAAATATTACTTTCAGGCTATGCATAGTTCTGTAATGGTTGAATGTTCCAGAATTTACGATATATATATATAAAGCATTGGCTCAGGATAGGGATGTATGGAGAGCTTATGTCCGCCCGGCCATAAACCTACGGGTTCGATATTGCCAGTGAGTAAGTAAGTATATATATATATATATATATATATATATATATATATATGGTATGATAAGAAAAATAAATGCCTGGACGGGATTCGAACCCGGATCTCTGAGTCTGTACCTCAGCGTGATATCCATTACACTACCAGACGAATCCAATTCAAACACTTATTTTTCTTATATATGTATTATACTCTCCATTATTACTAGATGTCGCGAGAACACTGTCTTCACTGCCATCTAGTAGCTGACTGTATCAAGTAAGCAAATTAAAGAGAATATTTATTTTACTTTATAGCAGTGACTCTTTATCGATGTTATAATTAAATCTTTAACATTGAGCAATGCAAGCTTAATAGTCCAGGCATTTATTTTTCTTATCATACCATATTAAGCTTGCATTGCTCAATGTTAAAGATTTAATTATAACATCGATAAAGCGTCACTGCTATAAAGTAAAATAAATATTCTCTTTAATTTGCTTACTTGATACAGTCAGCTACTAGATGGCAGTGAAGACAGTGTTCTCGCGACATCTAGTAATAATGGAGAGTATAATACATATATAAGAAAAATAAGTGTTTGAATTGGATTCGTCTGGTAGTGTAATGGATATCACGCTGAGGTACAGACTCAGAGATCTGCTCAATGTTAAAGATTTAATTATAACATATATATATATATATATATATATATATATATATATATATATACTTTTTTTTTGTTCAGTAGGGAATGTGTGTTAACCGCAAAATGGAACACAAAACTTCCGATTAGTATTTTAAAAATGACTATTAACTCATGCTCAAGTAGTAGTCAATGATAAAAATCAAGTTTTCTTTTACAACCAATGACAGTCGTGTTTCACCTCGCTCTTTATCGGTTTCTCTTTATCAGCTCCTGCTTTTGTGATAAAGAAAGTTCTTCCTTTTTAATATTCTGAACAGGTCAGAACATTATTTTGCAGTGACTGACTCTCTGACAAATTCATTGAATATAGGATATAATAAACAGCTTCCTTGATTTTACTGATTTGTTTACTAAGAAAATAAATTAATAACTTATATGGTTTGATGTGTTTAATTATTTCTTCTCTAGGGAGCATTTTTACAATATTGCGATCCTATTTGGCAATAAATAATATGACCAAGTTACAGTAAATAAACATAACCTCGCATTTCTGATTTATTTTCAAACATCGCAATTTAAGTTAAATATATAAATATATTAAAATACCAGTAACTACATTTAAATGAAGATTTTTGAATAAACAGCTTAATTTTTTTTCGTTAAATATTCCTAACAAATGCCACTCGTGATTTCCTAATCGTCTAGACCGTCACTTCGTGACTCGTGAATTTTTCGATGATCTGGAAATCACTCGTATGATAAATATAAACCAATTTTGGTTTTATTATATCCTAACATATTTAATTTCATTCATGGTTTGAGATTAATTTGTTGTAGGTCTACATTGTTTTGTTATACTACGTTCCCTTGTATTAATTAATTTTTTTGTGAATCAGAGTGCATCTTGTATTTTTAAACTTGCTCCTAAATTTGTATTTTCTGTATTCATTCATTCTTCTTCTTCTTCTTCTTCTTCTTCTTCCTTCCAAGTATTAGGCCAAGGCCTGTTACGATCCTATAGAAAATTTTCCCTCCAGCGTTTCATAGGACGGCCCAGAGATCTTCGTCCTCTTGGTATATAATTATAAACAACTTCGGGGATCCGATTTGAACTCATTCTTTCAAGATGGTGTTTCCAATTTAGTTGATACTGTTTAATATATTCCAAAATTAGCGTAGTCTTCAATTCTTTTAAGATATCGGTGTTCCTTTTCCACTCCCATCTGGTGTAACCCGCCGTTCTGCGCATGAATCTCATTTCGCAAGCCATTATTCTGTTTTCATGTTGTCTTTTTAGTGTCCATGCTTCACTATCATAGTCAACACTGGTCTAGCCAAAGTGTTATATAAATGTAATCTGGTATTTTTTTGTACAAGGGATGGTTTCATAACTTGATTAATAATTCTCAAATTTTTATTATAACTAGTATTTTTTTCAGGGATATCCTTTTCATCCCAGATAGAGAGATAATATCCAAGATATTTAAATGTATTAGATCTCTCTAAAATTTTATTTTGGAGACAGATTTTACTTTGTATGGGGTCCTTCCCATGAAATGCCATAATTTTAGTTTTGTTAATTGATATTTCCATATTCAATTTGGGAGCTATTTTCTGTAAATTATAAATTCATTGTTGCAAATCATTTTCGGAAAGTGCCAGAAGAACTAAATCGTCCGAAAAAAAGAATAGCATCGAGTTTGAGGTTCCCATTGGTGGGTATATTCTCTTTTATTAATTACAACTTTATAAATTTATATTATCTATAAATTTAATTCTTTAATTCAAATGTATTCGAGCTCAATCTCAATCGAGTGTTAAATCTGTGCACAAAAATATATTCTGAATAAAATATTTATTATTATTCTTTAAAAAAATATTCAGTTTTGCTATTGGGTGAGAAAAAGGGGAAAGTTTTAATGTTTCAGAACCACTAAAGTTGTATCTTCCTAACAAACCATATTAATTTATTTAAATGGTTCCCGCAGAGGAAACCAGAGTTTCGCCATCATATCCACCTGCAATATCAATAGCTATTTAATCGGCCAGGAAACCGCATGAAGCTAGAGGCGTGAAGCTGCTATTTATCAGCTTCCTCAAAAATACCTTCATTTAATTGCTCTTTTCCAACCGCATCCTGACAACATCATTTTCCTCTTTTGTTCTTCAGCAATTTGCAACCATAAGCTGTTATTTGTATGCAAAGTGGACTCATAATATATAACCAAAATCACTTTCTTCCTTTAATATCAAATTAATCAAATATGTTAATTTATTATGAATTTTATTGCCGAATCCCGAAGGAATGTAACTATTGGGAATGTTTATATAATAAGATTTCATAAAAATAATTTAAATCTTCACTAAGCTTACCATGACAAAATATATAAGTTAATAGCTAATACCCGGCGTGCGCTGCTGCGCCTAAATAAATTAAAATTAATGTGCTTCTTTGTTTAGTTGAATATATATAAGGAAAACATATTGATAAATTTATATTTGTTAGATACCCGTACTGATTACCCGGCGTTGCCCGGGAATCTACTTATCCCGATCTTCTTGACATAAATGACCTGAAATACGAAAATTAATGTGTTTTATGTTTAGTTAAATAACTGCAAGGAAAAATTTATATCGTAATTACTTTTAGATACCCCGTGCTGTTTACCCGGCGTTGTCCGGGGATCTACTCATCCCGATCTCCTTAGCATGGCATAAATAAGCTGAAGGACAAAAATTAATGTACCTCTCATGATTAGTTGAATAAGTATAATGTGAAAATAATTATAAATGTATATCGTAATTATTTTAAGAATCCCCGTGCTGATTACCCGGTGTTGCACGGAAATCTACTTATTTTGATCTTCTTGGCATAAATAAGCTAAAAGACAAAATTCGTTATTGTGAGTTATCTGTAAAAGAATACCCGCCATGTGCTGCTATGCTTGCACAGGAATCTACGTACTTGTCTCGATCTTCTCGGCATTAATGAAAAACAAAAATGGTTATTGTGAGTTATCCGTAAGAGATATACACATATGCTGTCGCGGACTTTTTTGTAGAGCTTTTTGAGATATTCAATTTCGTGTACATTAATTTTGTGTATTTATTATGGTTTAGGCAGCGTAAGCCATTTAAGCGTCCAAAGAACTACTTTTTTCACGTTTTCCACTACAAAGGGCGATATTTTAAGGGTGTAGGAGTTGAGTATCACAACTCTCTTACAGCCTATGTTCATCCCGGGAATCTCCTGAACATTTTGCAAAAAGCCCATCACAATCGGATGAACGGTATGGCCGCGCATAAAGTACGAACAAACAAACAAACAAACTTTCATTTTTATATATTAGATTAGATATAATAAGTAGTCTTGATAAGTTGAATAGCCTGATAGTGCATTTGATGTCTGCAGGGGGGGGGGGGGGATGAGCAAGCGCGCGCGCGTGTGAATGTGTGTGTGTGGGGGGGGGGTATGTAAATGTGTGTGTTTTTTCTTATTTTTTAAATTTGTTTGTAACAATTTTTTTAAAACTATTAATATACAAAATGAGACTTTAATATATATGTATGGATTCAAATCCCGACTCAAGCATTCATTTTTCTTTTCATATCATATTTGCCTTAATTTCCAAATGTCAAAACATAGTTATAACATCTATATATGCAAGCGTTACTGCTATAAAGTAAATATTCTCTTTAAAAATTTGCTTAACCGTTATGGTGGTCACTAGATGTCAGTTGGAACGACTTCCCGCTACCTCTTGTGTGAATTGAGAATACATATATAAGAAAAATGTATGTTTGTGTTGGAATACTTGAGTAGCTCAGTTGGTTAGAGCGCTAAACGTACAGAGTTTAGAGACTCGGGATCAAATCCCGACTCAAGCATTCATTTTTCTTCTCAAATCATATATATATATATATATATATATATATACAAATGCATGGTCTTTCATGGATGAGTGTAGATGTGTATTATTCTGTATGTAGTGTAGGCATAGATTATATATAGCCTATGTTTTTATACTTTTTATATAGGTGTGTAGCCTTGTAGATATTTGTTTATAAGTCATATTCATATGTATTTTTTATTTATGGAAAAATAATGCACGTACGGTAAAGCAGGGCCCGTAAAAACAAAAGGTAAAGTGATCCCACTACAGGCCTCAGGATGCCCTTGGGGTAGTAGGAGGTTAAGGCTCCCACTTTTTCTGGACAATCGGCCTTAATGTCAGCCGGGTTGTCAGCCCTGCGTAACAGCCGCCTTTACCCCAGCCAAGTGTCCGGTACTCATTTCTGTTAGAGGCTGAATCGACCCCAAGGTCATAGTGTCATAGTGCCGTCAGAATGTTTGGGACAGTTTAAAAATCCTGATCCCACCGGGACTCGAACTCTCGACCTTCCGGCTTGTAGCACACTGCCTTAACCACTACGTTACTGCAGGTACATACGCTATGTAAATGCAAATGTATTTCCTTTCTATTTAAATGAAAAATACATTTACAGTACAACTGGAGCTTATCTCGGAAATAGTATAACGTGAACTTTTCTTGTAATTCTAAACGAAGAGAAGCAGATAATGGCTTCGGGTGATTGAAGAGGCGATGTTGGTAAATGAGTGATGAAGCACCCGGTGAAGAAGGTTGTGGTTATAATAAGCAAGGAAGCCGGCCACTGAGTCTGCGATGAAAGAGTAGGAGACCCGCGTCTTTTAACACATGGTAATGGAAATTTCATTAACCAAGAATACGGAGTGCCGATACTTAAGTGCAATAACAGTACAAGTCAGGTGTACCAACATCATGTTATTAATGTTATGTTACATGAGGACTTCAAGGCTCCACAAACTTCCATCTTATAAAGTCATTGATTCAATAGTGAGAAGTATTGTCACATATAGAGCTGAATATGGAAATCCAACACAAACTTATGTCGATGGAAGTGGGTTTCTTGAGGAGATCTAGAAAACATAAAGAAATATGTCGTAATGTCATACATAGGCCCACTTTCAAATAAAATATCTAAACACTTTAAAAAGTTGAACATTAATGTGGCATTTAAAACTAATAAAACTCTACAAAATATAATAAAAAACAATAAAACCAAAAACAAAAAAAGAAAAATTATCAGGTGTATATAAATTGAAGTGTGGCACATGTGACAATGTCTATATAGGACAAACTGGTAGACCTTTTATCTCTCGGATAAAGGAACACATGAGAGCATGTAACAGACATTAGAAAATTCAAAATATGCTAACCACCTATTCCAATTTAATCATTGTTTCGATCAAAATTTTGAAATTTTACATATTTGTGATAGGGGTAAGAAGTTAGATCTTTTGGAGGCTGTAGAAATTAATAAATTTAAAAGTAGTAAAAAACTGTTAAATTCTCAACTTGATTTGAATGAATCCCCTTTGTTAAATTAAAAAATTTAAATAAATATTGTCGTATTGTTGCTTAGATCAGTTGGAACACAATTCATAATTTTGTTAACATGTCTGAAGAAGGTACAGTGTACCGAAACAGCTGTCACTGAATTATATAATAAATATGAAAATCAAATAAAACTACGTTTTATTTTTATTTAATTAATAAATATGGATTTTCATCAAGTAAACACCAATTCAATTGATTATTTAATTTTATTCGTTAAATAGTCCTAACATATGCCACCCTGGATTTCCAAATTCTCTAGATAAATTCGCTCCTCACTTCGTGAATCGTGAATTTATCGATAATTTGGAAATCACTCGTGGCATTACTTATGATAAATGGATTAATATTGTTAGGAAGATCTATAGTAATACAAAAGCTAAAGTAAAAATACAGAATAATTTAACAGAGGAATTCACAGTGAATAAAGGGCTTAAGCAGGGATGCAGTTTGTCACCAATTCTTTTTAACGTCTATTTAGACCAGGCTCTTAACTTATGGTATAAAAAATGTTCTGAAATGGGAACTCCTATAGGAGCAAAAGTACTGCATTCATTGGTGTTAGCAGATGACCAAATAATTTTTGCAGGAGATGAAGATGATATGAAATATATGATAAATAAACTAATGGAAGACTGAATATAAATTTACATAAAACAGAATATATGTTTTTGGGAAAGGATGTGGATGGCCTCATACTTGAAACAGGGAAAATAAAAAAAAAGTGTTTTTTTTTTTTTTTTTTAATATTTTGGGTCAATAATTACAAGTTTAGGTATCTGTGAGAGAGATGTACAGACTAAAATTGCAATGGCAAAAAATACAACTAAAACATTATATGGAATAATTTGGAACAAAAATATTACAAAGGAAACTAAACTGAAAATTTATAAGAGCATAATACATACTATTTTGTCATATGGAAGTGAAACTTGGTCTTTGGCGGAATTACAAAAGAATAAAATTAGAACAGTTGAATTTGATTATTTTAGAAGAAGCCTCCAAAAAACAAGACAGGATAAAATAATAAATGAATACCTTTGGAGAGAAATGAATGTCACCACATCTGTTGTTAAGAGGATTGAAAATCAAACGCTTAAATGGTATGGCCATGTACAAAGAATGGAAAATGAAAGATGACCAAAAAATATATACCAATGGTCACCCCCTGGAAGAAATAAACGTGGCAGACCAAGATGGAAATGTAAAACCTAGTCAGAACCATAATGGATGATAGGAATTTGGAAGAGGTAGATTGGAATGATAGAGATAAATGGAAACCGAAGACGGCAAACTTATAAGTGGGAGAAAGCCGAACAAGAAGATGAAGAAGAAGAAATAAGAAATAATGTCATACGAGAAAAAATGAATATTAAATATTCAATAATATATTATATAAGATATCTATCTAAAGTAATTCTGACTGAGGGCAGTCTTTCACTGCACTCATAGCATTTTCGTGCAATGCTTTACAGCATAACTAAGGAATTATAGGTGTGGTAGCTTCCCGTTGCTTTCCACACAGGTGAAGGATGATGACGATAAGGATGATGATGAAGATGATGATGGCAGGATTATTTTCGGGGACCTTCCTGACATTGTCTTAAGTTCAGGATAAACCCCGAAAAGATCTCACCTAAGAGCCTGTCATGACAGGGAATCGATCCCGGGTCTACTGCGTGAGAAGGCACCACATTACCTCAAGACCACAGTGGTGGACTCTATTCTATAGTGTTCTGCCCTAGGGCAGGTCTTTCACTACAATAATAGCATTTTCATGCTATGCTTTGCAACTTTGTTAGGGAAATATTGGCGTGATAGCTTTCCGTTGCCTGATAATTTTCAGACTCGGGACCCACGCCTTAAAGTCCCTCCCAGAGAACATAAGTTCTCCATACATTCTTATCCTGAACTAATATTTTCCAATAATCCAATGTATAATCGACTTCCTTAAATATATATATATATATATATATTATAATTAAATCTTTAACATTGAGCAATGCAAGCTTAATATGGTATGAGAAGAAAAATAAATGCCTGGACGGGATTCGAACCCGGATCTCTGAGTCTGTACCTCAGCGTGATAATCATTATACTACCAGGCGAATCCAATTCAAACATTTATTTTTCTTATATATGTATTATACTCTCCATTATTACTAGATGTCGCGAGAACTCGGTCTTCACTGCCATCTAGTAGGTGACTATATCAAGTAAGCAAATTAAAGATAATATTTATTTTACTTTATAGCAGTGACGCTTTATCGATGTTATAATTAAATCTTTAACATTGAGCAATGCAAGCTTAATATGGTATGAGAAGAAAAATAAATGCATGGACGGGATTCGAACCCGGATCTCTGAGTCTGTACCTCAGCGTGATAATCATTATACTACCAGGCGAATCCAATTCAAACACTTATTTTTCTTATATATGTATTATACTCTCCATTATTACTAGATGTCGCGAGAACTCGGTCTTCACTGCCATCTAGTAGCTGACTATATCAAGTAAGCAAATTAAAGAGAATATTTACTTTACTTTATAGCAGTGACGCTTTATCGATGTTATAATTAAATCTTTAACATTGAGCAATGCAAGCTTAATATGGTATGATAAGAAAAATAAATTCCTGGACGGGATTCGAACCCGGATCTCTGAGTCTGTACCTCAGCGTGATATATACCATATATATATATATATATATATATATATATATATATATAAACTAATG
Source organism: Diploptera punctata (assembly GCA_030220185.1). Classification (NCBI taxonomy): domain Eukaryota; kingdom Metazoa; phylum Arthropoda; class Insecta; order Blattodea; family Blaberidae; genus Diploptera; species Diploptera punctata. Next base: position 1,768,898 of record JASPKZ010009820.1, read on the forward strand.
TTTGTTTGTTTGTTCGTACTTTATCCGCGGCCATACGTTAATCCGATTCTGATGGATCTTTTTGCAAAATGTTCAGGAGAATCCCAGGATGAACACGAACACAGGCTACAAGGGAGTTGTGATACTCAACTCCTACACCCTTAAAAATCACTCTTTATAGTGAAAACGTGAAAAAGTCCTTTTTTTTTAAAGCTTAAATGGTTTTCGCTGCCTAAACCATAACAAATACACAAAATTAATGTACACAGAATTGAATATCTGAAAAAAAAATCTCTGCAAAAAAATTCGGTGACAGCATATGTTTATCTTTTACGGATAACTCAAAATAACGAATTTTGTCTTTCAGCTCATTTATGCCAAGTACGTAGATTCCCGGGCAACGCCAGGTAATCAGCACGGGGTATCTAAAAATAATAACGATATCAATTTATATCTATTTTTCCTTTTACTTATTAATCTAAATGCAATAACACATTATAATTTATTTAGGTGTAGCAGCGCACGCCGCGTATTAGCTAGCAAGAAATAAGATTTCAGTATTTTATTTTGATTCCACTTATAAACAATTGAATAATATATACTGTGTTGCAATATTAACTTCTAGAATATAAATATCCGTTTCTTATCAATAACTTAAGTTTTGGATGATTTTGTTTTCACTGCGGTCTGGCAAATTTAAATAACTGGCGCAGGAAATTAGTGTTTGTCCAATTCATATTTAAAATCTGCAGTCGACAATTTCGTTCATTCTATTATATTAATTATGATTTATATTATATGCTCAGTTCTCAATATTTATAAGGCTATCACCCTGGAAATGAATTCTAGTATGAGAAAGAAACCAGACTACCTTTCAAAGGTTATTGTCAAGCGGCATGCATTTCTCGGAAGTCACTGGTTATTTTCTTTCTCTCACGTTATTTCTCCCACATCTTCATACGTAACAATGAATACATTATCATTAGCGGCATCATAACATTATAATAATCATATAAATACTCATATGTGACTTTAAGAATGAGCAACGTAAAATGGAATAGGCCTGATCCGAGAAACAAATCTGAAAAAAAGACATACTTCTCTAGGAATAGATGCAATAGCCCAGTGATTCCCAGATATATATATATATGATTAAGAAAGTTTTCTTGGGTTTTCCGCGTCATGGATTCAAGTTCGGCCTCTGGTCACTTATTCCGACGTTACGACATGATCCCACATGCCATTATCAAGGAATGATAAGTTCGAGTTACAGGTTTAATCTTAATTAAACACATAGATTTTTCGCTGTGGTCCGTTTCCGAAGCCGTACACCATCCAAGGTTAGGTCTTATGTAGTTAAACACCTTCAGTTTTCAGTGTGGTCCGTTTCCGAAGCCGTACACCCATCCAAGCGTCGACCACACTCCATATTGCCCAACCGTGGTTTTCTTCATACCTTCTTCGCTGTTCTGGGGATGACATGGTGGGCAGCGAGAGCAGTTTTCCATGTAGACGGTAATTTTTGGGCATCATCACGGGTGTTCATAGAATGTGGCCTTTCCTCAATCTCTACTGCTTCTCTATAGATTCTTGATTTTTCTTGATCTATTTTAGCCAACGTTCTTTATCGTGTGAGGTCGATCTTTTGACCCCTCTGTTTCATATGTTGCACCAGAGTTTAAGTAGGTTCTTGATGATTTATTGCAGCCTTATGTTATTGTATTCGGCAATATATATATATATATATATATATATATATAATTAAACTAGTTAATACCGGGCGTGTGCTGCTACGCCTAAATAAATGAAACATTAAAGTTTAATTAAATTGTATGGTATACGCTGATACGAACTAAACATAGTGGTTGCTAGTCAGTTTTTTATTTCGGATTTCAGGTAAACCTCCATTTTTAATTGTCGAATTTCGCTCATTTTTGGATAATACCTACCTCGGTTTATTTTAATACGATATACAGAGTTTCGTAGTTAAACATCGAAAATTGTGACCACTAGAGCGATATCTAAATGTTCACTTCATGTGAACTCCTACACCTAATGGTTTTAGAGGATCCAATTATGAATCTAAACCATCCAGAGACCCACTCAAACACACACGAGAAATTTAATAAAAATCGATCCAGTTGTTCAGGCAGTTTCTATCGGATTTCAGGTAAACCTCTACTTCTAATCGTAGGATTTCGTTCATTTTTTTATAAAATCTACCTCTATTTATTTTAATAGGATCTGCTGAATTTCGTTGTGAAACGTCGAAAATTGTGACCGCTAGGGCGATTTTTAAATTTTCACTTCAGGTGAATTTCTACACCTAATGTCTTAAATGGTCCGATTATGAATCTAAACCATTCAGTGACTCACTCAAAACACACACAAACAAGTTTAATCAAAATCCGCCCAGTCGTTTAGGAGGAGTTTAATGACATAGGTTCCTATACACGGAGGCCTACAGAAGAATTATAAACAGTACAATATATTTTTAAAGGATATCCACAAGCCCTATATCATTAATAGTTGCTTGCATTAACATTCGGTTCTTCACATCTTTAACCATTTAATACCATTATAGCCTAATACAAAATTGTAGGCTGCGGTAGTCTAGTGATTATGATCCTTGCCTCTGGTCTCGAGGATAACAAGTTCAAACCCAGACCGCATTCGACGGATTTTTAGGATGGAAAAATCCAAGGGAGAAATCCTCCGGGAGGGACTTTAAGCTGTGAGTCCAGAGTCTGAAGATATTTGGATTCGTAAAAGAACCTCGTTTTAATTTTGAAAAAGTTACTACTTTCACATATTTAGGAACGAAGATAAATAGCAAAGGATTAATAACAGAAGAAATAAACCACAGAATATTGACAGGAAACATAGCATATTTTGCGAATCTCAGTTTAATAAAATCAAAACTGTTAACTAGTACAACTAAATTAAAAATATACAAAACTTTGATTAGACTACCCATGGTAACATACTCTGTTGAAACTTGGGTATTAAATATAGACTATGAAAATGCTTTGCGTATATTTGAAAGAAAGATAATAAGACGAATAGATGGACCAGTTTTGGAAAACAATACATGGAGAATCAGATCAAATTCTGAAATTGATTAGATTAGATTAGATTTATTTAGCCTGGTGGAGTTAAGGCCATGTGGCCTTCTCTTCCACTCACCAGAACAAACATATATCACATCAGAATATAACAATCTCAATTAACACTAATATTAAATACTAAATAAAAATTTGATCAAAAAGATAATATCTATTATATTACGATCTATAATGCAACAGTTATGTTACTTAAAATTAAGACTAAAACTAATAATAAAATGTGTACAAGCAAGACATATTAAATTGTCCCTATCTAATGTATGTAAAAAACAAAGAAAAATAATGAGATATAGAAAACTAATTTTATGATTATACAATATTTAAAACAAAACAAATGAAAATATTTGTTATTCTTAATATTAATTTCATAAATAAATCAATTGATCATATACTCAGTGGAGAGGATCTTGTAAGATCATCAAGTCATTGAGATTAAGATGGATAGAACACGTTGAAAGAATGGAAGATGGAAGAATAACAAAACGATTAATACATGATGACATGACAGGAGTAAGAAGGAGAGGAAGACCGAGAAAGAGGTGGCTGCAGGATGTGGAACAAGATCTGAGAAATGTGGGAATAAGAGGATGGAAAGGGAAAGTACAGGATCGACATGAATGGAGGAAAATTGTGAAGGAGGCCAAAACTCACAAATAGCGCCAAATAAGAAGGAAGGAAAATTAGTTAGTCGGCGGCAATTGTCTAGAATTTATATTCTTTGCCTCTAGTCGCAGGTTCAAACCCAACCGGAGTCGATGAATTTTTAGGATGGCAAAATGCAAGTGACAAGTCCTCCAGAAGGGACTCTAATCCGTGGGTCCCGAGTTTGAAGATTTTCCAGCTTGTAAAAGAACCTCAAGCCTACATAATGCCTCTGAGCAAAATTAATACCTTACTTTCCTACTAGATGTCTCTTTCACACATGCCCTTAATTTACAACTGTAGGGGAATAAGCGTAATTAAATTAGTTTGGTAAACAAACTCGGTATTTCTGCCGTTTTCCCCTGCCACAAATTTCATTCCACCCTTTCTCCACACTCAACATTTCGTGTCATTTCATTCATCCGCCACTGTGACGATGCGTCAGGCATAGTCGGCCGGCACTCTTGTCGTTCACAGGCCTCTGTAAATATAGGAATTTCATCTCATCCCTCGACCTGACCCTGCATTGGACACAAGTTGAGGCTATTTGTTATATTTACTAGTATTATTATTATTTTTTCCGAGAACACAAGTAAAAAGTATATTTTCTACTTTTATTTTATTTATTTATGAATAAAAAGATCGGCCGCGGTGGAGTAGTGGTTATGCTCCTTGCCTCTGGTCCCGAGGGTCGCGGGTTCAAACCCGGCCGGGGTCTCGATGGATTTTTTAGGATGGAAAAATCCAAGGAGCAAGTCCTCCGGGAGGAACTTTAAGCCGTGGGTCCCGAGTCTGAAGATTTTCAAGCTCGTAAAATATCCTTAAGCTTGAATGAAAAGGCCTCTAAGCAAAATTTACCGAATTTTCCCGTCCTAGTACTACCTTGGTTCCTAGATGCCAGCATGAGGCGGAACGCTGACCACGGACCACTCAAATGACATATATATATATATATATATATATATATATATATATATATGAAAACAAGTGTAACTAAATTAGTATGGTTAAAATTCTTCCCTGTAGGTGGAGAGCGCCTAAATCTCTGTTAAGGGAAAACATGGGCTTACAAGAACAATGAATAAAAATAATTTGGCTAAAATAAAAATACAACGTGTGGTGTCCTTGATACTGATGCAGGAACGTTGATTAAATGTTACAATTACCGGTAGTAAGTACTCTTATCAAAAAATCAACGTCGTAGTCATGAAACCATGTTCCTTTTTCATAAGTAATGCCACGAGTGATTTCCAATTTATCTAGAGGATTTGGAAATCAAGATTATCATTTGTTAGGACTATGTAACGAATAAAATTAAGCTGTTTACTCAAAATTCATTATTTAAATATGATTACCGGTATTTTAAAATATCATATATCTAAATACAAGAATGGAAAAATCATCTGAGAAGAATGGCAAGAAATAGACTTCCAAAATTGGCATTCCAATATACCCCAACTGGACATAGGGACCAAGGAAGACCAAAACATCGGTGGAAAGATCAAGACCATCTTCGCTAGGTTTACCGTACAGGCCACATGGCCTAAAACGAATTTGTTCATGATGATGATGATGATGATGATATATTTAAATAAGTTATAAACGGCGATGTTTGAAAACAATTCAGAAATGTGATGTTATGTATATTCACTGCAACTTGATCATATTATTTATTGCCAAATAGGATGGCAAAAAATGCGCCCTAGTGGAGAAATCATGAAACACATCAAACTGTATATTATAATCACAATTATAGCTTATTAATTTATTTTTTTAGTAAACAACTCAGTAAAATCACTATTTAAAAACACAGTTATTGAACATATAATTATCAAATGTGTAGTTCGAAGGAATATGTTCATTATTTGTTACATTCATTGTATTTGTTGTAATGTCAGTCTCTGCAAAATAGCTGTGACCTGTTCAGAATATTAAAAAGAAGGAGCTTTCTCCATCACAGAAGCAGCAGCTGATAAAGAGAAATTTATAAAGAGCGAGGTGAAACACGACTGTCATTGGTTGTAAAAGAAAATTCATTGAAATGTGATTGGTAATTGCCTACCATTTGGGGAATGAGTTAAATAGTCAGCAATTTTTTTTACTGCAAGAGTTCACTGCATTACGTCAGGATAAACATCATAGCACAAATAAACTCAAGGTAACAAACAATAACATAAAGAAATTAACATAAAATATCTCCTCTCTTCATCCTCGAATTAGTGTTATGTCTATAACAATTAATAAATCATTAATATTCAATAATATTAGGTTCTATATTTTATTATAACTTATTCTTATGAAATTTGCTAGACGATGTTGAGTCCGGGAACGGAGCGCAAGATGCAGTCGGTACTACAATTGCCACTTACCGCCAAACTACTTGATATTGCGGGCGGGCATCAATTTTTTAAACAATCATTCAATCGTTCTTGTCTGTGAGACAGTATTTTTTCAAATACAATGTTAATATTGAATTTATTGTCAGTAAACGCACTTTGATATACCGAAAACAATCGGTCATCTACTATAATTTGAATTTATAATTCACATATGCCATTGAGGGGCATGTGGTTAGCACATCGTATCTAGTAGAAAACCAAGGTATTATTAGAATGGTGAAGACCGACTAAATTTTTCTCAGAGGCACCATGTAGACTTGAGGATCTTTGACGAATCCCGAAAATAGCCTAATTAGAATCGGGACCCACAGCTTAAAGTCCCTCCCGGAGGACTTTACCGTTGAATTTTTCCATCCTAAAACTTCATCGACCCGGCAGGGTATTATGATTTAGTTATTTCTAATGTAGGCCCCATATATAATCATCTTTCTAATTAAATATCGCACGAATTTAGGCACGAAAAAGAGAGAGGAGTAGAATCGAAGCAATGGAATTTAAATTTCTCAGGACAGCAGGATAATACACTCTTTTAGATAAAAAAAATAATAAAAAAACTTTAGAACAAACAGAAGTAGGATCAGTAGAAGAAAACTCAACAGAAATAAATTAAACTGGCTAGAACATGTAAAAAGAATGGATAATTCAAGAATCCCAAAAATGATGATGCAATATAAGCCCAAAGGACATCGTCGACCAGGAAGATCTCTTAATAGATTCTTAGATGGAGCCAAAACAGGTCTACAAAGGCCTAATTCGTGACGGATGATGATATGATGAATTGTTCATATTATCATCATCATAATTAATATTATTATTATTATTATTATTATTATTATTATTATTATTATTATTATTATTATTATTATTTAATACATGCACTATTGGCGTAAAGCGGCAAAAAATCAAGAATAGACAAAATTAAAAACCAAAGAAAGATATAGATGAAAAAAGTGAGTAAGAATATTTTCAAAGTAATTAACAGATGTTTTGACACGTTAAAAGAATGGGAAAAGACAGAATTCCTAAAATTATTTTGGAACGGAATGAAGAATGCAGAAGTAGAAGAGGAAAACCATAAGAACAATGAATAGGTGGGATCAAGAGGAATGTGAATAGAAAGGTATTGTCAGATGAAGATGCCTAAGAGAGGAATTTTTGGAAAAAATAAATTATTATTATTATTATTATTATTATTATCATTACTATTATTATTATTATTATTGTTATTATTATTATAACTAAGTCACTGGCTCCATCGAATAGGTAGGTTCATGGTCGTGCGGACATAAGTTCTCCATACACCCCTATCCTGAGCTAATGTTTTTCAATCGTCCTCTGAATAATTTATTTCCCTCAAATCATGTTTAATGTTATACCCCCAACTCATTCTTAGTCTATGAACTGGGCGTTTTCACTCTGGGTTTCCTATAAGAAGCTTCCATGCACCTCTTACATCCCATATACGTGCCACATGTCCTGCCCATCGTAGTCTACTAGACTTAACTGTTCTTATTATAGGCCTATCTGGCTTCCTACACTTATCATGCAGCTAACTATTATGTAGTTTTCTCCCTTCACCTGTCTATTCATCTCTTTTTGGCCCAAAAATGTTCCTAAGAATTTTATTCTCAAATACTTGTAATCTCCTTTCCTCCCTTACAGTAAGAGTCCATGTTTCGCAACCATATAATATCTGGTAAAATAATATTTTCAAGTTTTCAGTTTAACGTTTTTTTGAAAGGAGTGGGACGACAAGAGTCCCAGTATTGCATAATAGCATGCATTTCCAGAACTGAGCCTATGTTTAATTTTTTTGTACATCTTATTTCTATTTGTAATTATTGTTTCTAGGTATTTGAAATTAGACAATTCTTCAAAATTTCCCTTAGCTGGTAGGCTAAGGGCCTTCTAGGCCTGTCGCGCCATGGAATTATTATTATTATTATTATTATTATTATTGTTTTTTTTATTGCGGATGAGCCCATGTAGGACTATGCAAAGTACTTAGAGGCGTTTCCTTTGAGCCCAAATTTCTTTCATTCTTTTGCTATGAGCTTGTTTTCTATCATGTGTCCAAGTTGCTCCAGTTTTTTCTTCGGTTTGTCCTCTTGGTCAAGTTGCCACTTATTCACCTTAATTCTAAATATATCTCTGTTTCGGATATCTTCTTTAATAATTCCTGCGAATTTTAAGTCCGTTTTGACTTCATCAATCCACTTCATAGTATCCACTGGAGCTTTACTTCTGTTTTCGTAGAATTCCATTATCTGTTTTGTAAGCCTATTTGAGTTCATTCGTTTAATATGTCCATAAAATGTTAACCTTCGTTTTCTAATAATCACTATGAATGTCTGTATATATTTTTATTTCCTTTTCACTATTGAGTCTAAATGCTTCACCTATGACTTGTGGGCCTAAAACTTTTCTTATAATTTTGCATTATTTTTTTCACTATGTTTCCGATATATTTTTTTCTGTCCAAAATTGACGTTTCTGCAACATAGAGACATTCTGGTTTAATTACAGTGTTATAGTGTCGTAATTTTGTATGTAAAGATATGCATGTTTTTATTATAAGTGTTGTGAGTTATTATTATTATTATTATTATTATTATTATTATTATTATTATTATTATTATACTGGAAATGCGTGCTATTATGCATTGCAGAGATTCTTGATGTCCCAACTCCTTTCAAAAAAAGTTAAACTGAAAATATATAAAACTATTATTCTACCAGTTATATTATATGGATGTGAAACATGGACTCTTACTTTAAGGGAGGAAAGGAGATTACAAGTATTTGAGAATAAAGTACTTAGGAAAGTGTTTGGACCAAAGAGAGATGAACAGACAGGTGAATGGAGAAGACTACATAACAATGAACTACATGGTCTTTACAGGAAGCCAGATATAATAAGAACAGTTAAGTCTCGTAGACTGCAATGGGTAGGACATGTTGCACGTATGAGGAATGAAAGACTTGCATGGAAGCTTCTTGTAGGAAAGCCAGAGGGAAAACGCCCAGTTGGTAGACCAAGAATGAGGTGGGAGAATAACATTAACTATGATTTGAGGGAAGTAGATTATACAGGGAATAATTGGAAAGCATTAGCTCAGGATAGGGATGTATGGAGAGCTTATTTCCGCGCGGCCATGAACCTACGGGTTCGATAGTGCCAGTGAGTAAGTAAGTAAGTAAGTATTGATATTATTATTATGTTATGAATTTAACTAAAGTGCTGATGGTTTCTTTATTATACGCAAATATGTCTTAATTATCTTCTTAATGTCTATATTTTGTGAACAAAGCTTCCTGCCACATTTAGAAATAGCTCATCCTTTTCATTGATAAGTCATCGCATTAGTTCCGAGGAATGGTTCAGCTTGGATGATTACTGCAATAAGATTTTCCTGCTTTCAAGGTTGTTTGAGAATAACTATGTCTTTCGAATATGGAATCAACTTGATAGCAATTAGTGTATTATTGTCACAACAGGTTAAACGAGTTTGTTATAAGATTATTTACCAAACGTGTCTAAAATACGTTAGACAACAGTTCTGTCACTGATAATTTTAATTGTAAAATTAATTAAATTAATTATAAGTCTCGTAGACTGCGATGGGCAGGACAAGTGGCACGAATGGGGAATTAAAGAGGTGCATGGAAGGTTATCGTAGGAAAACCAGAGGGAAAACACCCAGTAGGTAGACCAAGAATGAGGCGGAAGAATAATATTAACCATGATTTGGGATGTGGATTATACAGAGTTGATTGTAAAACATTAACTCAGGATAGGGATGTATGGAGAGCTTATGTTCGCGTGGCCATGAACCTATGGGTTCGATAGTGCCAGTGAGTTAGTTAGTTTCGTAAAATTTTTAACCTTTGGGCCGGGAGGGGTCGTGGTGTACACTTTTTAATTGCTAGATTGTGCACCAGTTTCCTGCATTCAATTGCAAATCCCTCACATGTGCATATGTTGAGAATGCATGTGCGGTGATTCGTCCTTAGGATGGCAATGTTAAGCTTGACGGCCACGATAATGCTTTTCGACAAGAGTAGACAACGTGCCGGCACCAGGTTTTACTTTCTTCCTTCTCTTTATCACCAACACTCATTCAAAACACTTTATGCTACTAACTAACTAACTAACTAACTAACTCACTCACTGGCACTTTCGAACCCGTAGGTTCATGGCCAAGCGGACATAAGCTTTCCATACATCTATATCCTTAGCCAATGCTTTCCAATCATCCCCTGTATAATCTACATCCCTCAAATCATAGTTAATGTTATTCTCCCACCTCATTCTTGGTCTACCAACTGGGCGTTTTCCCTCTGGATTTCGTACGAGAAGCTTCCATGCACGTCTTTCATCCCCTATTCGTGCCACATGTCCTGCCCATCGCAGTCTATGAGACTTAATTTTTCTCATTATATCTGGCTTCCTATAAAGACCATTTAATTCACTGTTATGTATTCTTCTCCATTCACCTGTCTGTTCATCTCTCTTTGGTCCAATAATTTTCCTAAGAACTTTATTCTCAAACACTCGTAATCTCCTTTCCTCCCTTAAAGTAAGAGTCTATGTTTCGCATCCATATAATATAACTAGTAGAATAATATTTTTATATATTTTCAGTTTAACGTTTTTTTTTTTTTTTAAGGAGTTGGTAAGACAAGAGTCTCTGTAATGCATAATAACACGCATTTCCAGAATTGAGCCTATGTTTAATTTCCTTGTGCAACTCATTCCTGTTTGTGATTATTGTTCCTAGGTATTTGAATTCAGCCACCTCCTCAAATTTCCCTCATTTGTCATTACCTATCTATTTCCATTATATAATGTATTTCTATGTGTGACCATATATTTAGTTTTATTGATATTTACTTCCAGTCCCAATTTCTTAGTCTTAGTCAATAGTGTGTGTGTGTGTGTGTGTGCGTGTGTGTGTGTTGTCCTTTAGTATCTCCTCGCTATCGCCCAATATTACTACATCATCAGTATAAACTAACAACTTATTAATACCATTGAGTTGTAGGCCTTCTTCATCCTCTAAAGATTTGATGGCATGCTCTAGTACAAAATTAAATAGCAGAGGAGATAGTGCATCTCCTTGCTTCAAACACTTTATACTACACAAACATTAAATATTTTCCCATTACACACTCCTCACTGCTTACAAGCCTACATCGTCTACGTAAAGGGGTCAACCGAAGTGGTGCTTAAAACTAGCTCCTAAAGATGGAACAAGTAGTTATGAAAGGCCTGCAGAATTTTAATGTTGAGGACGACATATTTCAGGTAAAAATTGTATTGTTTTAACTTATTACTAAACAAGCTCAAGGGTTTTTCAGCATCGATTTTAAAAGTATTGACTGTGAGTTTTAATTGACACAAGTACCTGATTGGGTTCCGAGCAGGGGGGCAGGTTGGACCGGCAGGACCATCATCTGAATAAAATTACCTTTGTTATAAAGATTATGGCAATGTGTGGAAAATACATACAACGGGTGAAATTTCTGATTGATGGAAAAATTATAGAACAAGTGTACGATTTCTCATACTTAGGAAGTGTATTTGCAAAACATAAGAGTGACATTGATTCAAAATTACAAAGAATATAATAAAATGAATGTGCTAATAAGAAGATATTCTGGTAAACAGATGAGGGCTGAGGACAGATACAAAACTAAAATTACATAACATCATATCAAAAAGTTTTCGGACAAAGATAATATTAGAAAATAAACCAATAGAACAAGTGGTAAGATATAACTTCCTAGGTTGCGAAATATCATACACAGCGGAAACAGATATAAATAACAAACTAAATAAGTTTAATTATATAACAGGAACACTAAAACGAACTTTGAAAAATAAAGCCAGGAAAGACTCTATAATGAAATTATACAAGACAATGGCAGTGCCTATTATTACTTATGGATCCGAAACATGAACAGTGACAACACAACAATCAGCCAGAATACAAGCTGCTGAAATGAGATTCCTCAGACCAATAGCAGGATAACAAAGAACAGACAAAAAACATTAAACAGAAATAAGACAACAACTAAAAGTAGAGGAATTAAACACAACAATAGTGAAATACAGAACAAACTGGAAAGAACACTTGGCAAGGATGACTTAGAGTAAAATACCAAAAGCAGCATACAGCTTTTCACCACGAGGAAGAAGAAGTCTGGGAAGACCAAAGACAAGATGGAAACAGCAGCAATTTGGAGCCAAGCAGCATACAGCTATTCACCACGAGGAAGAAGAAGTCTGGGAAGACCAAAGAAAAGATGGAAACAGCAGCACTTTGGAGCCGGAACAAGCTAGTAAATAAGCCTAAACCGTGAAGAAGAAGAAGAAGATGAAGATAAAAACTGCTCTAAAATACGACGTGAAATTTGGATTTTAAATAAAATAAACTCTCATAAACTTATAGAGCAAGCCAAAAGCGCTTCTTATGATCACTGTTATTAATTAATAAAATGGGTCACCAAAGGAACACTAATATCAGAGAAAAACTTGGAGTACCAAGTTTAAATGAAGATATAGAAAGATACCAACAAGAATGGGGAAAAAAAATCATCTGAGAAGAATGGATAGAAATAGACTTCCAAAATTGGTACTCGAGTATACTCCAATTCGACATACGGACCAAAGAAGACAAAAATATCAGTGGAAAGATAAAGTCCTTGTTCGTTAGGTTTACCGTCACAGGACACATGGCCTAAAACGGATTTGTCCATGATGATGAAAATATGTATTTTATTTTATCAGCTCTTAGCAATTGAGGCCCACTAAAGAATGTTTGTTCAGATTACAGTCCGGCCTGCCTAAACTCACTCGTCCGGCCTCAAACCCAAGCACATGTTTGTACCAAGTTAAAATTCGCGTATTTTAATAGTTTTTAAAAATCTAAAAAAAATCAGAAAATGACGAAAATACCGGTACATAACTAAAATAATAAATTTGAAATATTTTAATTTTGGTCTGCAAAAAAAATATGAAAATCCCACAATTTCAAATTGATTTTATGAAATGCAGATTTATAGGAACTACAAATAAAAACAAAAAAAATCTTGAAATTGATACATAAACACATAACTGTCTCCTGTAGAATGACACCACACATTCAGAACTGGGGCACTGTTTTTATACTAACGGCAAGTTCATATAACATGAAATTACATGTCAGTTTATACGCCATGTACAACCTCCCACAAACCACTCAATATTTCTCTTCAGTATAATAATAATGATAATAATAATAATAATAATAATAATAATTTTATTAAGAATATTTCACAATATAGTGGTTCTCCTTCAACCCGAAGTGATTTGTCGCCAGGGGTTTCTGTCTAAAGCATGATCTTCCCTCAAATCTTTAGCTTCCATCCATACCTCTCGTCAAGGAAAGATGAACAGACAGGTGAATGGAGAATACTACAGTACATAACAATGAAGTACATGGTCTTTATAGGAAGCCAGGTATAATAAAAACAGTTAAGTCTCGTAGACTGCAATTGGCAGGACTTGTGGCACGAATGGGAATGAAAGACGTGTATGGAAGCTTCTTGTAGAAAAACCATTGGGACAACGCCCAGTTGGTAGACCAAGAATGAGGTGGGAGAATAACATTAACTATAATTTGAGGGAAGTAGATTATACAGGAAAGCACTTGCTCAGGATAGTGGTGTATGGAGGGCTTATGTTCGCGCGGCCAAAAAACCTACGGGTTCGATAGTGCCAGTGAGTTAGTTAGTTAGTTCGTTAGTTTAAATGATCTCTCTCACTTTTTGCGAAAGTCCAATTTTCAACTGCATATAACAATGTTGGTAAATTGATGCTTTTGTAGAAGTTAAGTCTATTTGAGAGCTTAGAACTTAAACTTTATTCAGACTATGGTAACATTTATTTGCACTGAATGACCGGTGTAACAATTCCTTACACAGATGCATACTACACTACAACATAGAACACTAATGAATACCATACACTAAAACTACACTCACACACAAGGATTTTAAGGCCGTTTAGCTTAAGCTTTTCTGTCGTCACCCCCTTTAAGGGGGGTGATGGGTGAAATTTATATTTTCTACATTTTTTTAAGCTAGAGACTTGAGTTTTTGTACAAACATTCACTGCATGATACACATAGATGTGTTTAACCCTTAAATTCGTAATGTATCCTTTTGGATACATCAGTTGGCTCAATTAATTTAAAATTTAAAATAAATCAGAAGAAAACGAACGAAAAGAAACCACTTAAATGTGTGTTTAATTATATAATATACCTAATAATAACAGTTATACAAGATTCCGTTTTCACTGCGGTCCGCCACATTCAAATAACTAACAGAAGAAATTTTCTGTATCAAAAGAAGACAAGTCAAGGCATCCTAGATTCACCGAGTACGCAAACTTTCCTGTTGGCGGTAACGACAGCTCTTGTTACTGGTAGTAAGGATCACCGACGAGCCAACGTGAACTGGTGGACAACCTGTGGCCAACCTTGGCGACTTGAGCGCTACTGCTCGGGCTTTTGCCTCTCTCTACTCCAAGTTGCAGATTGAAATTATTATTTTCTTCTGATTGCTGGCTGAAAATAGTGAATTGGTGAATAGTGTTGTGCAGCATGTCGCTTTTTTCCGGGTGGGGCCTGGCGGCCACACTCACTTAAGAGTATTCAGTGTTTTCAGTGAAATTTTTTCAGTGTTGTGTTTATACAGTGGTGTTTGGTTCCTGCAAAGCAACTCTATTAACTGCGAGTGCTTTGTTAAGCCTTATCTGCTGGCTTATTGTGTTCAGTTTTTAGTTCAGTTCAATCAAGCCAAGTGCTAGTGTAGTAATAAGTAATTAGTGCTGAACAGTCTTACCATGGCTGCTTCACTAAAAAGCGTGAGTGCCGAGCAGGCTATGGACCTTGAGTATGAGGAGCCCTCGGCCTACGAACTTTGGGAAACTGCGCTCAAAAAATTTGAGAGATACGTAGATAATCAAAAATTTCCATCTGAATCAAAATTCCTAGAAGTAGCTAGAGAGGTGCGTGGTGCCATCGTTATAGTTATCAATTTCATAAGCGCGTTCCCAGATTTCGGTCAGTCCGATTTTGCTCGTGATGTTACACATGATTGCCTAAAAGATTAAGTGAGATTAAGCTTAATATGAAATCTAACCAAGATTATTTTGAAAAAATGTCTCATGAATTGAAAACAATACTTATGGAACTTCCTGTATCCTGTTTTTTCACAGGTGCGGATCAAATTCCTATAGCGAATACAGAATATGTACCTGAACCTAAAAAGATTAAAACACATGAGAAATAGAAACCATCCCAAAATAGTTCAAATGACAACATGAATACAGTTTCAAATAAAGAGAAACCATCCCAAAATAGTTCAAATGAATAACATGAATACAATTTCAAATAAAGATAAACCATCCCAAATAATTCAAAAGATTAACATGAATACAGTTTCAAATAAAGAGAAACCATCCACAAATAAGGCAACTACGGTCACATCACGACAAAATGAGGTGTCGACTGTGCCAGTGCAAAATATATTCTCAATTTTATCCGAATTACCGGATTCAATGGACACTGTCGACCCTCAGGCTCCTCAACCTGGACCGTCACGGGACAACGCAGACTACAGCAGCTACCAGGCGTAGTAACCAACCGTCCAGGGAGCCTCAAGTAATGCCGCAGCCGAAAAGGGAACCACGCCCACCACCCATAACGGTGATTGGACATGGTGACCTTTTCAGGATGAATAGGGAATTAAAAGGAAAATTCGAAAAAGACGGTAAAAGTAGTTAAAACCCAGGACGGTTTGAGATACTACGCTACCTCGGAGGCAGACTTTCATCTACTCAAAGAGTACTTCAAAAATGCAAAGAAAGAATTTTAATACATTTCAACTCAAAAAAGATCTGCCTCTGAGGGCTGTTCTAAAGAAGGCTTCCCTCCAGCATCACTGCTGATGAAGTCAAGGAAGAGAACTTAAAGAACTAGAATATCCAATAATATCGGTAAAGCAAATCACCAAAAAAGAAGGAGAAGTTTTATACTCCCTTGCCATTATACATCCTGGAACTTCAGAACAGTGATGCTGGTAGGGAAATATATAACTTAAAACCGCCTCTGTTTGACAGTGGTGGGCTGTGGAACCATACAGACCTAGAGCTGGCATGAAGCAGTGCTTCAGATGCCAGAAGTTTAACCATACTTTCATGGGGTGTTCCTTAACCCCATCTTGCGTAATTTGCGCTGGTACTTCATAGTCATCGTGAGTGTCCGGTGAGAACCGCGGCACTCACGGACAAGAGTCTGCTGAAGTGCGCGAACTGTGGGGAAGAAGGACATCCCGCTTCCTACCGGGGTTGTGAAGCCTATAAGAAAGCAAAAGAGATTTATGAAAAAAAGAAAACCAAACCAAAGTCCAACAACCCCGGCGTCCCAACCTCGAACTTTCACAACAAAATCTGTTAATCCTACAGTCTCATATAGTTCTATGGTAAATTCTGGCATCACAGTTAAACCTACTGCAGGCACTGTCCCCACGTCAGCCAGGGTCTGTGGCTGCTATACCAATGACGGATCAAGGGACAACAACTTTTCCATAACATTCAGCCTCTGCTGAGTGGTCTGTCGACACCTATGGAGAGGTTTGTGTTCCTGACTAACCTGGTGAACTCATGTTTCGGAGATGGCTAGGCATCCTTCACAAAGCTATCTAAATGTCATGGCATTTAATGCCAATGGTGTATCCAACCAGATTCATGAGTTAACTACATTTATACAAACAAGAGATATCGACATTCTTCTTCTGAACGAAACGCACTTAAAACCAAGAATGAAATTCCAAATTCCGCAGTACTACACGTATAGGAATGACCGTCTTGATGGTCCCCTTGGAGGCACTGCCATCTGTATCAAAAAGTCCATTGGCCATAGGGTGGCCCAAATCCCGGGACTTCAATTTATTGAAGCCACGGGTATCTTCCTACCAATCACAGACCGCGAAACATTATTCATAGCAGCAATCTACAAATCTCCTCGAAGACTTCTGACAAGACACGACTTAGATATCCTCACTTCTATCTCCCCAAGCTATCTGCTTGCGGGAGACTTTAATTCTAAACATCATTATTGGAATTGTCGTGTCCAGAATGTCTCCGGTTACAATCCCTTCAAAACTACTGCCAACTTCATAACATTGAAATCTCTGCTCCAAGGGAACACACACTGTTCTTCAAACACGCCTACGGTCTCACGTCCGATATTTTGGACATAGTTCTATCGAAGAATGTTGCTATTTCACCACACATCACTACTGTTACAGACGCACTTGACTCTGATCACACGCCAATACTTTTTAAAATTTCATCCACATTTTTATTGTCCTCCCCATTTAAGTTACAACATCATTGCACAGACTGGCAGAGCTACACTAACATGCTTAACCAATGGGTTATGCCTACACTCTCTGTCGAGTCTACGGAACAAATAGAACACACTGTCCTTAATCTACAGGCCACAATTAAAACGGCCATTACACTTGCTACAAACAAGCGAACCAAAAGAAACTAATAATACGCGAACAAAATATAACGATCCAGCACTTCAAAATTATTTAAATCTAAAAAGGGCAGTACCAAAAATGGTTACGCGATTTCGGAGCTCCACATCACAAACAGCAATACAATCACTATGCTCATTTGGTCAAAAGCCGGCTTAAAGAGCTGAGAAATGCTGATTGGGATTCTTCCCTTCAGCAATTCTCAGACAAAAAGACTCCACCATGGGAGATAATAAAACGCCTCAAAAGGAGTCGAGCTCCGCCTCCTCCCTCAGCCATCCAGTCGGACGGAACTTGGGCGTATCTCCCTAGGGAGAAGGCCCAGGTTCTAGCCGACAATTTCGCGAACCGGTTTAGACCTCATGAGCTTACAACACCGACTCACGAAGCTGAGGTGCAACATACAATCAGTACTTTTTCTAGAAACACCTATTCCTATACCCCATCCTGATGTACAGCTTTGTGAACTCAAAGCTATTGTACATAACCTCCCGTCCCACCGTGCCCCTGGTCATGATCAGATTTCTAATCTGGCCATAAAACACTTACCTGAAAAAACCTTACTCCTACTCCTACAAATAGTGAACCTTTGCTTTCGTTTCCACTACTTCCCGGAAGTATAGGAAGAAAGCAAAGGTAATCGCTATTCCTAAACCTGGTAAAGACCCAACCATACCGGACAACTTGCGTCCAATCAGTCTGCTACCAGTGCTGGGCAAAATTATGGAAAAAATTATTTTGGCAAAATTGAAAATTGCAATTTCTGAGAGAAACCTTATTCCTACTCATCAGTTTGGATTTAGAAAAGCACATAGCACTCCACTGCAGCTTGCAAGACTGGTTGACCATGTTGTTACGGGCTTCAACTCTAGGAAAAGTACTGTGGCAATATTTCTTGACATTGAGAAAAAGCTTTTGATACTACTTGGATAAATGGACTTATTTACAAACTTATCAAATTCAACATTTCGGCTCATTTAATTAAATTGATAGCTAAATACCTCACTAACCGACAATTTTATGTGTCGGTTAGTGGGTATAATTCTGACTGCAAGACCCTCTTGGCGGGAGTTCCTCAAGGTGCAGTACTCTCACCTATCCTATATAGCCTTTATGTTTCCGACTTCCCTACCTTTCCTAGCGTAAATATCGCATCCTTTGCTGATGATACGTGTCTGTTTTTATCAGGCACGTTTTCGTTCCGTACCGTTCCACATTCGTGTGGTCCAAACTGCCCTAAACACAGTCCAATCCTATATGCGTCTGTGGAATATAAAACTAAATGCAAATAAAACAAATTCGTTGTATTTGCAAAAACCCACAAACGCACTCCTGCCCGACTCACCTTAGGAACTCTTAGACTCCGTCCAGAGACTTCAGCCAAGTATCTTGGAATCCATTTGGATTCCAAGCTTACGTTCAAAATTCATATTGAAAATCTAAAACATAAAGCAAACGCTGTCATTGCACTTTTATATCCATTTTTCAAGTCGCCTATGCTATCTACCAGGATCAAACTTACTTTATATCAAGTTGCGATCCGCAGCATGTTGCTGTACGGTTGTGAAGCCTGGAGTATCCTAGCTGCTGGACATAAGAAAAAAGTTCAAATAATCCAGAATAAATGCTTAAAAATAATACTTTCAGCTCCACATACGCACTAGGATCTCAGTACTTCACGACCAAGCACAGATGCCCTATATTGCCGATACAATTGAAAAAAGGGTTGTGCACATGTTGCAACATATAGAAAATCATGAGAATCCAATTGTTCGCAATATAGGGCATATGCTACAGCAACGTGCTGTACACCGAAACATATTCACCAGAGACCCCCGATGACGGTCCACTTCCATGATATGTGGTGCTGGATTCCAGCTAGAGTAGTGTGGCTCACTCCATGTCGCCGGCTTTCGGACTCTCTGCTTGTCCGGCGACTATGGTTTATGATGACCCTGCTCTGGTGATGGACCATCCTCATATCATCCATACCTGCTACGGTAATGAACACATAAGCCGCGAGACAGCAAGGCTAAGGAACAAAACCCCTACTGAATAAACACAATGGTGTTTGGCCGCCAAGGGACCTCAACTGGTTCCCAAAAAGCGGCACACTGGGCAATGCTAGTCATTGCCACAAAACAGTCAGTCAGTCAGTCTGTACCCTAAAGGCCGAAGCGAGGAGAGACACAACCTTGCTTAAATGTGCTAATTGCAAGGAGTCCGGTCACCCGGCGTCCTTCAGAGGCTGCCCAGCTTTCAAGGCGGCCCTTGAAGCTTATAGCAAGGTAGCCAAACCTATCCCAAATCCTAAAGCAAAACCATCCTCAAGTGATCCTGTTCCAAATCCAACTGCAACTCAAAGAAAGACCTTCACTTCTGTGAAGGTTGATCCAAGAGTATCCTTTACTCAAGCCCTACAGACTGGTACTGCTTCCAGAACAAATCAAGAGAATAGCACTGCTAAAGTTAAGGGCCAGCAATTGCTAACAGGTAGCCTAAGTGCTCGTGGAGAGGAAATTCTCCGGGATGTTCAGCCTTTATTGGCTGAATTGTCTAGTCTCATGGAGCGTTTCATCTTCTTGAGCCAACTGGTAAACCTGTGTTACACAGGTTAACCTGAAAAGGAGAGACCATCCACATAATAGTGCGAGATCAATTGCTTTGAGAAGTGTGGGTCACACTACGCTGTCCGGCTTTCGGACTCTCTGCTTGCCGGCGGCGTAGTTTATGATGCCTTCTTACAAGTATAGAGGTTTGCACTATTATTCTGGTATAGACCTGTTAGGTAAAATACAATGTCACCAAAGGCTGAGGTTACATAATCCACAACCACTACTTGATAGCCATAAAGGAATTTGCTGCCAAGTTTATCCCAGTGGGAAACAGTATGCAGCACACTGGACGGTGCAAGTCACCGTCGACAATCAGATCAGATCTGCACTATTATTCTGGTATAGACCTGTTAGGTAAAATACAATGTCACCAAAGGCTGAGGTTACATAATCCACAACCACTACTTGATAGCCATAAAGGAATTTGCTGCCAAGTTTATCCCAGTGGAAAAACAGTATGCAGCACACTGGACGGTGCAAGTCACCGTCGACAATCAGTCAGTCAGTCTGTTTTGCCAATTTAAGGGTTAAGTTTCATTCTTGTGAGACATTTATTTTATGAGTTATTAAATATTATATTTAAAAAAATTGCATATATTATAATTAAATGTGTTCCACAATTTTTTTAGTAAAATGTCTATTTTTTACGAGACCTCTAAAATATTTAGAAAAAAACATCATGCATTCGAATTCTCATAATGTGAATACAAAGGGAGAAAAAAATAATGTTGTACCTCATGCGTGGAATTACAAAAAAAATAATAATTGCATGCATTTTATTTTTTATTTCTTAAAATACTACTTCAATCATGAAACCCATGCACTACTTTGTTACTTATTGTTTTTAGGGCATGCAGTAAAATTTTTAACCTTCTAGGATAACATTTGTGAATTCCATTCAATTTTGAATGTACAAAAATGCAATGAAAATAAAAGTGTGGAAAAACAAGTTTAAAGATTTGCATGCAGTTTAAATATAAAATGTAACATACAGGCCTAATCAGTTCTTTAGGGCATTTAGAAGCGTCATAGTCCTCTGAAACTTTGCCAACATATTTTTTGGTACAAAAAAAACAAAAAATGCCAATTTTGATCTCAAATGGTCAATTTTTCACCCATCACCCCCAAAATTCAACAAGCAAAGCTGAGAGAGTACAACTCTCTTAGCAGCACTAAAATACAAAACACACACATAAGAGTGGTTCAGAAAT
The DNA here is from genome assembly GCA_030220185.1 of Diploptera punctata. NCBI lineage: Eukaryota > Metazoa > Arthropoda > Insecta > Blattodea > Blaberidae > Diploptera > Diploptera punctata. Next base: position 1,790,467 of record JASPKZ010009820.1, read on the forward strand.
ATGGCTATACGTTTGATCGCATTTTGTGACAAAAATATTATTATTAAAGGAAATATGATGTTATCAGTGGAAAGGGAATCCTTCAAATTACAATAATAGAACAAAACAAAACAAATCACTGCTCACGTGCAGCTTGGCGGGTTGATTTTTGTGGGCTAGCGTCGTACGCCTCCACAATTCTCTTGGTTTGTTTCTGCATCCGTGCTAATGCGAGGCCTTCCAGGAGGTTTGATTTTCTTCATCCTTCCCGTTTCCAGCAGTCGTTTTCTCCACTTCCCCACAGTCGACGGCTGCAATGCTACGTTAAACTCACGTCTTGCCCGTCTTGCGGCCTCACGATCATTAGCATACGTTATTGCCCATGCAGCAATTGTAATTTGCTGTTGCATATTCAACGCCATTTTGACTAATGACGTAAGTTCTACACTGTTTTGTTTTATTCCATTGTTGTAATGTGAATAATTGCCTTTCCAACAGTAATTTCATATTTCCTGTAATGGTAATATTTTCATCACACAGCGCGATGAAAAGTATAGCCATATTTATGATTCACCCCGTACAAGCACGAAAAGAGAGAGTCATGACCTCAAAAGGGTCGATACCGTCACCAAACATCAATGACACGATGGGAATTCCTTTTTAAAGATTCTTTCATTAAACATAGTTAACTGTTATAATCTTCTCTAACAAAGGGCAGGATATTTGGCAAGAATTGGGAAGAAAGGAGAGCGTTGATACTTCATGTAGGAAAACCAGAGGAAAAGTATTCAATGAATAGACCAAGAATGAGTTGGAAGCATAACATTAATCATGATTTGAGGATGGTAAATTATAAATTGCGTGATTGGAAAACATTAACTCAGGCTAGGGATGTATGGACAGCTTATATCCGAGAGGCAATGGACCTACCTACGAATGTTATGTGTCAGTTAGTTCGATAGTTCTGTAAGAATGTAAATTAATTGTGTGAATGCGAGATGCATCTCATGTTACTCTGAGTGTCACATTAAGTGAATCTGCTGCAGTTGGTTTGGTAGAGGTTAAAATGTCAACTTTAGCATGACTTCGTTTTAATATATTATACAACTCTTCAGCTCTGAATGTTCTAGTCTCCACTCTCACTTCTTACAGAGTTGTCCTTTATCATTTGCAAGGTCTTAAATCTCTAGGGCTACATGTACTTAAATAGTTATCCCATATCCTATCTCACATTAAACATTGTTAACAAGACATATAAATTATATCAAATGATCTTAATCTTAGGTTTAATAAATTGTATATGATACTAATGTAATATACAAACATACAATTTTACATTTTGGATATCACCCAACACACCTGATAACTAACTAACTAATTCACTGGTAATATTGAGCCTGTAGGCTCATAGTCGCGCGGACATAAGCTCCCCATATATCCCTATCCCGAGCAAATGCTTTCCAACCATTCCCTGTATGTCCCACCTCCTCTCAAATCATTTTTATACGCTTTATATTAGCTTGACCTGTATCTATCTATGTAACGGAATCTTTCAACACGATTTTCACCCACTTAAAAACATTGGATCGACTTGAAACTTTGTATACTTGTAAAGGACCAATGGCAATATAATAATTTCATAATTGTTTTCTAAGATCCTGGCCAGGATCATCAGGACATAAAAAAATGACAGGTATAATAGGTTGCGGACTTATCCACTTTTTAAACCATCTTTGTAAGAAATTAACATTATATCATCTGGTAGCACAGTTGGTAGAGCGGTGGACTGTAGTGGTAGGCCTATATAATTTCGGTATCATTAGGTCGCTGGTTCAAATCCGGTCCGGAGGACTTTTTTAGAAGAGTATTACTTTTAGCTCATACTACAATAGTATCGAATTTAAAGATATTTACATTTTTATCTTATTCTGTAAAATATTAATGACAATTTTGTAAACTTACCACATTGTAATTTATCCAAAAAATATGAGAAGGATACGATTAACTGTAACTATTTGTCTATATTAAAATATTCAAAAATATTATAATAATGTTAGATGATAATAATAATTATATATATATATATATATATATATATATATATATATATATATATAATTATATTCGTGCCTAGACACTAAAAATATAGCAAGCAATTAAATTTTCATGGGATTCCGGTTTATGACAATCAATTAAAGTAAAAATTAAAAAAATAATAAAGAATAGTTTAAAAAACTAAAAAAAAACACACTTTATTAGAAAACTGAACTAAAAATAAAAAATAATAAATAACAGTTTAAAAAACTAAAACAACACGCTTTATTAGAAAACTGAACTAAAAATAAAAAATAATAATTAACAGTTTAAAAAACTAAAACAACACGCTTTATTAGAAAACTGAATTAAAAAATTAAAAATAATTTTAATTTCCGACACTTGGGATAAAATTAAAGTGGTCAACAAAATAATCATCTCCAACACATATAGAATAAAACTAGAGTTATCTACAAAAAAAATAATTTTACCATCAAAAGCGTGGGGTGCTTTTTACGGTTTTTACGTTTTCTTCTTAGAGAGTTTACGTTCACCAATATCTGTTTATCATCAAATATATTAATTGATATAGAGCACCCCACGCTTTTGATGGTATTTTTTTTTGTAGATAACTCTAGTTTTATTCTAGATGTGTTGGAGATGATTTTTTTGTTGACCACTTTAATTTTATCCCAAGCGTGTTGGAAATTAAAATTATTTTTCATTTTTTAGTTCGGTTTTCTAATAAAGCGTGTTGTTTTAGTTTTTTAAAACTATTATTTATTTTTATCCAATGCCCCAGGTTGACATTTCGACATTTCTGGTGTTCTCTCCTGGTATTGGCGTTATTGTAACCCACTTCTGAACTTGGGGAGCCTAGAAGTCGGAGTTACGTTACCCCGATGATATGATGGGTGATATACCCCGATGATATGATGGGTGATAAAAGATAATGAAGCCCCAGGAGAGTTCTTAACCTAAACTTAACGTAAATTTTAGATCATGGACAACCACAGGAATAATTCCACTTAAGGAAAATTTGCTATGGTTTGACCGGGAATCGAATCCGGGATCTCATGAACAGTAGTCAGAAACGCTGACCTATAGACCATGAGGCTGGTCCCCTCTCAAATCATGGTTAACATTATTCTCCCAAGACATGTTGTAACACGATATGCGATACACGGCTTTCACCATAAGGTGTGCAGAAACAAGAAAGATCACGAACCTAGTGAGAAGTGTTTGTGTGAAATGTGTGGCGGACAGTGCGACCGATATCATGTACCGAAATGCCCAAGAATCACGAAATCACTGAATGACTACAGCAACGACTAAAGAACAATCAATGCCCATTAGGGCGAACCTTTCTTCTTCTTCTTCTTATTATTATTATTATTATTATTATTATTATTATTATTATTATTATTATTATTATTATTATTATTATTATTATTATTATTTTCCCATCACATTCTTGGTCTACCAACTTAGCGTTACCCTATGGTTTTCCTACAAGTAGTTTCCATGCCCCTCTTTGATCCCCCATTCGTGCTATATAATCTGATCTTTGTATTAAAAGTGAGATATTTTGATTTAAATTACTTTATCATTATAATAACATTTACGGGCATTTTGAATTCTCTTATTTCCTTTTTTAATCGCATTAGTGTCGTTAATTTGGGTTCCCAGATATACAAAACATTCAACTGTTTCGAATTTAAAATTCTCTGTAAGTAATAAAAATGTGAGTCTGTCACATCTTACCTCATAAATGTTAACTTTTTATGAGGTAACATATAATAGACTGACCTTATTTATTAAAAAGTACCTCACAGTGTTGCTTCCTGTTGTAATTTAGTAATTCTCTATGTGTGCGTTGTTGTTTTTGTTATTTTTATTATCATCATCATCATCATCATTATTGTTATTATTATTATTATTATTATTATTATTATTATTATTATTATTATTATTATTATTATTATTATTATTATTATTATTATTATTATACGCCTAGACGCAGTTAACATTCTATATAAATATAAATAAATATCCTCAAGTCGTGTCCAACTAAGAATCGAATCGAGGAATGAGCCCCCTATAGGCCTATACTGTAGAGGTCTGTGAATGACAAGGGTGCCGGCCGACCACGCCTGACGCACCATCACGGGGGCAGATGAACGAAATGAAACGAAATGGATGAGATGAGTATGGAGAAATGGTGGAATTATATTGTGGCAGGGGAAAACGGCAGAAAACCCCAGAGAAAAACCTGCCCAAGTTCTGTTTCGTCCACCACGACACACGCATGGAGTGACTGAGACTCGATCTCGGGACCCTACCGCTGAAAGGCGAGCGTTGTCATGCAGCGGGCCCGGGTTCGATCCCCGGTTGGGACAAGTTTTCTGGGTCAGGTTTTTTCCGGAGGTTTTCCTCGTCTGTAAGATAAATGTCAGGAATCTTTAGGGGCAAGCGGTGCCCGAACACCATCTGGCCTTCATTATCATCAATATCATATTCGCAGAATTAGCTTAAGTTAAGTTTAAGGTCTCTCCTGGCGCATTATTACCTCCACTATCTTCAAGTCTCATATCATCGGGGCAGCGTAACTCCGCCTTCCAGGCGTCCCAACCTCAGAAGTGGGTTACAAGTACGCCATACCAGGAGAGAAAACCAGAAATGTCGAAATGACAACCTGGGGCATTTTGAAAAAAAAAATAAAATCTGTTGACAGAATCATACCGCTGATTTCCTCTGTGAAATTTTACACATCATCCCCTTTCCACTGATTGATTCTCTTTGTTCTATACAGGGGAGCAGAGGCTAATTGGGATTTCCGGATCTCTGATCTTGTCAAACACCCCAATGGAATTGATATTTAACCTGTGGGGTGAATTTCGGTGAAGTTCGGAGGGTCTAACTTAGCCAAATCTACTCTGCTCACCTCAAAGTCGGGGTCCCCCGGCATCTTCTCAAGATTTTTTAAGATCTCCCCAGTAAAGCTGCAAACATGGAATATTAAAATAAATGGTTTATATGCGTATACAAAAAGGAAGGTTGAGTTAAGGGAAAGAATGGGAAATGCTGAGTTTGCAGTGAGAAACCTAATCTTGGGCAGAACACTATGTATGTATGTTATATACAAACTTTGCGAACCTAGGATTTAAAGAGAGATCCGGGCTTGCTTGGTTTAGGCTAGGGGCATGGAAATTTATAAAAATTAGCGACGATCACGATATGAGTATATGTGCAATGTGCGGGAGCTTTGAAGACGAGATACATATATTAGGAAAATGTAACGATTTAGAATATTGGAGGCATCAGTTATTACCGGAAAGATTTATAAATTCAAATTGTGAAAGATTGGCATGCTACGAATTAATGGCAAATCCAGAAAATTGGATAAACTTGGGTAAATTTCTGGACAAAACGCGGAAAATAAGAACGACACTCATTCATAAATAAATACATGTTATCAAAATGCTTCTTCTTCTTCTGCTTCATGAAATTAGGTCTTTTGACCTGTTTTCACATCAAGTGGGATTTAATGAATCCTCCCATCTAGTAAATGGGCGTCCAACATTTCTATGTCCTATTGGTTTGTGCTGGATCTTTCGAAGGATTGAAAATGAACCAATTGCTGAAACAACTCCTTATCAAAATGCAATACCATTAATTCTTAATAATTCTACATAACTTAATCAATGTATAATGTTAATGAATTATTATTATTATTATTATGTAATTGTAATGTTATTGTTTTCTTTTTGTTTTTTCTTTATACTTTTACCAAATATTACTTTATTGTAACGGACTGTCAACAGCACGTACGGCTTACTGCCCGTGCGATCCATGTTTGTAAATACCATTGTATATATCTTACTTTTAGTCTAATAAAGTCCTATTACTACTTACTACTACAAACTTTGCAGAGATTTCAAATTACAGAATCGAATAAATATTCGCTAACGTTGACTGGGCCTATAAGTTACGATTATCGGGGAGAAAGGTCTGAGCTGAAACTTTTGATTCAAAGATCACTTTGGATAAAACTGTAAATTTGTAAGAGATGTGGTTTCGGTCACTTAGCAGTGCGTGAATAAGAGCAGAGGATGATGAAAACCACCGTGTAATACGTTTAGCCGCTCCGCACTAAATGAAATTGAGCATCTTAGCCATCATACGCTTGTATAAGCGTTACGTCTGTCCACTTCCCCTTGCAGAAGGGATGATTGCCCAGTGTGTGTCGGGGTAAGGATGACTGAACATGCAGAGGGGAAGTTTTGCTTGTGATGATAGCAAGGGAAGTATGAACAAGGGCAGTTTTCTGTATACAGCACCACTTGGCTCAAGTGATCAATTTATTGAAGACAACGATAAGTCCCAGGACTCTGGCACCCTCTTCCCTTTTCATTTTCCCCTTCATAAGGAATAAGGGGGATGGATGCCAGATCACATGATTCTCACAAGGGAGAAACCGTCTCAATTTAGTTACACTAAAAAGCTTACTTATTTTCTGAACATTGATGTTACGAGACAATTTTACGAATGTTTATTTACATATATAAATCTGCTACAAATTGATTGTGTCATGCATCACTAGATAAAGCATCGATTTTCAGATTTTGAAATGTATGCATCTTGGGATACACATCTGTAGCTCTCGTAGATTTATTTATTTTTTATAGCATTTGTAGTGTAGTTTATTTATTTATTTATTTTACCTGAAGTAAGGTCTTCTCTTCCACTTCACCACGGTTAAATTATACATATAATAACAATTATGAATTATCTACATGTTGATTAATGAAAAAGCATTTATTGTAACTCAGCATAAAATGACAAAAATTGCAATGGAAGCAAACATAATTGAACAAGTAACGTGTTTCAATTATCTGGCATGCATGATATCGTACCTGCAAAATTTGGACATGGAGAAGAAATTACGGAAATTTCAACAGATATGTGGTTCAATAAGATATTTGAGAAATAAAACCACAAGGGAAGCTCAATTAAAATTTTATAAAACAGTAGCCGTTCCAACGTTAACATATGGGTCTGAGACTTGGCCTTTAACGATCTCTCATAAACATAAAATTGATACAATAGAAATGAGATTTCTCAGATCAGTTGCAGGTATATCTCTAAGAGATCAAAAGAGAAGTCAAGATATCAGAGATGAATTACAAATATATAATATAAACGAGAGATTACATAGAAATAAATGAATTGGTTTGAACATATACAAAGAATGCCAAATAATCGTTTATCAAAATAGCTGCTTCATTATAAACCTCTAGGCCGAGAAATGTAGGAAGACCAAAACGTCGTTGGAAAGACCTGCAGCATATAGTGCACCGGGGAGCGGAACGGGCCAACAGGCCCATACCTTGAAGATGATGATGATGATTAATGAAACATAATTGATATAGGCAGCTACACAATAGAAAGAAATAGAAATTGTAATAATAATAATAATAATAATAATAATAATAATAATAATAATAATAATAACAAAAAATAACCTATAGGGCCTAATTTGATTAAGTAATTGGCTTGGTAAAGAAAGTTTAAAATATAAAGCAATAATAAAAATATACATGGAACACGGTTATATATTATATTGTCTAAGGAAATATGAAGTGAGTTAATTTTTAAACTGTTTTAGAGACGGGCAATCCTTGACATACGAGGGGAGGGAATTCCTGAGTCGGGTGGCTGAAACAAGGACGGATGAGGAATAGTGAGATGTTAGATCAAGTACCGATTTTCAGATTTTGAAATTTATGCGATATCAGTTGTAAAAATTATGAACTAGCATAAAAAAATCTATGCAAGTTTAAAAAAAAAATTGAAATCATTTTTTTTTGTCGAATGCCACCAGGTTGTCTTTTTTTATGACATTTCTGGTTTTCTCCCCTGGCAATGGCGGGATTGTAATTCATTTCTTAGGTTGGGTACACCTGGAAGGCGGAGTTACATAATCCGGCTGATATGGTGGTGATAAATGATAATGTAGCGCCAGGAGAGTTCTTAACCTAAATTCTATACCATGATCAACCACAGGAATAATCCCCAAAGTTGAAATATTAAAATTTGTAATATTGAGAGATTCCAGGACATGTGAACGTGGTCAATGACTGGTGTTTCTTTCAGACGTTTCCCACTCGACTGAGGAGGGCATCTTCAGTGGCCAACACTTCAAGGTGGTGTTTCCTGGTTGGTAGCTCGACTCTGAACTCTGAATGTCGAGCCTCCGACCAGGAAACTCTACCTAGAAGTACTATGCCCTCCGTAGTGGAGGGAAAAATGTTTGGAAGTAACACCAGTCATAGACCACGGCCACATGTCCAAAATGTCTTAATATTTTGATTGCCGGCCGTGAAAGCCTGCATTCAACAATTAAAATTTGTACCTGAAATATCAGTCGTCCTCAACAAATTAAAGTTCATTAAAATAGTGAAGGCCTTTCTGAACTTCTTGTTCCATCCTCAGCAGCCGGGTAGATACAAATTTTAATATTTTAAAGTTTTACGTAACAACCTCAACAGTGGTTCATAATGAATAAAGCCCGGATTTGTATGCAAAATTCATGTTTTGTTTTATGCATTAAAAAGTATGCGGAAATGATTTATATGTTAAGTGGTCCCCTCACAGGCAATTTGTGCTACATTTGATAATACATAGAAATGCATATTCCGGAGGAAAATACATATTTTAGATTTTTAATGCATAAATGCATATTTTACTCTCAAGTATTTTTCGAGTTTTGCGAGCATAAACATATGCAGGCTGAATTTTTGTATGTGGAGACGAAAGTAATATCGAACAAGATGTTACCATTGAGAGTCGATCCGGGAGATCCAAATCCCGCGGCCGACCAACTTAACTGGCCTTTTTCTTGGTTTTAAGTCTTCAAGGCAAGTACGGGTTGAAATGTTTATTAAATGAATCGAAGTTATCATGACTATTTAACTCATGCCCCAAATGGGACTCAATGGCTAATCACGTTTCAATGATTTCTGTTTTACAACCAATCAGAGTCGTGTTTCACGAAATATTTATCAGTGTTATAATTACCATATTAAAGAAGGCTCCTCCTTTTTAATATTCTGAACAGGTCTGACCATTATTTTGCAGTGACTGAGCCTGTGAGAGATACGGCTACCAGATTGTATATATAGTGCATAGATGTCAACACATAGCGCTTACAGGAGTTAATATAAAAAAAATTGTAGCAATTCATTATACCACCAAAAAAAGAAACCACTGTTTGCACTTTATTAAATGTATTTTTTTCCCAGGTAACAATCCAGAAAAATATAATTGTCATATTTACATCATACGACATCAGAAATGAATTAATATACAGTTTGATGTGTTTCATTTTTTCTCCACTAGACAGCATTCTTAGAATATTGCGTTCCTTTGGCAATAAATAGTATGATCTGGTTGCAGTGATAAACAAAAGAAGCAGATGAAGCGTACCTATCGCTTCTCATTTGTTTTCCAACATCGCCGTTTACATTAAATATATAAATATTTTAAAATAACTATAGTTGAATAATGATTTGTGAGTAAACAGCTTAATTTTATTCGTTAAATAGTCCTAACAAATGCCACTCTTGATTTCCAAATTCTCTAGATAAATTGGAAATCACTCGTGGTATTACTTATGACTATTTAACTCATGCCCCAAATGGGAGTCAATGACCAATCAATGAATTTTGTTTTACAACCAATCACAGTCGTTTTTCACCTCGATTTTATCAATTGCATTTTATCACCTTAAAATCAAGCTCTATAATTTTCATTTCAGCTAATTACTAGCAATTAATTAATTACTAATTAATATTTTTAAATTAATAAAGTTTCTGCAATCAATTGGATATAAGCGTAACCTGTACATTTACTTCTGTGTAACAAGGGAATACCCGTGGGCATTAAGAAATAATATTACGGTATTGCTAAAATTGCATTTGATATGCTTAGTGAAGTATTAAATAAAAATACTGGCTACAATAGAATTTGTCAAAGTAGCAAAATGTTCTCTGGTGACAGTGAGAAAGACTGTAACCGAAGAGGAATTCGCTGAAGAAGAACTGTGGTGTTTTTCACATGCATCTGTGACATTATGTGATGTAGAAAGGACATTTTCATTGTATAAAACCTTCCTCACTGACAGATGAAGGAGCTTCACCCAAGAAAAACTCGTGAAAACCTTCCTTACCTCAGTAACAGCCAGAATTAAGCTAAGATTACCCACAAAGCAAATAATTTATTCGATTTTATTTCAATCTGTTTTTTGCATATTTAGAGTGTTAAAATATAAAATTATGGAATATTCACCTGGAAGGTCCGTCGCCTCAACTTAATTAATTATTTACTGGTTTTGAATCCTGCCGATGATGGGACAAGTCCCGAAAGCGCTACAGTAAATAATTAATTAAGTTGAGAAGACGGACCTTCCAGGTGAATATTCCATAATTTTATATTTTAATTTTGAATAATACCTCAACGGAAAACATCATGAATCTTATAAAAGTTGATATTTAGAGTGGATATTTTCTACATTTTTCATGCATATTTTTGGTACTTTATTTTGCATACAAATCCGGACTCTAAAAATGAATTTTTGAAGTATTGATTTTTCCAGAGATTAACAGAACTGCTGCATAAAAACCTAAATGTCATTTATAAAATCAAACTTTTGAATTTCTACTACCTCTCTGGATGCTTTGCACATAATGAGCACTAGAAATTAGATATTTTAGCGATGTTTAGTCTGTTGATGCATTATTAGTAGGGACGAGTTATATATAGGGGAAGGTCGTAGCGTTGTTGGTTAAGGCAGTACGCTTGGAAGATCGGAGGTTTGTGTCCCGGTGGAGCCAGGAGTTTTAAACTAGCTTAGACTTTCTAGCTGCATCTTAGTTCTGAGGCCAACTCAGTCTCTAAAGAAACTGAGTATCAGACGTTTGTTCTGAGGGTAAAGACGGTCGTTACGCAGAGTTGAAAACATGACTAACATATTCTTTTCTTCTTCTTCCTCTACGCATGAAAGCTGGCAGCTTGTTGCATGTTCATTCACTACAGGTCTGGGGTATGGTAACGACCTTTCATCGTAGTTGTGGTCTTCCTAAAGGCCTTTCTGCTGAGGTGTCCAGTCACATACTTTCTTCACTAATCTACTGTTCTCCATTCTATCTACATGATTGTTCCAGTTTAGTCTTCTATCATTTATCCAGAGGTTTATAGGTTCAATTTCACATTCTTTTCTAATAACAGGGCTGCGAATTTTCTCTCTCAGCGATTTTCCTTAAAACTTTCATTTCGGTTGTTTTATTGATTTGTTTTGTTTTCTGAGTTTAAATAATTTAAATAATTCCATGGCGCGACAGGCCTAGAAGGCCCTTAGCCTACCATCCGGCCGCTGGCCTCACATCCACAAGTGTCAATCACAGAGGTAGATGATCATTAGCCAGTATAGGGGTGACATGTAGTCAGCATGTCGAGTCCCCCAGCAGTTATAGCTGGTTTTCTCAACCTGGAGCCACTACTTATTGTAGCTACCCAAATGCTGGGTGGGCACCGGTCCCATGCTGGCCGAAATACCATGAGAAAATGTCTTCCCCATGGAGATTCGAACCAGCGCAAGTCCCGTAGCTCTGCGCCAAGGCTTCCTGCCTTAACCACTCGATTACGGCGCGGGACTAATACTAATATAATAATAATAATAACAATAATAATAATAGCTTTATTTTACCTGGCAGAGTTAAAGCCTTAAGGTCTTATCTACCATTCAACCAGGTTAAAAAATATAAAAATGATTCTTACATATAATTACAATAAAAATAAATATTACATAGTTTATCTACAATATAATTATTATTTACAAAATATTTTGATTTAATCTAGATTTAACATTGAAATATAAAATATACAAGATAGAAAAATGATTAAAATCTATCAATGACATAGAATAATAAATAACTCTAGAGAAAAATTAATTATTTGACAACAGATAGTTGTATAGCCTAAGCGTGACCTAAAAGTATCAAGTGTGTATCTCGAGCCGATTGTCTTGGAAAGTGGGAGCCCTAACCTATTACTACAAGGTACTCTTAAAGCCTTGAGTGGGATAACTTCATCGGTCTTGGTAGCCTAGAGGTTAAGTTCCTTGCCTCTAGTTCAGAAGATCGCGATTTCAAACCCGGCCGAAGTCGATGGATATTTTAAGATGGAAAAATCCGAGGAATATATCCTCCATGAAGAACTTTAAGCCATGGGTCTAGAATCTAAAAAGAAAAGAAAAGAAAAGAAAAGAAAAATCAGGTTCGTAAGAGAAATTCAAGCCTTTGTACAAAATTTAATCTGTATTTCCCATCCAACCAACTAATGCTAGGTATACATTTTGAGGCGATGAGGTAACCATTTGTCGCTCCTTAACAGCTGTATGAAATGAGTGTAACTAAATTAATTCCCGTTTTCTCATGTTGTGGTTGTACGGGTTTAGACACCGATTTTTGCGCTAGATTTTAGAGAGAACTGTAACGCAAAAACCTAAATCCCACGTACGAGAGTGAATCAAATATAAACCGGAATTATTGTTTACATTTTTATTGAATTAACAAAAAAATACAAAACCACCACCTCATTTTTCTACATAGTCTCCTGCATTTCCAACACACTTTTGCCATCGAGTTGGCAACTTTTTGATGCCGTCCTTGAAGAACGAGGAATGACGTGTAGTCAGCCAGTTGCGCACGAACTCCTCTACCGCTGCATTGTCACCAAACCGCCTTCCTCCCAGGTCTTCTTTCAGTGGCCCAAACAAATGGTAGTCACAGGGTGACAAATCTGGACTGTAAGCAGGATGTTCCAGAGGTGTCCAATGCATTTTCTTCAGTTTTTCTTGTGTCAACCGAGCAGTGTGTGGCCTTACATTGCCATGCAGCACAATCATATTTCGGATCGGTTTCCGGCGGCGCTTGTTGCGATATGCTGCTTTTGTCTCGTCCAAAAGCCGGCAGTAGTACTCTGCATTCACTGTTCGTCGTTCATGAAGGAAATCCACTAGCAAAATTCCTTCGGAGTCCCAAAAAACAGTCGCAAGGACCTTTCCAGCAGAAAGGCGTGTTTTGGCCTTAACTGGTCCAGCCGCACCTCGCTCTCGCCACTCCATGCTGGAACGTTTTGACTCTGGGGTGTAATGTAATGATGAACCCAAGTTTCATCAGAGGTCACAATGCGATTCAGAAAATCATCTCCTTTCTCCTCGTAGCGACTCAGATGCTCTGAGACGCTTCCTGGCGCAATTTTTTTTGTTCCTGGCTGAGGAGCCGAGGAACCCACCTGGCAGACAATTTTCGGAATTTGAGTCCATCACTGATGATGGCTTGAACACTTCCGAAGCTTATTCCAACGTGTGAAGCAATTTCAGAAATTGTTACGCGCCGATCCTCCTAAATAAGGTCCCGTACAGCACGAATGTTGTCTGCAGTGATGCTTGTTCGTTGCCGTCTTTGGTGGGGCTCATTTTCCACTGAATCCCGGCCCGTTAATTTTTTTTTTTGCGCCAATCATACACCTGCGTCTTCGAAAGGGTTGCTTCCCCAAACTGCGCATGGAGCCTTCTCAAAATTTCAGAAGGTTTTGTGCTTTCTTTCGCCAAAAACTTAATAATAATGCGTTGCGCAACAGACGTGTGTAACTCTTGCTCGCTCATGGCGTACTGAAGTAAGCGACCGCTCTTCGGAGTGCGACACATCAAGATCCCTACTCCAGACACCCCCCCCCACCAACTTCCCCTCCAAACCGCAACCTTAGCAGTTCGCTACCAGATCCTCCAGATACAAATTCCGGTTTATATTTGATCCACCCTCGTATAAAATGATATATTTTCAATTTCGCACTATTAGACTGTATCTTTGGTTGTCTTGCACATAATGTACCACTGACGATATTCTGATGCATTATTAGAAGGGATCAGTTAACAATTAAGTATATGATTAACACATATGGATGTGAGGCCAGCTGCCGGGTAGTAGGCTAAGGATCTTGTAGGCCTGTCGCGTCATGGACATTTTGGAACAGGCCTAGATAAAAAGGTGAAGTGATCTAGAGACCTTAGGGAACAATTGGGGTATAAAGAGGTTAAGTATCCCAACTTTCTAGACAAATGGTATGAAATGTAAGGCGGATTATCAGCCCTTCGTGACGCCTGCCTTTATCATAAGTAATGCCATGAGTGATTTCCAATTTATCTAGAGAATTTGGAAACTAAGAGTGGCATTTGTTAGGACTATTTAACGAATAAAATTAAGCTCTTTACTCACAAATCATTATTTAAATATAGTTATTTTAAAATATTTATATATTTAATGTAAAAGGCGATGTTTGAAAACAAATTAGAAACGTTTGTTATGTTTCACTTGTTCATCACTATAAACAAATCATGTTATTTATTGCCAAAGGATTGCAATATTGTAAGAATGCACTCTAGTGGAGAAAAAATGAAACACATCAAAGTGTATATTAATTAATTTCTGTCCTATGATGTAAATGTCAATTATATTTTTCTGGAACGTTATTACCTGGGAAATAATACGATTAAGAAAGTGCAAATAGTGTTTTTTTGTGGTATAATCAATTGCTACAAATGTTTTATATTATATCCCGCAAGTATTATCGTTAACAATCATGCACTATATATATAATCTGGTAACCGTATTTCTTAAAGAGTCAGTCATTGCAAAATAATGCTCTGCCCTATTCAGAATGTTAAAAAGGAGGAGCTTTCTTTAATATGATAAATCTATTTGATAAATTCCAGGTGAACACGACTGTGATTGATTGTAAATCAAAATTCATTGAAACGCGATTGGTCATTGACTTCTATTTGGGGCTTCAGTTAAATAGTCCTCAGAACATAGTCTGATACTCATTTTCGTTAGAGACTGTGTCGTCTCCGGACCATAGTGTCGGCCGAAGGTTTGCACCAGTGCTTCTTAAAGAGAATCCTACACAATGGAGAACAATTAGGGTCTATACCTTTCTAATTTCAAAGTTTGAGACAAGAATTGCCAACACAATAAAAAGATTCAACTTCAAAAAAAGTAAACTAACTCAAAATGAGAGAAATCTGAACTGCAAAGGAAAAATTTCACATCAGTTTTAGAAACAACTTCTGAAGGAGAATCTGCTGAAATATACATGCAAAAAAAAAAAAAAAGTGACTCGAGAACAAATATTTGAAGATAACTTCTGGTATCATTATAGCCTTACGGTAAACAGATTTCTGTTTATCTACTTCATTCCATGTATCCCGGCCGGTTTGAATCCCTGACCATCGGGACTAGAATCATATAACGATTTTAAGATGGCATTTGATACTGTGGACCGAAGCGCACTTTGGGAAAAATTAAATCGGAAAGGATTGTCTCATAAAATGATACATGCTTTAATGTCAATTTATAAATATGTTAAATGTTGTATAAAAGTAGACCAAGGGCACATTACAGAGAGCAGTGAAGCCAATCGGGGAGTGAGACAAGGTTGCATTTTATCACCAATGCTATTTAATCTATTCGTTGATGATATTGTAGACGTAATGCTAGGAGGAGAAATTGAGGCTCCGGAGATAGGAAATGTTAGAATCCCAGTCCTGTTGTATGCAGATGATTTAATTATCTGTTCCAAGACAATCAAGGGATTGCAAAGAGGTCTTGACCTACTGGAAATATACTGTAGGAATTGGGGATTGACTGTAAATGTTAGTAAGACAAAAACAATGACCTTTAAAAATGGGACGGTTTATGGTAGAACAGAGGAATGGAAATACAGAGATCAAGTTCTTCAAAATGTGAAACATTTTGAATATCTTGGTACGACGTTGAAAATGAATGGAAAGTGGAAAAAAACACATTGATATAGCATTATTTAAAGGGAGGGGACAACTTAACAGTGTACTCGGTATTCTGGGTCGAGTGCCTGATATTCCAGTCAGCACATTAATAATAACTAAATAATATAACTACGTCACTGGCACTATCGAACGCGTAAGTTCATGGCTGCGCAGACATAAGCTCTCCATACATCCCTATCCTGAGCTAATGTTTTCCAATCATCATCCTCTGTATAATCTACATCCCTCAAATCATAGTTATTCTCCCACCTCATTCTTGGTCTACCAACTGGCGTTTTCCCTCTGGTTTACCTACAAGAAGCTTCCATGTACATCTTTCATCCCCCATTCGTTCCACATGTCCTACCCATCAGTCTACGAGATTTAACTGTCATCATATGTGGCTTCCTATAAAGACCATGTAGTTCACTGTTATGTACGGCTGACCACTAGTCCATGAGGCATAATTATAATAATATAAACCTAGAACTTCATTAGAATATTTACTTAATAATGAAAATATAATACTAAATAATATAATTTATTACATATATATATATATATATATATATATATATATTATTTTTTTGACATTGAGATCGAAAGTACTTTTCTTCCACTTCAGCAGCACTAAATTATACAGATCTTAACAAAGAAAGTACAAAATGTTTCTTTTTATTCAATCCCCCAGGTTGCCATTTTGTAATTCCTGATGTTCTCTCCTGGCATTGGCTTAATTGTAACCCACTTCTGAAGTTGGAGCACCTAGAAGGCGGAGTTGCGTTACCCCGATGATATGATGGGTGATAAATGATAATGAAGCGCCAGGAGAGTTCTTAACCTAAACTTAACCTAAATTCCAGACCATGGGAAACAACAGGAATGATTCCCTTTAAGGAAATATTGCTACGGTTTGACCGGGAATCGAATCCGGGATCTCTGACCGCTAGTCCATCAGGCATAATTATAATAATATAAACCTATAACCCCATTAGATTATTTACTTGAAAATGAAAATATAAGAAAATAATAAAAAATCTCGCTAGAACTTCGGTATATATTAAAATGTCTATGAGAGAGTTCAGAGAACTTATTTTTTAACTGTTTTTGAGTTGGCAATCCTTGATGTAAGAAGGGATTCCAGAGGTGGATAACCAAAATAAAGAGTCATGAGGGAGTGTGATGTTCGATATAGAGTAACGGTCGGCAATTGGCGAACCGCGGTCCAAGTCCGGAACGCGGAAGGTAAATGTCCGGACCGCGGAAAGTTAAAAAAAAAGACTGGTCGCCAAAAATGACATACTCAACTCACAAAAATATATCAAATGAATGAACTAAAATATAAAAATAAATTTTCCAATTAGGTTAATACAAACAATATTTATTTAAGTAGTTATATTCTTTCAACATTTCAAAACATGAGAAGAATTTTGTTACTTATTGTAGATGCTAAGTTGTGCAGCGCAGGAGAGTTCGCTGGAGAGCGGGGGCGGAAGTGAGAAGTTAAATAGCCGGCACAGCATGTTATGTTACATGGATCCACACAAGAGCTCTGCTCACCCGAATGCAATACAATAATATTATTTAATGAAATAAGAAATTTATAAATCTATCTCTGACTTCGGCAACATCTGAAGCCTCTTTTAATCGGAGCATATTTATTTAAACACAATATC
Organism: Diploptera punctata; assembly: GCA_030220185.1. NCBI lineage: Eukaryota > Metazoa > Arthropoda > Insecta > Blattodea > Blaberidae > Diploptera > Diploptera punctata. The sequence goes on from JASPKZ010009820.1 coordinate 1,808,062, forward strand.
TGTGTTCGTAATTCGAACGAAAGCTTAACACCGCTTTGTGAAACTTATCTTTCGGGCGAATGCATAAGTTGCTCGCCGCGTGAATCTAACTTTAAGAAACTGGCTCAAAGCGCAAATGTAGCTTCTCCCATTGATTGTTTAATACAAATATGCATATCTATTGTATTTCATATAATTTTGTGTGTGAAAATGAAAACAAAAATTTAGGACCTGGACAAAATTTTTCAAACGCATCCGGACCCACCTAAAATTACTTGCCGACCCCTGATATAGAGGTGCAGCTAGAGTTAAGCTGTTCGATGATCGTGTGTTAGTTGGAAGGATATTGAAATAAAACATTTTTCCCTCTGTAGTCATCACCCTAGTTATGAATGACACACGAAGGTGTAACCTATATCAGTATACGAGCAGAAATTGTGGAACAAAAACCTCATTTCTTGCGTGTTACTTGTTCACTCTACTGACGTAATAGCAGTTATTAATTACATTCTTTATTGTAAATTTATCAAAGTGTTGTATGTATGAGATTAAGTTTCTCAAGAAAATATTCTTATGGTGGAGAAGTGTGATGTGTTAGAGATATGCAAATATAATGACATGCAACAGAGCAGGAAACTACGTCACACTGCAACTGACATATGAAAGCCAATGAGAGGGGTAAAACAATGTATTGCACTCCTGTATATGCGCAAAACGCAGCCATATGTATTCAATATATGGAGATTAAAAATATTATTCGTTCAGTAAATTGTCAACTATAATTAATTTATAATGAAGAGTAATAACATACACTCAGCTACTAAAATAGGGCTATATAATTATAGCAGGATATACTCTGCCGGATAAGAAAAGAAATGAAGATATAAGAAAGGAACTAAATATTTTCAAACTTACAGATCGAATAATTAAATATAGGAACGCCTGGAAAGAACATGTTGATAGAATGCCAAAAGAAAGATTTTCAAAATTATTGCTAAATTATAAACCACATGGAAGGAGAGATACTAGATTGAAGTTTTATAAAACATTGGCAGTTCCTTTATTACTTTATGGGAGCGAAACTTGGGTAATGACCAAAAAATTACAAAGTAGAATACAAAGCGCAGAAATTAACTTCCTTAGAAGAACAAAAGGCTGCACAAGATTGGATCGGATAAAGAATAAAGATATAAGAACAGAGTTAAATATATATCCATTGAATGAGAAAATCAGATAATATAGAGAGAAATGGTGTAGGCCTACACATGTGGAAAGAATGAATGTAACAAGATTACCAAGAGCAGCATTCAACTACAAGCCAAGAGGGTCAAGGAATGTAGGAAGGCCAGTGAAAAGATGGACAGAACAACTGTGAGGCGAAACAGGCATATTGGACATTTTTGTATATTGAAATCATCGATAATATAATGAGCATTAAATATTGTACTGTATAAGTATTGAGAAGTGAAATATTTTATTTGAAAGCTATATTTTGAACGGATTGGAAGTTTTGAGAAGGAATCCTTGTGAAGTGGATCGAGACGACCTGGACTGGGTTATTCGTGCAGTCATTCACTTTAAGTTGTAGGTGTCAATCACTATATGCATACAACTGTTAAATCGAGGCGTGTCCGAGTCGAATTTGCCGCTTTGCGTCCTGGGTCAGGATCTACTCCTCAGCCATTACTACAAGAATAATTTATAACAAGGGGCCCGAGAGCCATATCCAGCAAGTAAATCCAGTCCTATTATGATTCAATTCTTTAAAGTCATCAAGAACCACTATGGAGCCTACTATATATGAGATTAATTTTTTTATATACAGAGTTTTAATGTTTACACATCTTTCTGTGCCAAAAGTTTTATTTTTCTTCTCCACTTGTCTCTCTCCATCCAATCCATGTCCAGTACTCTTGCTCTCATTCCAGTTCTTATTTCTTGCATCCACAAGTTTCGAGATCTCCTCTCCTCCTTCTTCGAGGTGGACACCATTCCAATGTTTTCCTGGGTAATCTTTCTTAATAAAATATATACCTGAGATGTCATTGGTCCTCAACTAAAAAAGGAGATGACATGCTCTGTAGCCTATATAAAAGTAAAATGATCCCACTACAGGCCTCAGGAGGCCCTTGGGGGTATTAGGAGATTAAGGCTCCCACTTTTTCTTGACAATCGGCACTTGGTGTCAGACGGGTTGTCAGCCCTGCGTGACGGCCCCATTTACCCCCAGAACAAGCGCCTGGTACTCATTTCCGTTAGAGGCTGTTGACCCAAGGGCCATAGTGCCGCCAGAAAGTTTGGATCAGTTTAGAAATCCTGACCCCACCGGGACTCGAACACTCGACCTTTCGGCTTGTAGCGCAGTGCCTTAACCACTACGCTACGGCGTAAATAAATTAAATACAATTTTGCGAGAAAAAAGAAAAATACCTGTTTAAAATCATACCTGGTTTAAGGGGCTAATTACAACTAGTTTTGGAAATATTAGGAATTCTATGTAACTTTCTTTAGGTGCCTATGAAAGGAACTACCGATACGAAATTTATGACGGCGCGGCGTAGCTCATGTGGATAGACGCTGGACTGTCACATAGGTATTCCAGGTTCGAATCCTTGTTAGTTCTATTATTTTAATAATGCTTAGTATTATTATTTAATTTATTAAATTTAGATTAAATCTAAATATATTTTTAAATAATTATATTCTAGACATACCTTACTATGTAATTTTTATTTTTATTGTAATTAGATGTAAGAATCTTTTTGTATTTTTTTAACCTGTTTGTGTGATAGACAAGGCCTCAAGGCCTTAACTCTGCCACTTAAAATAAAGCTATTATTATTATTATTATTATTATTATTATTATTATTATTATTAAAGTCATACGAGAAAAGTTAATATTAAATATTCAATATATTATATAAAATATAAGCAATTAAATTGGTATGGACTCCTAACACGAATGCAAGATGAAAGGATAACCAGAAAAACATTGAAATTGTGTCCACCTGGAAGAAGAAAGAATGGAAAACCTCGAAACTCGTGGATGCAATAAATAAGAACTGGAATGAGAAAAGGGGCCTAGAGGACATGGAGTGGAAGGATAGGGACGAGTAGAGAATAAAAAAAAAACTTTAGGCATAGAAAGACGTGTAAACATTGAAAATCTGTATATAAATAAAATTATTATTATTATTATTATTATTATTATTATTATTATTATTATTATTATTACTTTAATTCATGTTGTAATATTTATATTTTTGTTTGTATATAATAAATTAATACTTGGGTGAAGAATCCTTCTACTGGTCGCATTGATCTCTATGCACACATACATATTTCATTGTTTATCCTTTACAATACAATATCATTATAGGCTTTCACGGCTGGTGTCTTGATTCCTGTTTGGTTCCGGGCTAAATGGCCGTGGTCCAGTTTTCTTGAAACTCGACGTTTCGTCTACTACAACAGAGAACACGCAGAATCTTCTTAAGAAGTCTGCCGCAGTAGCAGACGAAACGTTGAGTTTCAAGGAAACTGCGCCACAGTCATTTTGCCCGGAAGACGAACCAAATAGGAACCAATACAATATCAGTTAGTTAGTCATTTTTTTAAAATATGAAGTGTAAAATGCATTGAGTAAAAAAAATACAGAGAACATTCAAAAATAAAATTAGAGAAGAAACCAAGATAAAAATGTATAATATTATGGCGGTTCCCACAATATTGTATGGATGAGAAACTTGGGCTCCAGTGAAAAGACAGAAGAATAGAATACAGACGGCGGAGATGAGGTTCCTAAGACAACTAAAAGGATGTACAAGACTTGATAGAATAATAAATGAGGATATAAGAGAAGAATTGAAAGTACAGCCTTTATTGGATAAAGTCACGAATTACAGACAGAAATGGATTGATCACATGGATGGAATGAGTAAGGAGAGATATCCATTATTAGCAAGAAATTATCAAGCAAGAGGAAGGCGTGATGTTGGAAGACCTAGAAGACGTTGGGCTGATGCATTATGAAGTCGGAACGGGCAATTGCCTAATCCCTGGAGTGATGATATATGTGTGTGTGTGTGTGTGTGTGTGTGTGTGTGTAACTGTGATTACAATATTAATCATTATTATATATATATATATATATATATATATATATACAGAGAAAAAGAGAGAGAGTCTAACTGGATTTTATAGAAACCGGCTTTCAGAAAGTCGTTCGTCACAAAGTTCTTAACATATTGAGAAACAGTTCAGTTATTCGTAAAGACGTACAGAAGTGCGACTGAAGTGAAATACCTCCCCCATTTTAACTGATGTTACCAAGTTAATCAATATTAACAGCTGTAAAGTAAGGAATGGGGGAAGAAGAAATTTGTTCCACTCCCAGCATATCAACGTAAAACATCTATGTAATAACTAAAACGTGAAATTAATAAACAGTCGTTACTTGATTCAACAACACGACAGTTGGAAGGAAACTAATTTCCACTTGAGGTTATTAAATAAGTTTACATAATAAATGTCCTGCAACTCGTGTCCAGTTCGTACTTTAAGCAAGTCCAATATGGCTTCTCCTTATAACACAATAAAACGACACACTGGTCATTAATGATTGGAATATTGCACATTTCAAATGCATTAGATATTTTAAGATATTAATATAGTCCTTAATCAATCACATTTTATTTAATGGGGTTAGTCTCGGCTAATTACTACATCTATATGCAATTGTTTCTTCTTCTTCGACTCTGGTCAATGGGGCGTCCAACGGAACGTTTACCTCTTAGAAAAAATATATATCCATCCAACGGGGTCTTTCACTGCAATCATAGCATTTTCATGCTATGCTTTGCAGCTTTACTAGCGAATTATAGGTGTGGTAGCTTCCCGTTGCTTTCCACATCGGTGAAGGATGATGATGATAATGATAAGGATGATGCTGATGTACAGATTATTTTAGGGGACTGTTAGGTCCTAAGCTTCCTGATATTTGTCTTACAGGTGAGGAAAAATCCCGGAAAATACCTCACCCAGGAGCCTATTCCGACCGGGAATCGAACCCGGGCCCGATGCGTGACCATGCAGTACGCTACCTCGAGACCACAGCGGTGGACAATACAAATTTATCAAACCATAATTCAGAGTATGTTAATATATGCTGCTGAAGTTTGGCAAATTCCTACCAGGGAATTTTAAGTACAGAAATGGATGTTTTAAGAAGATCAGCTCGAAAATCTAGAATGCATAGAATAAAATTATAACGTAATTATCTTTGTCATTTATTTAACGCATCGTCGATATATATATATAGGCCCTTAGCCTACCAGCCAGCTGCTGGCCTCACATCCACATGTGTCAATCACAGGGGTAGAAGATAATCAGCCAGTGTAGGGGTGACATGTGGTCAGCATGTCGAGTCCCCCAGCCGTTGTAGCTGATTTTCTCAACCTGGAGCCGCTACTTATTGTAGCTACCCAAATGCATCACGATGCTGGGTGCGCACCGGTCCCATACTGGCCGAAATACCATGAGAAAATTTCTTCCCCCGTGGAGACTCGAACCAGCGCAAGTCCCGTAGCTCTGCGCCAAGGCTTCCTGCCTTAACCACTCAGCTACGGCGCGGGACATATATATATATATATATATATATATTAAAGTGATCCCACAACAGGCCTCAGGAGGCCCTTGGGGTAGTAGGAGGTTAAGGCTCCCACTTTTTCTAGACAATCGGCACTCTATGTCAGCCGGGTTGTCAGCCCTGCGTGACGGCCGCCTTTACTCCAGAACAAGCGTCCGGTACTCATTTCAGTTAGAGGCTGAGTAGACCCCAGGGCCATAGTGCCGCCAGAGGGTTTGGGTCAGTTTAAAATTCCTGACCCCCAACGGGACTTGAACCCTCGACCATCCGGCTTGTAGCTCAGTGCCTTAACCACTACGCTACGGCGTGCCCCATATATATAGGCCTATATATAATGTTAAATAGAATTGGAGACAGTGGGCAATCTTGGCGTACTCCTTTATTAATCAGTTCAGTTCATCTATTGGTATTATTTATGCATGTTGTTTATTAAGTATTTATTGCATGATAGAAGAAAAAGCAAGAAATATCAGCAGATCTAGGAATCGTTGGAGAGATCATCTGAAATCAGGAGGTCAGACGACGTGCTGACTGTCATCACTATAGTGGCTCGATGATTGTCCAGCTCTGTGATGATCATATGTAGAAGAGAGACCAGCAACGGTAGTAGGAAAAATCCATCTAGGCCTATCGTGTGGCATTGAGTTATAATAGCGAACAATTTTAAGGCAAGATGCCTTGGCGCAGAACTACAAAACTTGCGCTGGTTCAAGTCTCCATTGGGGGAGAAAATGCTCAAGGAATTTAGGCCAGTATGGGACCGATTCCCATCCAGCATTGTTAGGAAAGCAGCGGCTCTACTTTGTGAAAACCAGCTATAACGACTGGAGGACCCGACATGCTGACCACATATCACTACTGCACTGCCTTGTGATGAGCACGTGTGTATGTGGGGCCAGCAGCTGGCTGGTAGACCAAGGGTCTTCTAGGCCTTTCGCTCCATGCAATTAAGAGAGGTTCCTAGTTCAAGTAAAATTTAATCCAAAATTAAAAGCACATGTAATCCGTGCAATGCAGAAGGAGATTCAGGTAAGCAAATGTCGAATCAAACTCCATCTTATGGATACGTGGTTATCGTGTATGGTCGGATAACGGAAGAAGGTCATTCGTCAATATAACCAACCGAATGACCAGATTCAATTTGCTAAAGATAATTAAAAGAAGAACCAAACGTTTTAGAATCAGGTCATATGATCTGACGAGACTCAAATTAAACTATTTGGTTCAGATGGTAACAATAGGATTTGGCGAAAAGCAAAGGAAGCCAATAAAAATGAAAACACTATCTCATCCATTAAGAATGGGTTCCATAGTGATTCGGGCTACATGTCAGCATACGGAGTGGTCAACATTCAGTTTATTGACGGCAATACGGACAAATTCTACCTCAGCATTCGGAACCAAAATGCGAAGCAAAGTGCAACTGAAATGGGAATGTCGAGCTCTTTCATATTTCAACAAGATCAGGACCCAAAGCATATAACAGCTGATGTGAAGAGAAGATGGGTGATAAAAGCAAAGAGTATGCAAGATCGTACTGAAATATTGAGAATATCTACAAATTGTCATTTATTTTTGTCTTTTAATTTAATTTATATCTCTGTACAAATTAGAATGTTACAAAAAGTATTTTTTTTAATTAATGAAAATAGCATTTATCAAAAAGCAATTATATATATAAAAAAATAATTGTTTGTACTAGATTTGCATGATAGTGTAAGTGTAGCGCACTGGGATATCAATCCAAAGGTCCGGCTTCAAATCACGTCCAGGCATTTATTTTTCTTATCATGTCATATATATATATATATATATATATATATATATATATATATAAATTTTTTTCTATGTTTAATACGAGTAGTTGTACAAGAGTTTCTATACAATAAATATTATAGAAATAAACAAATTTTCTAATATATTTAAAAGAATTTTCCTATAAAACCTATGTGTACAAAATGAGACTGTTTACTGAATATATATATATATATATATATATATATATATATATATAGACTCAGAGTTCCGGGTTCGAATCCCGTCCAGGCATTTATTTTTCTTATCATGCCATGTATATATATAGTTATAATTAAATTTTGATTTTAGTAATGAAGACCAAATATGGCATGAAAAGAACAATAATTTTCTGAACCGGGATTTGGACCCAAGACCTCTAACTCTATACGTTATCGCGCACTCAGGCATAGAAATATAAATATTGTGCTGGAATGCATTGTTTGTATTATGTGACATAACAAACGTCATTAAAATAATAATTTGTGGGTAGACATAACCAACGCAACATTTGTGATACAAAACGTGTTTCCCATTTTAAAAAAAACGAAAATTGACCGTCATATCTTGAAAATTATTTGATTTTGGAAAAAAAAATATTATGTGTATCAGATGTCCTCCTCCATGTTATTTTAGCTTTGATTGTTATTTTTCCTATATCAGAATTCTTTAACACAGTATCAGAGGCAAAAATCTAAGTGGACCATCCTGTGTGTGTGTGTGTGTGTATATATATATATATATATTATATATATATATATATATAAACGTACAGAGTTTATAGACTCGGGTTCAAATCCCGACTCAAATTATTAAATTTTCTTTTCATATCATATATAGCCTATATTTTCATCCATAGTAATTCTGCCCGAGGGCAGGTCCTTCTCTGCAATCATAGCATTTTCATGCTATGCTTTGCAGCTTTACTAGGGAATTGTGGGTGTGGTAGATTCCCGTTGCTTTCCACACCGGCAAAGAATAACAATGATGATAATGATAAGGATGATGACGATGACAGCCATGTGATTTTGGGGACCGTTTGGGCCTTAAAGTTTTCCTGACATTTGTCTTACAGGTGGGGAAAAACACCGATAAAAACTCACCTAGAAAACTGTCCCGACCGGGGATCGAACCCGGGCCCGCTGCGTGACAAGGTAGCACGCTACCTCGAGACCACAGCGGTGGACATATACACATATGATTAAGAAAGTTTTTTGGATTTTCCGCGTCATGGATTCAAGTTCGGCCTCTGGCCACTGATTCTGACGTTTCGGCATGATCGCACATGCCATTATCAAGGAATGATATGTTCGAGTCACAGGTTTAGGTCTTATATAATTAAATACAGAGACCTAAACCTGTGACTCGAACTTATGATTCCTTGATAATGGCATGTGGGATCATGCCGAAACGTCGGAATCAGTGGCCAGAGGCCGAACTTGAATCCATGACGCGGAAAATCCAAGAACAAAATTTTAATCATACTTATATCCTACAACTCTTAAAATAATTTTAATCCAAACTTTAGTGATGCCGCATTTTGACTACTGTGACGTTCTACTAACTGACATAAGTTACGGATTGTCGGACAAACTGCAGCGTGTCCATAATATGTGTATCAGATTCATATTTAATGTTCGAAAATACGATCACATTTCTCCATTATTCCACGAATTGTCATGGCTACATCTAAAAGAGAGAAGAAAATCGCACTGTCTAAATCTCCTATTTAAGATCCTACATACCTCGATTCCTAATTATTTATCATCCCGTTTCCAGTATCTATCCTCAAACCATAACTTAAACACAAGATCACAACATAGTCTCTTACTTAATATACCGCAACATAGGACATCACATCACTCCATGTCATATACCATCTCCACTTCTCGCAACTGGAATTCCCTACCACAAGAAATAAGGGGCTGCCGGACATTGGCATCTTTTAAAAGAAATCTAAATTTATATTTGCTCTAAACTCGACTTCATTATTATCCAGTGTAAGATGTTAATTGGTGTTTCCCGTATAATGTATCATATTTATATTATTATTATTATTATTATTATCGTATCATTATTGTTATTACCCTATAAAATGTTGTTTGTACATGACATTTACATTGCTACATTTATTGTATCTTTAACTGTTTATAATTAGTATAGTGTATATCTATATTTGTCGAATATTTATTTGTATTTGTGCTGGTTGAGTGGAAGAGAGGGCCTTATGGCCTTAACTCTGCCAGAATAAATAAAGTATTATTATTATTATTATATATATATATATATATATATATATATATATTAATCCAACCTATTTAAACCTAAATAATTTGTAATTTTGTTTTGTATCTAGAAATAAAACCCCAATTGTAATACCATAATCTAAGGGAACTTTTTTTTTGTCTTATTGCGAAATGATTATTTCGTCTCTATGTGCATTTGTTTGCCAAGCATTTGTTTACTTCCTCAATTCATTTTATTACATTTCAGTAATTTGAATTACACGACATTTTTTGTTCTGTTTTAGAAACGTGCTTGCAAATAATTTAAATGCATGGAAACTAATAGGTCTATTCCGTTTAATGTCAGAGTTCGTAGTATATACATCCAATTAAATTAATACAAAATTATTTTATTACAGATTTCCTCACGAGCCGCCTATGCATTGCAGGTGCTTGCAATATTATGCTATAGATTAAACTCTCGAAACCAAGGTCACTCTTGAGTTGATGTAAGTCAAAGAGATTATATGCTATTTTACAAATAAAGAAACAAGTTATACTGATGGAGAGAGAAAGAGGGAATATGTATGTGTGAGAGAGCTGTCTAACTAAAGATTTAATTTAATATCAGCTGTGCTCTACCCTGGTATAAAACTTAGGATTTGTTATAAAGATCTCAATATAAACAGTTTATATCCACCTCACTATATACTGATACACAATATTTTAGTTGGCAGTCTATACTATAAAATCTAATGCGAACGAGGGTTTTCTCTTAACCAAGCTAATTTAGTTACACTCATTTCTTTACATATATCAGAGAGTGACATGTGTCTAGAACCTAGAATATCGCCTCAAAGATACATAAATAGGCAACTGAAGTATTGTTTCGACGGGGGAAGGTCGATTACATTTTGCTCAGAGGCTCCAATTTAGGATTGAGGTTCTTTTACGATCACGAAAATCTTCAGATTTGATACCCATGGCTTAAATTTCCTCCCGGAGGAACCCGCGCTTGAAATGTTCCATCTTAAACAATTCGGCGATTCTATGCCACATAAATTTAATTAAAAAAAGGGAAACACACCATTTATTGTTGCAATATGTTAATAATTACCTGATATATATATATATATATGTGTGTGTGTGTTGTGTGTGTGTGTGTGTGTGTGTGTGTCCACCGCTGTGTTCTCGAGGTAGCGTGCTGCCTTGTCACGCAGCGGGCCTGGGTTCGATCCCCGGTCGGGACAGTTTTTCTGGGTGAGGCTTTTATCGGGTTTTTTCCTCACCTGTAAGACAAATGTCAGGAAAACTTTAAGGCCCAAACGGTCCCCGAAATCATCCGGCCATCATCGTCATCATCATCCTTATCATTCACCGGTGTGGAAAGCAATGGGAAGCTACCACACCAACAATTCCCTAGTAAAGCTGCAAAAATTGCATGAAAATACTATGATTGCAGTGAAGGACCTGCCTTCGGGCAGAATTACTATGGATATATATATATATATATATATGTTGATTTAAAAAAAATTGAAAAAAAATATTTAAAATAAAGTGAGACGTTGAGCTAAAAGTAACCTAAAATCGCCATATTTGCTATGTAAAATGTGTATTAGTTATTGCTCACACAATGTAGCCAACTTTTGATACAAACCCGCCAATAAACAAGTGAAAGCTAAACTAATCTGGTGCACTAACTCGTCCATTTTCTCACCCTAACTTGCCCAAACTGATACTAAGTTGCCCGCCTCACACTAACTTGCCTATTTTCTCACTCTAACTTGCCCACTAGTGTAGGTGACCTACTGGGATAGAATCCCCTTATATGTCAGTAAACATTTTGGCTATTGGCTCTAGTGGGAACATGTGTTATCACATTGGCCAGAATGATCGAATATTCAATGGTGGCACGGTGGCATAGAACAGCCAAAAATCCATCAACCCCAGCCGAGTTTGAATCCATGACCCTCTGAACCGGAAGCAAGGAATTTAATCCTTATGCCATCGGGACAGATTTTCAAGCTGAAAATCTTTTATATCTTAATTTACAAAATCTTTTTAAATTTGCAGAATATATTTATTGACAGTGCTAATATAATTACAGTAAAATCATTACTGGGGCTATAAGTTAAGATTGCAACATAGTATAATGAGAAAAAAGATCTTCTGACTGTGTTTTGTCTTAGTTCCACAATCAAATAATTTAATACAATTGTAGCGTGTTCTTAAAGCGGCCCCCACACGATCAATATTAACGTCAATATATTGCACAACATTTTGTACAATAGTATTACTTGACAGCCCACACGGTGCAATATCATTGCTCAATAAATTAGTTAGTGTGTGATACTTGTGCAGTCAACATGTGGAATAATAAGAAGACAGAACCAGAACTGAAGTAGTATTGCGCAATATTGCCAACAAACGACGCAATATTTACTAGATTGCACAATAAAAATCAAACTGCTATTGATTGACTCAATATATTGCACAATCTTTCAATGTGATCTACACACGCTCAGTATTATTGTACAATGCCAATTATTGTGCAATATATTGACGTAAATATTGATCATGTATGGGGCCGCTTAATGCTTACGTTCAACTTCAATACACACTGTGATCATCATATTTCCCAACACTTCATTAATATCTCTTGACTCCGTCTTACTGACATGTAAATTCGTAAATTTCACTCTCTTTCACTTATTTTCAAGCTTTTGAATTCCTACACTCCTAGTTACCTGGCGTCCAGATTTGAGAAGTTATATTCTTACTACAGAGTGATTCAGAAATATGGCTATACGTTTGATCGCATTGTGTGACGAAAATATTATTATTAAAGGAAATATGATGTTATCATTGGAAATGGAATCCTTCAAATTACAACAATAGAACAAAACAAAACAAATCTCTGCTCACGTGCAACTTGGCGGGTTGATTTTAGTGGGCTAGCGTCTAACGCCACCACAATTCACTTCGTTGTTTCTGCATCCGCATTAATGCGAGGCCTTCCAGGAGGTTTGATTTTCTGCATCCTTCCCGTTTCCAACAGTCGTTTTCTCCACTTCCCCACAGTCGACGGCTGCAATGCTACCTTAAACTCACATCTTGCCCGTCTTGCGGCCTCACGATCATTAGCATACGTTATTGCCCATGCAGCAATTGTAATTTGCTGTTGCATATTCAACGCCATTTTGACTAATGACGTAAGTTCTACCTGTTTTGTTTTATTCCATTATTGTAATTTGAATAATTGCCTTTCCAACGGTAATTTCATATTTCCTATAATGGAAATATTTTCATCGCACAACGTGATCAAACGTATAGCCATATTTATGATTCACCCCATACAAATATAACACTAGGTCACAAGATAACAGTCTGCTAACAATCCCTCTCTTATTCTACTTCCTTCACAGTAGCCTCTGCCTACTCCTGGAATTCCCTCCGTCAAGTTATCAGGGGTTGCTACACACTTGATCCTTAAGTCACACTTATACAATTATTTGATGTTAAATAATTAATTTTTCTGGAGAACTAAATTAATTTAATGTCATTAATAGCTTTTTTATTTCTTTTCCTATCTTGTACATTTTATATTTCATTCTTTAAATGCAGATTAAATCGAAATATATTATAAATAATAAATGTATTCTAGATTTACCGTGTAATAATTGTATTTATTGTAATTTAAATATAAGAATGATTTTTATATTTTTTCTAACCTGGTTGAGTGACAGAAAAGACCTTAACTCTGCCAGGTAAAATAAAGTTATTAGTGAAAGTAGTAGTGATCCCACAACAGGTCCGGAGACCCTTGGGGTAGTAGGAGGTTAAGGCTCCCACTTTTTCTAGACAATCGGCACTTTATGTCAGCCGGGTTGTCAGCCCTGCGTGACGGCCGTCTTTACCCCCAGAACAAGCGTCTGGTACTCAATTCTGTTAGAGGCTGAGTCGACCCCAGGGCCATAGTGCCGCCAGAGGGTTTGGGTCAGTTTAAAAATCCTGACCCCAACGGGACTTGAACCCTCGACCCTCCGGCTTGTAGCTCAATGCCTTAACCACTACGCTACGGCGTGCCCCCAAAATAAAGTTTATTATTATTATTATTATTATTATTATTATTATTATTATCATCATCATCATTATTATTATGAAATATTAGAAAAATAGAAAAAACGTTTGAAATGGCATAGACACCTCATAAGAAAGGAAGAAGGGATAATACCAAAGAAGATACTTAATTGGAAAGCTAATGGATGAAGTGGAAGAGGCAGACCTAGAGAACGTTGGATGGATGGAGGTGAGGAGAAGTATGGAAGCTAGAGATCTGAGGGAAAAAGATGCTCAGGAACCTCTGGCAACAAATCACTTTGGGTTGAAGGAGAAACTCTGTATTTTAGAATATACCTAATTAAAATTATTATTATTATTATTATTATTATTATTATTATTATCATCGTCATCATCATCATCTGCATTCATGGATTAGGTCTGTTGACCCGTTCCGACTTCATCCCATCTCTTTCTAGGTCTGCCCACATCTGGGGTGCCTTTAGGTTTGTATTTTGCTATTTGTTTTGATATCTATCTTCATTCATTCTGTCTATGTGTTGCTTCCATTTTTGTCTATATGTATCTATTTTATCAGTTATTGCAAATATTTCAAGTTCCTGTCTTATTTCTGTGTTCTTGATTCTGTCTTCCTTAGTGCACCCTTTAACAGATCTCAAAAATGTCTTTATTATTATTATTATTATTATTATTATTATTATTATTATTATTATTATTATTATTATTATTATTAAAGAAGAAAAATACCTCGAAACTCGTGGATGCAAGAAATAAGAACTGGAATGAGAACAAGAGTGGAGCAAATGGAGTGGATGGATAGAGACGAGTAGAGAAGTAAAATAATATTTTAGGCACAGAAATATGTATAAACATTGAAAAATCTGTATGTAAAATAAAAATATTATTATTATTATCATTATTATTATTATTACTACTACTACTACTACTACTACTACTACTACTACTACTACTACTACTACTTACTGTGTTGATGTCTTAACTTTTAGTTCATACATAACCTAGCCGTACTCATGACAGTATAATCTTTGCAATCATACTTACCTCTTTGGTGCTTCGAGGAAGACAACTATACCGAAGTATATGACGTCATAGTGATAAGTAAGTTAATCGATTTTTATAGTTAAACGTTGCATTCGCAATGTTAGTCTTCACCTGATAACTGAAATAAACCTTTTTTGGACCACATTCACTAGGAAGCAGAAAAAAAAACACTGATACCTGAATGGAAATTCCAAGTTGTTAGGAACACACACGAGGGATTTTAAATAGCACTCTTTGTATCACAATTGACGGACACTCGAGGGAGTGAACAAACAAACATTCCACAATCACCGTATCAACTACCAACGTCCCTTTCAAAATGTTTTCCTATACCACAATGTTAGCAGTTTGTTATATGTGTGTGTGTTAGGAGCATCTTTTCCCTCCGATTCGCCCCGCTCCCTCCACTATCACTCGCTCACATCCTCTCTTTCTCTTTGCAATCCCTAATACCAAGACTCAAGAATGCAAGCTAAGATAACAATAACAAATGCAGTATTTTGGATATGAATCTTTCAGTTTATTTTCTCATCCAAACTGCCTGTTCGTCAAGGTTTAAGTTCTGAAACAGAAGCATTTAAAATCTAACCACGTTCAATGGGTCAATACTAAATGCATCAACTTATATTTTAAAAAGTCCGCCGTACTGGTTCAGGTGATAGTATGCCTTCTGCCGCAATAGCGGGCCCGGGTTCGATACTCGGCGGAGTTGAAATGTTTAATTATTAATTTAATTTAAATAATTTCAATGCAAAATTTGTGAGGATTCTATGCCACCAGCATAAATTGAAATAAAAAATCGGAAAACACACAATTTATGTTGTAGCATGCAAATAATTACCTGAGACTATTTAACTCATGCCTCAAATGGGAGTTAATGGCCAATCGCGTTTCAATGAATTTGTATTTACAACCAATCATAATCGTGTTTCGCTTGGAATTTATCACATAAGTTTATCATATTAAAGAAAGCTCCTCCTTTTTAACATTCTGAATAGGCCACAGCATTATTTTGCAGTGACTGACTCTCTAAAATATACGGTTACCATATTGTATACATAATGCACGCATGTAAACAGATATTGCTTGCGGGATATGATAGAAAAACATTCGTAGTAATTGATTATACCACAATAAAAAGAAACCACTGTTTGCACTTTCTTAAACGTATTATTTCCCAGGAATTTGCGTTCCTGAAAAATATAATTTACATCATAGGACATCAGAAATTAATTAATAACCTATAATGTTGGTTATAAACTCTTTGATGTGTTTCATTTGTTTCCCCACTAGGGTACATTCTTACAATATTGCGATCCTTTGGCAATAAATAATTTATGATCTGTTTGCAGTGATGAACAATTGAAGCATTACAAACGTTTCTCATTTGTTTTCAAACATCGCCGTTTACATTAAATATATCTTGTAAGCCCATGTTTTCCCTTAAAAGATATTTAGGCGCTCTCCCCTACAGGGAAGAATTTGAATCATACTAATTTAGTTACACTTGTTTTCATATAGATGTCATTTGAGTGGTACGTGGTCAGCGTTCCGCCTCATACTGACATCTAGGAAACCAAGGTAGTACTAGGACGGGAAAATTCGGTAAATTTTGCTTAGAGGCCTTTTCATTCAGCCTTAAGGAACTTTTACGAGCCTGAAAAACTTCAGACTCGGGACCCACGGCTTAAAGTCTCTCCCGTAGGACTTGCTCCTTGGATTTTTCCATCCTAAAAAATCCATATAAATAGGCCTATTTTAAAATAACTATATTTCAATAATGATTTGTGAGTAAACAGCTTAATTTTATTCGTTAAATAGTCCTAACAAATGCCACTCTTGATTTCCAAATTATCTAGATAAATTGGAAATCACTCTAGGCATTACTTATGATAAATATATACATGTTGGTTTTTTAATGTGAAAATGCCTTACAATAAAGTGAAAAGTTAAGCTCAAAGTAACCTAAAATCAGCATATTTGCAATATAAAATACGTATTAGTAATTGTTGAGACAGTGTAGCAAATAGTAAAACCGCTAACAAACAAGTGAACGCTAAACTAATCAGGTGTACTAACTAGCCATTTTCTCACTCTAACTTACCAAAACTAACACTATTTGTCCATCTAACACTAACTTGCCCATTTTATCACCCTAACTTGCCCACTAATATAGGTGGACTCTTGGGATAGAACCTCCTTATATGTGAGCAAATATAGGCCTATTAGTAATTGGCTCTATCGGAAACATGTGTTATCACATTGACCAACACAACTCTAAAAGTCACTTTTTATCCGATCGAATACATTCACTGGTGGCACGGTGGCATAGAATAGCCAAATTTTCAATTTCGGGTCAAGAAAGGTGGTTTAATCGCTAGATTGTGCACCAGATTTCTGCATTTAATTGCAAACCTCTCCGCAGTACATATGTTGGGAAGGCATGTGGTACTGTTGATAGCGATTTGTCCGTCGGATGGGGACGTTAAGCTTGGCGGCTCCCTTGGTGATTTCAGATAGGACTAGGCTAAGCCGGCACCGGGTTTCACCTACTTTCTTCACTTCATCATCATCCCTCCAACAAAACACTTTACACTACGCAAACACATAAACAAATATGCATCCTACATTTCTCTCTGTACACAATACAACAATACATAATCTACATAAAGTGATCTGCCGAAGTGGTGCGTAAATTGAAAGTATACCACATTAACGCCATATAACCGCCCAGTGCAGAACACCAAGCACGTACAGTAAAGTGCTGTGGGTGGCATTACAACACACACAAACACATATTTTTAAAAAATCATACAAAAAGTGTGGCTACAAGTTCAAAAGGTTCAAAGCAGACAGCGGAAAAATTGAGATTTTTCTTCACAAAATAGTGTAATATTGGCTTCCATTCAACTTTCTTTGAAATGAGTGCCAGGTACTTTCCTGATGATATTTATATTATTTATATACAGATTAGCCTATCAGTGTTTATACATATTTCTCCGCCTAAAGTTTTATTTTCCTTCTCCACTCGTCCCTGACCATCCATTCCATGTCCTACAGTCCACTTGTTCTCATTCCAGTTCTTATATCTTGCATCCATGAGCTTCGAAGTCTTTCTTTCTTTCTTTCTTCCGCGTGGACACCATCCCAATGTTTTTTCGTCATCATCATCAACAACAAGGATTAAGCCCAACGGCCTGTTCCGATCTCATTATAGGTCGAATTGGCCCTTCCATCTCTTCAATGGTCTTCCCAACATTCTTCTTGTTCAACATTGTTTTCTCTCTCTCTCTCTCTCTCTCTCTCTCTCTCTCTCTCTCTCTCTCTCTCTCTATATATATATATATATATATATATATATTATAGTCAGCTACTAGATGGCAGTGAAGACTGAGTTCTCGCGACATCTAGTAATAATGGAGAATATCAGACTCAGAGATCCGGGTTCGAATCCCGTCCAGGTATTTATTTTTCTTATCATACTATATATATATATATATATATATACGCTGAGTCAAAATTCCTCTGTAGAGTTTAAGAACTTATAGTAGGGACTAAGATAATTAAGTTTGGCATAGGAACTCACGTCCGGAAACGCACCGGTTTTCCGCTACATGCAAAATCACCTCAAACGCTTTTTCGTCGCCATTCACTAGGATAGTCTTGACTAGGGTAGTCCATACGTCATTCCTCGTTCATCTGATGTTTCATGTCCACTGGAAGTTTGTTTACGTGCTATTCAGTTGAGTTTGTGATCCACCCAGAGACGTTTGTACCTGCTCAGTACAGTAGTAATCCTTCACGACAACACAAAGCACAATTCAAGGTGTACATACCTCATTGGTACTGTGTTGCTGTTATCCATGACATACACGTTTGCAGATTACGCAGACATGATGTTATTGTACAGTGAAGCTCGGTGCAATGGCGATTGCTTGGCCTGCACGTTCTCCCAACTTAAAACCGCTAGTCTTCTACCTGTGGGGTCACATGAAAACCCTAATTTACGAGACACCTGTAGAATCCGAGGAAGACCTACTAGTACGAGTTATCGTTGCAGCGAATGTTGGAGAACCAGGGATTTGATGATCGTGTGTACGAGAACTTGGTATGGAAGTACCGTATTTGTATTGAAGTCGGTGGTCGTTACATTCGAGCCCTTCTTGAAAGTGGTTCAAGGGCTGTAGGAGTCGGAGAGAGCAGCATGTGTTGTAATGGTATTTTGTGTGAAATAGAAAAACAGTACGTTTCTGGACTTGGGTTCCTATATTAAATTTAATTGTATTGGTCCCCTATAGAAGTCCTCAAACTCTGTAAGGGGAATTTAGACTCGCCCTATATATATATATATATATATATATATATATACACACACACACACACACAAATAATATATTATATTGCAGAGTATGAATAAGAAAGTTTTCTTGGGTTTTCCGCGTCTTGGATATATATATGACAAGATAAGAAAAGTAAATGCCTGGACGGGATTTGAACCCGGACCTCTGAGTTGATATCTCAGTGCGCTACCACTTACGCTACCAGGCGAATCCAGAACAAACATTTATTTTTCTTATACATGTTCTCTATTATTACCAGATGTAGCGGTAACTCGGTCTCCACTGCCACCTAGTAGCTACTATAACAAGTAAGCAAATTATATATATATATGTATATATATATATATTCCAATAATAATATAGGAGGTACTATACACAACTGAAGATAAAAGAATGTTGCCTGAATCGAAATTTTAGACCAAGATCTTTAGCTTTACGCCTGATGCACTTAACAAATTGTGCTACCCAGGACATCTAGGAGATGACACAATTTTTTTCATATTTGAAATTCCAGTGCACTCAGAAGTTCCTAACTTTTCTATTCACATTATAATAGGTTCGCTTCTACAGTACTAAGAATATATTGTGATAGGATTTATTCCCTGCAGTATCAGTTAATTGCGAATATAGTATTGAATTTAATGTTCTGATGCAATAGCCAATAACTTGCATGTAATAGTTAATGCTAAATATGATAACAAAAATTGTCAAGTTACACTGAGCAACAAAAGAGAAACTTTTTTTTGTCTCAGAAAGAAAAAAATGAGATTCTGATAGTATTTTTTTCTCCTGAATTAAAATATGATATCGGTTCTTCTCCATCACGCAAGGTTCCGAGAGACAGGAATTTATAATTTCAAACACTTTAATATTTTCTACATTCGTAACTACACAATATTCGAACATTCGGACTCACATAGAAAGTAAGAAATTACGATTTTCTGCTATATTTCGCCTGTGGAGCATCCCTCTTGATTGTCCAACAATAATCGGCCAGCATATTAGAATTCCATTTGCCTTGATATCTCTTTTCCATAGCTGAAATCTCCTGAGTTAGCTCATTTGGTTTTATTTTACGATGGACAAATGGACGAAAAAAACGTTTATTAAAATATAATTATTTAAATCCATTAATTTAAATTTAAATAAAAAACTGTGAGTGATGGCGAAATTCCGAATACATATTTGAAAACACGATAAAAAACTGCATTAAGTACAACTATTGGTACTCATGAGACAAAAATCATGTTGACCAGTGTTATTAGTAATTCAATATGGGACTGAAAGAGCCGAGAAATATTGCTCGGAGATCATTATTTTAGTCTTGGTTCTTTTACGTGTCGTAAATAAACGAAACGGAACCCATTGTTTTATTTTACTTCCAAAAGAATATATTCAGAAATTTTACGATCTTAATAATCCATCGACCCCAGCTGGGTTTGAACCCGCGAATCTGGAAACCAGAGGCGAGCATGATAATCACTATTTCACCGGGACCGACAGACTGAAATATAAAAATTTCTACAATAAATCTGTAGTTATTCCTTCCATCCGCCCAATTCCCTTAACAGTGTTTCTACTTTCAGCCGAAATAGATTTACGTTTCCCTTAACAAGGTTATTCATAAATAGCCTTACTCAATATTTACAAACTCTACCCTGACACTATTATATGACACAAAATTTTCTGAGCCCTTCACACCAGAATATTTATAACAACTGAGTTTCAGGACTATTGTCGACCTGATACGGCCACGAAATTCATATACCTTGGGAAGAAGAAGGTCACTGTAAAAATGTCATAAATTGAGTTAAGACTATGATCTATTAGAAATAAATAATAGTTTTAAAAAACTACAACAACACGCTTTATTAGAAAACCGAACTAAAAAAATGAAAAATAATTTTAATTTCCAACACGCTTGGGATAAAATTAAAGTGGTCAACAAAAAAAATATCTCCAACACATCTAGAATAAAACTAGATTTATCAACAAAGAAAAATAATGTTACCATCAAAAGCTTGGGGTGCTCTAATTCAATTAATATATTTAATAATAAACAGATATTGGTAAAAGTAAAGTATCTAAGAAGAAAACGTAAAAACCATAAAAAGCACCCCACGCTTTTGAGGGTGAATTTTTTTTTGTAGATAACTGTAGTTTTATTCCAGATGTGTTGGAGATGATTTTTTTGTTGACCACATTAATTTTATCCCAAGCGTGTTGGATATCAGAATTATTTTTCATTTTTTAGTTCGGTTTTCTAATAAAGCGTGTTGTTTTAGTTTTTTAAAACTATTATTTATTTTTTATTTTTTAGTTTAATTTTCTAATAAAGCGTGTTGTTTTAGTTTTTTAAATTTATTATTTATTTTTTAGTTTGATTTTCTAATAAAGCGTCTTATTTTAGTATTTTTTAAACTATTTTTTTTATTTTTAGTTTGATTGTTATAAACCGGAATTTCATGAAAATGCAATTGCTTAATACACTTCTAAAAAATCCTCCGGGCCGGATTTGAACCAGCGACCTATGGATTACTGAAATTATATACCACTACAGTCCACCGCTCTACCAACTGAGCTCTTACAAAGATTGACTAAAAAGTCGATAAGTCCGCAACCTATTATACCAGTTTTTTTTTCTGATGATACTGGCCAGGATTTTAGAAAATAATTTTGAAATTATTGTATTGACATGGGTCCTGTACAAGTATACAAAGTTTCAAGTCGATCAAATTTTTTTAAGTGGGTGAAAATCGTGTTTCAATATTCCGTTACATAGATACAGGTCAAGCTAATATAAAGCGTGTAAAAATGGTTACAAATCTATTTCTTTATAGCCACAAGTCATGCTTAACAAAAGGGAGACAGGATAAATGTGTGTCCATTTCAAAAATTGAATTTACTATACCTTTAAAAAAAAACTTTAATTGCGAATAACTCATAACTAAACTTTTTACACTTGTGGCCGTCTTCTTCCCAAGCTGCGACACATCACTCTCTTCATTGGTCTGATACGATCTCCCTCATCATTTACATTAAACTAACTGGCACTACCGGAACCATAGGTTCTTGGCCGCGCGGACATAAGCTCTACACATATCCCTATCCTGAGCTAATGTTTTCCAATCATCCCCTGTACAATCTACTTCCATCAAATCATGGTTAATGTTATTCTCCCACCTCATTCTTGGTCAACCAACTAGACATTTTCCCTTTTGTTTTCCTACAAGAAGCATCCATGCTCCTCTTGCATACCCCATTCGTGCCACATGTCCTGCCCATCGCAGTCTACGAGACTTAACTGTTCTTACTATATCTGGTTTCCTACAAAGATTATGAAGCTCACTGTTATGTAGTTTTCTCCATTCACCTGTCTGTTCATCTCTCTTTGGTCTAAACATTTCCCTTGAGAACTTTATTCTCAAATACTTGTCATTTACGAGTATATTTCATAATTAATTTTGAGAATTGTATACTTGTCATTTTATTTACATGACAAATCTACATTTTTTGTAATATGTTTTCTAAATTGAGGGTGGGAACACTAATCCATGGCGCAACAGATATAGAAGGCACTTGACCTACCAACAAACCTGCTGGTCTCACATCAATATGTGTTGAACACAACTGATAATTTCAGATAAAATAGGAAATGCTCTATAATATTAAAATGTCCTATTACAGAGATGGACGACCATCCAGCCAGTGTAGTGGAGACATGTGGTCAATATGTGAGGTCCCCCAGCTGTTATAGCTGGTTTCCTCAACCTGGAGTAGCAGATTTAAAAAAAACTGAATATTTCGAACTCTTCGCACCGGAATTAGTAAATAAATAACGCTATATTTAATTTGATTAGAGAGAACAAGCGAATTAACATTTATTGACGAAAAATGTTATCAAACTGAGGCATCAGCAAGCTGAAGTGGCTACTTCCAAATTCAGAACACCTCATAAATATTAAGAGAGCGAAAAAAAGCCTGTTACATTTAATTGTGCCAATTTATAAATATATAGTCTAGAGAAGAAAGGAAGAAAGTATATTATCAACTTCCTTTTTTTTTTTTTTTGTAATTACAGGAGTGTTTTAAATATATACATACTGTATGATTTTCACATAATAAAATAAATATAAAAATTGGAAACGAGTTGACAGTTTGCATTCTTTGGTCTCGCAGATTATTGGGTATGGAAAATGATACGTAAATATGTTCATGGAAAAGTTTCGAGTCAATGTACCATTTCAGACTTTTTTCTTCTATTTTTTAATTTTATTTTCAATTTGCATAATTTTCATTATTGTGCTGTTTCCGATTTTATGCTGTCTTGAAATTCTTGTCGATCGCCTCCTTAAAATCCATAGCTACAGCTAATAGCTTGTTGTGTACTTACTGTCCAAGTTTTCGGGCCCAAAATAATAAAATACTTTGTATCATGGATTGAAATATAGTTTTCTTCCTTCTGTATATTATATTTATATCCCAAAGCACTGAGTTCAACGTACCAATGATTCTTCTTCAATCAGTTATTCTTTTTTTTAAATTTTTGTGGTTGAATTCTCGTTTTTATAGAAAACAGATCCTAAATATTTAAAACTTTTTACATTGCGTATTCTTCCTGAATTACATTTTAACTCATCTATTGTATCCAATGAAATATATTCTGTTTTATTATAATTTATCTGTAATCCCCATTTCTTGCATTCTATCTCTAACTCCCTTAACATGAAAGGTATATCATCCGGATCCTGATTAATCACCACCTGACCATCAACGAATAGTTAATGGTGGAAGTAATAATAACAAAGACCCAAGATAACATGGAAACGAACTGTTCTCACAGAAACTGGGGAACACTTGGAATGAGATTAAGGAGCTGGCCAAGAATAGAGTCAGATGGAGAAGTTATCTGAGAGCCCATGTCTCACACAGGAATGATGGGAGTTTTGATTTGATTGACTGAATAGTAATAATAATAATAATAATAATAATAATAATAATAATAATAATAATAATACTATTATTAATATTAATATATTATATTATATTTTATATATAATAATATATATATAATAATAATAGCCTATATGTAATATATAATAATAATATTAATATTATTATTATATTATTATTATTATTATTATTATTACTTTAGTTTACTTTATCCGATGGAGTTAAGACCCCAAGTTCTTCTCTTGCACTTCACTAGGATTAAATTATACAGATATGAACAATTATTATCTACGGTTAATAATGTGTTGTAGATCTACACAATATACAGATGTTAATGAAATAAAAACTATAATAAAATAATAATAACCTATAATTTGATTACATTATTATCGGCTTGATAAAAAGACCAAAATATAAAATAATAATAAAAATGAATATATCTATAACTTGGTTATACTTGGTATATATATTAAAGTCGGCAGTCTTTGATATAGGTTAATATATATATTTTCAATTTACACATCACTTAATGGACACCTCATAAGAATGGAAGAAGACAGAATACGAAAGAAGACCCTTGATTGGAAAGCTAATGGAAGCAATGGAAGAGGCAGACCTAGAGAACGTTGGATAGATGGAGTGAGGAGAAGTATCGAAGATTTGAGGGAAGAAGATGCTTTAGACAGAAACCTCTGGCGACAATTGACTTTGAGTTGAAGGAAAGGTACTGTAGTGTGGAATATTGCTAATAAAATAATAATAATAATAATATTATTATTATTATTATTATTATTATTATTATTATTATTATCATCATTAGTAGTAGTAGTAGTAGTAGTAGTAGTAGTATTGTTGTTATTGTTATTAACGTCATATATCTTTCTGGTGCGGAACTCGAAGCACGAAAAGTACGAGTGGAATTACAACACCACGCAGGCTTGCACATAAATTGAACTTCCAACGAAAATTGTGTGTCCATAAATGAAAACAAATGTCGGCAGGCACAAATATTTTTAATATCGACCATTCTCTTATTATACTTTAGCCTTCTCAAAATTGCTAAATTTCAACTTGTCTTCAAAAGAAAGCAATTCGGCCTTTGAATTTTCCTCATCCAAAAAAGTTTCATAAATCATTACCGGGCGCGAACTCGCGAACTTTAGGCTAAGAAGAAGAAAGACCATCTCTAAACCTTCAAGTACTGCATCAACATAGTAAAAAAAAAGGCTCACTTATCTTACTTTTAAAATTAGAAATAACACGTATTTAGTTAGGGTGCACAACAAGTAGGTTTTCGGTCACAGTAAAATTTAGCAAACTGATACAGACATCTTGAAGGACAAACCATGCGTCATGGTTTAATTAAAACAATGACAGTTACCAATTTATAAAGGATAAGCATCTGCCCTTCATCTTTTGAGTGTGTACAGTTTTAATAGTGGTGTGACTAATATTCTGCAAAAGCCGTCTTGGTGGACACGTGGTTAGCGCGTGTCTCTGCCCCGACTGAGATCTCAGGTTCGTATCCTGGCGTTCTGGAGGGGTGTTGGTGGTGGGCCACACGGGGATTTTTTGGGGTTTTCTCGTCGTCTCATGCCATTTCATCTCCATTCATTAATTTTATATTACATTTCACCTCATTCCATGTTAGGTAAACATGGTCTGATTTAGCAAACCACAGGCGTTTAAAATATGTGATTGTGGCGATCTAATGAGAATACTCACGTATTTCCTCATGACTTCGAGCCTGTGTGTCAACTTAGGGTAGAATAGAGTCAAAGTGAGGGTTGATGCCCCTCCTCCAGGTCTTATTCCCTCGGAATACATATTCTATACAACAAAACTGACAAATGTTAATGGACCTGAGGGGCAGAAATACGTTTTCCAAATCATGTAGATGGCTGCAAATTGAAAACAAAGGGTATTCCCCTACCAAAATCGTAGCCAAGTACATTTTACTTATTAAAGAAAATTTTATATTTTGTTTACAAGTCGTATTTGGTTTACTATGGCTCTTAAAGTATTAATTTCTAATGTGCATACCTATTCAATGTGACTATTAGAAAATACAATCACACTGAAGTGGGGTAGAGGAGGAAGAAATCATTTCGTTAACCTTGTTCTTGCTCACGTGGCTTGATCCTATAAATAAACTTTCTCTCGTTATTAGGGGTTGTTCGGTAGATGAACGTGTTTATTACAGTACAGTATTGATAAATGCATAATTACATAAAAATATACAATGATTAATATAATGCTTAAGAGATCCATATATTATGCTATGAAAAAAACTTCGCACCATAAAAGGAATGACAGCTCATAAAATCCTTTTGCAAAAAAAAAATTAATAAAAAAAAAAGAAACATTAAATCACATAACAATAAGCGAGAATTTCGCGAGACATTGGAAATGGCGTGAAGGGACGCATGTGGCCCACGGAACGATATTTGAACAGACTTGATATATAACTATCCTCACGAGATTATACCATTATTACTCCGTGGCGTGAGAGGTCTACAACGACCTTGGCCTTGCAATTGGCTGCTGGCTTCACATCCACATGTGTTAATCACGAAGGTGAATGGTCATCTAGCCCAGGGCCGTTAATAAGTGCTCACCAGGTGTGTAAAGGCGGTCCTCTCCCTCCTACACGCTTACAGGTGCACTCCAAATGAAACAACACAACTGACAAGTGATTAGAGTATTAAATCTCTCTCCCCGGGAATTTCAAAATTCATTATTATCTCCATATATTTCTATATGTAGATTTTTTTTTTCCATATGGTGAATTCATTTGTGTTTTCTCTTTTAATAATTTGACCTTAAAAATTTATAAATTATTAATATTATTAAAACAGAAAGAAAACACATATTAACTCACCATATGGGAAAAAGTCTACATACAGAAGAATAAAAAAATAATAATGAATTTTTAAATTCCCGGGGAGATCGATTAAAAACGCAAGTTCTTTGGACCACAAAAAGAGAGAGCAGCAGTAGACATACTTACTTACTTACTTACTCACTGGCACTATCGAACCCGTAGGTTCATGGCCGCGCGGATATAAGCTCTCCATACATCCCTATCCTGAGCTAATGCTTTCCAATCATTCCCTGTATAATCTACTTCTCTCAAATCATAGTTATTGTTATTCTCCCACCTCATTCTTGGTCTACCAACTGAGCGTTTTCCCTCTGGCTTTCCTACAAGAAGCTTCCATGCAAGTCTTTCATTCTCCTTACGTGCAATATGTCCTGCCCATCGCAGTCTACGAGACTTAATTGTTCTTATTATATCTGGCTTCCTATAAAGACCATGTAGTTCATTGTTATGTGGTCTTCTCCATTCACCTGTTTGTTCATCTCTCTTTGGTCCAAACATTTTCCCAAGTACTTTATTCTCAAAAAGTAGTAGACATACAGGGTCGACAACTTAAAGATCATCATCAGTCTGTACAAGCTGAAGATAGAGCAAAGATGATCTGAAACATATCCTACAAGAAACAACTAAAATGCGGTACGATGACCGGAATCAACTTATTTAACAAGTTTTGCTATTATAACTTAGGTATTTAAGGACAGAAAAACTTAGCCCAGATGCCTCTTATTGTACGCTTGAGGTTATTTTACGGCCCGGGACCCAACAGCTTCACTTCCCTTTGAATCTACAAGAACAAATGAAATATTGTAGATAGCAAATTTTGCGAAACAAGAGAGAAATTTCCTTACCCTGCACTTCACTTCAGCAGAAATGCGAAGTGGCGCCAAATGCACATGCGCGCGGTGGGGCGTCTTCCTTCACTGTGTATGTGTGTTTGTGTGTCTGTGTGTGGAGAGGAAGGGATGTCTCTCCTCCCTAATCCGCCACCGCGACGCCCTCTTCGGCGGCCCGCAATCAGACGACGCTCGGCGTCGCTATCAGATGGACGCCTGATCCGCACTGCTGCCTTCGCTTGTCTGAATCCATAGCATCGTATCTTGTGTATTTTAATGATCCATTGTTTTCAATTATTCCTTACCGAAGTGGGGTTATCTTTTTGAAAGTAGAACCTATATTACCAGTCTGTAGGCCTATGTATTTAGCGGTAGAGCAAGGGTCCCTCCGAGCGAGAGTTACTTATCATGGCTAATTTAGTTACGCTTATTTCCCTACAGATGGCATGGATAGATAACTGGTTAGCTCATCAGCACAAATAGACACCTAGTAGGCAACTAAGATATTACCAGATCGTGAAAGAACAAATTAATCTTTATTCAGATGTTCCAATTTAGGCTCATAGTTCTTTTACGAACCTAAAAATCTTCAGAATCAGGAAAAAAGTTTAAAGGTCCTTGCGGAGGACTTGTCCCTTGAATTATTTCTCCTAAAAATCCATCGAAAGTTTTCTTTCTTTTTTTTTTTTTTTTTTTTTTTTTGGTCCAAAGAGAAAGGAACAGACAAGTGAATAAAGAAAATACTACATAACAGTGAGCTAGATGATTTTTAGGGAAACCAGATATAATAAGAACAGTTAAATTTTCTAGTCTGCGCTGGACAGGACATGTGACACGAATGAGGAATAAAAGAGGGACTGAAAAATATATTGTAGGAAAACCAGAAGGAAAAAACCTAGTAGATAGACCAAAAATGCGATCGGATAACATCGTCATCATCATCATCCAGCGATTAACCCTGTTGGCTCGTTCCGGTTTCATGAAAACTGGAATTGTTAAAATTGTTCAGACCATCTTCTGTGTGGGCGTCCAATATTTCTCCTTCCGTGCGGTTTATAATTTAGCAATAATTTTGGAAATCTTTCTTCTGGCATTCTATCAATATGTTCTTTCCAGGCGTTCTTACATTTCATTATTCGGTCTGTAAGTTTGAAAATATTTAGTTCTTAGGATAATAACATTATCGATAATTTAAGGAACAAAAATTATACATGAAATGATTAAAACTATGGCCAGTCTTGTATGAGCTTTGAGTGCATCTTCAGTGTTTGTTCAATCGATATTCTCTATTAAATATTTGTCACTATGTTGTAAATCGTCATCTAACTAAAATTACTATCGTATGTAAGTGATTTTCAGAATGAAGCATTATAAAAAACAGTAAAGTAATTTTTGTAATGCCTGCCATTTCTATATAAAAATTAGTCTATATATATATATATATATATATATATATATATATGTATATATATATTCCACATTTTGAGAACATTCAATCCATAATACATAATAATATTAATAATTTGTTCTCTTTTTAATATAGGGCCTATCCTGTAATTATTATATTTAATTCGTTAAATCTAGAGTAAATCAAAATACATTATAAATAATAATTGTATGTATAACATGTAATCGTTTATGTTTATTGTAATTTAGATGTAAGACTATTTTTTTAATTTTTTAAAACCTTGGTTGAGTGGCAGACAAGGCCTTAGGGCCTTAACTCTGCCAGGTAAATAAACCTATTATTATTATTATTATTATTATTATTATTATTATTATTATTGTTATTATTATTATTATTATTATTGTTATTATTATTATTATTATTATTATGTCCGTCGCCGTGGCGTAGTCGGTAGAGTTCCTACCTTCCACTCCGGTGACCCGGGTTCGATTCCCGGCGGGGTTGGGGATTTTTAATCTCAACCTTGGGTCTGGGTGTGTGTCTTGTCCTTGTGTCTATATGTGAGAATACCACTAATGCTCAACATGAGTGCACATTTCCTATAAAACAAAAAAAAAATTATTATTATTATTATTATTATTATTATTATTATTATTATTATTATTATTATTATTATTATTATTATTATTATTATTATTATTATTATTGAGCATTTAAAGCTACGAAAACTCTTAAAGCTCTTAGGTGCTGAACTGACAAACTATGCCAATTTTGCAAAGCTTCATTGATTTTTACACCAAATTCTAATAATATTCAACAATCGTTACATTTATTAAGTAGTGTAAATATCTTAACCTAGGCATTTCTTTGCACAAGTTATAACTGAAATGTACGAAAACTTGAAGGTTGAGTGTGGGTGTCATGTACAAAGCCATTAGGCTAGACCAAGACGTGATGACATGGCGAACCGTGTACACAGTGTCCACGTGAAAGATAAGTTACACAAACTGCACTATAATCCATCTTAATACCACAGTCAGCATTCCCAATGTTTAGAAGAATTCTCAGGGCTTACACTAATATATCCAATACAGAGGAGGCGCTGAAATTGCGGCAAATAGTATTATTATTAGAGAAGCCTTCGACACAAATTGTGATGTCAATGTAACTTAGTCCTTGGAAGGACCTAGGAGAGGTTTAGGCTCCCACCTTTATAAACAACTGCACAAAATGTCAGCCGGGTTATCAGACCTCGCGATGGCTATATTTACCCACAAAACATGCGTCTGGTACTTATTTCCATAAGAGGCTGACTCGATTCAGGAACCACAGTGCTGACAGAAGGTTTAGACCAGTTTAAACATCTTTAGAGAATGAGGAAGGCTTAGAACTCAATGGTATTAATAAGCTGTTAGTTTATGCTGATGATGTACTACTATTGTCTGATAGCGAGGAGATACTAAAGCACAACACGCACACACTATTGAGTAACACTAAGAAATTAGGACTAGAAGTAAATATCAGTAAAACTAAATATATGGTCACACGTAGAAATACATTATATTATGGAAATGGACAGCTAATGACAAATGAGGGAAATTTTGAGGAAGTGGCTGAATTCAAATACCTAGGAACAATAATCACAAATAGGAATGAGATGCACAAAGAAATTAAACATAGGCTCAATCCTGGAAATGCGTGCTATTATGCATTGCAGAGACTCTTGATGTCCCAACTCCTTTCAAAAAACGTTAAACTGAAAATATATAAAACTATTATTCTACCAGTTATATTATATGGGTGCGAAACATGGACTCTTACTTTAAGGGAGGAAAGGAGATTACGAGTATTTGAGAATAAAGTACTTAGGAACATTTTTGGACCAAAGAGAGATGAACAAACAGGTGAATGGAGAAGACTACATAACAATGAACTACATGGTCTTTATGGGAAGGCAGATATAATAAGAACAGTTAAGTCTCGTAGACTGCGATGGGCAGGACATGTTGCACGTATGGGGAATGAAAGACTTGCATGGAAGCTTCTTGTAGGAAAGCCAGAGGGAAAACGCCCAGTTGGTAGACCAAGAATGAGGTGAGAGAATAACATTAACTATGATTTGAGGGAAGTAGATTATACAGGGAATGATTGTAAAGCATTAGCTCAGGATAGGGATGTATGGAGAGCTTATGTCCGTGCGGCCATGAACCTACGTGTTCGATAGTGCCAGTGAGTAAGTAAGTAAGTAAGTAAGTAAGTAAGTAAGTAAGTAAGTAAGTAAGTAAGTAAGTAAGGAACAATAATTCCAAACACGAATGAAATGCAGAAAGAAATTAACTATAAGTTGAATTCTGGAATCGCATGCTATTATGCATTAAGTCATCCCATCTTCCCTTTAAAATAGTTTAAAAATATAAATATATAAAACGATTATTCCTACCACTTGTATTATATAAATTCGAAACATGGACTTCCATATTAAGAAATTAGAAAAACGATTATTCCTACCACTTGTATTATATAAATTCGAAACATGGACTCTCATATTAAGAAATTAGAAAAGATTAGGAGTATTTTATAATAGAGTTCATAGGATTTTTTCCCGTGGACTATCGACGTGGTGGGGGCGCCGAGTACTTAATGAACCAGACGACCAAATCGGAGAAGTTTAGCTTTGCTAACTTGCCGATTGGTTAAAGGTGAGAGGAAACTAAGAATAGTCCGCAACGTGGGAGACGTCTGCCGGAAGGTTGACATCGACCAAGAAGTCTGCAACGGTCTACGAGGCGACGTGATACCAGGCGATCATCACAACGGCTCAAGGGGCGGAAGCAGCAACCCTCTCTAAAGGGGTAATACTTAGAGGAGCATGGATTGAAGCTCTGAGACAGCAGCCCTGTCATTATCCTTACCCTGCACAGCGCTCGTAACGCGGTCAGGGGACATTTATTACTACTGATTCATCTCAAAGCAAAGCCCGGATTGGATTTCAAGATATGACCATAGCAAGAAATAAGGACATGGCAGTTCCATCTCTTATCTATGGATTTGAAAACTGGACATTGACAAAGGCAGAGAGTAAACAAATAGAGGCTGCAGAAATGAGGATGTTGAGAGCAATAGCAGGATATCAAAGGACCGATAAAAGAAAAACGAAGATATAATAACAGAACTTAATATATTTAATCTGTGTAAAAGAATAAAATTCTATCAAAATGCTTACCTTCAGCACGTATTACGAATGAATAAACAGCGCATACCAAGAAGAATGTATAATTATAAACCAAAAGGGTGAAGATTTTTGCGAAGACCATTGAAGAGATAGAAGGACCAATTCAACCTATAATCAGATCTGAACAGGCCAATAGGCTTAATCCTTGTTGTTGATGAGGAATTTTTTTGGATAAATAAAAGATGAAGAGACAGATGAATCGAGAAGATTATATTTCAATCAGCTACATGTCACAAGTAATATGAACAGTTTCGAAGAGTGCGATGGGCAGGACATGTGGCACAAATGGGGAATGAAAGATAACACGAAACTATTTGTAAGAAATCCAGAGGGAATCCCGTAGGTAAGCCAGGAATGAGGTGGAAAAATAACACTAACCATGATGTGAGGGAGGTAAATTATACAGGGTATGTTTGGATTGCATTAGTTCAGGTTATGGATGTATACAGAGCATATGTCCGAGCACTTGTGAACCTCCGGGTTCGATAGTGAGAGTTAGTTAGTTTCGACATTCTTATTCTGAATGATAACCAAAACAAATGTACAAAGGTCACTACGGAGAAATTTCATAAATTTATGCGACGTTAATAAATGCATTCCTTTGAATTTAGATACAATTAAAACTATAACTAACTAACTAACTAATTAACTCACTGGCACTATCGAAACCTAGTTTCATGATCGCGCGGGCATAAGCTCTTCATACATCCCTACCCTGAACTAATATTTTTAATCATCCTCTATATAATCTACTTCCCTCAAATCATGGTTAAAATTATTCCCCCATCTCATTTTTGACCTACCGATTGACCGCTATCCCTCTGCTTTTACTATATGAAGTTTTCATGCCCCTCTTTCATTCCTTATTCGTGACACATGTCCTGCCCAACCCAGCCAACAAGACATAACTGTCTTATTATATCTTGTTCCCTATAGAGATCATGTAATTCAATGTTATGTAGTCTTCTCTATTCGCCTGTCTATTCATCTCTCTGTGGTATAGGCCTATACATTTTCCTAACAACTTTACTCTCAAATACTCGTAATCTTTTCTCTTCCCATACTTACTTACTTGCTGGCACTATCGAACCCGTAGGTTCATGGCTGCGCGGACATAAGCTCTCCATACATTCCTATCCTGAGCTAATTTTTTCCAATCATTCCATTATAATCAACTTCCCTCAAACCTAAGTTAATATTATTCTCCCACCTCATTCTTGGCCTACCAACTAGGCATTTTCCCTCTGGTTTTCCTACAAGAAGCTTCCATGCACGCTTTCATAACCCATTCGTGTCACATGTCCTGCTCATTTCAATATATGAGACTTAACTGTTCTTATTATATCTGGCTTCCTATAAAGACCATGTAATTCACTGTTATGCAGTCTTCTCCATTCACTTGTATGTTCATCTCTCTTTGGTCCAAAAAGTCTCCCAAGAACTTTATTGTCAAATACTCATAATTTCCTTTCCTCCCTTAAAGTAAGAGTCCATGTTTCGTATCCATATAATATAACTGGTAGAATAATAGTTTTATACATTTTCAGTTTAACGTTTTTTGAAAGGAGTTGGAACGCCAAGAGACCCTGCAATACATAATAGTATGCATTTCCAGAATTGAGCCTATGTTCAATTTCTTTGTGAATCTCATTCCTATTTGTGATTATTGTTCCTAGGTATTTGAATTCAGCCACTTCCTCGAAATGTTCCTCATTTGTCATTAGCTGTCGATTTCCATTATATTATGTATTTCTATGCGTGACCATATATCTAGTTTTATTGATATTTGCTTTCAGTCCCAATTTAGTGTTACTCAATAGTGTGTGCTTGTTGGCCTTAAGTATATCCTCGTTATTCCCAATAGTACCACAACATCAGCATAAACTAACAGCTTATTAATGAGTTGTAGTCTTCTTCATCCTCTGAAGATTTAATGGCATGCTCTAATACAAAATTAAATAGTAGAGGAGATAGTGCATCTCCTTGCTTCAACCCATTGTGGATTTCAAAAGTATCCGAAAACTGTTTGCCTACATAGCAATATAAATTATGAACATAAAAGGAAATACATTTATTTTTAATGCATTTTTCTGGAATTTCACAACTAAATTTATTGTACACACAATTTAGAGCCAGTGAACTTGCTTCTTACATTAGTACCGGTCCAGGCGCAGGTCAGATGCTATCTGAGAGTTTGAGTATGTATGCTAAAATATCTAGCGAACTGTAAAACATAAACGTTCTCCATCCTATGTTCAATAAATAACACTGTCATTTTATACTATGTTTGGGAGATTAAATAATTGTACATCAAGTTACAATACTTACTTACGTAATATTGCACTCTAACCTTTTGCAAGTTAAAAATAGATAATAGTTTTAAAAAACTAAAACAACACACTTTATTGGAAAACCGAACTAAAAAATGAAAAATTATTTTAATTTCCAACACGCTTGGGATAAAATTAAAGTTGTCAACAAAAAAAAAACCATCTACAACACATCTAGAATTAAACTAGAGTTATCTACAAAAAAAATAATTTTATCATCAAAAGCGTGTGGTGCTCTATATCAATTAATATGTTTGATAATAAACATATATTGGTAAAAGTAAAGTCTCTAAGAAGAAAACGTAAAAACCATAAAAAGCACCCCACGCTTTTGATGGTAAAATTATTATTTTTTTTGTAGATAACTCTAGTTTTATTCTAGATGTGTTGGAGATGATTTTTTTTTGTTGACCACTTTAATTTTATCCCAAGCGTGTTAGAAATTGAAATTATTTTTCATTTGTTAGTTCGGTTTTCTAGTAAAGCGTGTTGTTTTAGTTTTTTAAAGTATTATGTATTTTTTTTTATTTTTTAGTTTAATTGGTTGTTTTAATTGGAATCCCATGAAAATGTAATAGCTTACGACAATTTCAGTGCCTAGGCTCGAATATAATTATATATTTTTTAAAATTATTATCATCAAACATTATTATAATATTTTTGAATATTTTAATATAGATAAATAGTTCCAGTTATTCGTATCCTTCTCATATTTTTTGGATAAATTACATTGTGGTAAGTTTACAAGATTGTCATTAATATTTTACAGAATAAGAAAAAAATGTAAATATATTTAAATTCGATACTATTGTAGTATGAGCTAAAGTAATACTCTTCTAAAAAGAATCATCCGGGCCGGACTTGAACCAGCGACCTATGGATTACTGAAATTATATACCACTACAAGTCCACCGCTCTACCAACTGAGCTACCAGATGATATAACATTAAATTCTTACAAAGATGGACTAAAAAGTCGATAAGTCCGCAATCTCTTATACCTGTCTTTATTTATTCATTTTATGTTCTGATGATCCTGGCCAGGATCTT
This sequence comes from Diploptera punctata, assembly GCA_030220185.1. Lineage (NCBI taxonomy): Eukaryota > Metazoa > Arthropoda > Insecta > Blattodea > Blaberidae > Diploptera > Diploptera punctata. The sequence continues at coordinate 1,843,875 of JASPKZ010009820.1, forward strand.
AGAAAACAACTTATGAAATTATTGTATTGTCATTGGTCCTTTTCAAGTATACAAAGTTTCAAGTCCATGCAATGTTTTAAGTGGGTGAAAATCGTGTGAAAGATTCCGTTACATAGATAGATACAGGTCAAGTATTAGAGGATAAAAAAATTGGAGGAGAACTCAAGGAGAGTCAAGCGTCCTGCATGGATTATAAGGACTGGACAATGAATGAATAAAAAAGGGGAAATAAATGTATGAATATTAAATAAAAAATAAGACAATTTTCAAATAAATTTAATGAAGCCTATTTTTTAAATAAAATTTATTTCTACTCTTCTGGTTCTTGTATTTTTTTCTGTATCTCTTGCTTATTAACTAATTGCCTGTATGTTATGTGGTGAATGTAATTTAATTGTTCATGTAAAAAATTATAGGTTAATTAATACCAGTACAGTGTTGTTCAAAGGTAATTAAAAATCACTCAATCGCTTCCCTCTTTTCAACAACTCTGTGAAGTGATATAGATATTCTGTAACTTAATTACTGAGAAAATCACAACAACGCTTGAAATGTCGTGTTCATTTTTTAAAAGTATCTCATAAATTAGTTAATTAGGCTCTAATTTTTTCCTACATATTAATTTTTTTTTGACAATCCATCTTGTTTCCAAAATAAAAATTGAATCTCTATAATAAAATTACTGATATGTTCGTTAGAATTCATCTTTCAAATATTGTCTAACAAAAAACATTATTTTTTAAGAAGTTAATAATTTGTTATAGATTATTTCCGTTATATGTTGTTCTAATATTTATCTTTTTATTTTCATTTCTCCTTCTTTTTTTCCATCATCTTTGTCTTCTCATTTTCCTCTTCATCTCCTCCTCCTACTTCTTATTTTCATCTATTCCTCCTTCGCAATTTATTCTTCAAATATAAATATATATATATATATATATATATATGTCCACCGCTGTGGTCTCGAGGAAGCGTCCTGCCTTGTCATGCAACGGGCCCGGGTTCGATTCCCGGTCGGGACAGGCTCCTGGGTGAGGCTTTTTCGGGGTTTTTCCCCACCTGTAAGACAAATGTCAGGAAGCTTAGGTACCAACGGTCCCCCAAAATAATCCGTACATCAGCATCCTTATCATTATCATCATCATCCTTCACCGGTGTGGAAAGCAACGGGAAACTACCACACCTATAATCCCCTAGTAAAGCTGCAAAGCATAGCATGGAAATTATATGATTGCAGTGAAAGTCCTGCCCTCGGGAAGAATTACAATGGATGAATATATATATATATATATATATATATATATATAAGAATTGGAGTGCAAGATTAATATATATATATATATATATATATATATATTAATCTAGCACTCCAATTCTTATTTACCATTAGTATTTGCACAGCCAATGTAGCCAACGTATCATAAAAAAGTGCTAACCAACAAGTGAAAGCTAAACTGATCATGTATACACTAACTCGCCCATTTTCTCACCCTAACTTCCCCAAAGTAACGCTAACTTTCCCATTTTCCCACTCTATCTTACCACTAATGTAGGTGGACTGCTGGGATAAAATCCCCTTATATGTGAGTAAACATGTTGGCAATTGACTGTGGCGGGAACGTGTGTTATCACGTTGACCAATATGACACTATGCGCAGTGTGGATTTAGTTGTCATGGCTTCTACTATCCCCTTCTAACCTTGAGTACCGTCCTTGCCTAACAATATTCACAATAACATGTATTGTTAATGGTCTTCTTTTATCAATACTCTTGAAGTGCTTGTGTGTTCTAAACCCGCAACCTCCTAACATATTCCTTAGGGTGGTTATGTAATGAAGTACGGCAATTAACTGTTTTTGGTCTTCCCGCAGGCATATTATGGCGTAGAAGGGAAAGGTGAATTACTCGTCTCTTTCTTAAACCGACCAGACTACTTTTCTCTCATAAAAACGACCTGGCAACTAAATTGTCACAGACTATATACCAATTCCGAGCTAAGTTCCAGTTGTACAGTGTGATTCAGAAATATGGCTATACGTTTGATCGCATTTTGTACGAAAATATTATTATTAAAGGAAATATGATGTTATCATTGGAAAGGGAATCCTTAAAATTACAACAATAGAACAAAACAAAACAAAACACTGCTCATGTGCAGCTTGCCGGGTTAATTTTTGTGGGCTAGCGTCGAACGCCTCCACAATTCTCTTCATTGTTTCTGCATCCGTGCTAATGCGAGGCCTTCCAGGAGGTTTGATTTTCTGCATCCTTCCCGTTTCTAGCAGTCGTTTTCTCCACTTCCCCACAGTCGACGGCTGCAATGCTACGTTAAACTCACGTCTTGCTCGTCTTGCGGCCTCACGATCATTAGCATACCTTATTGCCCATGCAGCAATTGTAAGTTGCTGTTGCATATTCAACGCCATTTTTACTAATGACATAAGTTCTACACTGTTTTGTTTTATTCCATTGTTGTAATTTGAATAATTGCCTTTCCAACGGTAATTTCATATTTCCTGTAATGGTAATATTTTCATCACACAACGCGATCAAACGTATAGCCATATTTATGATTCACCCTGTACTGTAAACAAACTTCGTTAACTAGGGGAACCGTGGTACAACTTTTAACCTCCACATGACTGAATTGTGTACCATAGAAATATTATTGGTCCTTTAGAAGGACCAAATGATGCACAAAATTGGACAACATAAGAAAAGAAGAAATAAGAAGTGAATTAGAAATATATTCAATAAATGATAGAATTCCACAACACCGCGTCGATTTAGAAGAGCATGTTCAGAGAATGGAAGAAACAAGATTGCCCAAGATAGCATATCATTATAAACCAAAGGGATTAAGGGATGTAGGAAGACCTAAGAAGAAATGGAAGGAATCATTGTGAATTCGAAACAGGCGAATCACCTAAACCTTGAAGTGAAGATGATGATGATGATGATAATGAGAAGTGTTATTCTTAGGATCGTATTTACGAGAAATAAAACTGAATACAACCTAAGACGGTATCAATAATTAGGAACTTCCTCCATTTCTTATTTATTTATAACAAAAAAATATGTGGGTCAACCTAATTAGACGTTCACGCTTTTTTTCATGATATCGATAGATACAATTTATGTTCCCGTTTTTTACATGCTTTTCTTTCCAATGTATAAGAAAATTCGTTAATTATAAAGAATTGAAATTCCAACGTATTCTGCATTTCGCATGCAGTAAAATAAAATAGTGCTTATTCAATGTATTAAAATAGTAATTAAACATTTAACTAAATATAAGATCGCACATAGAAATACATTCCATTTTCCATAGTAATTCTGCCCGAAGGCAGGTCCTTCACTGCAATCATAGCATTTTCATGCTATGCTTGCAGCTTTACTAGGGAATTGTGTAGGTGTGGTAGCTTCCCATTGCTTTCCACACCGGTGAAGGATGATGATGATGATAATGATAAGGATGATCACGATGATGATGGCCATATGATTTCGGGGACCGTTTGGGCCTTAACGTTTTCCTGACATTTGTCTTACAGGTGAGGAAAACCCCCGATAAAAACCTCACCCAGAAAAACTGCCCCGACCGGGGATCGAACCCGGGCCCGCTGCGAGAAATACATTATGTAATGGAAATGGACTGCTAATGACAAATGAGGGAAATTTTGAGGAAGTGGCTGAATTCAAATACCTAGGAACAATAATCACAAACAGGAATGAGATGCACAAGGACTTTAAACATAGGCTCAATTCTGGAAATGCGTGTTATTATGCATTACAGAGACTTTTGACTTCCCAACTCCTTTCAAAAAAGTTGAACTGAAAATGTATAAAACTTTTGTTCTACCAGTTATATTATATGGATACGAAATATGGACTCTTACTTTAAGGGAGAAAAGGAGATTACGGGTATTTGAGAATAAAGTTCTTATTTTTGGACCAAAGAGAGATGAACAGACATGTGAATGGAGAAGATTGCATAACAGTGAATTACATGGTCTTTATAGGAAGCCAGATATAATGAGAAAAGTTAAGTCACGTAGAATGCGATGGGTAGGACATGTAGCACGAATGGGGGAATGAAAGACGTGCATGGAAGCTTCTTGTAAGAAAACCAGAGGAAAACGCCCAGTTGGTAGACCACGAATGAGGTGGGAGAATAACATTAACTATGATTTGAGGGAAGTAGATTATACAGAGGATGAGTGGAAAACATTGGCTCAGGATAGGGATGTGTGGAGAGCCTATGTGCGCGCTGCCATGAACCTACGTATTCGATAGTGCCAGTGAGTCATTTAGTCAGTTAGCTGGTTAAGATATTCCCATATAACTTATATAAACATGTACTAGGTAGTACATATTATTTTCATTATTTCGAGAGTTAGAGAGCGAACTAGATACACGCTTAAAGGTATAACCATTATTCGACTAATGAAAATGCAGTCATACATCTGGTTTGTTTACATTACAACTGAACTTAGCTCGGAAGAGATATAGCAGTCACTTGATTTCTGATCGAATATTTATAGGTGATTCAATCATCTTCTTCTTCGTCATGATTTAGGTTTATTTATTAGCCTGTTTAGGCTCCAAATTGCTGCTGTTTCCATCCTTTCTTTGATTTTCCCAAACTTCTTCTTCATCGTGGTGAATAGTTATATGATTGCTTTTGGTATTCTGTTCTCAGTCATCCTTGCCAAGTGTTCTTTCCAGTTTGTTCTGTATTTCACTATTGTTGCGTTTAATTCCTCTACTTTTAGTTTTAGTCTTATTTCTGTGTTGTGTTTTTGTCTGTTTTTTGATATCCTGCTATTGGTCTGAGGAATTTCATTTCAGCGCTTGTATTTTGGAAGATTGTTGTGTTGTCACTGTCCATGTTTCGGATCCATAACTAATAACACTGAGTAGCAAAAAAGAAAATTTTGTGATTCTGATAGTATTTTTTTCTCCTGAATTCAAATATGATATCGGGTTTTCTCCGTCACGCAAGGTTTCCGAGAGACAGGAATTTATAATTTCAAACACTTTAATATTTTCTACATTCGTAACTACACAATATTCGAACATTCGGACTCACCTAGAAAGTAAGAAATGACGATTTTCTGCTATATTTCGCCTGTGGAGCATCCCTCTTGATGGTCCAACAGTAATCGGCGAGCATATTAGGATTTCATTTGCCTTGATATCTCTTTTCCATAGCTAAAATCTACTGATGAAAGTGTTCCCCGTGCTCATCGCTCACTGCTCCAAGATGGACAAATGGACGAAAAAACGTTTATTAAAAAATTATTATTTAAATCCATTAAGTGAAATTGAAATAAAAAAACCTGTGGGTGATGGAGAAATTCCGAATACATATTTGAAAACACGATAAAAGAACTGCATTAAGTACAACTATTGATACTCATGAGACAAATATCATGTTGACCAGTGTTATAGGTACTGCCATTATCTTGTATAATTTTATTATAGAGTCTTTCCTGGCTTTATTTTTCAAAGTTCTTTTTAGTGTTCCTGTTATATAATTGAACCCCAATTCAATATATTGAAGATGAGATACATATATTAGGATAATGTAATGATTTAGAATATTGGAGACGTCAGTTATTACCGGAAAGATTTCTAAATTCAAATCGGGAAAGATTGGCATGCTACGAATTATTGGTAAATCCAGAAAATTGGATAAACCTCGGTAAATTTCTGGACAAAACGCGAAAAATAAGGACAACACTCATTCATGAATAAATATATGTTATCAAAATGCAATACCATTAATTATTAACAATTATATATAAATTAATTAGTGTATAATGCTGTTGTGTTATTATTTAATTGTAATATTAATGTGTTTTCTTTATGTAATTGTAATGTTAATGTTTTTAGTGTATAATGCTATTGTGTTAATATTTAATTGTAATATTATTATTGTGTTTTCTTTACGTAATTGTAATGTTATTGCTGTTTTTGTTGTTTATTTTTCTTTACACTAGTACCAATTATTACTTTATTGTAACGGACTGTCAACAGCACGTACGGCTTACTGCCCGTGCGACCCATATTTGTAAATAATATTGTAAATATCTTACTTTTTGTCTACTATTTTTCGATAATGTTAAACTCAAATCGTGTTGCCATTACGTATTGAATAACCTGGTATAAGGCTAACAACATTTCAGATATCGAAGTTGCAGTTAACGAAAACTTTTCAAATTGGACGTCAGTGTAATGGAGTTCTCTTTTTTATGGAGAAGTTAGTAGACATAATCAATGTTCAAGTAAAAAAAACTCCGGTCATGTAATGTAATTGCGTTATCCGTTGTAAATAAAATGTGAATGAAATTAAGCTTTGTCCAAAGTTACAATGGGATGTGATTTCTTTTAAAATGAATGTATCTTAATTTTGTTGTTTTGTCGGTCTCATCCTTCATCGTTTTTCCCCTCACGTGCAGGCGAGAGTTCGTGCGGGCCCCCCTCGGAACTCCCTGATACATCCTTTATCTCATCATCTCAACCTGAAAAATTTGAAGAAGGTTTTGCAGACTTGCATGTTAATGAGACACACGTACGGAGGCTTATTTCATTCAATTAATGTATTTTTGTCATAAACAATTTATCTCGTGGTATGTTATAAATCTCCTAAGACAGTAACATTATGCTTTATGTCTCATTTTGCTCTTTATTTTATTAACAATATTTGTTTTAGAAAGATAAATACACCATGCTAGCTCTGGTGTTAATATAATGTACCTAATAACAGGGGTCCGAATTCAATACCTGGTGGAGTTCGTATTTTTAATTATAACGTTTTCATTTCTGCTTAAGGGTCGGTTTGACCAGAGGTATTACGCCAGTTTAAGTTATGCATTATACACAGGGAAAAGTGGCGTAATACAGTTACCTCTATTGGTCAAATTGACCCTAAATGACCCAGAGATCTATGCGGCGCTACAGTAGTCTTGCTGCCGAAAGAGTTACCCATGCCGGAGATCAAAGGCAATAAGATAAATAAAAAAAGAGGAACAATTTTGGATCTAAGAGAGATGAACAGAGAAAACTACATAACAGTGAGCTACATGATCTTTATGGAAACCAGATATAATAAAAACAGTTAAGTCTCATAGACAGCGATGGGATGACAAGTGGTACGAATGGAGAACGAAAGAAGGGCATGGAAACTAAGTAACAGTGATTGTGGAAAAGATATTACTCCGCCGACTTTGACTATTGGGGGAACCGTGGTGCTACATTTACCCACCATATGAGTGAATTTTGTATGGAATTGCCAATGATAGAAACATTTTTCTTAGGTTATATCGTATAATTACGGGAAAATGAGACTGAATACTAGGTAAGATGGTACCAATTACACTGGTCAACATGATGTTTGTCTCATGAGTACCAACAATTGTACTTAATGCAGTTTTTTCATCGTGTTTTCAAATATGTATTCTGAATTTCTCCATCACCCACAGTAATTTTTTTATTTCAATTTCAATTAATGGATTTAAATTTTTTTTAATAAACGTTTTTTCGTCCAATTGCCCATTGTAAAATAAAACCAAATGAGCTAACTCAGTAGATTTCAGCTATGGGAAAGAGATATCAAGGCAAATGGAATCCTAGTATGCTGACCGATTATTGTTGAACCATCACGACGGATTCTCCACAGGCGAAATATAGTAGAACATCGTCATTTCTTACTTTCTAGGTGAGTCCGAATATTCGAATATTGTGTAGTTATGAATGTAGAAAACATTAAAATGTTTCAAATTATAAATTCCTGTCTCTTGGAAACCTTGAGTGATGGAGAAAAACCGATATCATATTTGATTTCAGGAGAAAAAAATTCTATCAGAATCACTTTTTTTTTTCTGAGACAAAAAAAAGTTTCGTTTTGTTGCTTAGAGTAATTAGTATGGTAACTTCCATTTTTATATTTTTATGACAAATTATATATGGGTCTACCTAATCAGACGTTTACGCTTTTTCCATTAAGTCAATAGAAATCCTTTGTTTGCAATTTAATTAGGCCTATGAGCAGAATATAGGCTATACTCAATGTTAACTCACCTGTAGATTCTGCTGTTATTTTTACCAGATCCTCAATGGCTAATATAGGATATTTTTCAATAAATTGTTTGAATGCACTCAAGATGATTTGTTTCCAACCGCTTTTCAAAGGTTTTCCTGTTTGATGCTTCAAAAATTGTATAAAAGAAGCAGCCGTTTGAAGCGATTGATATATTCTAAAGAATTAGCCAATGAAATTCTTATTCATTTTAATCTATTAAAATTGAAATTATATATTTTAAAATTCTCGAATATAACTTGTATAATCTGTGCTAGATAATACATATTATTATTATTTTTATTTTATTTATTTCGAGTGTTAGAAAGCTAACTACATTTACTTACACGCTTAAAGGATAAATCATATTTCGTAAATAATAATTTTATTGTAGATATACCATGTAATATTTATTTTAATTGTAATCAGATGTAAGAACAATTTTTGTATTTTTTTAACCTGGTTGAGTGGTAGACAAGACCTTAAGGCCTTAAATCTGCCAGGTAAAATAAAGCTATTATTATTATTATTATTATTATTATTATTATTATTATTATTATTATTATTATTATTATTATTATTATTATTATTATTAAAGGTAAAAATGATTGTCCTGGTGAGTGGAAGAGAAGGCCACATGGTCTTAACTCCACCAGGCTAAATAAATAAATCGCCATCTGGTATCATTGGAGCTGCCGCCGTGCGTCATCCAGAAACCAAACGCCGTTCATCTCTGTCCATCCATTGATCTTCCTCCAATCCTCTGATAATCATAGCCATTTGCACACCTTCTATCCAGATTTTCTTTGGTCTTTCTTTCTTCCTCCTTTCCATTGGAATCCATTCCATAATAAGTTTAGCCCCAATCTTTGCTCTGGCATTCTTTTGACATGGCCATACCACTGTAATATTTTCGTTTTTATAACACGACGTAGCGTAGTGGTTAAGGCACTGCGCTACAAGTCGGAAGGTCGAGGGTTCAAGTCCCGGAGGGGTCAGGATTTTTAAACTGACCAAAACCTTCTGGCGGCACTATGGCCCTGGCTGGGTTCGACTCAGCCTCTAACGGAAATGAGTGCCAGACGCTTGTTTTGGGGGCTGACAACCCGGCTGACATCAAGTGCCGATTGTCTACAAAAAGTGGGAGCCTTAACCTCGTACTACCCCAAGGGCCTCCCGAGGCCTGTAGTGGGACTACTTTACTTTATAATGTCTATCATGTCCGGCTCCTCTTGTCCACCCATAATTTCCCTTATTTCTTTATTTTGTATTCTATCCATTCTAGATTTTCCAGCTGATATTCTTAAAACACCCATTTCTGTTCTTAAAATTCTTTTCATTTCCCTGGTAGAAATTTGCCAAACTTCAGCACCACATGTTAAAATTCTCTGAACTATGCAAATAAATAAATAAAATCAACTTTTATAAGATTCATGATGTGTTCCGTTGAGGTATTATTCAAAATTAATATAATTTTCAATATTTAACACCCTAACAGTAATGCACAGAGAAAATAATCCAGCGAAGATTAACGTACTCGAAGAGATGGAAATCATGAAAGCAGCTCACAACAACGACAGCCTGATAAACGAAAACGAACCCAATACATGCAACCCCCTCTACCAGATCTTCAGTGAAACACCAGTTTTGAATCCTGCCGATGATGGGACAAGTCCCGAAAGCGCTACAGTTAAATAACTAATTAAGTTGAGGAGACGGACCTTTCAGGTGAATATTCCATAATTTTATATTAATTTTAAATAAATAAAAGTTATTCATCCTGGTTTGTTTACATTATAACTGGAACTTAGATAGGAAGAGCTATATATCTAGAGTAGCAACTTAAATGATATTAGGACCTCCTTGGTTTAAAATTGGACAAATTATAATATGCAAAAGAAATGTTGAATGAGAGCGGGGTGGTTCCTGGACAGGCAAGTGATTTACGTAGTACCGAGTGCGGACGATGCGATGTTAGAGCAACCGATATTAGTCAACTCGGACAGCAACACGGCCTCAGCCATTTGTTTGAAAACAAAACTTTTCTCTCCTCCAAACAACGGTGATTTTCCTAGGGAAAACATGCAACCCCCTATCCGTACACAACTTGTCAAGTACGCCTCGGTGTTTATATAAAATGTGTATTTGTGCCTTGTATTACGTGACGGAGCATGTTCCAGCCAGGAATAAATTAAGAACATTCAGCAATCCTTTACTTTACTTTCTTTTTACTGACTTCCAGGCAGACAACAGCGACAAATGCGACAGCTTTATGTACTTAACAGATATTAAACATACCTACCTACCTATCTATAAACAAACTAACTGAGGGTCCTGCCGACTAGTGGTTGCCATGCTCACCTCTTGCTTCGACATGTTCAGCTCCAACCCCGACCGAAGTATATAAGGACGTAAAAAATCCTGAATATAATAAATAAAAACCAGGATGGAAGAATAGAAACGTCAGAAATAAGGTGTCTGAGGAGTGTGGCTGGCTATACAATAACAGAACAAAAACGAAATGAAAATATAGCCCTAGGAAGTGAACTAAACAGGGCATATATTCAAACTATTAGATAGAATTTCACAATACAGAGATGAAATGGACCACATCAATAGAATGGATAACAATAGAATTCCAAAATAGATTCTTCATAAGTAATGCCACGAGTGATTTCCAAATTATCGATAAATTCACGACTCACGAAGTGAATTTCGAAATCAAGAATGGCATTTGTTAGGACTCTTTAACGAATAAAATTAAGCTGTTTACTCACAAATCATTATTTAACTATAGTTATTTTAAAGTATTTATATATTTAATGTAAACGGCGATGTTTGAAAACAAATGAGAAACGATAGGTACGCTTCATCTGCTACTTTTGTTTATCACTGCAACCAGATCATACTATTTATTGCCAAAGGAACGCAATATTGTAAGAATGCTCTCTAGTGGAGAAAAAATGAAACACATAAAACTGTATATTAATTCATTTCTGATGTCGTATGATGTAAATATGACAATTATATTTTTCTGGATTGTTACCTGGGAAAAAATACATTTAAGAAAGTGCAAACAGTAGTTTCTTTTTTTGGTGGTATAATAAATTGCTACAAACGTTTTTATATTAACTCCTGCAAGCGCTATGTGTTGGCATCTATGCACTATATATACAATCTGGTAGCCGTATTTCTTATAGGCTCAGTCACTGCAAAATAATGGTCAGACCTGTTCAGAATATTAAAAAGGAGTAGCTTTCTTTAATATGGTAAATTTAACACTAATAAATATTTCGTGAAACACTACTCTGATTGGTTGTAAAACAGAAATCATTGAAACGTGATTGGTCATTGACTCCCAATTTGGGGCATGAGTTAAATAGTCATTACAAACCACTAGAATGACAAAGAAATGTTGGAAGACCCAGTAAAAGATGACAGATCAATTCTAGCGTGAGATCGGAACAGACCTTAAGGTCTAATCCTTGATGCTCCTGCTGATGATGATTTTTAAGTCATTGGCACTATTGAATCCGCGCGGACATAAGCTCTCCATATAATCGTATATTGAGCTAATGTTTTCCAATCATCCCCTGTATAATCTACTTCCCTCAAACCATGGTTAATGTTATTCTCTCCTCTCTTTCTTGGCCTACCTACTGGGCGCTTTCCATCTGATTTTACAACAAAAAGTTTCCAAGTTTCTCTTTCATTCCCCATTCGTGTCACATGTCCTGCCCATTGCAAGTCAACGAGATTTAACTGTTCTTAGTATATCTGCTTGCCAATAAGTATCATGTGGCTCACTGATAGCAGTCTTCTCCATTAGCCCATAATAATAATTAACTTCTATTGTCGAACTCACAGGTTCATGGCAGCGTAGACACAAGCTGCCCATCCCCGGAAATAATGTTTTCCAATCATCCCCATAATCAATCTCTTTCCTTCAAACCATGGTTAATGTTATTCTCCCACCTCATTCTTGGTCTACCTACTGAGAGCTTCCTCTCTGGTTTTCCTACAAGGAGTTTCCCTGTTCATCTTTCATTCCCCATTCGTGCCACATGTCCTACCCATCGCAGTGTACGAGACTTAATTGTTGTTATTATATTGTATCTGCTTTCCCATAACGATCATGTAGTTCACTGTTATGTAGGCCTTCGCCATTCGCTCGTCTGAATAATTATTTATTTATTTATATACAGATTTTCAATGTTTACACATCTTTCTGTGCCTAAAGTTTTATTTTTCTTCACCACTCGCCTCTATCCATCCACTCCATGTCCTCCAGTCCTCTTGTTCTCATTCCAGTTATTTCTTGCATCCACGAGTTCCGAGTCTTCCATTCCTTCTTCTTCCAGGTGGACACCATTCCAATGTTTTCCTGGGTAACCTTTCTTCTTGCAATCGTCGTACGTGCCCGTGCCAATTTAATCACTTAAATCATATATAGTCTACTATTGAATATCTAATATTCATTTTTTTTTCTCGTATGACAGTATTTCTTTTTTTTTTTTAATTTTTAACAGCTTGCTGCTCTCCTCAAGAGATCCATTTCCATCAACATAAGTTTTTGTTCTAAATTTTTGTTTAATTTGAAACTTCAGCTCCATATGTGACAGTACTTCTCACTATTGAATTATATATTTTAACTTATTTTTTCTGGTTATATATTTGTTCTATAAGACAATAATAATAATAATAATAATAATAATAATAATAATAATAATAATAATAATAGTAATAATAATAATAATAAAAACTTAGAACTTTGTTGAATTATTAGATTGATGGAACTGCAAAACATGTTAGAATAATAACAATGTACCTAAATTTGTTCATGCAAAAAGGCTTATAGCCTATTATCTAAGCAAATGTTCGGTAAATCTATTTTATAACTAACTGTTTTGAGTCGGAAAGATTTTGTTATAATTATGGTTTCCTTCGGAAGAGAATAAAAGCCCTGGGTCTAGTGTCATAGATATACGTCACGTAAAAGAATCTCATCCTGAAAAAATGGGTTTCAGAGCAAATTTTTCGCCCATTCACATCCAAATTTTAATTTCTACGCCAACGACCTGAGCTGTTAAGAGCGTCGTGAAATAATATGCAGGCCTACTCAAAATAATAACTCTTTGATTCTATGGAACCCGAATGTCCATGACCTGCGAACGTAAGGTATCGTAAAACGGGGTTACTTTGACTCGAGAGTCAACTTTGACAGAATTGGGACTTCTTTGACATTTTAAATGTCTTGCGTGTTTTGGGCTATTTTGACAACAATTCAATGGTGTAGACATTTCCTTGAAGGCGCACGAATAATTAAGTTGTTTTAAAAGAGGATGTTAAGGTAAGGACTGGATTTGTTGTGTAAGATACAAGCTCTGGGTCTGTGCTATGTGTAACAGAGGATCGAACAATTCTCAATATGAATGTGAACTATATGAAAATGTGATGTGAAAATATGTTTTTTTTTTATTTTCTACTGTTGTTTCAAAAATTCGTGTTTTCTAATTAATTCCTGATTGTCTAACTACAATAATTATATAATTTTTGTGTTCTGTTGCGTGTCAGAATTGATAAAGAAGTTTAAGTTTATTTTGTCAAATTACAGTTTTAAAAACATTTGTAGTAAGGTTGTTTACAATAAAAATATTTATAAAACGATAAATTGGTGTCAAAGTAGTACCTACAGTGGGTCTACTTTGAATTATAGTGAAAACAAATGTGATGACAAAGTAGCCCCAGCACATGGGCAAAACACACCTTAACAAAACTCATTGTTGTCCTACTAAGTTTTTAATTGAGGAGAACAGTACGAAATGGGATTTGTAGTCTAAGGTTCAATTGGTACAATAAATCATACATTCAATTTTTTCGGCATAAATCATACGAGTTAGACCTTAAAAACCTTCAAAAATATGTCAAAGTAGCCCCGTTTTACGGTACCCTTGCATCCCTATCCAGAGCTAATAGTTTACAATCATTTAATATATAATTCACCTCACTCAAATCGGTTAATATTATTTTCCACCTCATTATTGGCTCACCTGCTGTGCAATTTCCCCCAGTTTTTCTATAACGTGTTTACCAAGCCCTTTTTCATTCCCTGTTCCTGTCACATATCCTACCCAACGAAGTCTGCGAGGTTTGCTATAAAAATCATGGAGGTCACTGTTTTTTAGTTATTTTCATTCACCTGTCTTCATTTTTCTTTGGTCCAAAAAAAAAATTCTTAGGCTCATTATTCTCAAACGTTCATGTCATTTTTCTATATCTTCCGTCTGAATGAACTAACTCGCTAATTTTGAGTATTGTCCTCTGTTCACCGTCAAAATGTAAATTCAGTATTATTATTTATTTATATATATTTATTTTGTTTATTTTTCCTGGTGGATTTAAAATCGCAAGGCTTTGGAAAGGAGATTACGAATATTTGAAAATAAAGTACTTAGGAAAATGTTTGGACCAAAGAGAGATGAACAGACAGGTGAATGAAGAAGACTACATAACAATGAACTACATGGTCTTTATAGGAAGTCAGATATAATAAGAACAGTTAAGTCTCGTAGACTGAGATGGGCAGGACATGTTGCACGTATGGGGAATGAAAGACGTGCATGGAAGCTTGTTGTAGGAAAGCCAGAGGGAAAACGCCCAGTTGGTAGACCAAGAATGAGGTGGGAGAATAACATTAAATATGATTTGAGGGAAGTAGATTATACAGGGAATGATTGGAAAGCGTTAGTTTATGATAGGGATGTATGGAGAGCTTATGTCCGTGGGGCCATGAACTACGGGTACGTTACTGCCAGTGAGTGAGTAAGTAAGGATTTATCTTCCACTTCACCAGAGTTAAATTACACACATAATAACAATTATGAATTATCTACATGTTGATTAATAATACATAAGGCCTAGATGTAGGCTACACAATATAAAGTTGACAAGGGAAAGAAGGAAAAAAAAAATAATAATAATAATAATAATAATAACAACAATAACCTATAATTCGTTTAAGTAATTGACTTGGAAAGAAAACTTTAAAATATAGAGAACAACAAAACCTAGAATACGGTTATATAATAATAATAATAATAATAATAATAATAATAATAATAATAATAATAATAATAATAATAATAATAATAATAATAATAATAATAATAATACTTTATTTATTCTGGCAGAGTTAAGGCCATAAGGCCCTCTCTTCCACTCAACCAGTACAAATACAAATAAATATTCGACAAATATAGATATACACTATACTAATTATAAACACTTAAAGATACAATAAATGTAACAATGTAAATGTCATGTACAAACAACATTTTATAGGGTAATAACAATAATGATACGATAATAATAATAATAATAATAATAATAATATAAATATGATACATAATATAGGCCTATATAAGAAAAACAAACGTTCAATTCTAAATAATTTTC
Source organism: Diploptera punctata (assembly GCA_030220185.1). Classification (NCBI taxonomy): domain Eukaryota; kingdom Metazoa; phylum Arthropoda; class Insecta; order Blattodea; family Blaberidae; genus Diploptera; species Diploptera punctata. The sequence continues at coordinate 1,859,411 of JASPKZ010009820.1, forward strand.
ATGATGTTTAGGCCACTGTATTCTGAAGATACTCATCAAATCCTGAAATTACATCGTGATTTTTTTTATTTCTATTCATGTCGTAATACTTCAGACTCAAATACTAATGAATACAACAGGTCCGAGCTTTAATTTCATTTGTAAATAACCATTCCCATCGCGTCTTTTGTTTTTTTGCTTCGCACAGATGTATGATACTTTTTTTATGTACCATGGCTCTTTAGTTAGATACACTGAACTTTAAACTACCAACTTATGATCATCCAAGCTAAATTATTTCATATTATGTGGACTCCCGTAATATCATATATAGGCTATATATAGCTGAATTCCATGGTATCTGACGTAACAATTTCTATAAATAAAATAACATTTTATATATACTGTATTTATTCTATTGCTTTCACATAGTAGGACATTACTGTTTCTCTTCCAAACATTTATAATTATGAAACCCATGTTACTCTGTTCAGGGTCTCTCGTAATCTCGGTTTCTAAGAATCTGAAGATTTAAGATGTATAAAACGACTAGCTAATACCCAGCGTGCAATGCAACGTCTAAATAAATTATATGTTTTTATTTTTAGTAGAATAAACAAAAAAAAAGAAAATTAATTATAAATTTATATCGTAATTATTTTTAGATACCCCATGATGGTTACCCGGTATTGCCCGGGAATCTACTTATATCCATCTTCCTGGCATCAATGAACTGAAAAAAAAAATGGTTCTTGTGAGTTATCCGTAAAAGATAGATATATGTTGTCGCGGAATTTTGTTTTGTAGAATTTTTTTGTGATATTCAATTCTGTGCACATTAATTTGGTGTATTTGTTAGGTTTAGACAGCGAAAGCCATTTAAGCGTCCAAAAATCGACTTTTTTTAGTGCATCGATGTCTTTTTTGATCTCTGGCCTCCCAAAAAAATCTCTAAATGATGGTAAAAGAACCCATTCAAATCGGTCAAGAAGGTTGTTGAGTCCATAAAGGACAGACAAAGAGACATATTTACACAAATGTTTAAATATAAAGGCATTCTCACTTTTAATACTCTATGATAATGAAACGTGGTCACTTACATGTGTGAAGACTTCAATGATAAGCCCTCCTGTTGGGGGCTGATACATATTTTGACATTCATTTGAATTGGTTTTCTATTTATAACGAATTAGACACAACATGGATGAGAAAACATTTGAAATTAAATTCAATAATGCTGTTACCAGGCCTTCTGATCTGTATCCAACCAAAGAAAAATTCGCTGTTTAAAAGACAGTAGAAAGTGCCAAAATGTATAAGAATAACACTGGTCAACATGATTTTTGCTTCATGAGTGCCAATAGTTGTACTTGATGCAGTTGTTATCGTGTTTTCAAATATGTATTCGGAATTTCTCCATCACCCACAGTTTTTATTTCAATTTCAATTAATAGATTTACATAATTATTTTTAATAAACGTTTTTTCGTCGATTTTTCCATTGTAAAATAAAACCAAATCAGCTAATTCAGAAGATTTCAGCTATAGAAAAGAGATATCAAGGCAAATGGAGTCCTAATATTCTGGTCGATTATTGTTGGACCATCAAGATGGACGCTCTACAGGAGAAATAAAGCAGAAATCGTCATTTCTTACTTTCTAGGTGAGTCCGAATGTTCGAATATTGTGTAGTTACGAATGTAGAAAATATTAAAATGTTTGAAATTATAAATTTCTGTCTCTCGGAAACCTTTCGTGATGTAGAAAAGCCGATATCATATTTGAATTCAGGAGAAAAAATACTACCAGAATCACATATTTTTGTTTCTGAGACAAAAAATGTTTATTTTTTGTTGCTAAGTGTAATTAGACAAATTCCAATTCCCCAAATAGATAGACATTTGATTTATTTAAGCCTAACTTCTTAACATTCAGTGATAATAATTTTGCTCCAACGCAGTAGATGTGATTGTTGCAAACAGTTATTTCTGTAACAATGAGAACATTCCGGCATGCAACTAAATAACAGCGTTTAACAATACGTGATGAGCCAATAGTGGGAGTGTACGCTAGTAGCCTACTTACTAAACTTCTCTAAAAAGTGTAACAACTCGTGCCTAGAATCAGGGGTTTCCAAATTATTTACACTTAATGTTATAGGCAACTAGAAGTCCCGGCCACGCGTTGCTGTGGCTAAGGTATATGTTAAAAATTTTAATTAAGTTGATTGCTGTCTTTCAGCCAGATTACTTAAAACTAATACTTCCGATCCGATTGAGGGTCTTTCCACTTTTCAGCGGTTGCCCTTTTACCAGCCGGCTGCTGGCCCTTCACATCCACATGTGTCAATCACAGAGGTAGATGATCAACAGCCAGTGTAGGGGTGACATGTGGTTAGCATGTCGAGTCCCCAAGCCGTTATAGCTGGTTCCTCAACCTGGAGCCGCTACTTATTGTAGCTACCCAATTGCCTCACGATGCTGGGTGGGCACCGGTCCCATACTGGCCGAAATACCATGAGAAAATTTCTTCCCCCATGGAGACTCGAACCAGCGTAAGTCCCGTAGCTCTGCGCCAAGGCTTCCTACCTTAACCGCTCGGCGACGGCGCGGGAAAAAACTAATACTTACGAAATTAATAATATTGAAAATAAAATAAACACTGAACACACTTAAATTATGAAATAATCAATATTTGTAATTCAATTGAAATTCGCGGTTGCAACAAAAAGCACAGCCATCTGGATCTCTCTTTGTTAAATAATAAACCAAATACCTTACCAAATTACCTTACACAGCCATCTGTTAGAATCGTATGGAACTCACAGATAATTACACTACCATCTGTTAGAATCGTATGGAACTCACAGATAATTATAACTCTTTGTTAAATAATAAACAAATAATTTGCAATAAAAAAATAATGCGATTATAAATTTAGTTATAAACTACCCTATGTCTCAAGTTGGATCGAACTGCACACAGTGTGCAAAATTTTATTAAAATTAGTTTAGAATTCCATCGCGGACAAACAACGTGACACGTAATTTTTATATATTAAGATAATATTCTTCCAGATCGTTCGATATATCTGTAAGAAAACTATTTTAAATAATCAAACTCTTTAAATGTATTATGATTTAAGTAGATGATCTCAGAGCAAAGTTTACACTCATATACTTTCAAAATTATTGGATCTGGCGTCATGAAGAAGGAAAAAAATACGGAATTTATATAGAGAGGGTTGTGTACCTGTCTATCATGTTTTTATTCAGAATTGTTTCTGTCATTTACACAGCTATCCTTAACCAAAATAAACCATTTCTTTTCTTCCACAATTCCCAAACTTGTGTGTCTGCTTCTGTCATATTTCTCTTCTTCATGTTGCCTTGAATTATCTTTATTCATGTTGGCTTTGGTCTACCACGTTTTTATTTTCCAAGAGGTATCCATTTTAATACTTCTTTGTTTGTTTCTGTGTCACTTCTTCTCATTAACATCTTAGGTGGAATTTTTTCAGTCTCCTGTACAATATTTTTTTCTACTTCATAATTTCTCTTATTGCATTATTTTTTTATATTTTGTCTAAATTTGATATTCTTGCCGATCTTCTTAAACAGTCTGTTTCTGTGACTAATAATTTATTTCTGTATCTTTGCTTCAACGTCCATGTTTCCGAACCATATATTTTCACAATAGTCTTATATATTAATAATTTAGTCCTCTTGATTATATTCCTATTCCATAAAATAGAATATAATCTGATCAATTTTATTTAGTTCGACATAACATATAAGTTAAGAAACACAACAATGGCATACCATATGTCCACTTCGAATGCAGTTGTCATACAGTGAATAGATAATTTATTTATCAATTTACGTTTATACAAAATTGGCCAGCAATTGTTCTCCATTTCACCGAGAGCTAAAAGTAAACAACCCAAGCAACGAGATTAGAGAGTAGTTAGTTCAAAGTTACCAGAAAGTATATAATGTAAACAGTTTTGTTGCCATGTTCAAATCATCAATTTCTGAATACATTCTCAATAATTTTTAATGTATCTGAGTTCGCTAGGAGTTGAATTCGAGAAATCTCAGGATCAAGCCCTGAGTCTGATTCACACTTGAATAAGAAATGTATCCTGGTTTCAACTTTTTTAAAATGGGACAGCGGAAATCTTGTTAATCCAACCAAGCGCGTCGCTAATTAAAACTTTAAATCCGTGATTGTTGTTGATGATGATGAATATTTATAGATAAACAAAATGCTGAATATAGTTGTTATGCAGGTAGTGTTTTCATTATGTGGAATTTATGATATAAGTTAATTTGGATTTAAATAATGATAGTGTCATCCTTTTTACACGCTTTATATTTACTTGACCTGTAACTATCTAGGTAACTGAATCTTTTAACGCGATTTTCACCCACTTAAAATCATTGGATCGACTTGATACTTTGTATACTTGTAAAGGACCCGTGACAATACAATAATTTCATATTTTGTTTCTAAAAGCATGGCCAGAATCATCAGAAAATAAAAAAAAAATTTTTGGATCTATGTAACGGAATTTTTGAACACGATTTTCACCCACTTAGAAACATTAGATCGACTTGCAACTTTGCATACTTGTAAAAGACCCGTGACAATACAATAATTTCATATTTTGTTTCTAAAATCCTGGCCATAATCATCAGAAAATAAAAAAAAATTAAAACTGGTATAATAGGTTGCGGACTTGTCGACTTTTAGTCAATCGTTGTAAGAGCTGAGTTGGTAGAGCGATGAAATCTAGTGGTATATAATTTCAGTAATCTATAGGTCGCTGGTTCAAATCTGGCTGGGAGGTTTTTTTTTTAGAAGAGTACTTTTAGCTCATACTACAATAGTATCGAATTTAAAGATATTTACATTTTTATCTTATTCTGTAAAATATTAAAAATAAAAAGTAAATAATAGTTTTAAAAAACTAAAACAATACGCTTTATTAGAAAACCGAAGTAAAAAATTAAAAATAATTTTAATTTCCAGCACGCTTGGGATAAATAATTTTACCATCAAAAGCGTGGGGTGCTTTTTATGATTTTTACATTTTCTTCTTAGAGACTTTACTTTTACCAATATCTGTTTATTATCAAATATATTAATTGATATTGAGCACCCTACGCTTTTGATGGTAAAATTATTTATCCCAAGCGTGTTGGAAATTAAAATTATTTTTCATTTTTTACTTCGGTTTTCTAATAAAGCGTGTTGTTTTAGTTTTTTAAAACTATTATTTATTATAAAGGAAGTTAAATACTTAAATAATAGGCTATTCTAGTAACTTATTAACATCCGTTAACCATATTGAAACTTTATAGTTAAGTGAAAGTGGAGAGAGTGCATTTTATTAGAAAAAGTTTGAAAATAATAAATGATCTATAATTCCCAATAAACTTTGTACAAATATACAAAAACAAGAGTTGTACAAGGCAAAGCATTGACATTGCAATTTGTTTTCTCCTTTGCAATGACACGATTAACCTAATAACTGCGTTCAACAAAACTGCAAATCATCATGACATCAACAATTGCACTTTGTTTTCAATTTATATTAAACCGGGATCCTTTTTATCTACAATTCTAGCACAAATTCTTCAAATTTTATACCATAACATTTCCGATTTGGTTCAAGTGATACTAATCAACGTATCGGCACATTTTTGCCTATTGATATTTTTTTATGTCCACCGTCCTGATGACTCGGAGTAGCACTGCTGCCTCTTACGCAGCGGTCTCGGTTATGATTTCCGGTCGGGGCAAATTTCCTGGGTGATATTTTTGTTTTTTCACGCCTGTAAGAGATATGTCAGGAAACTTTAAGCCTCAAAGGTCTCCGAACATCATCTGGCTATCATAATCACACAATCATATTCGCCGTATGATATACAGGGTGTAACAGGTCCTCACCGACAAAATGATACGGATGGTAGGCAATGCAAAGAGGATCATTTTTGTGAAGGAACATATAATATTATAATGATATTGTGAAAAAAAAATTAATGTCTGAACCAGAATTCGAACCGTGGACCTCTAGTTCTCCAGACTAGTGTGCAGCCCACTACACCATTCGGGACTTGGCACAAACATTAAGAACTATTTCCACATATACAAATCTATAATTCTCGTTTCGCCCGTTGCAGGTAGGTGGCACCACCATCGCCAACGGCCGGCTTCGTTTAGAAGTACCCAAATTTGAGAATTTTACACCACCACTTTTATAAGCAGTAAACGATGTTATCTAACATTTTCCAATACTGTTATTTTAACACAGTTCCAATAATGGATTATATTATAATATTATAATGATATTGTGAACTATTATATAATATTATAATATGATTCATTATTGCAACTGTGTTAAAAAACCAGTATTGGAAAATGCTAAATAGGGAACATATAGTCGCAAACTCGTCGTTTATGAGTTATGCGTAGATAAAGGTGTTCACCCATAAGAGTCGGAAGTGAATACAAACAATTGTACACGTATAATTTTATTGAAAAAAACATATTTTTATAATAAATGTTCAAACAATAAGTGTTTTGACGACGTCAAAATGAATCCTGCCATGATCGGGCCAGATCGTTGCTGCGACGATATCAAACATACAATGAGGCACAGGGTCGACTGTTTGAACACTTATCGTAAAAAAAATGTATTTTTCAATAAAACGATACGTGTACAATTGTTTGTATACAATTCCGGCCCTGACGAGTGAACACCTTCACCTGCGCATAACTCATAAACGACGTGTTTGCGACTATATGTTCCTTCACAAAAAATGATCCTCTCTGCATGACCTATCATCCGTATAATTTTGTCGGTGAGGTCCTGTTACACTCTGTATATTTAGTATGAAAGTGTGTGTGATTGATGTATGAAGTCTTAATGTTGTGCTGGTTCGGGGAAGGTCTTGAAATTGAGCTGATCACTCATTCAGGGAAATGAGGGAAAGATGCGTGTGATCAGTAGTTAAAAATCTTTCTCTCGACAGGTCATGCCACTATAAGGCCCGGGTGGCATGTGGCATGTAAAAAATACCTACAAGGTGAGAGGTTAAACCAAGTTAATTGAACGGAATGGATGTTTTACTGTAAATCATTGCTTAAGTTTTGTTTATACGATAATTAATAGAATACTTAACATATTACCCGAATAATGTCGAATAATTAAAGACTCGAATTCTATTTATTTTATAATTAATTAACCCTTTACGTAATTTATTAGTCTCGCGCGGTATCAGAGCGGTTTAAGGCATACACTAATGCAGAGCTACGGGACATGCAGTGATTTGATTCCCCATGGGAGAAGAATTTTTTTCATAGAACATCGGCCAGTATAGGACCAATGACTATCAATAATCATGAGAAATTTTGGGAGCTACAAAAGGTATCTGCTCCAGATTGAGAAAACCAGCTATAACGGCTTGGGGACCCGACATGCGTATCCAATACCAATCCTATACTGGCTTAATGATCATCCACATCTTAAATGGCAGATGCATGTGAGGATAGCAGTGGATTGATAGGCCAAAGGGCTTTGGGCCTGACGCCCCTGGACTTTTTTTTACATTAATTAGTGGGAAAACTATGAATAAAAGTTTGAATGAATGAAGATAGAATAGAATATATTTATTTAGCCTGGTGGAGTCAAGGCCATGTGGCCTTCTCTTCCACTCACCAGGACAAACACATGTTACATATAAATACAAAAAAAAATTACAATAATAGTACATACTAAACAATTAATTATCTGTCAAATTCAATAATAATGAAAATATTACCTAATAAAGTAAAGTGATCCCACAACAGACCCGGAGGCCCTTGGGGTAGTAGGAGGTTAAGGCTCCCACTTTTTCTAGACAATCGGCACTTTATGTCAGCCGGGTTGTCAGCCCTGCGTGACGGCCGCCTTTACCCCCAGAACAAGCGTCTGGTACTCATTTCCGTTAGAGGCTGAGTCGACCCCAGGGCCATAGTGCCGCCAGAGGATTTCGGTCAGTTTAAAAATCCTGACCCCAATACAGTAAAATTAAATACAATTACAATTAAACTAATGATAGAATTGTACAGAAAGGAATAACAGCTCGAATCTACTATACAAAAAAAGAAAAGAAAAAAATACAAAGAAAGTAATAAACTATAATGTATTAATCTATCGCTTATTATACGAGCCATTAGGTAAATAAATGACAAATCTTAGAACTATTTGTATTAAATAATGAAAAAATAAATTATTAATTTTTAAAAAGTAATATTGGTGAGTTGTTTCTGTTAATAATTTTGTTTTCAATTTGTTTCTGAAATATGGTAAAGTTTGGCAGTCTCTGACATAAGGTGGAAGGGAATTCCATGTTCTAGCAAGAGAAACTGTAAAAGATTTCGAATAATAGGTAGTATGATGAGGAGGGATATAAAGGACTCTGCTCAAGGGATCGGGTATCTTATTTATGTGTATCAGAGAGTCTAGTGAAGCGGTGTGATAAATAATAAGGAACTGATGTGTGTAATATTTTATAGAGAAGGCATAGGGAATGGATGGTTCTACGATCTTGTAGGCGAAGCCATGACAATTGTTCCAGGGATGGTGTAACGTGATCAAATCTGCGTATACCACAAATAAAACGTATGCAAGAATTATGAACACGTTGAAGTCTTTGGGTAAGAACAGTATTTAGGTCTGTAATAAGAGCATCACAATAATCAAAATAGGGCATTGCAAGATAGTCTACCGTGGATGAAAATATATGGAAAGATTCCAGAAATAAAAGAAAAAAATGTCAATATAGAAATGGGGAATGAAGGAAATTATGGAGAGCAAGCAGTAAGACAAGGATAATAGTTGGTAAGAACAGAATAGGTTTAACAGTTCGAAAAATTCATAATTGAATATATAAGGTATTTGTGCACTCATACTTAAAGGGAGGAGACAATATTACGAATATCTCATAATAGGGTTTTTAGGAAGATTTTTGGACCAAAGAGAGATGAACGGACAAGCGAATGGAGAAAACTTCATAGTAGTGATCTACAGTGTGTTTAAAGGAAACCAGATATAATAAGAACAGTTAAGTCTCGAAAGACTGCAATGAACATGTCATGTGGCACGAATGGGGAATGAAACAGAGTCATGGTGGCTTCTTATAGGAACAGTTGTTAGACCAAGAATGAGGTAAGAGAATAATATTAACCATGATTTGAGGGAAGTAGATTATGTCAACCCTACAATGGCTGGATGATCGTCTTCCTCTGTGATTAACACATGTGGATGTGACGGCAGCAGCCGGATGGTAGGTCAAGGCCTTTTAGACCTATTGTGTTATGCATGTTTTTAGATTATACAGGGGATTATTGGAAAACATTAGCTCAGATAGGGATCTATGGAGCGCTTATGTCCTCCCAACTTGAACCTTTTGATATGATAGTGCCAGTGAGTGAGTTAGTTTGTCAAAAAACGTATAACCGAGGGAATTGACATAGCGGTAGCGTTTAAAAACTCGTACTCTAGAAGTCCCGGGTTCAACATCTCGGTGTCGACCAACCTGACAGGTTTTCCCTTCGCTTTCCTCAGTTTTCAAGGCAAAACCTGGATTGGAATTTCATTACCAGGTTCAATTTCATCATACACGTCATTTCTTAATACCAGTATCATTAGAAATGGAAATAAATACACGCGATAAAAGTTTAGATCTTACAGCATCTATAAATAAAACAAAGTAGATGCAATGTAAACTTACTCAATATTAATAACAATAAAAAACAATAACAGTAATATGAACAATAATAATAAATCATTAATAATGAAAATTAATGACGCAATAAACATTTAGACGTTACAGCATTAAATAAAACAAAGGTAGCCTAGATACAATGTAAACTAACTCAATAATAATATTAAAATAATAGTAATGAAATAATAATAATAATTTATTAGGAATATTCCACAATACAGTTTTTCTCCTTGAACCGAAAGTGATTTGTCGCTAGAGGTTCCTGCCTACAGCATCGTCTTCCCTCAAATATCTAGCTTCCATACTTCTCCTCACTCCATCCATCCAACATTTTCTAGGTCTGCCTCTTCCACTTCTTCCATTAGCCTTCCAATTAAGAATCTTCCTTGGTATTCTCTCTTCTTCCATTCTTATGAGGTGTTTTCCACATCATGGATTCAAGGTCGCCTCTGGCCACTGATTCCGACGTTTCGGCATGATCACACAGCCATTATCAAGGAATAATTTTAATTCCATTATCAAGGAATAATGGAATGTGGGATCATGCCGAAACGTAGGAATCAATGGCCAGAGGCCGCCCTTAAATCTATGACGTGGAAAACGCAAGAAAACTTTCTTAATCTTACTTATATCCGGGATAATCTACAATATATCATATATATTTATTATTATTATTATTATTATTATTATTATTATTATTATTAAAACTGTTATAGAATGGATCCCAATAGAAAGGAGGAAGAGAGGAAGACCGAAGAAAACTTGGATAGAAGAGGTACAAGCAGCAATGAATATCAGAGGATTGGAGGAAGATCAATGGATGGACAGAGAGGAATGGCGTTTAGTTTCCAGAAGACGGCGGCAACTGCCATGATACCGGATGATGATGATGATGATGATGATTATTATTATTATTATTATTATTATTATTATTATTATTATTATTATTATTATTATTATTATATTAAAACCAATACCTAAATTCCCCTATATAAAATTCAGCACAAAATTATACGTAAATAAAAGTTATATAAAATTATAAAACATCATCGTAGTACATTCACGAACTTAGGCAATTTGTCGATCTGTTTCGGCCTCAAGAGAAACACCATCCAGAAGTATTTTGAGTGGACGTCCTGGTCTTCTTCTTCCTGCAGGTTATCATAACATTTGTTTGGGTATCCTGTGATCTTTCATTCGAATAACATGTTGCATCCATCTTGACTGATAATCAGAAATTTTGTTTTCTAAAGGTTCCATGTGTAATTTTTCTAAGATGTCTTCATTTTTATTGTGATTTAGTAATGTGTATCCTGCAGTCCTCCAAAGGTATCTCATTTCAGCAGATCTAAGTATCTGTATATCCTTCTGTTTCAACGTCCATACTTCGCTACCATACAAAAGGTTGGAAGAGCCAGTGTTTTATATACTTTTAGTCTTGAATGCTTTTGGACTAACTGTGGCTTGAAGATATAATTTATTAACCCTAAATGTCTTAAAAATATAGATATTTGTGCATTTACATCGTTTTCTTCTTCACATGAGATATTGCATCCTAGATAAAACAAGAAAAACTAAAATCAAATAATTTCTCAATATTCTCATTTTGTATTGTATTGTATTGTAAGCCTATGTTTTCCCTTTACAGAGATTTAGGCGCTCTCCCCCTACAGGGAAGAATTTGAACCATACTAATTTAGTTACACTTGTTTTCGTATAGATGTCATTTTGAATGGTCCGTGGTCAGCGTTCCGCCTCATACTGACATCTAGGAAACCAAGGTAGTACTACAACGGGAAAATTCGGTAAATTTTGCATAGAGGCCTTTTCATTCAGGCTTAAGGATTTTTTGCGAGCCTGAAAATATTCAGACTCGGGACCCACGGCTTAAAGTCCCTCCCGGAGGACTTGCTCCTTGGACTTTTCCGTCCTAAAAAATCCATCGACCACGGCCGGGTTTGAACCCGCGACCCTCGGGACCAGAGGCAAGGAGCATAACCACTAATCCACCGCGGCCGACTATTCTCATTTTTAGATAATTATTTTTCTTTGTGTATCTATAAATTCATTTAGGTGTCATTAACGAACAATGAAGTTTAGCAGTAAAAATACATTTAAATAAAATACATTTAAATAAAATACATTTAAATAAATAATAGTTTTGAAAACTAAAACAACACGCTTTATTAGAAAATCGAACGAAAAAATAAAAATAATTTAATTTCCAACATGCTTGGGATAAATATGTTTACCATCAAAAGCGTGGGGTGCTCTTTATCAATTAATATATTTGATAATAAACAGATATTGGTAAAAGTAAAGTCTCTAAGAAGAAAATGTAAAAATCATAAAAAGCACCACTCTACCAACTGAGTAACAAATAAATAAAAATGATTAGCGGTATTGTAAGTTAACGTAATTAAGAATATATGCAGATCATAGTTAAGCTAAGGTATGGTCGCGTAATGAAATATTTTGTGTGACGTTAACAGAACATAGTGTTGCCAGATGTCCATAAACACATGTTAAGTTCTGCTTCACTGTGTGAGAACCGAGTTTTCTAGTTGCACTATCTTACTTAACCAACAGCGCTAGTTTCATTCATTTATTCATTTAAAACAATTTCGTACTGCATTTTCTGATCTCATCCATAGTAAACTCTACAGGAATAACGACAAACAAATTTTTAAAAAAAAGTATTTTTATTGGTAAATGTTTCTTACGGTGGTGATACGGAGGAGACATTATGGGCCAACATGCATACACTATTGAGTAACACTAAGAAATTGGGACTGAAAGTAAACATCAATAAAATCAGATACATTGCCACACGTAGAAAATACATTATATAGTGTAAATTGACAGTTGGGAGCAGAAGGGGCAATATGTGGTCTCAGGTGTGTGCACCTTTCTGGTGGGTGCACACTTAATAAAACCTGAGAAATGTAATTTATTCCTGCCCAGGCCAATGCACCATGTCCTCGTCGTGGCTTCTGGTTAATACTAAGAAGTGCAGGAGCGAAAAAGCGAGTTTCCGACGCTTAAAAATTGGGACATACCAGCTAAGGGAGAAAACCCCAACAGAAAATCATCGACCCCCCAGGATTGCTGGAGGTTGGGCCTGGGGTTGACATCCCTACCCCGTAAAAACAAATACGTTCAGAAACCCAACAAGCCTCGTAATTATGGTCTACAACAACGACGACTAAAGCAAAGGAAAATGGACTTACGAATTGGCACTTGGAATGTTAGAACCCTTTATAAAACTGGGAGCCTAAAATCTCTCCTACAGCAATTAAGTTAAAGAAATTAGAATGGGCTGGCCATGTACAAAGGTTCTCAACAGACCGAGCACCAAAAGAGGTGCTTACAACAAGTTTTATGGGGAATAGACGAGTTGGAAGACCGAAAATACGATGGGAGGATGGTATTAATAAAGATGCTGCTAACCTACTTCAGTTTCGCAACTGGAAGTTTGCTGCGCAAAATAGAAATCATTGGAGGCAGAAGATAAGGGAGGCCAAAGCTCGAATTTGAGCCAATCACCCATTGGATGGATGGATGGATGGAAATGGACAGTTAATGACAAATTAGGGAAATTTAAGAAGTGGCTGAATTAAAATACTTATAAAAAATAAAAAAATAAAAATGAGGAGCAGACATTAAATATAGGCCTAAACTCAAATCTGGAAATGCATGCTATTATGTATTACAGAGACTCTTGTCGTCCCAACTTCGCTCAAAAATATTAAATTGAAAATATATGAATTATTATTCTCTCCGCTATATTATATGGATGCGAAACATGGACTCTTGCTTTAAGGGAGGAGAAAAGATGAGTATTTGAGAATGAAATTCTTAGAAAAAAAAATTGGACAAAAGAGAAATGAACAGACAGACGAATGGAGACCATTGCATAATGGTGAGCTCCATGATCTTTATGGGAAACCAGATATAATAAGAACAATTAAGTCTCGTAGACTGCAATGGACAGGACATGTGGCAAGAATGGGGAATTAAAGTGGGGGATGGAAAGTGTAGGAAAACCAGAGGGAAAAACATCCAGACCAAGAATGAGGTGGGAGAATAATATTAACCATGATTTAAATGAAGTAGATTATACAGGGTATGATTGGAAAACATTAGCTCAGGAAAGAGATGCTTGGAGAGCTTATATCCTTGCAGCCATTATAGTGTATTATGGGGAATTTCTTGAACAGTAATCTGGTATTTACTTGCACTCCAGATATTTGTGTTCTTTGGAGCCAAAATAAGACAAAATGGACAGAGAATTACCAAGAACTATACAAACAAGAAGAAAATAATCAGGAAAATAATCAGGATGTTTATGAATATCAAAATCAAGATAAATTAATTGAAATAATAATAGATGAAGTAACTGACACAGTACGGAGATTGAAAACTCGAAAGGCTGTAGGTCCAGATACGATAACAGATGAAGTGCTGAAATTTGGAGGAATACAACTGGTAAATGAACTACAGAAGTTATTCCAAAATATAATAAGCGGTACTACCCCACTAGAATACAAATCGTGTATAACTATCCCAATATTTAAAAAGGGTGATAAAACTAAACCAGAAAATTATCGTGGAATTACATTACTTAATAGTTCTCTAAAAGTATTCACAAAAATAATAAACAATAAATTAAATGCATTAATCCATTAAAGAACACCAACAAGGATTTCGCAAAAATAGATCCACATTAGATGCAATTTACATAGACAAATTGTGGAAAAATCATGGGAATTCAATAAACCAGAATTCTTATGTTTCATAGATACGAAGAAAGCTTTTGATAGAGTACAGCTTGAAGATGCTGTACATATCTTGAGAGAGAATGAAATTCCTAATGAACTGATTAGAGCAATAATATCAATTAACGCACACTGCAAAACAGTAATCAAAGAAAAAGAACAGCTAACTGAAGAAATGACCCTCACAAAGGGCATCAGACAAGGTGACTATTTTAAGTCCATTTTTATTTAATATTATAATGAATAAAATTATTGAAAATATACCACCACGTTTGGGTTATAAAATGGGAAATACTAGATTTCACTTAATATGTTACGCAGATGATGTCGTTCTCCTTTCAGAATATGAAGATAATTTAAAAATATCTTTGCATCAATTTAATATAAATGCCAGAAAATACAATATGGAAATTAACACGAATAAGACAAAATGCTTAACAATATCAAAAGAACCAGTAAGATGCAAATTATAAGTGGAAAGAAAAATTATAGAACAAGTGTCAGAATTTAATTATTTAGGTGTATTAATAACAAACACTAAACATTTAATAATAGAAGTAAAGAAACAAGCTGATAAAGCAGCACAAATATCAGGATATATGAGAGATTTAATTTGGCGCAACAAACATATGTCAATAGAAAGCAAAACCCGCATATACAAAACGATAGTTCGGCAAGTTATCGTATATGGAGCAGAAACTAGGGCTGATACAACAAAAACTAAACAAATAATAAGCACATGTGAAATGAAAATCTTAAGAACTATTCAGGGGAAAACATTATTTGATAAAATACACAACACAGAAATTAGGGACAAATGTCATATTCAAGACATAACCAAATGTATTATAGATAGACGAATATATTGGAAGGGTCATATAGAGAGAATGGAAGAAACCGACTTACAAAAGAGCTAAAGAAGATAGACCAATGGACGGGAGAAGAACAAGAGGAAGACCAGCCAAAAGATGGATAGACCGTGAAATCATATCCAATACGTCTTCCTCCGAGGAGTGATTTTGGAAATAAACAGGATGAAAATCCTACAAAATAAGTTTAAGAGAAGAAGAAGAAGAAGAAGGACAGAGAATTTAAACCGACAACCAACAGATAATTATTTATGACAAAACAGACTCTATTATCCCTTAAATTGGCAAAACACTGACTGACTGACTGTTTTGTGGCAATGACTAGCATTGCCCAGTGTGCCGCTTTTTGGGAACCAGTTGAGGTCCCTTGGCGGCCAAACACCATTGTGTTTATTCAGTAGGGGTTTTGTTCCTTAGCCTTGCTGTCTTGCGGCTTATGTGTTCATTACCGTAGCAGGTATCATATAAGTGGACCGTCATCGGGGTCTCTGGTGAATATGTTTCGGTGTACAGCACGTTGCTGTAGCATACGCCCTATATTGTGAACAATTGGATTCTCATGATTTTCTATATGTTGCAACATGTGCACAACTCTTTTTTCAATTGTATCGGCAATATAGGGCATCTGTGCTTGGTCGTGAAGTACTGAGATCCTAGTGCGCAGTGGAGCTGAAAGTATAATTTTCAAGCATTTATTCTGAATTATTTGAACTTTTTTCTTATGTCCAGCAGCTAGGATACTCCAGGCTTCACAACCGTACAGCAACATGCTGCGGATCGCAACTTGATATAAAGTAAGTTTGATCCTGGTAGATAGCATAGGCGACTTGAAAAATGGATATAAAAGAGCAATGGCAGCGTTTGCTTTATGTTTTAGATTTTCAATATGAATTTTGAACGTAAGCTTGGAATCCAAATGGATTCCAAGATACTTGGCTGAAGTCTCTGGACGGATTCTAAGAGCTCCTAAGGTGAGTCGGGCAGGAGTGCGTTTGTGGGTTTTTGCAAATACAACGAAGTTTGTTTTATTTGCATTTAGTTTTATATTCCACAGACGCATATAGGATTGGACTGTATTTAGGGCAGTTTGGACCACACGAATGTGGAACGGTACGGAACGGAAACGTGCCTGATAAAACAGACACGTATCATCAGCAAAGGATGCGATATTTACGCTAGGAAAGGTAGGGAAGTCAGAAACATAAAGGCTATATAGGATAGGTGAGAGTACTGCACCTTGAGGAACTCCCGCCAAGAGGGTCTTGCAGTCAGAATTATACCCACTAACCGACACATAAAATTGTCGGTTAGTGAGGTATTTAGCTATCAGTTTAATTAGATGAGCCGAAATGTTGAATTTGATAAGTTTGTAAATAAGTCCATTTATCCAAGTAGTATCAAAAGCTTTCTCAATGTCAAGAAATATTGCCACAGTACTTTTCCTAGCGTTGAAGCCCGTAACAACATGGTCAACCAGTCTTGCGAGCTGCAGTGGAGTGCTATGTGCTTTTCTAAATCCAAACTGATGAGTAGGAATAAGGTTTCTCTCAGAAATTGCAATTTTTAATTTTGCCAAAATAATTTTTTCCATAATTTTTCCCAGCACTGGTAGCAGACTGATTGGACGCAAGTTGTCCGGTATGGTTGGGTCTTTACCAGGTTTAGGAATAGCGATTACCTTTGCTTTCTTCCATACTTCCGGGAAGTAGTGGAAACGAAAGCAAAGGTTCACTATTTGTAGGAGTAGGAGTAAGGTTTTTTCAGGTAAGTGTTTTATGGCCAGATTAGAAATCTGATCATGACCAGGGGCACGGTGGGACGGGAGGTTATGTACAATTGCTTTGAGTTCACAAAGCTGTACATCAGGATGGGGTATAGGAATAGGTGTGTCTAGAAAAGTACTGATTGTATGTTGCACCTCAGCTTCGTGAGTCGGTGTTGTAAGCTCATGAGGTCTAAACCGGTTCGCGAAATTGTCGGCTAGAACCTGGGCCTTCTCCCTAGGGAGATACGCCCAAGTTCCGTCCGACTGGATGGCTGAGGGAGGAGGCGGAGCTCGACTCCTTTTGAGGCGTTTTATTATCTCCCATGGTGGAGTCTTTTTGTCTGAGAATTGCTGAAGGGAAGAATCCCAATCAGCATTTCTCAGCTCTTTAAGCCGGCTTTTGACCAAATGAGCATAGTGATTGTATTGCTGCTTGTGATGTGGAGCTCCGAAATCGCGGTACCATTTTTGGTACTGCCTTTTTAGATTTAAATAATTTTGAAGTGTTGGATCGTTATATTTTGTTCGCGGTATTATTAGTTTCTTTTGATCGCGTTGTAGCAAGTGTAATGGCCGTTTTTATTGTGGCCTGTAGATTAAGGACAGTGTGTTCTATTTGTTCCGTAGACTCGACAGAGAGTGTAGGCATAACCCATTGGTTAAGCATGTTAGTGTAACTCTGCCAGTCTGTGCAATGATGTTGTAACTTAAATGGGGAGGACAGTAAAAATGTGGATGAAATTTTAAAAAGTATTGGCGTGTGATCAGAGTCAAGTGCGTCTGTAACAGTAGTGATGTGTGGTGAAATAGCAACATTCTTCGATAGAACTATGTCCAAAATATCGGACGTGAGACCGTAGGCGTGTTGGAAGAACAGTGTGTGTTTCCCTTGGAGCAGAGATTTCAATGTTATGAAGTTGGCAGTAGTTTTTGAAGGATTGTACCGGAGACATTCTGGACACGACAATTCCAATAATGATGTTTTGAATTAAAATCTCCCGCAAGCAGATAGCTTGGGGAGATAGAAGTGAGGATATCTAAGTCGTGTCTTGTCAGAAGTCTTCGAGGAGATTTGTAGATTGCTGCTATGAATAATGTTTCGCGGTCTGTGATTGGTAGGAAGATACCAGTGGCTTCAATAAATTGAAGTCCCGGGATTTGGGCCACCCTATGGCCAATGGACTTTTTGATACAGATGGCAGTGCCTCCAAGGGGACCATCAAGGCGGTCATTCCTATATGTGTAGTAC
Source organism: Diploptera punctata (assembly GCA_030220185.1). Lineage (NCBI taxonomy): Eukaryota > Metazoa > Arthropoda > Insecta > Blattodea > Blaberidae > Diploptera > Diploptera punctata. The sequence continues at coordinate 1,877,825 of JASPKZ010009820.1, forward strand.
TGCGGAATTTGGAATTTCATTCTTGGTTTTAAGTGCGTTTCGTTCAGAAGAAGAATGTCGATATCTCTTGTTTGTATAAAAGTAATTAACTCATGAATCTGGTTGGATACACCATTGGCATTAAATGCCATGACATTAAGATAGCTTTGTGGAGAATGCCTAGCCATCTCCGAAACATGAGTTCACCAGGTTAGTCAGGAACACAAACCTCTCCATAGGTCTCGTCAGACCACTCAGCAGAGGCTGAATGTCATGGAAAAGTTTCTGTCCCTGACCCGTCATTGGTATAGCAGCCACAGACCCTGGCTGACGTGGAACAGTGCCTGCAGTAGGTTTTACTGTGATGCCAGAATTTACCATAGAACTATATGAGACTGTAGGATTAACAGGTTTTGTTGTGAAAGTTCGAGGTTGGGACGCCGGGGTTGTTGGACTTTGGTTTGGTTTTCTTTTTTCATAAGTCTCTTTTGCTTTCTTATAGGCTTCACAACCCCGGTAGGAAGCGGGATGTCCCTGTTTTCCCCACAGTTTGCGCACTTCAGCAGGCTCTTGTCCGTGAGTGCCGCGGTTCTCACCGGACACTCACGATGACTATGAGTACCAGCGCAAATTACGCAAGATGGGGTCAAGGAGCACCCCATGAAAGTATGGTTAACTTCTGGCATCTGAAGCACTGCTTCATGCCAGCCTTAGGTTTGTATGGTTCCACAGCCACCACTGTCAAACAGAGGCGGTTTAAATTATATATTTCTCTACCAGCATCATTGTTCTGAAGTTCCAGGATATATATGGTAAGGAGAGTAATAACTTCTCCTTCTTTTTTGGTGATTTGCTTTACCGATATTATTGGATATTCTAGTTCTTTAAGTTCTTCCTTGACTTCATCAGCAGTGATGCTGGAGGGAAGCCTCTTTAGAACAGCCCTCAGAGGCAGATCTTTTTTGAGTTGAAATGTATAAAATTCTTTCTTTGCATTTTGAAGTATTCTTTGAGTAGATGGAAGTCTGCCTCCGAGGTAGCGTAGTATCTCAAACCGTCCTGGGTTTAATTTTAACTACTTTTACGTCTTTTTCAAATTTTCCTTTTAATTCCTTATTCATCCTGAAAAGGTCACCATGCCCAATCACCGTTATGGGTGGTGGGCGTGGTTCCCTTTTCGGCTGCGGCATTACTTGAGGCTTCCTGGACGGTTGATCACTACGCCTGGTAGCTGCTGTAGTCTGCTTGTCTCGTGACGGTCCAGGTTGAGGAGCCTGAGGGTCGGCTGTGTCCATTGAATCCGGTAATTCGGATAAAATTGAAAATCTATTTTTGCACTGGCACAGCCGACACCTCATTTTGTCGTGATGTGACCGTAGTTGCCTTATTTGTGGATGGTTTCTCTTTATTTGAAACTGTATTCATGTTATCTTTTGAATTATTTTGGGATGGTTTCTCTTTATTTGAAATTGTATTCATGTTATCATTTGAACTATTTTGGGATGGTTTCTCTTTCTCATGTGTTTTTAATCTTTTTAGGTTCAGGTACATATTCTGTATTCGCTGTTAGGAATTTGATCTGCACCTGTGAAAAAACAGGATACAGGGAGTTCCATAAGTATTGATTTCACCTTTTCATGTAGCATTTTTTGAAATAATCTTGGTTAGATTTCATATTGAGCTTAATCTCACTTAATCTTTTTAGGCAATCATGTGTAACATCACGAGCAAAATCGGACTGACCGAAATTTGGGAACGTGCTTATGAAATTGATTACTATAACGATGGAACCACGCACCTCGCTAGCTACTGCTAGGTATTTTGATTCAGGTGGAAATTTTTGATTAACTACAATATCTTTCAAATTTTTGAGCGCAGGTTCCCAAAGTTCGTAGGCCGAGGGCTCCTCATACTCAAGGTCCATAGCCTGCTCGGCACTTACGCATTTTAGTGAAGCAGCCATGGTAAGACTGTTCAGCACTAATTACTTATTACTACACTAGCACTTGGCTTGATTGAAACTGAACTAACAAGGCTTAACAAAGCACTCGCAGTTAATAGAGTTGCTTTGCAGGAACCAAACACCACTGTATAAACACAACACTGAAAAAATTTCACTGAAAAACACTGAATACTCTTTAATGGGTGTGGCCGCCAGGCCCCACCCGGAAAAAAGCGACACGCTGCACAACACTATTCACCAATTCACTATTTTCAGCCAGCTATCAGAAGAAAATAAAGATTTCAATCTGCAACTTGGAGTAGAGAGGAGGCAAAAGCCCGAGCAGTAGTGCGCTCAAGGAACCCCAGGTTTGAACCACAGGTTGCCCACCAGTTCACGTTTGGCTCGTCGGTGATCCTTAACTACCAGTAACAGGAGCTGCCGTTACCGACAAACAGGAAACTTTGCGTACTCGGTGTATCTAGGATGCCTTGACTTGATGTTCACTGTTCCACTGGCCGTAAGCTGAATGATGATGGCAAAACACTGACTGACTGACTGTTTTGTGGCAATGACTAGCATTGCCCAGTGTGCCGCTTTTTGGGAACCAGTTGAGGTCCCTTGGCGGCCAAACACCATTGTGTTTATTCAGTAGGGGTTTTGTTCCTTAGCCTTGCTGTCTTGCGGCTTATGTGTTCATTACCGTAGCAGGTATCATATAAGTGGACCGTCATCGGGGTCTCTGGTGAATATGTTTCGGTGTACAGCACGTTGCTGTAGCATACGCCCTATATTGTGAACAATTGGATTCTCATGATTTTCTATATGTTGCAACATGTGCACAACTCTTTTTTCAATTGTATCAGCAATATAGGGCATCTGTGCTTGGTCGTGAAGTACTGAGATCCTAGTGCGCAGTGGAGCTGAAAGTATAATTTTCAAGCATTTATTCTGAATTATTTGAACTTTTTCTTATGTCCAGCAGCTAGGATACTCCAGGCTTCACAGCCGCTACAGCAACATGCTGCGGATCGCAACTTGATATAAAGTAAGTTTGATCCTGGTAGATAGCATAGGCGACTTGAAAAATGGATATAAAAGAGCAATGGCAGCGTTTGCTTTATGTTTTAGATTTTCAATATGAATTTTGAACGTAAGCTTGGAATCCAAATGGATTCCAAGATACTTGGCTGAAGTCTCTGGACGGATTCTAAGAGCTCCTAAGGTGAGTCGGGCAGGAGTGCGTTTGTGGGTTTTTGCAAATACAACGAAGTTTGTTTTATTTGCATTTAGTTTTATATTCCACAGACGCATATAGGATTGGACTGTATTTAGGGCAGTTTGGACCACACGAATGTGGAACGGTACGGAACGGAAACGTGCCTGATAAAACAGACACGTATCATCAGCAAAGGATGCGATATTTACGCTAGGAAAGGTAGGGAAGTCAGAAACATAAAGGCTATATAGGATAGGTGAGAGTACTGCACCTTGAGGAACTCCCGCCAAGAGGGTCTTGCAGTCAGAATTATACCCACTAACCGACACATAAAATTGTCGGTTAGTGAGGTATTTAGCTATCAGTTTAATTAGATGAGCCGAAATGTTGAATTTGATAAGTTTGTAAATAAGTCCATTTATCCAAGTAGTATCAAAAGCTTTCTCAATGTCAAGAAATATTGCCACAGTACTTTTCCTAGCGTTGAAGCCCGTAAAAACATGGGTCAACCAGTCTTGCGAGCTGCAGTGGAGTGCTATGTGCTTTTCTAAATCCAAACTGATGAGTAGGAATAAGGTTTCTCTCAGAAATTGCAATTTTTAATTTTGCCAAAATAATTTTTTCCATAATTTTGCCCAGCACTGGTTAGCAGACTGATTGGTCGCAAGTTATCCGGTATGGTTGGGTCTTTACCAGGTTTAGGAAATAGCGATTACCTTTGCTTTCTTCCATACTTCCGGGAAGTAGTGGAAACGAAAGCAAAGATTCACTATTTGTAGGAGTAGGAGTAAGGTTTTTTCAGGTAAGTGTTTTATGGCCAGATTAGAAATCTGATCATGACCAGGGGCACGGTGGGACGGGAGGTTATGTACAATAGCTTTGAGTTCACAAAGCTGTACATCAGGATGGGGTATAGGAATAGGTGCTTCTAGAAAAGTACTGATTGTATGTTGCACCTCAGCTTCGTGAGTCGGTGTTGTAAGCTCATGAGGTCTAAACCGGTTCGCGAAAATTGTCGGCTAGAACCTGGGCCTTCTCCCTAGGGAGATACGCCCAAGTTCCGTCCGACTGGATGGCTGAGGGGAGGAGGCGGAGCTCGACTCCTTTTGAGGCGTTTTATTATCTCCCATGGTGGAGTCTTTTTGTCTGAGAATTGCTGAAGGGAAGAATCCCATTCAGCATTTCTCAGCTCTTTAAGCCGGCTTTTGACCAAATGAGCATAGTGATTGTATTGCTGCTTGTGATGTGGAGCTCCGAAATCGCGGTACCATTTTTGGTACTGCCTTTTTAGATTTAAATAATTTTGAAGTGTTGGATCGTTATATTTTGTTTGCGTATTATTAGTTTCTTTTGATCGCGTTTGTAGCAGTGTAATGGCCGTTTTTATTGTGGCCTGTAGATTAAGGACAGTGTGTTCTATTTGTTCCGTAGACTCGACAGAGAGTGTAGGCATAACCCATTGGTTAAGCATGTTAGTGTAACTCTGCCAGTCTGTGCAATGATGTTGTAACTTAAATGGGGAGGACAATAAAAATGTGGATGAAATTTTAAAAAGTATTGGCGTGTGATCAGAGTCAAGTGCGTCTGTGTAACAGTAGTGATGTGTGGTGAAATAGCAACATTCTTCGATAGAACTATGTCCAAAATATCGGACGTGAGACCGTAGGCGTGTTGGAAGAACAGTGTGTGTTCCCTTGGAGCAGAGATTTCAATGTTATGAAGTTGGCAGTAGTTTTGAAGGATTGTACCGGAGACATTCTGGACACGACAATTCCAATAATGATGTTTTGAATTAAAATCTCCCGCAAGCAGATAGCTTGGGGAGATAGAAGTGAGGATATCTAAGTCGTGTCTTGTCAGAAGTCTTCGAGGAGATTTGTAGATTGCTGCTATGAATAATGTTTCGCGGTCTGTGATTGGTAGGAAGATACCCGTGGCTTCAATAAATTGAAGTCCCGGGATTTGGGCCACCCTATGGCCAATGGACTTTTTGATACAGATGGCAGTGCCTCCAAGGGGACCATCAAGGCGGTCATTCCTATATGTGTAGTACTGCGGAATTTGGAATTTCATTCTTGGTTTTAAGTGCGTTTCGTTCAGAAGAAGAATGTCGATATCTCTTGTTTGTATAAAAGTAATTAACTCATGAATCTGGTTGGATACACCATTGGCATTAAATGCCATGACATTAAGATAGCTTTGTGGAGGATGCCTAGCCATCTCCGAAACATGAGTTCACCAGGTTAGTCAGGAACACAAACCTCTCCATAGGTGTCGTCAGACCACTCAGCAGAGGCTGAATGTCATGGAAAAGTTTCTGTCCCTGATCCGTCATTGGTATAGCAGCCACAGACCCTGGCTGACGTGGAACAGTGCCTGCAGTAGGTTTAACTGTGATGCCAGAATTTACCATAGAACTATATGAGACTGTAGGATTAACAGGTTTTGTTGTGAAAGTTCGAGGTTGGGACGCCGGGGTTGTGTGGACTTTGGTTTGGTTTTCTTTTTTCATAAGTCTCTTTTGCTTTCTTATAGGCTTCACAACCCCGGTAGGAAGCGGGATGTCCCTTTTCCCCACAGTTCGCGCACTTCAGTAGGCTCTTGTCCGTGAGTGCCGCGGTTCTCACCGGACACTCACGATGACTATGAGTACCAGCGCAAATTACGCAAGATGGGGTCAAGGAGCACCCCATGAATGTATGGTTAAACTTCTGGCATCTGAAGCACTGCTTCATGCCAGCCTTAGGTCTGTATGGTTCCACAGCCACCACTGTCAAACAGAGGCGGTTTAAGTTATATATTTCTCTACCAGCATCATTGTTCTGAAGTTCCAGGATATATAATGGTAAGGGAGTAATAACTTCTCCTTCTTTTTTGGTGATTTGCTTTACCGATATTATTGGATATTCTAGTTCTTTAAGTTCTTCCTTGACTTCATCAGCAGTGATGCTGGAGGGAAGCCTCTTTAGAACAGCCCTCAGAGGCAGATCTTTTTGAGTTGAAATGTATAAAAATTCTTTCTTTGCATTTTTGAAGTATTCTTTGAGTAGATGGAAGTCTGCCTCCGAGGTAGCGTAGTATCTCAAACCGTCCTGGGTTTTAACTACTTTTACTTCTTTTTCGAATTTTCCTTTTAATTCCCTATTCATCCTGAAAAGGTCACCATGCCCAATCACCGTTATGGGTGGTGGGCGTGGTTCCCTTTTCGGCTGCGGCATTACTTGAGGCTCCCTGGACGGTTGGTTACTACGCCTGGTAGCTGCTGTAGTCTGCTTGTCCCGTGACGGTCCAGGTTGAGGAGCCTGAGGGTCGGCTGTGTCCATTGAATCCGGTAATTCTGATAAAATTGAAAATCTATTTTGCACTGGCACAGCCGACACCTCATTTTGTCGTGATGTGACCGTAGTTGCCTTATTTGTGGATGGTTTCTCTTTATTTGGAACTGTATTCATGTTATCTTTTGAATTATTTTGGGATGGTTTCTCTTTATTTGAAATTGTATTCATGTTATCATTTGAACTATTTTGGGATGGTTTCTCTTTCTCGTGTGTTTTAATCTTTTTAGGTTCAGGTACATATTCTGTATTCTCTATAGGAATTTGATCTGCACCTGTGAAAAAACAGGATACAGGGAGTTCCATAATTATTGATTTCATTTCATGAAGCATTTTTTGAAGATAATCTTGATTAGATTTCATATTGAGCTTAATCTCACTTAATCTTTTTAGGCAATCATGTGTAACATCACGAGCAAAATCGGACTGACCGAAATTTGGGAATGCGCTCATAAAATTGATTACTATAACGATTGCACCACGCACCTCACTAGCTACTGCTAGGTATTTTGATTCAGTTGGAAATTTTTGATTAACTACGTAACTCTCAAATTTTTTGAGCGCAGTTTCCCAAAGTTCGTAGGCCGAGGGCTCCTCATACTCAAGGTCCATAGCCTGCTCGGCACTTACGCATTTTAGTGAAGCAGCCATGGTAAGACTGTTCAGCACTAATTACTTATTACTACACTAGCACTTGGCTTGATTGAGACTGAACTAACAAGGCTTAACAAAGCACTCGCAGTTAATAGAGTTGCTTTGCAGGAATCGAACACCACTGTATAAACACAACACTGAAAAAATTTCACTGAAAAACACTGAATACTCTTTACTGGGTGTGGCCGCCAGGCCCCACCCGGAAAAAAGCGACACGCTGCACAACACTATTCACCAATTCACTATTTTCAGCCAGCTATCAGAAGAAAATAAAGATTTCAATCTGTAACTTGGAGTAGAGAGAGGCAAAAGCCCGAGCAGTAGCGCTCAAGACGCCAAGGTTGACCACAGGTTGCCCACCAGTTCACGTTGGCTCGTCGGTGATCCTTACTACCAGTAACAGGAGCTGACGTTACCGCCAACAGGAAACTTTGCGTACTCGGTGTATCTAGGATGCCTTGACTTGACTTCACTGTTCCACTGCCGTAAGCTGAATACAAATTTATTCTGTTTGTTATTTGAATGTGGCGGACCGCAGTGAAAACGGAATCTTGTGTAACTGTTATTATTAGGTATATTGTATAATTTGACACACATTTAAGTGGTTTTTATTTTTGTTCGTTTTCTTCTGATTTATTTAAAATATGAAATTAATTAAACCAACTGATGTATCCAAATGTATACATTACGAATGTAAGGGATACTAAGCCAAAGGACGTGACGGAGGAATCAAATAGACCATTGACAACATGGATGGATCAAAACATTATAGTAAATCTGGAGTCGGAATACGCGTACTTCCCTAACCTCTGAAGTAGAAAAACAACAAACTGTTGAGTATGAAAGAGACCCAAGTGTCAAATAAAATACTTGATGGAGACAGAAAGCTAGAAATAGAGAAGAATGGGCAGTTGTGAAGGAGGCCAAGGTTCTTAGAGGACCGTAGAGCCAAGGATGAAGAAGAAAAAGAACTACTTACCAAGAGGGCCAACACGCACAATCTATTGAGTAACACTATGAAATTGGGACTGGAGATAAACATCAATAAAACTAATTGTATGTTCACACATAGAAATATATTATACAATGGAAATGGATAGTTAATGACAAATGAGGGAAATTTGAAGAAGTGACTGAATTCAAATGCCTAGGAACAATAATTACAAATGAAATGAGATGCAGAAATAAATTACACTCAATTTCTGGAAATGCAGGCTATTATGCGTTACAGGGACTCTTGTCCCAATTTCTCTCAAAAAAAGCTAAACTGAAAATAAATAAAACTGTTAGTCTTCCAGTTATATTATATGAACACAAAAAAATGAGCTCTTACTTTAAGGGTGGAGAAAAGATTACGAGTATATGAGGATAAAGTTCTTAGAAACAATTTTGAACCAAAGAGAGATTAACAGACAGGTGAATGAAGAAGACCATTTAACAGTGAGCTGCACAACTCTATAGGAAACCAGATATAATAACAACAGTTAAGTCTCGTAGACTTAAAAATATCTTACATACCTTACTTTTTGCAGCCGACCAAGTTCTAATATCTAATATCTAGTAAATGGTCTACAGAAATCACTCTTTCAATCAAATAACATTATACAGAATTATATTTGAAAATATCAATAAGTAAAACGAAACTCTTGACTTTTAAGGGATCAGATACCGTGAGAGCTAAAATAATTCTGGAGGGGAAACCCATTGAACAAGTAAACCAATTTAAATACCTGGGTTATGACATCTATTTTTAAAATGAAGATCTGTTTAACAAAGTTAATAAATTTAATTATATCTACTGAACAAGATAGGAAGAAGTGGCGTAAACTGGTTGAGAAGGCCAAACATTCCACTGGAAGTCGTAGAGCCTGACGAAGAAGAAGAATTTAATTATATATGTGGCACAATTAAAAGAATATTTAAAAACACAAGAATGGAAACAAAACTAAAATTTTATAAAGTAGTGGCAGTCCCCTTACTATTGTATGGTAGTGAATTTAGGGTTTTAACTAAAAGAGAAGAGAAGATCATAGAAACAGCTGAAATGAGATTTTTGAGAAGTGTGGCTGGCTGCAATTTTCTAGATAATAGAAGTGAAGATATTGGAAATGAGCTAAATATTTTTAAACTTTTAGATAAAATAAAATAATCTATAAAAAACTGGAAAGAACATGTTCAAAGAATGAAATATGATCGGATTCAAAAAAGTATACTTAATTACAAACCAAGAGGAGACAGGAACATTGGTAGACCGAAAAAGAAATGGATTCAACTTTTTGAATGAGAATCTATGAGACCGGAACAAGCCAAGTGGGCTTAATCCGTTATTATTGATGATGAAGTCTCGTAGACTATAATGGGCAGAACATGTGGCACGAATAGGGAATGAAAGAGACGCATCTTATAGGAAAACCAGAGGGAAAACGCCCAATTGGTAAACCAAGAATGAGGTGGGAGAATAACATTAAGCAAGATTTGAGGAAGTAGATTATACAGAGGATGATAGGAAAACCTTATCTCAGGATAGGGATATGTGAAAGATCCGCGTGGCCATGAACCTGCAAGTAAGTTAGTTACTACTATTAAAAGCTTCCCTAATATTTCTAAAACAAGTCTTGTTTCATTAAATATGGAAATTCACTTGAATTTATACTTGTTATGCATCAGTTTTTGTTGGTGAGTAGGCCCTACAAGTCCCTATAGGATTGGGGTTTATGTTTAAATTTGTGCATCGAAGCTAAAACGAGAAGAGGAGAGTTGTGGATTATCCTCTTTGTTATGACCTACAAGGTCGCGGACGTGGTCACCAAATGAAGGCAGTTAATTATCTCTCCCTTTAACACTTGACCCCAGGCATCATTATTTTAATAGTTACTGGATGTGTTCTACCCAAACCGTTTTTGTCGACATTAATAATCGATATGTGAGACATCAATTGATTCCAGTTCCAGACTCACAGTCACATATCCTCAAATAATCTCTTATTCTAACTAACTATGACACGTACGTCTCGTTAGAGGTGACCTAATGGTTCCAGAAGAGTATTGGGGTTCTTCCGCTTCCCGAATTTTATCACACTCTCCGTTCCTCCTTCCTTCCCCTTCATGTCATTTAATTTTTCATTCATTTATTTCGTACCAATCTTCACCTCATACTATGACAAAAATATAGATTGCAATTTACAGGTATTTAAAATATATGGTTACGGGGATCTAGTGGGGTACACTAGGGTGCTACCTGGATGGTGTCCACCTGGATGAAAAAAGCGTGAAGAGACCTCGAAACTCATGGATGCAAGAATGAGAACAAGAGGACTGGAGGTCATGGCGTGGATGGATAGAGACTAGTGGAGAAGGAAAATAAAAATGTATACACAGAAAGATGTGTAAACATTGAAAATCCGTATATAAGTAAATAAACGGTTGTTCTAGTTTATTACAGAAGGCCTTAATTTCATAAATTAAAAATAAATTAGAATATATATATATATATATACATAGGCCTAACTTTATATTACTCGTATATATGCTATATATCTCATTATTTTGCCCCGGATAATCCTAGATAGCTAAGATTTATTTTTTTACGAAAGTGCGTTTTCTCGTACTTACAGCAATGCCGACCATGATTGAAAGATCAACTGCCTACATTTCGGGGTTCCCAACCTAAATAACTATACTGTAATATTACATATTACAAACCTCGTGCGTGAAGTAAAACCACTGCCCTTTATGTATACTACATACAATGAATATACAAAAATATCCAAAAGGTAGTGTTAATATACATTATACGAAACGAATCACTGCATTTTAAATGAACTGAACTTTATTTGAAACAATATAAAACAATAAATACGTACTTGCCACAATTTTATGATTGAGTGGTGTCACGGTTTCAACTAATAAACATTTCCCACTCTGTTAACGTTAGTCAGTTGTTTAAAATGAACGCAAATATTTCCAACAAAGATGTTATTATTTTACTATTATTTATTATTTTGAAAACACCATCGCGAAAAAAAAATGTACAACACACGTTTATGAAGTGTTTTACAGAATCTCGGAAATTAAAAAACTCGCTATCGCCCGGTTTTTAAACATTTCCTCGCTTCTGTAAAAACCACTTCCCAACCTCGCATCGTAATATGCTATTAAAGTCTGAAAATAAAAAAGAAACTTTTCAAGTAAAGAAAATAAGATGTCCAACAAGCCTATATGTTAATAGCTACCTAACTCATAAATGCAACACATTCTTTCTTTTCTTGCAATGGAAATAATTGTCACTTACAAACATCTATTATAAGGAAGACTGTGAAAATGTAGATGACAAAGGGTTAGATAGGGGGAACAGTAGTAAGGGGTTATTATTACATGAATTGCGGTCCAAATTTTTCCTTTTTATTGCCAAATGTCCTCCCCTCTCTTCTAGCAAAGCCTTTATAGTTCCCGTTATGTAGCGTGGAAACGTTCCAACATTTTGATTTGCGACTCACAGTTATATGGAAACAGGAGGGTGGAAGAGTGTCCGAAGAACACGAGGGGATAAAAATAAATTATAAAATTAAGAGGTTTTAAAACGACCGTTTTAACAGCAATCAACATCATCATATAGAAAGAATGAGAGAATGACTTTGCCAACCCTATTTGTCAAGAGAAAAGAATTAAAAAATCATTTTTGGCACAGGAAGTCTGCCAGAATCTCTTCTTCTTGTTGCTCGACTTTTAAAGACTTCGTAACACTTTCTTCTTTCAACATTATCAGCCTTATGAATTTATTTCCAAGATGAATAAAACTATAGAATTGTTTCTAGAATATATCCTGTTAAATTAAATAAACCACAAATAAGAATGAGATGCACAAGGAAATTAAACATTGGCTCAATTCTGGAAATGCGTGCTATTATGCATTGCAGAGACACTTGATGTCCCAACTCCTTTCAAAAAACGTTAAACTGAAAATATATAAAACGGTTATTCTACCAGTTATATTATTTGGGTGCGAAACATGGACTTTTACTTTAAGGGAGGAAAGGAGATTACAAGTATTTGAGAATAAAGTACTTAGGAAAATTTTTGGACCAAAGAGAGATGAACAGACAGGTGAATGGAGAAGACTACATAACAATGAACTACATGGTCTTTATAGGAAGCCAGATATAATAAGAACAGTTAAGTCTCGTAGACTGCGATGGGCAGGACATGTTGTATGGGGAATGAAAGACTTGCATGGAAGCTTCTTGTAGACCAAGAATGAGGTGGGAGAATAACATTAACTATGATTTGAGGGAAGTAAATTATACAGGGAATGATTGGAAAGCATTAGCTCAGGATAGGGATGTATGGAGAGCTTATGTCTGCGCGGCCATGAACCTATGGGTTTGATAGTGCTAGTGAGTAAGTAAGTAAGTAAGTAAATTAAATAAACTTCACCATTCAAGTTAAGGGTTTTACTAGGTTAGATACATTTAAAAATGAGGATATAAGAAAATAATTAGATGTAATATAATTAGAGGAAAGGATTCATCATTATAGAGGTCAATGGATTGAACACTTAGAAAGAATGAGCTACAGTTGTATTCCTGGAAGAATTCTTGGTTATAAACCTGAACAAAGGAGATATTTGGAAAGATCACGGAAAACGTTGGTTGGAGAATATATGAAATCAGAAGAGGCTTAATAGCCTAATTCCTGATTGAAGAAGAAGAAGAACTAAATTGTTTTCATATAGTATATTATAGACCCTATATTATTTTGTTTATATCATTCTTCGCTGCATTAATTCTTGGTGTATGTTAGAATGAGTTTTATATTCTGAAACTTTCTCCTAAATTTGTTTTCTTTACATTATTTCCTAATGTCTTTAATTAGGCCTACTCTCTTCCCTCTGGCATTAATTTATTCTATAATCTTTTGATTATTTTATTTCCCTTTGTGTTATTATTTTTTATTTCTTATGTGCCAAAATAGTTCACCGTTGTGGTCTTGAGGTAGCGTGCTGCCTTGTCACGCAGCGGGCCCGGGTTCGATCCCCGGTCGGGGCAGTTTTTGTGGGTGAGGTTTTTATCGGGGTTTTTCCTCACCTGTAAGACAAATGTCAGGAAAACTTTAAGGCCCAATCGGTCCCCGAAATCATATGGCCATCATCCTTATCATTATCATCATCATCCTTCACCGGTGTGGAAAGCAACGGGAAGCTACCACACCTACAATTCCCTAGCAAAGCTGCAAGCATAACATGAAAACGCTATGATTGCAGTGAAGGACCTGCCTTCGGGCAGAATTACTATGGATGAATGTGCCAGAATTTATCTTATATCTTGAAACTGACTCCTAAATTAATATATTTTGTTTTCCCTACTCCTTTAACTAAAACTTTGTAATGTAATTTATATTCTATATGCATTATTTCTTTAAGCTAAATGAATAAAATTCACGATAAAATTCCTTTAAAGATAAGTCTTAAAATTAAAATTATATTAATGAATATAGAATTATAAAATTGTTACCTAATAGGTCCGTTTCCTCAACTTATAAATTATCCTCAGAATTTGATATAACAAAAGGATTAAGACAAGGATGCGGGATGTCACCAATATTATTCAAGATATATTTAGAAGATGTATTAATGAAATGGAATAAGTCATGTAGGGGAATAGGAATCAATATTAATAACCGTTTACTGCACAATTTATTATACGCTGATGACCAGATTATAATAGGACAAGATAAAGAAGAAAGGGCCTATAGAATATATGATCAGAAAGTTGGTCGATGCATTTGAGGTAGGTGGACTGAAGATAAATTATATCAAAACAGAATATATGGTAATCGGAGGAAATTCAGAAGACCTACAAATAAATAATATGATAATTAAACGTGTTGAAGAATATGTATATATATATATATATATATATATATATATATATATATATATCTTGGATCTATAATAGATAAATCTGGTACGTGTGAAAAAGATATTATTAACAGAGTAAACTGTGCAAGGAAGGCGATTAGATCCCTGAATGGTCTTTTATGGAATAGAGATTTGACCAGAAAACAAAAAAAAAAGAGATTATACAGACAATAATACAAAGTATACTTACATATGGATCAGAAAACTGGACAATAAATGAAAGGATGCAGAAAATAATCTTGGCGACAGAAACGGATGGATTACGGAGAGGTATGAGAATATCCAGGCTACAACATATTCGAAATACATATATCAGACAAGAAATGGATGCACAAGAAACTGTTATCGAAAGGATAACAAAGAGAGCTTTGCAGTGGTATGGACATGTACAACGGATGTCGGAGGACCAGTGGCCTAAACATGTGTTAGATTGGATGGTACCAGGCAGAAGGAAGAGGGGGAGAAGTAGAAGAACATGGTATGAGGGAATATATGATGCCATGATGAAGAGGGGTATGGAAGAAGGACAAATGGAAAGATAGGAACCTCTGGAAAGCAGGAATCAAGGGCAAACTGCTGTAAAGTTGAAAGCCTGTATTAAGTATTAAGTAAGTATAAATTATATTTATTCTCTGTAGGTCTTTCGGAACTAGTCCCATTATCAGCAGGTAAAGACCGATTTCATACTCATTCTGCTGATGATGGGACTAGTCCCGAAAGATCTACAGAGAATAAACAATTTACAAAGTTCAGGAGACGGACCTATTACATAACAATTTTATAATTTTACATTATAATTTTAATTCTGTAGACTAACTGAACTGCACCCAAGCAGAAGCACTTGCTTATTCGGGTGTCACTACTGTGCACAACATTTATTTGTGAATAAAATGTATTCTTATTCTATTCTTATCTTAATATATACAAATTTCGTGTCACGTTGTTTGTCCGCGATGGAATCCTAATCTACTGAACCGATTTTAATAAAATTTTTCACACTATGTGCAGTTTGATCCAACTTGAGACTTAGGGTAGTTCATAACTAAATTTATAGTCGCATTATTTTTTATTGCAAATTATTTGTTTATTATTTAACAAAGAGTTATAATTATCTGTGAGTTTCATACGATTTTAACAGATGGCGGTGTAAGGTAATTTGGTAAGGTAATTGGTTTATTATTTAACAAAGAGAGATCCAGATGGCTGTGCTTTTTGTTGCAACCGCGAATTTCAATTGAATTACAAATATTCATTATTTCATAATTTAAGTGTGTTCAATGTTTGTTATTTTCAATATTATTAATTTCGTGTGTAAGTATTAGTTTTAAGTAATCTGGCTGATAGACAGCAACTTAATTAAAATTTTTAACGTATACCTTAGCCACAGCAACGCGTGGCCGGGACTTCTAGTTCTTATATAAATCATTGTAATGGTAAGGGTCTACAATTTTACTGGTGACAAAATGATTTACTCGACTGTAAATTTAAGCCATCAATTTCAACATATGATACTGTAATGTTCCATTTCCGGTCATTTTGTAATATCGTAAAATGTTAAAATGGGATATACTATGAAATAAAATAAGTTTGAAATGTGAAATTACTGCCCCGACTTTATAAATCGTCGCGTTCTTTAGCTACCATTTCAAAGAACCTTTCCCGGCGTAATACGATCATCAACAAGGGAGAATGAAATAACTAGGTCATTATGATCCTTGATTACCCTCTGACACAGAGCATAGTCAACATCCTAGCAAAGAGTTTGAACGTTAAAATTAAAAGTTCACATAGTTCGTTCATTTCCCTTTCAAAATGAGAAAGGGTTCCCCTTCTGCCAGAAATGAAATAAAAAAACTAACCAAAACAAGTACGTTAGAACATCATCAGAAACTTTTTTTATACTTTTTGACACTCCCACCAAAAGTCACTAACTTGATTTTAATAGTCAACCGGTCCCTTATGTGTGTTATTACGTGGTCCATCAATGACATGGTGCGTTAGTATCCCCCGCCTACCCGCTTCTGTACCTGCTAATGTACCCTGCGTCACACACTACCCACTTTTAAATTGCTCCAAAATATTAAATCTTTATTACTTATTGATAATTTGTGAGAATGTTATTTATAAACATGTGCTGTTCATCATCATCATCATAGTACATTCACGAATTTAGGCCATTTGTTCACCTGTTTCGGCCTCAAGAGAAACACCATCCAGAAGTCTTTTGAGTGGACGTCCTGGTCTTCTTCTTCCTGCAGGTTGATATCTTAACATTAGTTTGGGTATTCTGTGATCTTCCATTCGATGAACATGTTGTATCCATCTTGACTTATAATCAGAAATTTTGTTTTCTAAAGATTCCATGTGTAATTCTTCTAAGATGTCTTCATTTTTTTGTGATCTAGTAGTGTGTATCCTGCAGTCCTCCGAAGATATCTCATTTCAGCAGATCTAAGTCTCTGTATATCCTTCTGTTTCAACGTCCATACTTCGCTACCATACAAAAGAGTTGGAAGAGCCAGTGTTTTATACACTTTCAGTCTTGAATGCTTTTGGACTAACTGTGGCTTGAAGATAGAATTTATTAACCCTAAAATTCTTAAAAATTTAGATATTTTTGCATTTACATTCCTTTCTTCTTCATATGAGATATTGCATCCTAGATATGTAAAATTATTCACCTGCTCCAAAATTTTATTGTCCAGTACAATTTTACTTCTGACAGGATCTACACCTTGAAATGTGCTGTTTAATATTTTATATCAAATCCTTAGATAATGAAGAAGGTCTACCACTCAATGGTATTAATAAGCTGTTAGTTTATGCTGATGGTGTAGTATTATTAGGAGATAGCGAGGATATATTAAGGTCCATCACGCACATTTTATTAAGGAATACTTAGAAATAGGGGGTTGAAAGTAAACATCAATGAAACTAGATATACGTTCACACATAGAGAAATACATTACATCATGTACATTGATAGAATTAATAACAAATGAGGGAAATTTTGAAGAAGTGGCTGAATTCAAATACCCAGGAACAATAATTACAAACAAGAATTAGGGCAAAAAGAAATTTAAAATAGGCTCAATTCTGGAAATGCATGCTATTATGCATGTCGTCCCAATTCCTTTAAAAAACGTTAAACTAAAAAATATATAAAACTGTTATTATCCCAGTTATACTGTATAGAAACGAAACATGGACTCTTACTTTAAGCGAGGAGAAAACTTTGTGAGTATTTGAGAAAAAAGTCTTGGAAAAATGTTTGGGTGTAAGAGAGATGAACAGACAGGTGAATGGAGAAGACTACGTCACAGTGAGCTAAATGATGTTCATAGGAAACCAGATAGGCCTATAATAAGAACAGTTAAGTCTCATCGACTGCGATGGGCAGGACATGTTACACGAATGGGAAATGAAAGAGGTGCATGGACGTTTCTTGTAGGAAAACTAGAGGAAAAACGGTCAGTTAATAGACCAAGAATGAGGTGGTAGAATAATATTAACCATGATTTGAGGGAAGTAGATTATACAGGGGATGACTGGAAAATATTAGCTCAGGTCAGGGATGTATGGACTGATCATTTCCGCGCGGTCATGAACCTAAGGGTTCGATAGTGCCAGTGAGTTATTTAGTTAGTGCGGTTTAATATCTACATAAAGGTACTTGTCGTTCAGTAAGTAATGCACTCTTTTTTCTTACTAAAGGTTTGTTTTATTACAATTCCAAATACACTATATTATTCCCCAATTAATTGGCTATATATACTTTTATTCCACATAGTCTCCACTCAAATCTGTGGCCTTACGCTATCTAGATGTCAGAGTCCGGTGTACTAGTTCGGTATCACTCAGCTATTCTCGATCCCAGCCACGTCCTGAAGTCTCCTATGAATTGCTCATCATAAGTAATGCAATGAGTGATTTCCAAATTATTGATAAATTCACGACTCACGAAGTGAGGAGTGAATTTATCTAGAGAAATTGGAAATCAAGAGTGGCATTTGTTAGGACTATTTAACGAATAAAATTAAGTTGTTTACTCACAAATCATTGTTTACTTATAGTTATTTTAAAATATTTATATATTTAATGTAAACGGCGATGTTTGAAAACAAATGAGAAACGATAGGTACGCTTCATCTACTTCTTTCGTTTATCACTGCAACCAGATCATACTATTTATTGCCAAAGGAACGCAATATTGTAAGAATGCTCTCTAGCGGAGAAAACATGAAACATCAAACTGTATATTAATTCATTTCTGATGTCGTATGATGTAAATATGACAATTATATGTTTCTGGAATGTTATTACCTGGGAAAAAATACATTTAAGAAAGTGCAAACAGTGGTTTCTTTTTTTTGGTGGTATAATAAATTGCTACAAATGTTTTATATTAACTCCTGCAAGCGCTGTGTGTTGACATCTATGCACTATATATACAATCTGGTAGCCGTATTTCTTATGGGCTCTGTCACTGCAAAATAATGGTCAGACCTGTTCAGAATATTAAAAAGGAGGAGTTTTCTTTAATATGGTAATTATAACACTGATAAATATTTCGTGAAACACGACTCTGATTGGTTGTAAAACAGAAATCATTGAAACGTGATTGGTCATTGACTCCCATTTGGGACATGAGTTAAATAGTCCTTGTAATATCGCTTCCTCCGATAGCATCCAAACAAATGAAACTCAGAAGGAGCAAGATCCGAGGTATAAGGCTGGTGAGGAAAGGTAATCCACCCAAGCTTTGCGATCTCTCAATGTGTGCGCAGACTAGTGTGTGACGTGTTGAAGCAGAATGTACCACTCCATGGCGCAACAGGCCTAGAAGGCTTTAGCCTACCAGCTGGTTGCTTGCCTGACATCCACATGTGTTAACCACAGAGGTATATGATCATCCAACTAATGTAAGGGTGACATGTGGTCAGCATGTCGGTCCCCCAGCCGTTATAGCTTGTTTTCTCAACCTGGAGCCGCTACTTATTGTAGCTACCCAAATGATTCACGATGCTGGGTGGGCAGTGGTCCCATACTGGCCGAAATTCCATGAGAAAATTTCTTCCTCTATGTAGACCCAAACCTCGCAAGTCCCGTAGCTCTGCGTTGCTTTAACCTCTCGGCTACTGCGCAGGACTGATAATGAAAACACAGTATAAAATAAAAATGAAATGGCTCCGTGGCGCAAACGGTTAGACGCTCGCCTCCCACCGCTGGGGTACCGAGATCGAGTCTCGGTCACTCCATGTGGGTTTCGTGGTGGACGAAACGGAGCTTGGGCAGATTTTTCTCGGGGTTTCTCCCGTTTTCCCCTGTCACAATTTCATTCCATTATTTCTCCATACTCATATCATCAATTTCATTTCATTTAGTTTATCTGCCCCTGTGATGGTGCGTCAGGCGTGGTCGGCCGGCACCCTTGTCATTAACAGACCTCTATACAAGGGACTTCATCTCATCCCTCGTCCCGTCTCTGAGTTGGACACGAGTTGAGGATATTCTTCTTCTTCTTCTTCACGGTTTAGGCTTATTTACTAGCCTGTTCCGGCTCCAAATTGCTGCTCTTTCCATCTTTTCCTTGGTCTTCCCAAAGTCCTTCTTCCTCGTGGTGAATAGTTGTATGCTGCTTTTGGTATTCTATTCTCAGTCATCCTTGCCAAGTGTTCTTTCCAGTTTGTTCTGTATTTTTTTATTGTTGAGTTTAATTCCTCTACTTTTAGTTGTTGTCTTATTTTTGTGTTATGTTTTTTGTCTGTTCTTTGATATCCTGCTATTGGGTCTGAGGGATCTTCATTTTCAGCAGCTTGTATCCTGTGCAGTGTTTTGGTTTGCGTTGTCACTGTCCATTGTTTTCGGATCCATAAGTAATAATAGGGCACTGCCCTATGTTCTTGTATAATTTCATTATAGAGTATTTCCTGTCTTTATTTTTCAAACATGGAAATATCCTCACAAAAATAAAAAAACAATGACCTTCAAGGGTGCTCATCCAGTTCGGACAAAGATATTATTAAAAAATAAACCAATAGAACAAGTAGTAACATATAACTTCCTAGGTTGCGAAATATCGTACACAGCAGAAACGGATATAAATACCAAAATAAATAAGTTTGATATTATAATGTTGAGTGATTCCGGGTTCTGTGGCCGTGGTCCATAGTTGGTGTTGATACCAGACGTTTCGCCCTCAACTGCGGAGGGCATCTTCAGTGGCGAGTGCTTCTAGGCGTGTTTCCTGGTCGGAAGCTCTACTTAGAGTGAACGTTGCGGGTGTTGTATTGATACTAGTGGTGGGAGCAGGGTGAGCGGGCGTGGCTCTTGCTGATTGGCTAATGGTCGTCTCCTTGTTGTCCCTAGTGTTGATGCATTTATTTTTCTAGTGTACGGTAACCAGGCCTTAGACAGTTTAATACCTTCCTCTTTTCTGTTAATATTTTCCTTATGCTTGTGTATTTCTATAGCCTCTCGATATAATCTAGGGAAATAATAGGAAGTTGTGGCTAAAACTTGTGTATCCATCGAATAGAATCTGGTGTCCATTCATAATGGCCATGTTCCTAAGGGCATTTTCTCTCGCCGATTTATCCTTTCTCTCTCCTTGGTCTGCAGTTTCTTTTGTGTTCTGATAAACGGGTGGCTATACTTCTTTTTGTGGTCCCTATGTATGGTTTTACCACACGAACAAGGAAGTCGATATACGGCCGCAAGTGGAGAGAGGTGGCCGAGGATCCTTAGCTGAGCGAAGGCAGTCTTCTATTTTTTCTTGTAGGTCTGTAACTGTTTTTATGTTGTATATTTCGTAGGAGTTTTCCGATACGATCTGTGACTCTTTGTACATATGGTAAGTAGGGCTATGCTGGTTGAGGGTGTGTTATCCATTCTGACGTGCTGTCTTCGTGGATGTATGGTTTGTCTTATTTCCTTGGATGTGTAGCCATTTTTTCTGGAAACAATTGAACAGATGGTGTTGTTTCTTGTTTAAGGTGTTGTGGTTGGCATAACTTAGTCGCTCTGTCGAACAGTGTCTTAATGACACCTCGCTTTTGTCTTGGATGGTGGTTAGAGTCTTTGTGCAGATATCGGTCTGTGTGTGTAGAGTTTTTCTGTAAACTGTATGTTGAATTTTCCCCATTGCCAGTCCTTATTATTTGACACATCCAGGAAAGGAAGTCTTCCATTATCTTCTTTTTCCATAGTGAACTGTATTTTGTTGTGTCTGCTGTTAAGGTGTTGAAGGAAACGTTCCAATTCTTCACTGCCATGTCTCCATACTACGAATGTGTCATCAACATAGCGAAGAAATGGGTTTCGCTATGTTGATGACACATTCGTAGTATGGAGACATGGCAGTGAAGAATTGGAACGTTTCCTTCAACACCTTAACAGCAGACACAACAAAATACAGTTCACTATGGAAAAAGAAGATAATGGAAGACTTCCTTTCCTGGATGTTCAAATAATAAGGACTGGCAATGGGGAAATTCAACATACAGTTTACAGAAAACCTACACACACAGACCGATATCTGCACAAAGACTCTAACCACCATCCAAGACAAAAGCGAGGTGTCATTAAGACACTGTTCGACAGAGCGACTAAGTTATGCCAACCACAACACCTTAAACAAGAACAACACCATCTGTTCAATTGTTTCCAGAAAAATGGCTACACATCCAAGGAAATAAGACAAACCATACATCCACGAAGACAGCACGTCAGAATGGATAACACACCCTCAACCAGCATAGCCTACTTACCATATGTACAAAGAGTCACAGATCGTATCGGAAAACTCCTACGAAAATACAACATAAGAACAGTTTACAGACCTACAAGAAAAATAGAAGACTGCCTTCGCTCAGCTAAGGATCCTCGGCCACCTCTCTCCACTTGCGGCGTATATCGACTTCCTTGTTCGTGTGGTAAACCATACATAGGGACCACAAAAGAAGTATAGCCACCCGTTTATCAGAACACAAAAGAAACTGCAGACAAGGAGAAATGGATAAATCGGCTGTAGCAGAACATGCCATTATGAATGGACACCAGATTCTATTCGATGATACACAAGTTTTAGCCACAACTTCCTATTATTTCCCTAGATTATATCGAGAGGCTATAGAAATACACAAGCATAAGGAAAATATTAACAGAAAAGAGGAAGGTATTAAACTGTCTAAGGCCTGGTACCGTACACTAGAAAATAAATGCATCAACACTAGGGACAACAAGGAGACGACCATTAGCCAATCAGCAAGAGCCACGCCCGCTCACCCTGCTCCCACCACTAGTATCAATACAACACCCGCAGCGTTCACTCTAAGTAGAGCTTCCGACCAGGAAACACGCCTAGAAGCACTCGCCACTGAAGATGCCCTCCGCAGTTGAGGGCGAAACGTCTGGTATCAACACCAACTATGGACCACGGCCACAGAACCCGGAATCACTCAACATTATGATTACCGGCCGTGAAAGCCTGCATTCAACTAAGTTTGATATTATTATTATTATTATTATTATAAAATAAAAATGAAAAATAGCTTTGAATTTGACTACATATTACCATATAGGGCCTACTGTCTATGAAAGTGTTCAGCAATCTTACTTTTTAAACTGCAGTTAAAATAGTTTTGAACCATTAATACTTGGAATAATAAATTCAAAGCATATAAAATTGAATTTCAAATCACTGTTTTAAATTGTAGCTTAAAGCTTTTAAAGCATAATAACTTTGTTGTTAATTTCATTACAAGATGAATAATAAAGTAGACAATTTTTAAATTAGTTTAAATAGAAACATCATCTAAATAAAAAAATACATTTAAGTAGGTAAATTGCCAGAAGGCTGTTTGATCATATTAACTGATTATCTGGAAGGAAAGAAAATGGTAAGCGAGATGTTGGTGGAAAAGTTAGTAGTTTGTCGGTTGTAACAGCACCCTGAAGGTGGGGCGTTCATTTTAACGTGGTTACGCTTAAATACGTTATCTTTCTCTTTTGGAATAGAATTCGTTACGTCTAACAGAGGCTTGGAACCAATCGGGAATCCTGGCTTTTCAGCTACCGTAAGTTTACTTGTCAATTTTTTACACCAAGCGTTTACAAAATATATACATAAACTTACATATATATGATATTCAACACTTATTCTGGTTTTACTGCCATTACTCTACTTATAATGCTTCGCAGACTCTCCGCTGTAAATTGTTTCAAATAAGTTATTTTATTTTCAAACAGGAATGAAGTGCAAAAAAAGAATTAAACATAGACTAACTAACTCACTGGCACTATTGCTTATGTATCATGGCCGCGAGGACATAAGCTCTCCACACATCCCTATCCTCAGCTATTTTTGTCCCTGTATAATCTACTTCCATCAAATCATAGTTAATTATTTTCTCCCACCTCACTCTTGGTCTACCAACTGGGCGTTTTCCCGCTGGTTTTCCTACAAGAAGCTTCCATGCACATATTTCATTTCCCACTAGTGCCACATGTCCTGTCCATCGCAACCTACCAGACTTAACTGCTTTTATTATATCTGGCTTCCTATAAAGATCATGTAGTTCACTGTTATGAAGTCTTCTCCATTCACCTGTCTGTTCATCTCTCTTTGGTCCAAAAATTTTCCTAAGTACTTTATTCTCAAATAGTTGTAATCTCCTTTCCTCCCTTAAAGTAACAGTCCATGTTTAGCACCCATAATTCAATATTAAATTAATTACAAGATATGCTGACGACCTTTTAATCGTATACGACGATGAGAATTCAACGGAAAAAGAAATTTGAAAAGAGTTTAATAAAATACACAAAAAATAAGCTTATGCATATTACGGAAGAAATGGAAGTCAATAATTCAATTCATTATCTAGATCTCACAATTACAAAAAAATCTAAATAGCAGTAATTTAGACATTAGCATAGGCTATATAAAAAAACTCACCAGTAACACTAGCCATACAAGAAAAAACCAGAACCCCTTTTCAACAAAAGTAAGCACCTTTCTTCACCAGTTATATAACTTAAATAGAACGATAAAGATACCATTAAACAAAGTAAATTACAATAAACAACTGAACTACATAAAATAAATAATAGTTTTAAAAAAACTAAAACAACACGCTTTATTTGAAAACCGAACTAAAACATGAAAAATAATTTTAATTTCCAACACGCTTGGGATAAAATTAAAGTGGTCAACACAAAAATCATCTCCAACACATCTAGAATAAAACTAAAGTTATCTACAAAGAAAATAATTTTACCATCAAAAGCGTGGGGTGCTCCATATCAATTAATATATTTGATTATAAACAGATATTGGTAAAAGTAAAGTCTCTAAGAAAAAAACGTAAAAAGCATACAAAGCACCCCACGCTTTTGATGGTAAAATTATGTTTTTTGTAGATAACTGTAGTTTTATTCTAGATGTGTTGGAGATGATTTTTTTTGTTGACCACTTTAATTTTATCCCAAGCGTGTTGGAAATTAAAATTATTTTTCATTTTTTAGTTCGGTTTTCTAATAAAGCTTGTTGTTTTAGTTTTTTTTAAACTATTATTTATTTTTTAGTTTTTAGTTTTAATATCTTACAGAATAAGATAAAAATGTAAATATCTTTAAATTCGATATTATTGTAATATGAGCTAAAAGTAATACTCTTCTAAAAAAACCCTCCCGGCCGGATTTGAACCAGCGACCTATGGATTACTTAAATTATATACCACTTCAATCCACAGCTCTACCAACTGAGCTCTTACAACGAGTGAGTAAGAAGTTGATAAGTTCGCAACCTATTATACCGGTTCTTATTAATTTGATTTTCTGCTGATTCTGTCCAGGATTTTAGAAACATTTATGAAATTATTGTATTGCCATTGGTCTTTCACAAGTATACAAAGTTTCAAGTCGATCCAATGATTTTAAGTGGGTGAAAATCGTGTTTGAAAGATTCGGTTACATAATTACATAGACACTTTTTTTTATTTTCTGATAATTCTGGCCAGGATTTTAGAAACAATTATGAAATTATTGTATTGTCATTGGTCCTGTACAAGTATACGAAGCTTCATGTCGATCCAATGATTTTAAGTGGGTGAAAATCGCGTTGAAATATTCCTTTACATAGATAGATACATATCAAGCTAATATAAATCGTGTAAAAACCTGCACTCAAAAATTGATATAAACAAGAAATTATTAAATAAGTAAGGAAAAGTAAAGAGATTACGAAATAATAAAATGTAACAAAACTTGATAAAGGAATAATGAAAACAAAAATGAAGGGTTAACTCCCACGTATAGGCCTATAGGAAAAGAAAATATAAAACTGAACAAAATAATTAGGAAGCACAAAAAATATAAATATAGCTTATAAAAACGAACAGTAAATTAAACTATATTATCTAAAACAAAATAGAAGACATCAACATATTTGAAAATTAAATAGTTTGTAAAATTGAACACGTAGTTGTGGTAAAGTTTATAATAGAAGAACCACCAAAAATAGTAATGCATGATTCAATGAGCATTTTAAAGACTTTAAATAGTAACGAGGGAAATCATGTTTTGAAAAACACTTCATTATTTATTATTATGTAAAACTTTCCTCATTAGAGGATTGCTACAAGGACAAAATGATACATACAATTAATTTTTCTAAGTACATTCCGTAAATACGTTAAAAATGTCTAATTGTAAGTAGCCTATATTCTATAAAGTAGAATAATTGTAAAGATGGTTTCTTAAAATTACAATTGACCCTCTAATAGCAGCGATGGTAATTTTAGAAACATATCATATTCTCGATCCAAATGTAAGGAATTCCAAAATTTAGCTAAAAATCCTGGTATAGCACATTTTGCCCTGATCTTCAAACCTGTGACAGTTATACTATTTACTATATATAATTTTAATTTGCAATACGCTTGGGATAAAATTAAAGTGGTCAACAAAAAAAAATCATCTCCAACACATATAGAATAAAACTAGTTATCAACAAAAAGAAAATAATTTTACCGTCAAAAGCGTGGGGTGCTCTATATCAATTAATATATTTGATAATAAACATATATTGGTAAAAGTAAAGTCTCTAAGAATAAAATGTAAACATCATAAAAAGCACCCCACGCTTTTGATGGTAAAATTATTTTCTTTTTGTTGATAACTCTAGTTTTATCCTATATGTGTTGGAGATGATTTTTTTTGTTGACCACCTTAATTTTATCCCAAGCGTACTGGAAATTAAATTATTTTTCATTTTTTAGTTTTCTAATAAAGCGTGTTCTTTTAGTTTTTTAAAACTATTATTTATTTTTTATTTTTAATATTTTACAGAATAAGATAAACATGTATATATCTTTAAATTCGATACTATTGTAGTATGAGCTAAAAGTAATTCTCTTCTATAAAAAAAACCCTCCCAGCCGGATTTGAACCGGCGACGTATGGTTTACTGAAATTATATACCACTAAGAGTTCACTGCTCTACCAACTGAGCTCCTACAACGATTGACTAAAAACTCGACAAGTCCGCAACCTATTATACCAGTTTTCATTTTTTTGATTTTCGGATGATTCTGGCCAGGATTTTAGGAACAAAATATGAAATTATTATATTGTCACGGGTCCTCTACACGTATACAAAGTTTCAAGTCGATCCAATGTTTCTAAGTGGGTGAAAAATCGCGTCGAAAGATTCCGTTACATTGTTACAAAAACACTTTTTTTGATTTTCTGATGATTATGGCCAGGATTTTAGAAAATAAATAGGCCTATGAAATTGTTGTATTGTCACGGGTCCTCTACAAGTATACAAAGTTTCAAGTCGATCCAATGTTTCTAAGTGGGTGAAAATTGCGTTTGAAAGATTCCGTTACATTGATACAAAAACACTTTTTTTTTTTATTTTTGATGATTATGGCCAGAATTTTAGAAAATAAATATGAAATTATTGTATTGTCACGGATCCTCTACAAGTATACAAAGTTTCAAGTTGATCCAATGTTTCTATGTGGGTAAAAATCGCGTTGAAAGATTCCGTTACATTGATACAAAAACACTTTTTTTTATTTTCTGATGATTATGGCCAGGATTTTAGAAAATAAATATGAAATTATTGTATTGTCACGGGTCCTCTTCAAGTATACAACGTTTCAAGTCGATTCAATGATTTTAAGTGGGTGAAAATCGCGTTGAAAGATTCCGTTACATAGATAGATAGATACAGGTCAAGCTAATATAAAGCGTGTAATAATAAACATCCTAGGTGAAATCGAAATTGTGAAAGAAGTGAGAAATAAAGAAAAATGAGAACACACTCAGCGATCTGAGCCATTTATACATTTGTCCCTGAAAACAATAATAACGTAATCAGCTGCTGATGGGGGCTTGGAAACTCCTTGTAGGAAAACCAAAGGGAAAGCGCCTAGTAGGTAGGTCAAGATAAAGGGAGGAGAATAACATTAACCATGATTTGTGGAAGTTGATTATACTGGGATGATGTGAAAACTTTAGCTCAGGATGGGTATGTATGGAGAGCTTATTCCCTGCGCAGCACGTGAGTTACATATCGCTGCTGATGATGGAACATAAAGTTCCGAAAGGTGTACAATATATTAATGGAATTTTAAATTTGTTGAGAACGACTCATATATCAGGTACAAGTTTACGGTATTTCTTTTTTCACCCGAAAGAAGTCCGACTATACACACACACAGAGAGAGAGAGAGAGAGAGAGAGAGAGAGACAGAGAGAGAGAGAGAGAGAGAGAGAGAGAAAGCGGTTAAAATTCACGTAATTTAAAAAAAATGCTGCTAATGCTTTTCAATAATTAATTTTGCACGTTAATTGGACTCTTTTTTTAAGGGAGGAGAAAATATTACGTACTACAAGAATAGACTAATAGCTCTAGAAATGGATTATTTACGCAGAAGTGCCAGAAAGTCAAAATTAGAACATGTCACAAATAAGGAAATTAGAAACATAATGGAAGCAGAAGAAATCACAATTGAAAGAATTGAGAAGAAGGAATTAAAGTGGTTAGGACATGTTTTAAGAATGGAAGATGAGCGATGGCCAAAGCAACTATTTCAATGGCATCCGACCAGAAAGAAGAAAAGAGGGAGACCAAAGTTAACATGGAAGGAAAACATGAAAACGTTAATGCAAACAAGAGGGGTAAGCATTGAAGATGCCCAAGATCGTAGGCTTTGGAGGTTTGGAACGGGAAGACGGCAGCAGCTGTAAAAACCCTAAGATAGATAGATAGAAACGATTACGAGTATTTGAGAATAAAGTTCTTACGAAAGTTTTTGGACGAAAGTGGGATGAACAGACAGGCGAATGGAGAAGACTTACATAACAGTGAGCTATATGATATTTATAGGAAAGCAGATATAATAAGAACAGCAAGTCTCGTAGACTGCAATGGGCAGGGGATGTGGCACGAATGGGGAATGAAAGAAGAACATGTAATTTTCTTGTAAGAAACCAGACAGAAAACGTCCAGTTGGTAAACCAAGAATGAGGTGGAAGCAAGATTTGAGGGAAGTAGATTATACAGAGGTGATTGTGAAACATTAACTCAGGATAGGGATATACAGAGCGTAACATAACTCAACGGCAATATTTCAGGAATGAGTTCCTCATATGGAGAGAATAAAAAAAGTGTATTATAACATGGGTCCGGAAATTGATAATTACAGAGTTATTCGAACTTTTATGAATGTTAGGTTATTAACCCTTAAATTGTCAGTACAATATTTTCTCGTGCCAGTTATTTAAATATTCCGGACCGCACGGAAAATCAATTCATGTTAAACTGTGTTATTATTATACATTATTGCGTAATTTGACATAAATTTAAGTAATTTTTACTCGTTTGTTTTTCTATGGATCTAAAAACAATATTAAATACATTAAGTCAATGTATCCAATAAGATACATTTTTTAATTTAAGGGTTAAGGTTTACAGTAGTTATTGACAGTCTGTTTTCTGTTGATTGTAGACTGCTGTGATGTACACAAATGAAGAATATGCCTGTATTGAGGCACAAGGAGGTCACTTTGAACATTTCATCTGACAGAACAGAGCGCTCCAACAAGTCCCTTCCTTGCATTTTTGTCGCCATGTACTAACATTCATAAAAGTTCGAATAACTCTGCAATTATGAATTTCCGGACCCATGTTGTAATACACTTTTTTATTCTCTCCATATGAGGAATTAATTTCTGAAATTTTGCCGTTGAGTTATGTTACACCCTGTATAGAGAGCCTATGTCCGCGCAACCATGAACCTATGCGTTCGATAATGCCGGTAAGTTAATTATATGTTTCAAAATGCTAAAATGAATTAATGAATTACATAACAAATATGTAATTGTTCCCATAAAATTATTCAAGGTCAGTGTTTTAATTTTCACAAATGCACACAGCAAGTCAATAAAATTTAATGTGGATGGAGAGCAGAAAGCGAGCACAGCATCAAGATACTAAATATGACCTGGTTATAAAGCTAGCATATAAAATAACTAAACGCGCCCTCAGGGGTCCTCATCTAGGGGATATGTGGATGGCGACCACAAGGTGCCCAAGCTGTGCAAAACATTTCTTCCACTTACTTGTGTTTTTGCACTCTTTTAACTTTACTATCTAACCTGTCTTGGTTAACTCTTGTTTTTTCGACCCCGACGCTATTAGGGCATCCGAGGGCTAGGGAGTCCTTCCTTTCTTCCATTTCTTCTTTCCTTTATTTTCTTTTCTTCTCCAGAAAACCTGACCAGAGGCTATAAGATGGCAGCTCCATCACTGGTCTTGCCTTCCTTTGGCCAGCAACCAATCGAAGGGACTATTATTATGCTTTCAAGTCTTATATGAGAATTTCCCATAAGGGAAAATTTTCTATAGGATCGTAACAGGCCTTGGCCTAATACTTGGAAGGAAGAAGAAGAAGAAGAAATATTACGCTCTTCTGAGAAGTAAGTTACTCATATTGCAGTTAAGCACTTGTTTTATAACTAAAACACTTCTGTTTTTATCAATTCATTAAGACTGAAATTCTGTTGGTTTGATTGTTAGAAAATAGTAATAAACATGACACTGAAGTAATATACTGATACAGTAAGCTCATTAAACCACCTAAAAAATCAGTTTAATTCTTGGTAAAAAATATAGAGTGGAACGTAACTCGGATATTCTAAGCCCCGTGCTACCTCTGAATATTCGATAGGAGAAAAAAGTGACTGCTTGCGTCAAGTTAACCAATATGTTAACACACGTTCCCGCTAGAGCCAAATGCCAACATGTTTACTCACATATTAGGGGATTCTATCTCAAGAGTCGACCTGATATTATTTCTGAAAAAATATTAAGATTAATAAATATTTTCATTTGTTTTGTTTTAAATATTTTATAATCGTAAAATTAGTTTTCTATATCTCATTATTTTTCTTTGTTTTATATACATTAGACAGGGACAATTTAATAATATTAAGATTAATAAAAAATAATATTAATATTAATAAATATTTTCATTTGTTTTGTTTTAAATATTTTATAATCGTAAAATTAGTTTTCTATATCTCATTATTTTTCTTTGCTTTATATACATTAGACAGGGACAATTTAATAATATTAAGATTAATAAATAATAATATTAATATTAATAAATATTTTCATTTGTTTTGTTTTAAATATTTTATAATCGTAAAATTAGTTTTCTATATCTCATTATTTTTCTTTGTTTTATATACATTAGACAGGGACAATTTAATAAGTCTTCCTTATATACATTTTATTATTAGTTTTTGTCTTAATTTTAACTAACATTAACTGGTTGTATTATAGATCATAATATAATACATATATTTTTGATCAAAATTTTATTTAGTATTGAATATTAGAGTCAATTGAGATTGTTATATTCTGATGGAATATATGTTTGTCCTGGTGAGTGGAAGAGAAGGCCACATGGCCTTAACTCCACCAGGCTAAATAAATAAATCTATCTATCTTCAGGTTTTTACAGCTACTGCCGTCTTCCCGTACCAAAGCCTACGATCTTGGGCATCTTCAATGCTTAGGCCTCTTGCTTGCATTAATGTCTTCTCGTTTTCCTTCTATGTTAACTTCGGTCTCCCTCTCTTCCTACTTCTGGTCGGATGCCATTGATATAGTTGCTTTGGCCATCGCTCATCTTCCATTTTTAAAATATGTCCTAACCACTTTAATTCCTCCTCCTCCTCAATTCTTTCAATTATGCATTCTTCTGCTTCCATTATGTTTCTAATTTACTTAGTTGTGACATGTTCTAATTTTGACTTTCTGGCATTTCTGCGTAAATAATCCATTTCTAGAGCTATTAGTCTACTCTTGTAGTACTTATTGATTGTCCATACCTCACTTCCATATATTGCAACAGATTCCACCAATGTTTTACCAATATATTTTTTTGTGTCTTTCCAAATATGCTTATCCCACCATATGGAATTTAACGATGATATTATTTTGCTACTCAATTCAATTCTATGTTTTATACTCTCTTTGCCTACACCTTCAATGTTATCCATAATTGTTCCCAAATATTTAGTTTGTTTCACTTGGTTTATTTGGATTCCTTCCTCCAATATTAAATGTTCTCTTTCATTGTTATTTACTGCCAGATTTTTGTAAACAAATGTAAATAAATAAATCTAAATCTAAAATCTATATCAGTGGGCAAGTTAGGGTGAGAAAATGGGCAAGCTAGTGTTAATTTGGACAAGTTAAGGTGAGAAAATGGACGAGTTAGTGTACACCAGATTAGTTTAGGGTTCACTTGATTGTTAGCAGGTTTTGTGATAGGTTATCTACATTGTTTGAGGAATGACTCACATATTTTAGATTCTAAATGTGCTGATTTTAGGTTACTTTGAGCTCAAATTCTCACTTAACCCATTCGCTTCAGGTTTAAATTCTCAATGCATTTCCCCAGAAACCAGATTTAATTTACCGTAAATGATATTGTCTATTTTTAGACATTCAAAACAAGCAAAATATAACGGTACTTGAGATCACAATAAGAGTGAAGG
Source organism: Diploptera punctata (assembly GCA_030220185.1). Taxonomy (NCBI): domain Eukaryota; kingdom Metazoa; phylum Arthropoda; class Insecta; order Blattodea; family Blaberidae; genus Diploptera; species Diploptera punctata. Next base: position 1,909,950 of record JASPKZ010009820.1, read on the forward strand.
CCAAAACGCATTCCTGTACTATTCAGAAATGTAAACAAAAGATTACCCTTGTCAAGGGATGTACTAAATATTGCAAAATATATAACAGCAGAGTTAAACAAGTGTACCTCGTCTTCTGAGTTGAAGGCCATTTAACTGACGACGAGTCTACCTCGTATTTTGAGGCAAATGGATTCATTTTAAGGCATTTCTCACATTTTTTGGGAAAAAATCAACATACATATTTCTCACAGGTAATTATTGATATACATACTACAACAATATATTGTGTGTTTTTCATTTTTTATTTGAATTTATGTAGTGGGATAGTGGTATAGAATGTTCCTTAACTCCAACAACAAACTTACGCGAGTAATTTAGGCATATTTTCTGAGTGTTTTTGATGTAAGGAACTCATTTTCTATATCGATATATACTGTAGATGTTCATGTAGAGGAATTCATTCCCAAAGTGGTCAATATCGACCCTCTAGGGTTCGATTTTGATCTCCAAAAGGATCCATATCAGCGAAAACAAAAATTGGGGTTGCATGATATGTAAATGGGGATTCAGAGAGGGATGAATTTGTAAAAATCCAATATTAGAATGACAGGGAATCTACCTAAAATAGAAAAAAGAATGGCACGTGATCTATGAGGCAAAAAAGTTTGGAAACCTCTGAAATGTCGAGTGAATTTATCTTACTTCTTCCATTGTCTGTCCATAGTGCATCCACATATAGGACATAGGAGCTCCCTTGCGGAAATAACTTAACGAAGCTAATTTAGTTACATTTATTTCCCTACAGATTCATCGCCTAAAAGAAACACTTAGGACGCAACTAAGATAGGTGAAATCGAAAGGCCGATTAAATTTTGCTCAGAGACTTAATTCAGTCTTAAGGTTCCCTTAAGTGTCCGAAAAAAAAGCATAAAAGGACTGACTTATTCCTTAAATTGGCGGAGCCATCATTTCTCCTGACACTTATTTAAATGTTCCGGACCGCAATGAAAACAAAATCACGTAAAACTGTTAAGTTATTATTGTACATTATTACATAATTTGACACAAATTTAAGTAACTTCTATTCGTTTGTTCGTTCTATTGTTTTAAAAACAATATTAAATAAATTAAAGCAATGTATCTTATAGGATACATTGCAAATTTAAGAGTTAAACCTCGAATTTTTTCCTCTTAAAAATCCATCAATCTAAGCAGGGTTTGAACCCGCGACCCTCGGGAATAGAGAAAATTAATATAGCCACTAATCATTTGTTCCAGTAAAATTTAGGTTTTCTTTAGGCTGTTTTCGGTCCATGTCTACTCATCAATGACATAGTGTACAATAAGATTTTTTTTTTGCGCGATAGTGCGTTTTGTTGTAGCTACAGCAATGGAGACCTTGATTCAAAGTTGAACTTCCTACATTTCGTGGTTGCCAGCCTAAATAACTATACTGTATTATTTCATGTTACAAACCACGTGTGGGAAGTAAAACCACTAAGCTTTATGTATACTACTTACAAATATATATATATAATATATATATATATATATATATATATATATATATATATATATATATATATACAAAAAATATCCAAAAGGTAGTGTTAATGTACATTAGCCTATATGAAACAAATCACTGCATTTTAAATGAACTGAATTTTATTTGAAACAATATTAAACAAGAAATACGTATTTGCCACCATTTTATGATTAGATTATTGTCACGGTCCCCTGTAATTTCAACTATATTGCCCGCACTGCTAACGTTAGTCAGTTGTTTATAATGAATGCAAATATTTCCAACAAAGATATTATTTTTTATTATTATTTATTATTTTGAAAACACCATAATAAAACAAGTGGTAAGATATAACTTCCTAGGTTGCGAAATATCATACACAGCGGAAACAGATATAAATAACAAACTAAATATGTTTAATTATATAAAAGGAACACTAAAAAGAACTTTGAAAATAAAGCCAGGAAAGACTCTATAATGAAATTATACAAAACAATGGCAGTGCCTATTATTTATTACGTATGGATCCGAAATATGTACAGTGACAATACAACAATCAGCCAGAATACAAGCTGCTGAAACGATATTCCTCAGACCAATAGCAGGATATCAAAGAACAGACAAAAAACATAACGCAGAAATAAGACAACAACTAAAAGTAGAGGAATTAAACACAACAATAGAAAAATACAGAACAAACTGGAAATAATACTTGGCAAGGATGACTGAGAATAGAATACCAAAAGCAGCATACAGCTATTCACCACGAGGAAGAAGAAGTTTGAGAAGACCAAAGAAAAGATTGAAAGAGCAGCAATTTGGAGCCGGAACAGGCTAGTAAATAAGCCTAAACCGTGAAGAAGAAGAAGAAGAAGAAGAAAACACCATCGCGCAAAAAATAATGTACAACGCACGTTTGTGAAGTGTCGGAAATTAAAAACCTCTCTTCTGTAAAATCCACTTCCCAATCTCGCATCATAATATACTATTGTTCTTTCTAAAAACATAAAACAGTTACATAATCAACAAAAGAAAACATATTTAAAATCTTAATGTTTAATTAATTAGAATCCACAACATGTCACCTTGGTAGTAATCATAGGATTGGGAGGAAAAGATAATTAAACGTAAATTTATCATTGTGCAGTAGATATTATCAACTCTTCCCCCGTTCCATTCACATTTCCTTCCTTTAACGAGCCTTCATTGATTTTCACTTTAGGGGGATGTAAAAGGGAGAGAGAGAGAAGAAGGGATGATGGGAGCCCCAACCTATGTTTTTTACATATACACAGCTATATAATCAATTCCATCTCCACAGGTTTCAACATTAATTCATAACTAATCACATTAAAACTTGTTCATTTAATTACAGGAATTTTCTTCAATTTGGTATCATAATACAAGTGGGTTTTACCCTTTTAATAATATTCTTCAATTCCTCCTTATTCGTTGTTAACTTCTCCATCCAATCAGTTTCATAATCCTCAATTCGTGGTCCATACCAACAATCCATGTATCCGGTCCATGCTCTTCCCTTCCATCAGCACCCATCAGGTTTACATAAGAAATCCTTTCTAGGAATTCTATCATCTCCTAAGCTCACTAAATGTCTCATACAGACCATCCATTGGCTCTTCACAAATTGTACAATACTCTAACTAACTCTAACTCACTGGCACTATCAAACCCGTAGGTTTATCACTGCAACCAGATCATACTGTTTATTGCCAAAGGAACGCAATATTGTAAGAATGCTCTCTAGTAAAGACAAAAAATGAAACACATCAAACTGTATATTAATTAATTTCTGATGTCGTATGATGTAAATATGACAATTATATTTTTCTGGATTATTACCTGGGAAAAACTACATTTAAGAAAGTTCAAACAGTGATTTTTTTTTTTTTTGGTGGTATAATAAATTGCTACAAATATTCTTATATTAACTCCTGCAAGATCTATGTGTTGACATCTATGCACTATATATACAATCTGGTAGCCGTATTTCTCACAGGCTCAGTCACTGCAAAATAATGGTCAGACCTGTTCAGAATATTAAAAAAAGGAGGAGCTTTCTTTAATATGGTAAATTTAACACTGATAAATATTTCGTGAAACACGACTGTGGCCGGTAATCGTGATCGATACTAGTAAAATTCAAGGTGATTTTCCGTTGAGGTATTAGTTCACAGTAATATAATGTACGGTTAAAAACTATAATATAGTTACCTTGTAGGTCCGTCTCCTCAACTTAAGTTCTTTTAAAACTCTGTAGGCCTTTCGGGACTAGTCCCATCATCAGCAGAATGCATTAGGTCCGTTCTTGTTGACCCTTGTTGAAGTACTGACTTGGTTGTGAGAATTTTGTACAGAGGATTGTGTGGATTAGGTGTGTATTCATTGAGAATCAGGTTGCTGTTGATTTCTCTTAGGATTGCGATTTCCTCCAGTATATTTATTCTCGTTGGAATGTGTTCTCTATGTACTATTGTGAGGGTGTTATCGATGTTATGCATATGGTGTCCAGCTTGAATTACATGTTTTGCGTAACTTGATTTTCCTCCATTGTAAACGAAATCTCTGAAATGTTCCTTGAATCTAATGTTGAAGCTTCTGTTAGTTTTCCCAATGTATAATTTATTGCAGTCTGTACATGTTAATTTGTAGATGCCTTTATTGTCGAATTCTCACAACCAAGTCAGTGCTTTAACAAGGGTCAACAAGAACGGACCTAATGCATTCTGCTGATGATGGGACTAGTCCCGAAAGGCCTACAGAGTTTTAAAAGATTAAGTTGAGGAGACGGACCTACAAGGAAACTATATTATAGTTTTTAACCGTACATTAGATTACGGTAATCGTGATATTAAAACATCCCGGGCTATGTGGCCGTGGTCTATAACTGGTGCTTCTTCCAGACATTTCTCCCTCAACAGCGGAGGGAATTTTCAGTGACGAGTGGAATTATTTTTAGATACCCCGTGCTGATTACCCGGCGCTAAGCGGGAATCAATTTTTCCCGGTTTTCTTGGCATAAATGAGCTGAAAGACGAAAATTAATGTGTTCTTATGTTTAGCCGAATAAATGAAAAGAGAAATTCACATCATAATTATTTTTAGATACCCCGTGCCGACTACCCGGCGTTGCCCGGGAATATACTTATCCCGGTCTTCTTGACATAAATGAGCTGAAAGATGAAAATTAATGTGTTTTTATGTTTAGTTGAATAAGTATAAGGAAAAAAAAAACATCGTAAATATTTGTAAAAACCCCATGCTGATTACCCGGCGTTGCCCGAGAATCTACTTATCTCGATCTTCTTGGCATAAATGAGGTGAAAGAAGCAAATTAATGTTTTTTTATGTTTAGTTGAATAAGTAAAAGAAAAAAATACATGGTAATTATTTTTAGATACCCCGGGGCAGATTACTTCTGCCAGCTAAAATAGCGCATTATTATTATTATTATGATTATTATTATTATTATTATTATTATTATTATTATTATTATTATTATTATTATTATTATTATTATTATTATTATTATTATTATTATTATTATTACCCGGCGTTGCCGGAAATATACTTATCTCGATCTTCTTGGCGTAAATGAGGTGAAAGATGAACATTAATGTGTTTTTATGTTTAGTTGAAGAACTGGATGGATAAAATTTACATCGTATTTATTTATTAATTAAATAAAAATAAAACTTAGTTCTATTTGATTTTCATATTTATTTAAGATATAATTCAGTGACAGCTATTTCGGTACCAGTACCTTCTTCAGACATGTTAACAAATTATTATTTGTGTTATTTAGTACATATCAACTGAACTAAGCAACATAATAACACTATAATATCATCATCATCATCACTCCAGGGATTAGGCAATTGCCCGTTCCGACTTCATAATGCATCTTCTAGGTCTTCCAACATCACGTCTTCCTCTTGCTTGATAATTTCTTGCTAACAATGGATATCTCTCCTTACTCATTCCATCCATGTGATCAATCCATTTCTGTCTGTAATTCGTGACTTTATCCAATAAAGGCTGAACTTTCAATTCTTCTCTTATATCCTCATTTCTTATTCTATCAAGTCTTGTACATCCTTTTACTTGTCTTAGGAACCTCATCTCCGCCGTCTGTATTCTATCTTTCTGTCTTTTCACTGGAGCCCAAGTTTCACATCCATACAATATTGTGGGAACCGCCATAACATTATACATTTTTATCTTGGTTTCTTTTCTAACACTATAATAACACAATTCATAATTTGTTAACATGTCTGAAGAAGGTACAGTGTACCGAAACAGTTGTCACTGAATTATATTTTAAATAAATATGAAAATCAAATAAAACAAAGTTTTATTTTTATTTAATTAATAAATATGGATTTTCATCAAGTAAACACCAACTCAATTGAGTATCGTATTTATTTGTAGAAACCCAATGCTGATCACGCAGCGTTGCCCGGAAATCTATTTAGGGCCTATCTCGATCTTCTTGGCATAAATGAGTGGAAAGACGAAAATTAATGTGTTTCTATGTTTAGTTGAATAAGTAGAAGAAAAAATAATTATACATTTATATCGTAATCTGCAAATATAATTACTATATGTGCTACTGAAGAATAAAAAAAATCAAGATTTTAAGTCGGTCTGGCGTATACAAATTAATCTAACCAATGCCCAGGTCCAAATTCAACATTTTTTTTATCATTTATAAATACTTGTTTACCAGTATTTAATATTATTCTGGGAACCGAAATCCCAGTTGTTGTTAAATTCACAGTTTAAACAAATGATACGGAGTCGATATTTGCATGACGGTGGTGGTTCCATCTACTGTAATTACATGTAGTTATCGAGAAAACAGTGAAACTAGTGTTATATTTAATAAGCACCTCATTCTCTACTTTGTTCATTGTGATACAACCTTTCATTGTCTCTACTCATCCCAGCAAATTGGATAGCTGATACAAATTCAAGCCCTTCTTTTCTTCTGCGGTCATCTTGGGTGGTCACTCTCTTCACTCCCATTCAAAAGCTTTAATAATCCCTGGCTTCAAAGTATCTTTCAATTCTTCCCCTTCTTTACCCCAAAAATAAACTAAAGAATGCAGCAAACCTTTTATAATGAAGGATATTAACTTAATAGTCAGTCTAAAAATTAATTTCATAACTTATTGAGTTAAATTTATTTTACAAATATTTCCAAGAATTTGTGTCGTCACAAATTACACTGGTCATCATGATTTTTGTCTCATGAGTACCAATAGTTGTACTAAATGCAGTTTTTTTTATCGTGTTTTCAAATATGTATTCGGAATTTCTCCATCACCCACAGTTTTTTTATTTCAATTTCAATTAATTGATTTAAAATAATTATTTTTTAATAAACCTAGATTTCTTCCCGAAAAATCTTGGCGTAGTGAGCGATGAGCACGGCGAACATTTTCATCAGGAGATTTCAGCTATGGAAAAGAGATATCAAGGCAAATGGAATCCTAATATGCTGGCCGATTATTGTTGGACCATCAAGACGGATGCTCCACAGGCGAAATACAGCAGAAAAACGTCATTTCTTACTTTCTAGGTGAGTCCGAATGTTCAAATATTGTGTATTTACGAATGTAGAAAATATTAAAGTGTTTGAAATTATAAATGCCTGTTTCTCGGAAACCTTGCGTGATTGAGAAAAACCGATATCATACTTGAATTCAGGAGAAAAAATACTACCAGAATCACATATTTTTCTTTCTGAGACAAAAATAAATATTTTTTGTTGGTCAGTGTTACTTTAGCTCGATGACTAGAAAATCAGTAAATGGAATATTTTAAATTGCCTGAATATTTCAGATATTAAAAAAGGTTCGTCACGCAGGAAGTTCATAGCTAAAGCAATTTGTCAGCAAGTCGATTTTATGATCTACGGAATATACATTTCTTTTGTTGAATTGGAGAAACTCAATTTTTGATGCTATAGTCTGTACATATAATCTGTACAGAAGGTGTTGGAATGCAGGGTGCGGGCAAAAATGCACGGCCAATGAGGCCGCGGAAGGAAGTGCAGGAGGGAGAAAAAATCACATGATAATACTCATTTCGTTCTTGAGCTTCAAAAGAGAAATATGTCTAATCTGAAAGCTGGCGAATTCTCTACACATTCTACGGACCGACTGTAGCTAACTTAAAAGTATCGGACTGCAGTGAAAATAAACCAAAAGTTATTAACTACATATTATATATAGTTGTATAATTTGACATTAATTTAAATAATATATATATCGATTTATTTTTCTTTTACTTTATAAGAATATTAAATAAATTAGACAAATATATATTATAGGATACATCATCAATTTAAGGGTTAATCATATTGTATATAGTAATAACTAACTGGCACTACTGAACCCTTAGGTTCATGGCCGCGCGGACATAAGCTCTCCTCACAACCCTATCCTGAGCTAATGCTTTCCAATCACTCCCTATACAATCTAATTCCGTCAAATCTTGATTAATGTTATTCTCCCACCTCATTCTTGGTCTACCAACTGGGCGTTTTCCCTCAGGTTTTCCTACAAAAGCTTCCCTGCACCCCTTTCATTCCCCATTCGTGCCACATATCCTGCCCATCGTTTTCTACGAGACTTGATTAATTATTATTATTATTATTATTTTTATTATTATTATTATTATCTTCACCTTCTGGGCACCCTAAAATCAATTACTTTGAAACGGAAAGCAAGCTGAAAAATTGTTAATTACTCGTAAAAAAGCTTTAGTAGATCTAAATATATGATCTTTCACCAAGACAATACGACCAACTTGAATAAGGATTGAATACTTTCCATCTTAATTGTGAACGCAGAAAAAAAGGGAAAGAAGGAGAGGAAGAAATCTGTGCTGAGAAGACCTTCGGCAAAAAATAAAGTAAAAGAAAAACATTTTGGGAGGCATTAAATCGTTTATCTCTTAAATTTGGTGCGTTGTGTCTTGCAAATATTTGACGGAAAGTCCACTGCCTTCTGTCGTCAAAACTCCGACTAGTCTCGGCAGCAGAAACTTGACTAACAGGTCTTTGAGGTATGTCATACATCTTTTTATTCGATTCGTGAATCTTTTTCCTTTCACCCCTCTCCATCTTATATCTATTCTTTTTATTTTCTTCCCCCTTCCGTCCTCAGTATTTTTCATTCCTTTTTGGCAAGGACGGAATTTTTCCTGTCTGACTGACTGTGAGCCAGCCGAGATGAAATTGATCTTTTGTCAGCTGTAGAGTAAACTAACTCCTCAATTAACATCATAACCCCATTTTCAATATCTTCACATCGGCCGCGGTGGACTAGTCGTTATGCTCCTTGCCGGCCGGGGTCGATTGATGTTTTTAGGATGGAAAAATCCAAGAAGAAGTCCTCCGGGAGGGACTTATGCCGTGGGTCCCGAGTCTGAAGATTTTCAGGCTCGTAAAAGATCTTTAAGCCTGAATGAAAAGGCCTCTAAGCAAAATTTACCGAATTTTCCCGTCTTAGTACTACCTTGGTTTCTTAGATGTCAGTATGAGGCGGAACGCTGGCCACGGACCACTCAAATGACATCTACACGAAAACAAGTAACTAAATTAGTATGGTTCAAATTCTTCCCTGTAGGGGGAGAGCGCCTAGATCTCTGTTAAGGGAAACATGGTCTTACAATATACAAGAAGAAGTAAATGTAAAACCTTATCTGATACCAGCGGTTGATATATTCTTGGAATATAAATTTAAAAGATTTTTTGTTAGCTTTATGGAGCATAGCATGAAAATGATATGATTGCAGTGAAAGACGTGCCCTTGGGCACACTATAGATAGATAGAATATGAATGTGTGCGTAAATGACGTGTTTCATCTTAAATGTTCGTGTGGTCTTGGAAAGGGTTCCGGATTCAGCTAATCATTCATATGGGGAGGCTCTCCATGTTTTTGTGTGGTAAAAGGATGTTTATGAACCAAAGTTTAAAATTCCTCCTCCGACAAGTCATGCCACCCGTAAGGCCGGGTGACGTCGGGCACATAAACATGCCTATAAGGTGAGAGGTTAAACTACGGTAATGTGACGATATGAGAAACAAACTTAAAACCTGAAGAAAGAGATCTCTGAGTACAACTCGTCGGCTTTTTCACGACCAGATATGAATTTCAACGTTAGTATCTCATTTCCTTTTTTTTAAATTGTTAAATATAGGCTTATTAAAATTGTATCACGGTTGGAGTGGTTGGGCCACATCATCAGGATGGACAGTAATAGAATTCTTAAAATAATATTTTTTTTATTGAATCTCCAATAATATGAACCCTATTTCACCGTCCGGTATGTTAGGGTTTAGTTACAATACAATTTATTATTTACAATAATTTAGAGTAGGGCCTATGGTTAATTTCTAGCGTTAAATAATTACGTAATATTTACAAATAAATTAACTAATTAAAAAACCCAACAAAAAAACTAACTCAAAGTCTCTTAAAAATATGATGGATAAAGTCACACAGCTTTTTATAGCAACACTTCTTACATAAAATATTTGACAAAGGCAGTAAATCTATTATGGCAATAACCTAATTTTTTAATAAATTCATGTCTTTTGGAATCATGCGGGACACTCAAATAACAGATGTTTAAATGATATTAGATGCCAAAACCAAGTGGAAAAAGAAGAGTTGGAAGACTCAATATAGCGGTGGTTAGATGACGTCCAGGATGACTATGTGAAGAGGAATTAAGAGATGGAGACAGAAAGCTTTGGAAAAAGAGGATTGGGCGGCAATTCTTAAGAAGGTCAAGGCTAAACTAAATGGTAGGACCACAGATGATGATGATAGTTGTATCATTCGAGGAAGAAATGAATATTGTATTATTGTATTGTAAGCCTACGTTTTCCCGTTTTCCCTTTACAGAGATTTAGGCGCTCCTCCCCCTACAGGGAAGAAATTGAACCATACTAACTTAGTTACACTTGTTTTCGTATAGATATCATTTTGAGTGGTCCGTGGTCAGCGTTCCGCCTCATACTGACATCTAGGATACCAAGGTAGTATTAGGACGGGAAAATTCGGTAAATTTTGCTTAGAGGCCTTTTCATTCAGGCTTAAGGATTTTTTACGAGCCTGAAAATCTTCAGACTCGGGACCCACGGCTTAAAGTCCCTCCCGGAGGACTTCCTCCTTGGATTTTTCCGTCCTAAAAAATCCATCGACCCCGGCCGGGTTTGAACCCGCGAACCTCGGGACCAGAGGCAAGGAGCATAACCACTAGTCCTCCGCGGCCGACAAATAAATTAAAATTGTATCAGGTTTTCATTCAAAAGTTAAAACAGGAAAATAAATGTTAGATTTAATACACTTTTCTTCTCAGTTAATCAAAATAAATCTAAAATGCTACTTTTTAAATCTACTTTACCTTCCCGGCTATTGTTTATTATTTTAAGTGCATTCTCTCCTGGGCTCGGTTTTTCTTTGTGAGGTTAAACCTGACCAACTAAAGTAGGACATGGGCTATCTTGCAATTGCTTCCCCATATGGAAGAAGAGATGGGTCCTGATGGATGACAGCACTAGAAATTCTGAAACCCTGACTGACAGCTAACAGTTTTCATCAACCTTAACTCATTAAATGCGAAAGAATTGAACAGCGCATTTCAGTTTCCACTAGTAATTACGAAATCTCCTAAAACTTGATTATAGTTTTACGTAAGAGAGCTCGCTGTGAGGAAGGAGGCAATCTTGAGAGACATGAATGGAATAATACCATTGATCAATTTATGACGATAGTGAATGAAACCTGAGAAATAAATCAGCAAATACTATATCTTCGACGTTTTCATAAATTTAATATAACCAACTAATTCACTGACACTATCGAACCCGTAGGTTCATGGCCGCGCAGATATAAACTCTCCAAGCATCCCTATCCTGAGCTAATGTTTTCCAATCATCCCCTGTATAATCTACTTCTCTCAAATCATACTTACTTACACACTGGCATTATCGGACCCGTAGGTTTATGGCCGCGCGGACATAAGCTCTCCATACATCCCTATCCTGAACTAATCATTTCCAATCATTCCCTGTATAATCTACTTCCCTCAAATCATAGTTAATGTTATTTTCCCACCTCATTCTTGGTCTACCAACTGGACGTTTTCCCTCTGGCTTTCCTACAAGAAGCTTCCATGCACGTCTTTCATTACCCATACGTGCAACATGTACTGCCCATCGCAGTCTACGAGACTTAACTGTTCTTATATCTGGCTTCCTATAAAGACCATTACTTCATTGTTATGTAGTCTTCTCCATTCACCTCTCTGTTCATCTCTCTTTGGCCCAAAAATTGTCCTAAGTACTTTAGTCTCGAATACTCGTTATCTCCTTTCCTCCCTTAAAGTTTGAGTCCACGTTTCGTATCCATATAATATAACTGGTAGAATAACATTTTTATATATTTTAAGTTTAACGTTTTTTTAAAGGAGTTGGGACATCAGGAGTCCTTGTAATGCATAATAGCAAGCATTTTCAGAATTGAGCCTATGTTTAATTTCTTTATGCATCTCATTCCTATTTGAGATTATTGTTCCTAGGTATTTGAATTCACTTTATATGAACATTGAGGAAACAAAATATCTGTGTATAGGAGAAGAAATGGAAAATATAAATTTCAACAATGGGGAAGAACTAAAACCTACTATTGAATGCACTTATTTAGGAACAAAATTAGACGATTCAGGTGATAAACACAGTGGAAATTAAAAATAGAATAGCACAAACAAAACAAGCAATAAATGCTTTAAACTCTGGTGGAGCAAAAATATTACAAAAAATAGAAAATATTTGGGATCACTTATTGATGAATCAGGGAGTTGTAAAGCAGGTTGTAGATAGCAGGTTAGTACAAGCACGAAGAGCCATAAAAATGTTGAATGGAGTATTGTGGAGTAGGACCATGTCAAACCACACGAAGAAGAGGATTTTGAAGTCTGCTGTGGAAAGCATAATGACTTATGGTGCTGAGGGATGGACTTTGGTAGAGGGACAAAAAACTAAGATCTTGGCAGTGGAGATGGATGGAATAAGACGCAGTGCCAGGGTGTCCAGGTTGGAAAGAAGAAGAAATGAAGAAGCGAGGCAGATGATGGATATGGAGGAGGATCTAAAGACGAGGTCTTCAGTGGTATGTCCATGTCAGGAGAATGGAGGATGATAGGTGGCCCAAAACTCTTTTGGAATGGTCGCCTTCTGGTAGAAGGAAACGGGGCAGGCCAAGAACAACTTGGAGAGGAGAGATCCATAGATTGATGAACGACCGAGGTCTGGAGGAGGATGAATGGCGTGATCGGCAAGAATGGCGAATGGGAATACAGGGTAACCGCTGAAAAGTGGAGAGGCCCTCAAAAGCAAGCAAGAAAATTACAAATATATCAAACCATAATTCAGAGCATTTTAACATATGGTGCTGAAGAATTTAAGTACAGAAATGGATGTTTTAAGAAGATCAGCTGGAAAATCTAGAATGGATAGAATACAAAATAAAGAAATAAGGGAAATTATGGGTGTACATGAGGAGTCAGAATCTTAGCCACTATAGAAAAGATAAGATTACAGTGGTATGGCCATGTCAAAAGAATGCCAGAGGAAAGATTGCCTAAAATTGTTATTGAATGGATCCCAATAGAAAGGAGGAAGACCGAAGAAAACTTGGATAGAAGGGGTACAAGCAGCTATGAATATCAGAGGATTGAAGGAAGATCAATGGACGGACGGACAGGAATGGCGTTTGGTTTCCGGAAGACGGCGGCAGCTGCCATGATACCGGATGATGATGATGATGATATGTGTGTATGCGTGTGTGTGTTATATTGTAGATTTTCGCGGGTATAAGTATGATTAGGAAAGTTTTCTTGGGTTATCCGCGTCATGGAATCAAGATTGGCCTCTGGCCACTGCTTCCGGCGTTTCGAATTGAATCCACATGCCATCATCAAGGAATGACAGGTTCGATTTACTCGTTTATGTTTTATATACCATAGACAATTGCATATTGGACAGTGGCTGGTAATTCATGTGCCGTTAACCCAAGAAAACATTCTTAATCATACACACACACACACACACACACATAGGCTATATATATATATATATATATATATATATATATATGTGTGTGTGTGTGTGTGTGTGTGTGTATGTGTATGTGTGTGTGTGTGTGTGTGTATGTGTATGTGTGTGTGTGTGTGTCTGTGTGTATGTATGTGTATACTGTTCTGCCCAATGACAGGATTTTCATAAGTATTGCCACGAGGGATTTCCAAATTATCGATAAATTCACGACTCACGAAGTGAGGAGTGAATTTATCTAGAGAATTTGGAAATCAAGAGTTAGGACTATTTAACGAATAAAATTAAGCTGTTTACTCACAAATCATTATTTAACTATAGTTATTTTAAAATATTTATATATTTAATGTAAACGGCGATGTTTGAAAACAAATGAGAAACGATAGGTACGCTTCATCTGCTTCTTTTGTTTATCACTGCAACCAGATCATACTATTTATTGCCAAAGGAACGCAATATTGTAAGAATGCTCTCTAGTGGAGAAAAAATGAAACACATCAAACTGTATATTAATTCATTTCTGACGTCGTATGATGTAAATATGACAATTATATTTTTCTGGATTATTACCTGGGAAAAAATACATTTAAGAAAGTGCAAACAGTGGTTTCTTTTTTTGGTGGTATAATCAATTGCTACAAATGTTTTTATATTAACTCCCGCATGCGGCATGTGTTGACATTCATGCACTATATATACAATCTGGTAGCCGTATTTCTTATAGGCTCAGTCACTGCAAAATAATGGCCAGACCTGTTCAGAATACTAAAAAGGAGGAGCTTTCTTTAATATGGTAAACATAACACTGATAAATATTTCGTGAAACACGACACTGATTGGTTGTAAAACAGAAATCATTGAAACGTGATTGGTCATTGACTCCCATTTGGGGCACGAGTTAAATAGTCACTGTAATCATAACGCATTTTCATGCCATGTTTTTCAGTTTTAGTAAAGAATCATAGTAGTTGTATTTTCCCGTTGATTTCCACACCGGCTGTATGCTGCTGCTGCTGCTGATGATGATGGCCAGATGATTTTCGGGGACTGTTGGGCCCTACGATTCCTGACATTTGTCTTACAGGTAAGGAAAAACAAAAAAAAATCACCCAGGAAGCCTGTCCCGTCCGGGAATCGAACCCGGGCTCGCTGAGTGACAAGACAGCACGGTACCTTGAGTCCACATCGGTGGATATATATATATATATATATATTTATTTATTTATGTTTGTATAGTCATTTGAAGAAACGTCCTCGTGTTGCTGGACCAAAAACCAATCACAGCATTCAAATGCTTAAAGAAGACTGTAATTAATTCAATATGAGTGTGTACATAAATAGAAGTTTAATTTAAATTCAATGTAAGAGGTCGCAAGATGGATTGATCACAATAATAAAATGACTGCTGAAAAGCGAACAAGTATAATAAGCTATTAACATAAATGTAAAATTTTATCAGCATCAAAAAACATCAAAGATTTCTAGACGCACAGAGCATGATGTATGACATGAAATGATTCTACATCATTTGCATTCTTCAATACAAGAAAACCGAACGGGTTCACTCAGACGGTAGCGTTTGATACTCGTATTCTCGAGGTCCCGAGTTGAGATCCCGTTGCACATTAATCTAATTGAGGTTTTCGTCAGTCGTCAAGTTAAAGGCTAGGATCGCATTTAGGCCTAACTACAATGATCAATTTCACCATTATTCATATATCCTAACACATTCAAGCGATTTCTTTGTTTGTCTCCGTCTCTTTTCTCTCTCGTTCTCCTTCTTTTGTCTCTCATTCTCTCTTTCCTGTTTCTCACTCCTTTTCTTCTCTCTTTTCTGCTCTCTCTCTCTCTCTCTCTCTCTCTCATATGTCTCTAATTTCCTGTTCCTTTCTCTTTTCAGCCTCTCTCTCTTCTGTCTCTATCTTCTGTCTCACTCTCTCATCCTACTGTTTGTTCCACTCTCTTCTGTCTCTCTCTCCCCTTATGTCTTTATCTCCCTTTTGCTTGTATCTCTATTTCTTACTCTCTGTCTTTCCTGTCTCTCACTCTCATGTCTCTCTCTCCCTCTACTGTATCTCTATCCCTCTTCTGTTTCATTTTCACAATTTTTTTCTCACTCTATAATATTTCTCTTCTCTCTCTCTCTCTCCTTCTTCTGTCTCTCTTTCCTGTCACTCTCTCTATTCTAGCTCTCTCTCTCTCTCTCTCTCTCCCTTCTCTCTCTCTTTCATATCACTCTCTTTCGTGTCACTCTCTTATGTGTCACTCTCTTACGTGTCACTCATTCGTATCTCTCTTTCGTGCATCTCTATTTTGTTTCTCACTGTTTCGTGTCTCTCCCCCTCTTATGTCTCTCTTTCTTCTCTCTCTCTCTCTCTCTCTCTTTCATGTCTCTCTCTTCCGTGTCACTCTCCCTCTCTTCTGTCTCTCTCCCTTTCTCTCTCTCTCTCTCTCTCTCTCCTCATTACTAGTCTCTCTTTTCCACTTTCCTGTCTCTCCTCCCTCTTCTGTTTCTCTCTCTCTCTCTCTCTCTCTCTCTCCTTCTTTTATATATATAATATATATATATATATGTGTGTGTCTCTTTCTTCCTTCTCTCTCTCTCTCTCTCTCTCTCTCTCGCTCTCTATTCCGTGTCACTCTCCCTCTCTTCTGTCTCTCTCCCTTTCTCTCTCTCTCTCTCTCTCCCTTTCTTTCTCTCTCCTCATTACCGGTCTCTCTTTCCCACTTTCCTGTCTCTCCTCTCTCTCTTTTGTTTTTATTTCTTCCTCTTCAGATTTCTGTCTCTCTTTCTCTCTATCTCTCACTCTTATGTCTCTCTCCCCCTCTCAATTCTCTCCTTAATTTCTATATACCTTCTCTCTCTCTCTCTCTCTCTCTCTCTCTCTCTCTCTCTCTCTCTCTCTCTCTCTTGCATGTATCTCTCTTCTAACTGTTCAATTACTCTCTTATCTATATCTCACTCCCCTCTCTCTATCTCTTCTGTCTCTGTCTCACTTCTGTCTCTCTCTCTCTTTTTCTCTTGTGTGCTATTTCTCTGATTTATTTTAACCTTTCCATTTGTTGATACAGTTTACTTTTATGTGTTCCACAACTTCCCATTCTTATGAGAAACGATATCGGATAAGCGGAACACCCGGAATTGCGTCATATATTTCCCCAGAAAACCTCCAAAATGTGAATTTCAACATAATCAACATCCTGAACATTTTGGTGGAGTTCTGGTCCACTCTGTACATGCATATTGGCATGCGACAACATTTAAATTACTGTCATTTATAAACATTACCATGTTAAACACAAATTAAGAAATTGTGGTGTGGAGGAAGTTAGCTTTAGTTTTCACGGTGTTGAGTTCGTGACACTTTGTCACGCTGTTGCCTAGCAAATGTGATATGCACGATACTCGAACAAAGCTGCAATTGTCTTGTGCAGACTCCATGCACCGCTTCACGCCATACAATTGATCCACATTATATATTACGTCTTCACGAAATAACATTCCCCGTGCTTTTCAATCTAAATTTAAAATAACGCCATTATATCAAAAGCTCACACTCTATTAACCTTTCAAATATCGATCAAATTGTCTTCCGGGTCGTACCGTCTTGTTCAACCAAGTTATTTCTCCGTAAATTTACCTAAACAGAGAGGAAGTAATTTAAGTCTACAGTTTGTAAATCTAAATCGCTAGCGGCAAGTATAACACTAAGAAATTTGGACTGGAAGTAAACATCAATAAAACTAAATATATTCACACATAAAAATATAATATATAATTGAAATTGACAGTTAAGGTCAAGTGAGGGAATTTTTGAAGAAATGGCTGACTTCAAATGTCTAGGAACAATAATTACAAATAGGAATGAGATGCAAAATGAAATTAAACATAGGCTCAATTCTGGAAATCCATCCATAGTAATTCTGCCCGAAGGCAGGTCCTTCACTGCAATCATAGCATTTTCATGCTATGTTTGCAGCTTTACTAGGGAATTGTGTAGGTGTGGTAGCTTTCCGTTGCTTTCCACACCTGTGAAGGATGATGATGATGATAATGGTAATGATAAGGATGATGATGATGATGATGATGGCCATATGATTTCGGGGACCGTTTGGGCCTTAAAGTTTTCCTGACATTTGTCTTACAGGTGAGGAAAAACCCCGATAAAAACCTCACCCAGAAAAACTGCCCCGACCGGGGATCGAACCCGGAAATGTATGTTATTATATATTATAGGGTTCTTAGGAAACATTTTGGGCCAAAGAGAGATGAAATTTTTAAGAAGAGTAAAAGGCTGCACTAGAATGGACCAGATAAGAAACGAGGATATCCGTGAAGAACTGCAGATCTACTCCATAAAAGAAAAGATATTTAACAACAAGGTACAGTGGAAAGAACATGTAGAAAGAATGGAAGAAATAGATTACCAATTAAAATCTTCCATTATTTTCCAAGAGGAAGAAGAGATGTCGGACGTCCTCGGAAGAGATGGTCTTAGATCTATTAGTGAAGACGGAACATGCAACTCTTGCCTAAACCAGGAAGTGAAGAAGAAGAAGAAGAAGAAGAGAGATGAACAGACAGGTGAATGGAGAAAACTACATAATAGTGAGCTACGTGATATGTATAGGAAGCCAGATATAATAACAACAGTTAAGTCTCGTAGGCTGCGACTGCAGGACATGTGGTACGTATGGGAGATGAAAGAGGTGCATAGAAGTTTCTGGTAGGAAAACCAGAAGGAAAACGCCCAGTTGGTAGACCAAGAATGAGGTGGGAGAATATAATTATATATGATTTGATGGATGTAGAATATACAGGGGATCATTGGAAAACATTAGCACAGGATAAGGATGTATGGAGAGTTTATGTCCGTGCAGACATGTACCTGCGTGTTCGATAGAGCCAGTGAGATAGCTAGTTACGCATTACAGCGACTCTTGTCCCATCTTCTCTCAAAGAACGTTAAATTGAAAATATATTAAACTCTTATTCTCACAGTTATATTGATGCGGTTAATTTAAGGGCGGACAAAAGATTACGAGTACTTGAGAATGAAGTTCTTAGGAAAATTTTTGGACTAAACGGAGATGAACAAACAGGTAAATGGAGGAAATTACTTAACAGTGAACTACATGATCTTTATAGCAAACCAGATATTATAAGAACGGTTAAGTTTCATAGACTGCGATGGGAAGGACATTTGGCACGAATGGGGAATGAAAGAGTGGCATGGAAGCTTCTTGTAGGAAAACCAGAGGGAAAACGTTGGTAGATCAGAATGATATTGGAGAATAACATTAAGCATGATTTGAGGGAAGTAAATTATACAGAGGATAATTGGAAAACATTAGCTCAGGATAGGGGTGTATGGAGTCATTGTTCGCACTGCAATGAATCTACAGTTTTGATATTGTCTGTGAGTTAGTTAATTAGTATACTAAAAAAAGTGAGTCATGTAGGAAATGAGTAACAGAAGCTATTTTTTTTTACAGCAGATCGAATTTATTGTCCGGTTTTACAGGTTTTACGGAATATATATTTCTTCTGTTAATTAAATATTTTGTATCAAGTTTCGTTGCGAGAAAACAAACATGCCGGCCATTAGAACGAATTTTAACTTCCTGTTTTCAGGTAAAACGCCACTACAGATGATCCAATTTCTCTTATTAATATTGGGGAATATCTTCGTCGTTTCATTTCTACATTTTCCATAAATCAAAGAATTATTATATTTGAAAAATATTTTTTTTTATTTTCTATATTTATCATCATCATCATCATCATCATCATCACTCCAGGGATTAGGCAATTGCCCGTTCTGACTTCATAATGCATCAGCCCAACGTCTTCTAGGTCTTCCAACATCACGCCTTCCTCTTGCTTGATAATTTCTTGCTAACAATGGATATCTCTCCTTACTCATTCCATCCATGTGATCAATCCATTTCTGTCTGTAATTCGTGACTTTATCCAATAAAGGCTGTACTTTGAATTCTTCCCTTATATCCTCATTTCTTATTCTATCAAGTCTTGTACATCCTTTTACTTGTCTTAGGAACCGCATCTCTGCCGTCTGTATTCTATCCTTCTGTCTTTTCACTGGAGCCCAAGTTTCACATCCATACAATATTGTGGGAACCGCCATAACATTATACATTTTTATCTTGGTTTCTTTTCTAATTTTATTTTTGAATGTTCTCTGTATTGTTCCACACACCGTCTGAAATGTATTTATTTTGGAGTCAATATCTCTTTCCACATTGTTTCTATACATTAGAAATTAAGGTATGTAAATAAAATATACAGAGTGATTAATAATTCCTACTACTAACTTCTAGTGGTTCTAGAGGGGACTTAGTAGATAAAATTTTGATGAAGAACCCATGTCTGAAAATGTACCATTTCGATGTAAAATAAGTTTGAAGATCGAAATGCAGTGGGCTGTTATCGTGTGTCTCGTGTTTCAGAATAAGCATTACAGACTTGTAGAGGCTGTACTACAAGTATTCCACGTGGCAACCCTGTTGTTCGTTGCACAAAGTGTACCTGCGACGCATCTTTTCATACGCTCGCCCCACAAGTCCTGATGCGTACTCAATAATTTCTGCTGCTGTCAGAATTCGTGCAAGAAGATCTTTCTCCGACTCGACAGGTGTATAATACAACCCCTATAAGTCTATAATACTTAATCTGAAACACAATATACCGATATCAGCCTAATGTGTTTCGATCTTCAAACTTATTTTACATCGAAATGGTACGTTTCCGGACATGGGTTCCTTATCAAAACTTTATCTACTAAGTCCCCTCTACAAGCTTCAGAAGTTTTTAATAGATATTATGAATCAGTCCGTATATTCAAATTCGGATCAAGTGGTGGATAAGACACTTGCCTATCTCTTCCTGACTTAAATTTCATATCGTTTCAAGTAAAAAGTCTTGGGGACATTGTAAAAACGTGCAGATAACAAACAGATGAAACCATGAAAACACAAGATTATTCGTAAATGATGATTGTTCCTTCCTCGAAGCATACACTAATAACCTATTTCCAAAAAATATAAATTAAATTTTAAAGCACTTGGTATTAAAATTATAATTGGCACACTACCTGGATGATCCCATAGTATTTGATGACGAGTAGTTGTTTGAATCGACCTCCGTCCGCTACATCAACCTGAAATACATTTATATATTATAAAATGTTCCATTAACCAGATTATACAGGGGATGATTGGAAAACATTGGCTCAGGATAGGGATATATGGAGAGTTTATGTCCGCGCGGCCATGAACCTACGGGTTCGATAGTGCCAGTGAGTTAGTTAGTTGGTTAGTTTTAAAATTTCCATTAAATTTCATGATATTGAAAATGTTGCAAATAGAGTAAATAATAAAATATATCAACTGTAATAGTAAATTTTATTTTAATGCCCCGACAACATTCGGAGATCCCGATATTTATGCCCCTCGGGTGTTCGGTAATCTAGTTATACCCCCAGGCAATTGGATCCATTTATTCATCGAGGCGAGTCGCGTGGGCCACGGTGTGGCTATTCTTACCCCGGTACAACACTCGAGGATCTCAATCTGGAGTCCGCTTCTCGGGCCCGACGCTGTGATCACAACAGCAGCAGGGCGCGTCCCCAGGCGGAGGATAGGGGAACGGCTGGTGGTCTGCTTGCATTCCTCCCGGCTAGGTGCAGACGGGACCCGCGGTCCATTTGTGAGGTCGTCAGGACTCGAGGGACCTGACATATTGTTTAAACTCGTGCTGCGCCCACTTAAACAGCTGAACGCGTCCCCTCGGTGGCGTAGTGGGGAAAAGGTAAATGGATCTGCTAGTCAGTCCTCCCTGCCAAGTCCAATGGACTCGCGGACCATAAGTGGGGTCAACAGGAGACGAGCGCCCTGTTGCACTATGAGCTCACCATCCTGGTCCCACAGCAGGATCCGTGACCACGGGTGGCGACATGGTGGGGGATTGACGATCGGAAGCGCCCTTCTCTTGGTTCAATGAACCCGAGGCCCATATGTGGGGGCACCAGCGGCGATGAGCACCCTGGCTGCCTACACTGCTCAGTGTGCTGGTCTCACAGCAACGGCACGAGGAGTCCTACTTTTGCGAACGGGATAGCTAGGAAAATATCAGGCTTTATGCTAGCGGAAACTACTGACCAGGTCAGGGTACGAGAGACACGGAGAAAGCCCAGTTTAAGGTGATGGGATTGGTGCTGACTTCGCTGTTATCGTTGAACTGACTGGACGACAATCTGTGAGGTCGACAGGAGTTGAGCGACCTGACGTACTAATGCTCAGGGTGGACCCACTTTAGCAACAGAACACGTCCCTGGGTGGTGGACAGGGGGACGGTCGATGGATCTGCTAGTCAGTCCTCCCTGCCAAGTCCGATGGACTCGTGAACCATTAATGGGGTCGACAGGAGATGAGCACCCTGTCGTACTACATGCTTAGACCTATCTGTTGGAGCCTGCGGGCTCCGTGCCGATCCACAACGGCGGCAGGACACGTCCCTGGGACGTACACCAGGGCACGGCCCGGATCAGCGCAGCGGGGGAGCAACTGCGCTGACTCAAGCTTCAGCCTACGGGCTCGTGGATCAACTGTGGGGTCGCCAGGAGATGAGTACCTGGATGTACTAGAATCTCACACTGCGGGACTTGATGGAATCAAAGCCCTGGCCGGTCTCACAACGGCTGCAGGATGCGTCCCTGGAGGTAGGACAGGGGGATGGTCGTTGGATCTGCGATGCTCCCAAGCAAAGCAGTCCTCCCTGCCAGGCTCATGGAGCCCGTGAACCAACTGTGGGGTCGTCAGAGTTGAGCGTCCTGACGTACTACGTAGCTCAGTAATTTCCACGAAGTTGCGACTCCAACACACTCTCACGGGGTGTTGGTTTTATTGCCTGTGACTTGAATACGTGATCGCAAAGTAAATAATGGAGGACAAGCGTGAGACTTGGGAGTATGATCGAAGTGACCGAGGTGTCCCAAGGGGTGGAGGATGGGAAGGATGGATAAGTTATACACCCACACATTTGGGTCCATTTTCTTGAGTTAGTTATTATCATCATTAGCATCATTATCAATTATTGAATTTAAAAGTGAAAAATTGTGAACTATATTTACTTCTATATGATCTTGTTGGTGTATATTATGAACGTATTAGTATATTAATTTATATTGTATTGTAAGCCTATGTTTTCCCTTTACAGAGATTTTAGGCGCTCTCGCCCTACAAGGAAGAATTTGAACCATACTAATTTAGTTACACTTGTTTTCGTATAGATGTCATTTTGAGTGATCCGTGGTCAGCGTTCCGCCTCATACTGATATCTAGGAAACCACTAGGACGGGAAACTTCGGTAAATTTTGCTTAGAGGCCTTTTCATTCAGGCTTAAGGATTTTTTTACGAGCCTGAAAATCTTCAGACTCAGGACCCATGGCTTAAAGTCCCTCCCGGAGGACTTGCTCCTTGGATTTTTCCGTCCTAAAAAATCCATCGGCCACGGCCGGTTTTGAACCCGCGACCCTCGGGACCAGAGGCAAAGAGCATAACCACTAGTCCACCGCGATATTACTTTATAACTTTATAATAAAATGTTTCATCAAAATCAAACTTAGTATATAGCTATTAATTTAAAAAAAGAAGGCCGAGTTCTTAACCAGCAAAATCAGAGCTTCAGGTGTGTGAATTCACCTGAAACAAATAGCCTATGTAAAAATCGCTCTAGATGTCGCAATTTTCGATTTTTAGCAATGAAATTCAGTTTATACTATTAACAAAAAGCGAGGAAGTTATTCTCCAAAAATTAGCGTTATCTGGTAATTAGAAGAGGAGGTTTACCGGAAACCCGAAATTAAAAATTGACTCTAGTAACCGCTATGTTTTATAGCTACATGTTTTGTAGCCCTTCAATTACTAATGTATTCTATAAGTACTTTAATTTATTTAATATTCTAATAAAGTGATGGAAAAAATGAGGTATTATTAAAATTGATGTTACATTATACAACAATTACTAAATAGATAATAACTTCGATTACGCATGATTTATTTTCACTGCAGTCGACCTTTTAAGTAAGCTGGTATCAAAAACTGAGTTCCACCATTTAACAAAATAAATATGTCGTCCATCATATGATCGTCCACCGCAGTGGTCTCGAGGTAGCGTGCTGCCTTGTCACGCAGCGGGCCCGGGTTCGATCTCCGGTCGGGGCAGTTTTTCTGGGTGAGGTTTTTATCGGGGTTTTTCCTCACCTGTAAGACAAATGTCAGGAAAACTTTAAGGCCCAAACGGTCCCCGAAATCATATGGCCATCATCCTTATCATTATCATCCTTACCATTATCATTATCATCATCATCCTTCACCGGTGTGGAAAGCAACGGGAAGCTACCACACCTACACAATTCCCTAGTAAAGCTGAAAGCATATCATGGAAATGCTATGATTGCAGTGAAGGACCTGCCTTCGGACAGAATTACTATGGATGGATCATATGATCCGTCCTCTCTTTCTACTTGAGATGAGTTTGAGTAATACAAATATCCCTTGGATAAGTTACCAGTATAACACAAAGTAGCACAGTGGATGGGCTGCCACCTTTGCTGACTGGACCGCATTTTCTCAGTATTGGATGCAATGGTTTATTCAGTAAAATGAGACCCTGAAAACTACTTCCTTAGGAATTCATCTAGGCCCAGCCGTCCACCCCTTGGGATACCTCTGTCGTCATGACCATACTCCCAAGTCCTAGTTCTAGTCCTCCCTATCCTATGTTCACGTCCACGTTCAAGTTCACGGTCCTTAAACCAACACCCCAGGGAGAGAGTGTTGGAGTTTGCAGTTCTGGGAATTGCTGAGCTACATAGTACATCAGGTCGCTCAATCCTGACGACCCCACAGTTGGTCCACGGGCTCCATGAGCCTAGCCGGGAGGACTGCTGTCGCAGATCCACCGACCATTCCCCTGTTCTGCCTCCAGGGACGTGTCCTGCAGCCTTTGTGAGACCGGCTAGGGCTACAAGCCCAACAGTGTGAGACTTTTAGTAGGCCTACATCCAGGTGCTCATCTCCTGGCGACCCCACAGTTTGTCGACGGGCCCGTAGGCCGAGCCAGGAACCAGTACAGTAGCTCCCCTCTGGACTGGTCAGAGCCGAGCCCTGGTGTGCCCCCAGGGACGCCTTCTGCAGCTGTTATGGGCCAGCACGGAGCTCGCAAGCTCCAACAGATGAGCAACTAGTACGACAAGGCGCTCAACTCTTGCCTACCCCACTAATGGTTCACGAGTCCCTTGGACTTAACCGGGAGGACTGTCTAGCAGATCCACCGATCTTTCCCCCAGTGCATCAGCTGGGGACGTGTTTGGTTGCTGAAGTGGGTCCAGCCTGAGCATTAGTACGTCAGGTCGCTCAACTCCTGACGACCTCACAGATTGTCCTTGGGTCACTCGGTTCCAGAGTCGGCGCTAAATCTCCTTAGGAATTCACTCAGATTACGGAGTTCCCACGTGATGGACTGTTCTTATAATCATGGAAGTTAAAAATTAAATTGTACCTGTTGATAGGTACCGCCGTCCTCAACTTTGTTAAAATATTGTATATAAAATTAACTGGAACGTTTTCGGAAGTTATATTCCATCTTCTGCAGGTTGAGCTTCCGCTACTCATTGTTGTTGCGTACGGTGATGTCTACTCCAACTGTTTGCAGCAGTAACAACGAGTAGCGGAAGCTCAACCTGCAGAAGATGGAAGATAACTTCCGAAAGCGCTCCAGTTAATTTTATATACAATATTTTAACAAAGTTGAGGACGACAGCACCTACCAAAAGGTACATTTTAATTCTTAACTTTCATCATATGACTTCACCTCAACGGAATTTGATAGTATTGATATTTTATAATTATTACATTTTTTAATATTGAAATAAGTTCCTAGTATATTAGTCGTCCTCATTTAATGAATTTCAGTTTAAAAAAACTTCGACAATTAGTTAAAACCATGTAGGCATTTCAGAACATGTTCCATCTTCAGCATGTCATTTATTACTTAGGCCTACTTACTTACTCACTGGCACTATCGAACCCGTAGGTTCATGGCGCGGACATAAGCTCTCCATACATCCCTCCTGAGCTAATGCTTTCCAATCATTCTCTGTATAATCTACCTCCCTCAAATCATAGTTAATGTTATTTTCCCACCTCATTCATGGTCTACCAACTGGGCGTTTTCCCTCTGGTTTTCGTACAAGAAGCTTCCATGCACGTCTTTCATTCCCCATACGCGCAACATGTCCTGACCATCGCAGTCTACGAGACTTAACTGTTCTTATTATATCTGGCTTCCTATAAAGACCTTGTAGTTCATTGTTATGTAGTCTTCTCCATTCACCTGTCTGTTCCTCACTCTTTGGTACAAAAATTGTCCTAAGTACTTTATTCTCAAATACTCGTAATCTTCTTTCCTCCCTTAAAGTAAGATTCCATGTTTCGCAACAATATGATATAACTGGTAGAATAATAGTTTTATATATTTTCAGTTTAACGTTTTTTGAAATGAGTTGGGACATCAAGAGTCTCTGCAACGCATTTCCAGAATTGAGCCTATGTTTAATTTCTTTGTTCATCTCATTCCTATTTGTGATTATTGTTCCTACGTATTTGAATTCAGCCACTTCCTCGAAATTTCCCTCATTTGTCATTAGCTATCAATTTCCATTATAAAAAGTATTCATTAGATAGTTTATTTAAAATGCATTTCTGTTTAAAAAAAACTTCGTCAATTAGTTAAAATCACGTGGGCCTTTCAGGACATGTTCCATCTTCGGCAGTCATTAGTTTTTTCAAACAGAAATCCATTTTAATTAAAGAGGACAGCTGATACATCAGTTACTTATTATATTATTATTAGAAAAAGTTACTACATAACCTCAATTGTGATTTTCAATTAGTTTTACAAGTACTGATATAATTATTACAGTGGAATGGAAGGGAACAGTGCAATTTGAGAATTTGCCTTATCGGGAATCAAGTACCTGTTATCTCCCTATTGACTTGCAACAATCAGAAAAATTTAAAGTTAAAATGGAAGTTGGGATTTGGTTCGCTGAGTTGCTAGAAAAGATTGCTTCAGGTTTACATGTTGGAACATAATTGCAAAGTTTCACATGCCAAGTCTCCGCTACTGAGTGCCAAAACCTGAACTCAATTGATACGAGTAATTGTCATTTTATCACAAACTTCACGCTACACTCAAAAACACAGAAAATCACTGTAAAATATTTCATGTTCAATTACCCATCAAGTAAATAAAATTTCCCTTTCTAAACATCAATATATGCGCTGAATACAAACATGAAAATTTCCGTCACGCAATGACTGCGTAAAATAAGCGATTTCTTCACGAGTAAAATATATGGTCAGATTTTGCTGGTTTACGGAATATAAATTCATCATCATCATCAACAACAAGGATTAAGCCCAATGGCCTCTTCCGATCTCATTACACGTCGAATTGGTCCTTCCATCTCTTCAATGGTCTTCCCAACATTCTTCTCCCTTTTGGTTTATATTATAAATTCTTCTTGGTATGCGCTATTCATTCATTCGTAATACGTGCTGAAGATAAGCATTTTGATAATATTTTATTCTATCACAGAGATTAAATATATTAAGTTCTGTTCTTATATCTTCGTTTTTATATATATTTATTCTGTT
Source organism: Diploptera punctata (assembly GCA_030220185.1). Lineage (NCBI taxonomy): Eukaryota > Metazoa > Arthropoda > Insecta > Blattodea > Blaberidae > Diploptera > Diploptera punctata. The sequence continues at coordinate 1,937,353 of JASPKZ010009820.1, forward strand.
AATTAAATCAAGCATATCGCTTAGAAACAAGCATGGCAGCAGCTAGAACGAATTTTAAATTTTGGATTTCAAGTAAATCCTTACTTCAAATGGCATGAATTCGATAATTCTTAAAAAATGCCTTACTGATTTTATCTCAATATCCATCCATCCATAGTAATTATGCCCGAAGGCAGCAATGCTTGCAGCTTTACTAGGAAATTGTAGGTGTGGTAGCTTCCCGTTGCTTTCCACACCGGTGTAGGATGATGATGACGATGATAATGATAAGGATGATGATGATAATGATGGCCATATGATTTCAGGGACCGTTTGGTGAGGAAAAACCCCGATAAAAACCTCACCCAAAACTGCCCCGACCAGGGATCGAACCCAGGCCCGTTGCGTGACAAGGCAGCACGCTACCTCGAGACCACAGCGGTGGACTATCTCAATATAATATACTGAATTATATTGCGAAAATCGAAAATTGCGGCCGTTTGAGCGATTGTATATCTTCGCTTCCCTAATACATAACTGTGAGCTACATGGTCGTTATAGGAAACCAGATATAATAAAATAGTTAAATCTCGTAGACTGCGATGGGCACGAATGGGGAATGATAGAGGGGCATGAAAACGTCTTGTAGGAAAACCAGGGAGAAAACGCCCAGTAGGTAGACCAAGAATAAGGTGGAATAATAACGCTAACCATGATTTGAGGGAAGTAGATTATATAGAGGGTGATTGGAAAAAATTAGCTCAGGATAGAGATGTATGGAGAGTATATGTCCGCGCGGCCATGAACCTACGAGTTCGATAGAGCCAGTGAGTTAGTCAGTTAGTTACTTTGGTGATACAATTTTATTACACAAAGTCAATAAAAACCCAAAGCAACTATTAAAAAAGTTAGAAGAGTCAACGTGTTTCAGTAGCGACGCTGTCATTATCAATACTTAATACTGACTAAAGACAAACGAACTGAAATGCGTAAACTAAAAACCAGATAAAAATCACACTACGTCACATGACGTAATTGATTTTAATAACATTTGACACCATAGAACCAATCATCCTCTCTTTTAATTAACAAAAGAGGGCGCTGACTTGAATAGTGATCCGTCTAACGTCCAATTATTCCCTGAAATCTTGGATGTTATTCTCCCATCTCATTCTTGGTCTTATCAAGGACTTCATACTAAGTTTGTTACAAAAGGATTACGATGAGGAATAATTCTATTTATTATTTCAGAGGTATTTTTCTTTCTTTAATTTTTTTGAGCCAACTGGGCGTTTTCCATCTGGTTTTCCTGCAAGAAGCATCCAAGAACCTCTTTCATCCCCCATACGTGTCACGTGTCCTGCCCAGCACAGTCTACGAAACATAACTGTTTTCATTATATTAACAAAAAAAAGCCCTGACTGGAATAGTGCCCCGTCGTTATGCTAATGTTTTCCAATCATCCCCTGTATAATCTACTTCCCTCAAATCTTAGATAATGTTATTCTCCCACCTCATTCTTGATCTACCAACTGAGCGTTTTCCCTCTGGTTTTTCTACAAGAAGCTTCCAAGCACCTCTTTCATCCCCCATACGTGTCACATGTCCTGCCCATCACAGTCTACGATCATGTAGCTCACTATTATGTAGTTTTCTCCATTCACCTGTCTGTTCATCTCTTTTTTGATCCAAAAATGTTCCTAAGAACTTTATTCTCAAATACTCGTAATCTTCTTTCTTCCCTTAAATTAAGAGTCCATGTTTCGCATATAACTGGGAGAATAACTGTTTTATGTTATCAGTTTAACATTTTTTTGAAAGGAGTTGTAACAAGAGTCCCTGTAATGAATAATAGCATGTATTTCCAGAATTGAGCCTAAGTTTAATTTCTATGTGCATCACATTCCTATTTGTAATTATTGTTCCTAGATACTTAAAGTCAGCGATTATGGATTAAATAATAATTAAGTGAATACTGAAATATGGTGTGATATAGGCAACTTTTATAAGATTCATGATGTGTTCCATTGAGGTATTATTCAAAATTAAAATATAAAATTATGGAATATTCACCTGAAAGTTCCGTCTCCTCAACTAAACACGTTTTCATAAGTAATGCCACGAGTGATTTCCAAATTATCGATAAATTCACGACTCACGAATTGAGAAGTGAATTTATCTAGAGAATTTGGAAATCAAGAGTGGCATTTGTTAGGACTATTTAACGAATAAAATTAAGCTGTTTACTCACAAATCATTATTTAACCATAGCTATTTTAAAATATTTATATATTTAATGTAAACGGAGATGTTTGAAAACAAATGAGAAGCGATAGGTAGGCTTCATCTGCTTCTTTTGTTTATCACTGCAACCAGATCATACTATTTATTGCCAAAGGAACGCAATATTGTAAGAATGCTCTCTAGTGGAGAAAAAATGAAACATATCAAGCTGTATATTAATTCATTTCCGATGTCGTATGATGTAAATATGACAATTATATTTTTCTGGATTGTTACCTGGGAAAAAATACATTTAAGAAAGTGCAAACAGTGGTCTCTTTTTTTGGTGGTATAATCAATTGCTACAAATGTTTTTATATTAACTCCCACATGCGGCATGTGTTGACATTCATGCACTATATATACAATCTGGTAGCCGTATTTCTCATGGGCTCAGTCACTGCAAAATAATGGTCAGACCGTTCAGAATATTAAAAAGGAGGAGCTTTCTTTAATATGGCAATTATAACACAGATAAATATTTCGTGAAACACGACTCTGATTGGTTGTAAAACATAAATCATTGAAACGTGATTGGCCATTGAGTCCCATTTGGGGCATGAGTTAAATAGTCCATGAACTATATCGCATGTTAAATATTGAAAACACCCTAACAGTAAAACTAATTAAGTTAAGGAGACGGACCTTTCAGTTGAATATTCCATAATTTTATATTTTAATTTTGATATAGGCAGCCATCTCAATAAATATGTTGAATTTTGAGAATTATTGGTTAGTACAGATGATGGAACATGAGACATTACATTTTTACATATAGATATGAAAATAAGAACTTACGACTCATTGAAGTTGACATTAGAAAGCAAAACAGCATCGAATATAAGTTGGTGGAGAATTACTCATTCTCCGTGTTGGTATGTAGACAACTGATGTCGGAGAATTTCCGATGTGTATCCCGAATAGAACTCTTGCTTCATATCCACCCCAACCCTTAGCCAAGGCGTTGGTCCTCTGCCAAATGACTTTCTAGGGCATTCGGTCTCCCTTCATGTTATTTTTTACCCTAGTTCCGTTCTGCCATGTTGGTTTTTTGTTAGTCATCCCCCCGGGAAGGATATCGACCTACTGCGTTTTATCAGGATCAAAATAAGAGCTAGTGTTTCTGACAACGAATAATACACAACATGCCATGAGCTTACCAAACACAACAGCAAATACTTTGTACGTTTTAAAATATATTTAAGTATTTTATTTAACGGCGATCACGACTGCAAGTAAATATCAATAAAACTAAATATATGGTCACACGTAGAAATACAATATTATATGGAAATGGACAGCAAGTGACAAATGAGGGAAATTTTGAGGAAGTGGCTGAATTCAAATACCTAGGAACAATAATCACAAATAGGAATGAGATGCACAAAGAAATTAAACATAGGCTCAATTCTGGAAATGCGTGCTATTATGCATTACAGAGACTTTTGATGTCCCAACTCCTTTCAAAAAACGTTAAGCTGAAAATATATAAAACTATTATTCTATCAGTTATATTATATGGATGCGAAACATGGACTCTTACTTTAAGGGGAAAATGAGATTACGAGTATTTGAGAATAAAGTTGTTAGGAAAATGTTTGGACCAAAGAGAGATAAACAAACAGGTGAATGGAGAAGACTGCATAACAGTGAATTGCGTAGTCTTTATAGGAAGCCAGATATAATGAGAACAGTTAAGTCTCGTAGACTGCGATGGGCAGGACATGTGGCACGAATGGGGAATGAAATACGTGCATGGAAGCTTCTTGTAGGAAAGCCAGAGGGAAAACGCCCATTTGGTAGACCAAGAATGGGGTGGGAGAATAACTAACTATGATTTGAGGGAAGTATATCTTCTTCTTCTTCACTTCACGGGTTAGGCAAAAGTTGCCTGTTCCGCCTCACAGTTGTTCTGTCCATCTTTTCACTGGCCTTCCTAAATTCCTTGAACCTCTTGGCTTGTAGTTGAATGCTGCTCTTGGTAATCTTGTTACATTCATTCTTTCCACATGTGTAAACCATTTCTCTCTATATTCTCTGATTTTCTCATTCAATGGATACATATTTAACTATGTTCTTATATCTTCATTCTTTATCCGATCCAATCTTGTGCAGCCTTTTGTTCTTCTAAGGAAGTTCATTTCTTCATTTCTGCGCTTTGTATTCTACTTTGCAATTTTTTGGTCATTACCCAAGTTTCGCTCCCATAAAGTAATGCAGGAGCTGCCAATGTTTTATAAAACATCAATCTACTATCTCTTCTTGTTTTATTCTTTAATGCTCTATGTACTGTATAGATCCGCATATCATTTGATATTTTGACAGGTTCATATTTAGGTCTCTTTCGGTTTTTGTGTTTATAGTAGAATTACAACCCAAAGGGAAGTAGATTATACAGGGAATGATTGAATAGCATTCGCTCAGGATAAGGATGTATGAAGAGCTTATGTCCGCGCGGCCAAGAACCTACGAGTTCGATAGTGCTAGAGAGTAAGTAAGTAAAGAGCACCCAAAGATTTAAAGTCCCTCCTTGGATTTTTCCGACCAAAAAAAATCAATCGACCTCGGGCGGGTTTGAACCCGCGACCCTCGGAACCAGAGGCAAAGAGCATAATCGCTAGTCCATCGCGGCCGACAGTTAAACCCTATACTATTTGAATATTGAGTATTGAGTATTGAGAAATACCAGACGATTTTTATGCAACAGATGCAAAAATCAATCGAGATTGGACCGGACCAAACAACAAGATACGCAGTGCAATAATAAGACTGGCAGTGCAAGGATATCACCACAAACTCTGCAAAAATTCAAACTATCATGATCTGTCAAGTGACTGCGTGTGTAAGCTCTATGATAAACCGTGTGAAAGATATAATTTCAGTGTCTATTTAAAGAGAACACAATCGTTGCTGGTATACAGCAGATACATAAACTAATGCACTTTTGTGCGCACTTTTCCAATTTATTATTATTATTATTATTATTATTATTACTATTATTATTATTATTATTAATATTATTACTATTATTATTATTATTACTACTATTATAACTATTATTATTATTATTATTATTAATAATAATATTGAGTATTGCCTTGAATAATACATACTCTCGTAATATAAGGACCTAAGACGTTTGCTTGTGAAACTAGGCCTGTTATCTTGCAGGTGGCCGCTGAAGTCATCGACCTACTGCCACCCTCTTGTATATATCCTCCTCCTCACAAATTAGAAGAGATCGCTTGATGGACCGTCTTATCGTTATAACACTCAACAAAAAATCTAAGTAGAGCAAAGCACTTTCTTTTAAGAACAGATGCACCACTTTTTATGACTGTTTTTAAGCTGCATTTCCGTTTTTATTCAACAGCTACTCTTAAACCTTAAATGCTGTGGTTTATTTCTACTAAACAATGTTGTTTCTAAACTGTTGGTTTGCGTTTCCATTAATTGCTACTATTTCTTTAACCAACAAAAAACTGTTATTTTTAAGTGGAAGATAACTGGACAATTGCTGTTATATCTAATTGATAAAATAAATTTGTAATATGTAATAGATAAAACTAACATCACTGTAAATGATTAATAAAACTGATTGTAAAGTGATATAATTTTAAGAAGCTCCTATTTGACCATGGATTGTTAGGATCATCTTCTTCTTCATCAACAGCATCATCATCACCACCATCCTCATCAACATTATTATTATTATTATTAATTATTATTATTACTATTATTATTACTATTATTATTACTATTACTATTATTATTATTATTACTACTATTATTATTATTATTACTTCTATTATTATTATTACTTCTATTATTATTATGTTTATTACTTCTATTATTATTATTATTATTATTATTTTTATTACTTCTATTATTATTATTATTATTACTATTATTATTACTTATATTATTATTATTATTACTATTATTATTATTACTATTATTATTATTATTACTATTATTATTATTATGACTATTATTATTATTACTACTTCTATTATTATTATTATTATTATTATTATTATTATTATTATTATTATTATTATTATTATTATATTATTATTATTATTATTATTATTATTATTATTATTATTATTATTATTTGTGATGGAAGCAGGAAATGGAAATAAGATCAAAGATAAATTCAGGAAAAAATGTAATATCTGCCCTGAATGGAGTATTATGGGATAAAGATATTAAAAAAGAAACTAAAGTTAAAATTTTTAAAACAATAGTTAGAAGTATTATGACTTAAGGTTCAGAGGTTTGGACTATAAATTATCAGATAAAAAAAGAAAATTAACGGTAGCAGAAATGGACTATTGGAGAAGATCTGCTAGGATATCAAGGAGGGAGAAAATTAGAAATGAAATTATAAAAGTGAACATGAATGTGCAAACTCAATTTTCGTATTTATCCAAGAAAATCAACTAAAATGGTACGGCGAAGGAGGATGAAAGATTACCATAAAATATTGGAATGGACACCATCAGGAACCAAATCTCACGTGGATCCAAGGGATATGAGAAACTTTGAAGGACTGGGAAATATAGGAAGAAATGTGTTGTAATAGAGACGAATGGAGAAAAATTATAGAGCGAAATTGAAGACAAATCATTGGTGCCGGAAAAATGTATGAACATTGTTAAAACCGGAAATATATATAGACAAGATAAGAAAAATAAATGCCTGGACGTGGTTTGTACCCGGACCTCTGAGTTAATATCTCAGTACGCTACCACTTACGCTACCAGGCGAATCCAGAACAAACATTTATTTTTCTTATATATATTCTCTATTATTACCAGATGTAGCGGTAACTCGGTCTCCACTGCCACCTAGTAGCTACTATATCAAGTAAGCAAATTAAAGAGAATATTTTTACTTTATAGCAGTGACACTTTTTCGATGTATTATATACACATACAGGATGTAACTGGACCTCACCTACAAATGATAGGGATGATAGGCCATGCAGAGAGGATCTTTTTTTTTTTTTGTGAAGGAACATATAGTCACAAACACGTCGTTTATGAGTTATGCGCAGATGAAGGTGTTCTCCCGTAAGGGTCGAACAATTGTACACATATAATTTTAATGAAAAAAGGCACGTTTTAACAAAAGTGTTCAAACAGTCGACCCTGTGCCTCATTGCATGATATTGACGATATCAATATCGTACCAGTCGTATTATATGGATGTGAAGCGTGGACTCTTACTTTAAGGGAAGAAAGAAGATTAGGAGTATTTAAGAATACAGTTGTTAGGAAAATTTTTGGACCATAGAGAGATGAACAAATAGTTGAATAGAGAAGACTACATAAAATTATCTATATTGTTCTTGTAAGCCCATATTTCCCTTAACAGAGATTTAGGCACTCTCCCCCTACAGGGAAGAATTTGAACCATACTAATTTAGTTACATTTGTTTTCGTATAGATGTCATTTGATTGGTCCGTGGTCAGCGTTCCGCCTCATACTGACATCTAGGAAACCAAGATAGTACTAGGACGGGAAAATTCGGTAAATTTTGCTTAGAGGCCTTTTCATTCAGGCTTAAGGATCTTTTACGAGCCTGAAAATCTTCAGACTCGGGACCCACGGCTTAAAGTCCCTCGCGGAGGACTTGCTCCTTGGATTTTTGCATCCCAAATAAAATCCATCGACCCCGGCCTGGTTTGAACCCGCGACCCTTGGGACCAGAGGCAAGGAGCATAACCACTAGTCCACCGCGGCCGATTAATGATCTATATAGAAAGGCAGATATTATAAGAGCATTTAAGTCTCGTAGACTGCGATGGGCAGGGCAAGTGGCACGAATTGGAAATTAAAGAAGGGCATTGAAGCTTCTTGTAGGTAAAAGCAGAGGAAAAACACTCAGTTGGTGGACCAAGAATGAGGAGGGAGAATAATTTTAACCACGATGTGAGGAACGTAGATTGTACAGGGAATGAAAATATTGGAAAAACATTAGCTGAGAATAGGGATGTATTGAGAGCTTATGTCCACGCGGACATGGACCTATGGTTTCGATAGTGCCAGTGAGTTAGTTGTTATTCTAAACGTTTATAAGCAAGAATAAAACTTTCCCAAGAAATTTGAAGCAAACCGGAACCTTTATAGATATTATAATAATTACACATATAGTATAGGAACATAGCTATAATTCGTTTTTGTAGCAATACTGGGGGAAAAAGAATATAATTTGTAATTCCATCCCAATCTAATAGTCCGTACTGGTTTATCAAATGAACCAGACCTAAGTAAAAATACATTTTTTTCTTGGAGGTCCGGTATATTGGTAAAAAAGGTAATCGGGTAACAAGCAGAATGAGAAGAAGATAGCGAAGAAGCAGGTGAAAAATATGAAGTGAAAAAAAAAAGCTACATTTTAAAAAATGTATTATTCCCTGATTATTTAAAAACGTGTTATTTCTTACGTATTGCTTTAATAAGCGGCTAATTCATTTAGGGGTCGGGATAGAACAAGTTAGGATCTTGAGAAATTAATTTAATTTAAACTAATTGAGATTGTAACATCAATTTACAGGTTCCCAACATTGTTTTGTTTTATGTTCTTGGGATCTACTTAACCCTCTAAAAATGGAGCAAACATAGTGAATGGATATTTTAAATGCAAATTGACAGTATTGAGTAAATAGGGGAGTAAACTCTAATTTAATTATAATAATAGGGGAAAAAGGGTTCCAGTTTTTAGAGTACTAAAGCGTTTTTTAATTGATTGATATATTGTTTATTACATGGACGCATGCCTGCAATTATGCAATACTGACCACACACATTGCTACACTCGACAAAAAAACTGACCGAGCCCATGTTACTGTAAACATGATTATTCCAGGAGTGTGCTTATCTTGAATTCGATATCACGCCATGTAACCTGCATGTTGATTTTATAAATCGTTCCCCATTTACATTAGTTACAGTTCAAATGTGTAGTTGCTTTATTAGGCTATCTTAAACATAGGGTAACTTACATTAACTGCACCTGCAACGCTCTATATACATTCCGAAGAAATTAAGTTATTGATATGGTACCCATGAAACTATATTTTTAGAAATACAAATCTTCGTTGATCTTAACTTTTAGGCACCGAAAATGACCATCACAAATATATAGCCTATATATATATATATATTATAAATATATAGGCCTATATATATATATATATATATATATATATATATATATACACACACAGGGTGAAACAGGACCTCACCGACAAAATGATAGGGATGATAGGCCATGCAGACAGGATCATTTTTTGTGAAGGAACATATAATCGCAAACACGTCGTTTATGAGTTATGCGCAGATAAAGGTGTTCACCCGTAAGGGTCGGAATTGAATACAAACAATTGTACACATATCACTGTATTGAAAAATACATGTTTTTACAATAAGTGTTTTGGCGACGTCAAAAAGAATCCTGCCATGCTCGGCCGTACTGGCCGATCGTTCCTGCGAGGATAATAGTTTTATATATTTTCAGTTTAACGTTTTTTTTAAAGCAGTTGGGACGTCAAGAGTCTCTGTAATCCATAATAGCAGGCATTTCCAGAATTGAGCCTATGTTTCATTTCTTTGTGCATCACATTCCTATTTGTGATTATTGTTCTTAGGTATTTGAATTCAGCCACTTCCTCAATATTTCCCTGATTTATCATTAGCTGTCCACTTCCATTATATAATGTATTTGTATGTGTGACCCTATATTTAGTTTTATTGAAGCTTTCTTCCAGTCTCAATTTCTTAGTGTTACTCAATAGAGTGTGCTTGTTGGCCCTTCGTACCTCCTCGCTATCACCGAATAGTACTACATCATCATTAGTTTATGCCCTGAATATCCATCGACATTATAAATAACAATCAATTCATATAATATAATTGAAAATTATTTATATTGCTATATTTCATGAGTCAACCGCTGTGGTCTCGCGGTATCGTACTGCCTTGTCACGCAGCGGTCCCGGGTTTGATTCCCGATCGGGACAATCTCTTGGGTGAGGTTTTTTCGGGGTTTTTCCTCACCTGTAAGACAAATGTCAGGAAGCTTAGGGTCAAACAGTCCCCGAAAATCATCGGGCCATCATTATCATCCTTATCATCATCCTTCATCGGTGTGGAAATCAACGGGAAGCTACCACACCTATGATTCCCTAGTAAAGCTACAAAGCAGTGAAAGACCTGCCCTTGGGCAGAATTACTATGGATGGATGGATGGATATTTCATGACGTGTGGGACGAATGAGGAATGAAAGAGGGGCATGGAAACTTCTTGTGTAAAAACCAGAGAGTAATTTCTCAGCAAGTAGGCAAAGAATGAGGTGGAATAATAACATTAACTACAGAGAGGATGTTTGTAAAACATTAGCTCAGGTTAGGGATGTATGGAAGTATGTCCGCGAGGCCACAAACCTCCGGGTTTGTTAATGCCACTGAGTTAGTTTAATGTTCTTGGGAGGTCTACGGTCATGAATGTTATGATTTATGTAATTCAGCCACCGCTAACTTCATTATGTCAGGAAATTTTCAAGTCCGGTCATCAAAATCTACTCCGGTAACTTAAAACTTAATGTTTTATAAAATTAATTAATTTCAGAATTCATCTTCACTTATAACTCCTTGTTACAAGATCCAATGAAAATAATTAAGTGAAGATTATTAATGGGGAACGTAATTTGTGCTCATGCCCATAGCGACTAGATAATGGAGGGAATCTTAACAAGAAACAAGAATGTATAATGGCTTCATCCATTCAATTAACTCATCAACTTTATTTTCATGTCGATGTTACACTTATTACTTAAACACATATGTAATCATCATCATCATCATCAACAGCAGCAGTTCATGGATTAAACCTCATAGGTCTTGTTCTAACCTCATTCTTTAATACAGTTGAGCCTATCTTGTCTTCGGTCTTCCAATGTATATGGCATGATAAGAAAAAATAAATGTCTGGACGGGATTCGAACCCGAAACTCTGGATCGGTACCCCAGCGTGTTATCCATTACACCACCACGCGAATCCAATTCAAACACTTATTTTTCTTATATAGATAGATCCATCCATAGTAATTCTGCCCGATGGCAGGTCCTTCACTACAATCATAGCATTTTAATGCTATGCTTGCAGCTTTACTAGGGAATTGTAGGTGTGTGTGTGTATATATATTTATTTATTTATTTTTATTTTTATTCTTCATTATTACTAGATGTCGCGAGAACTCTGTCTTCACTGCCAGCTAGTAGCTGACTGTAACAAGTAAGCAAATCAAAAGAATATTTTTACCTTATAGCAGTGACGTTTTATCGATGTTATAATTAATTTTTTGACATTGAGCAATGCAAGCTTAATATGACATGATAAGAAAAAAAAAAATATATATATATATATATATATATATATTAAAATAAGTGTTGTGTTATCCAATACACCACCAGGCGAATCGAATTCAATCACTTATTTTAATATATATATATATATATATATATATATATATATATATATATATATAAGAAAAATAAGTGTTTGAATTGGATTCGCCTGGTGGTGTAATGGATAACACGCTGGGGTACCGACCCAGAGTTCCGGGTTCGAATCCCGTCCAGTCATTTATTTTTCGTATCATGTCATATTAAGCTTGCATTGCTCAATGTCAAAAATGTAATTAAAACATATATATATATATATATATATATATATATATACATGTTATAATTAAATTTTTGACATTGAGCAATGCAAGCTTAATATGAGATGATACGAAATATTCTCTTTAATTTGCTTACTTGTGATAGGAGCTACTAGATGGCAGTGGAGACCGAGTTCACGCTACATCTCGCAATAATAAGAGAGTATGTATATAAGAAAAATTAATGTTTGTACTAGCTCGATAGCGTAATCGGTAGCGCACTGGGGTATCAATCCAGAGGCCCGGCTTCAAGTCCCGTCCGAGCATTTATTTTTCTTATCATGTAATATGTATATTACTCTTACATGCATTTAAATTCCATGGCTGTGGTTTAGGAGTAACTTCGTTGCCTCTAACGCAGGGGAACGGTTCGAGTCCCCATCATTATCATCATCAACTTAAGCAGCAAGCATTACAGCCCGATTCGAGCGATCGGCTTCCCTCAGAATCCTCTTCCAGGCTTCTCTGTCTCTAGCAACAAGCTCTCCAGACGCTACTATCTGAGGACATAAGCTCTCCATACGTCCCTATTCTGAACTACTGTTTTACAATCAACAGATGTACAATCTACTTCCCTCACATCATGGTTAACGTTATTTTCCTATTCATTCTTGCTTTGCAAATGGGCTTTATCCTCTGGTTTTCCTACAAGATGCTTCCATGCCCCTCTTTCATTCCCATTCGTTTCACGTGTCCTGCCAACGCAGTCTACGAGTCTTGACTATTTTTATTATATCTGGTTTCCTATAAAGATCATGTAGCTCACTGTTATGTAGTTTTCTCCATTCGCCTGTCTGTTCATATCTCTTTCGTCCAAAAGTTTCCTAAGAACTTTATTGTCAAATATTTAAATAATTTCTCCTCCCTTACATAAGAGTTCATGTTTCGCATCCGTATAATATAACTGGGAAAATAACAGTTTTAGCTACCCGTGCCGGCACCGTATTTCACCTCCTCCCTTCTCTTCATTATTACACATCATACAACATACTTTACATTATACAAACATAAACACACACTCATCCTACACTCCTCTATGTACACAACACAAGAATACATCTGTGTAAAGTGGTCTGCCGAAGTGGTGTATAAATTTAAAACAGACCACATTAACGCCATCTATCTGCCCAGCACAGAGCCTAAAGAACGTAAAAGTGCAGTTGTTGGCATTATAACACACACATATTTTCAATAGTAGGCTTACATAGTACTGTAAAATTCCTTTACATTTCATAGCATTTTTGTATAATCGTAAAGTAGCATACTCAAATGAAACATATAATGAAATATGTTTTACTGACTATTTAACTCATGCCCCAAATGGGAGTCAATGACCAATCAATTTCAATGATTTTTTATTTACAACCAATCACAGTCGTTTTTCACCTCGATTTTATCAGTTTAATTTTATCACTGTAAAATCAAGTACACCTTTTTAACATTCTGAAAGGTCATGCCATTAAATTGCAGCGACCTCGCGTTGCTACCAGATTGTATGTATATAGTGCACGAATGTAACCTTATCGTGGTTGAGGGAGATAATATAAAAAACATTTGTAGCAATTGATTATACCACAAAAAATAAACCACTGTTTGCACTTTCTTAAACGAATTATTATCCAGGAAATAATGTTCCAGAAAAATATAATTGACATACTTACATCATAGGACATCAGAAATTAATTAATACCTATAATGTTGGTTATAAATTTCTCCACTAGGGTGCATTCTTGCAATATTGTGATCATTTGGTAACAAATCATATGATTTGGTTGCCGTAATGAACAAAAGAAGCAAATGAAGCGTACCAATTGTTTCTCATTTGTTTTCAAACATCGCCGTTTACATTAAATACCGGTATATAAATATTTTAAAATAACTACATTTAAATAATGAGTTGTGAGTAAACAGCTTAATTTTATTCGTTAAATAGTCCTAACAAATGCCAATCTTGATTTTCAAATTATCTAGATGAATTCACTCCTCACTTCGTGAGTCATGAATTTATCGATAATTTGGAAATCACTCGTGGCGTTAGGCCTACTTATGATAAAATTACTAATATGCTTAAACGTGGCGCTATTAATGTAAACGTTACAAGAATTTTAATATTTGTTGATATAATATAGCATGAATATGTTGGTAGTATGTTTAATTAGATTCATGCTAATGAGCCACTGTGATTGTTTTTGTGTAGATTAAGGGCGGAACATGGTTGGCAGCCTGACGACACCTGATGGAACACCTGCGCCTGTACAACACATTGTGCACAGCCATCTCCTTCCCTGGGTTTACATACGCTGCCCTGCCGGTTCATTGTTGTTCTGTCCTCAACAATGCCCCAGTTTCAACAGTCACATTCCTCAAATAATTTTAATTCATACAGTATCTCATTCAGTACTTTCCAATTTTACAAAAATGTCAAAAACTGGAACATCAATAGTTTTAATATCCTACCACCCCAAGGGTTTCCTCAGATCTATCGAGTTTTTAAAGTATTCATTCACTAACCAGTTAAATAAAGTCAAGTTTTAAATATAGATACATCATCGGTTGATTAATGTCTTTGACATCGTCCGATTCCTAATAGCCAATTTTGTCGGTCCATACAATCTCCTGGTTGTAGATGTTTCTCCTCGTAAATATAATCCCTGGCTCCAAGAGGTTTTAGGTCTTCCTCTGCCTCGTCTTCCCTCAGATTTCCATTTCAAAACAGATTTTGGTAGCCCATCCTCTTCCATTCGCTGGACATGTCCGTACCATCTTAATTGCTGAGTTTTAATATAATCTAAAATAGTGTCTTCAATCTAAATTTTCTCCCTTATAACTAAGTTCCTATTTTTTTTCTCTTCTTGAAATTATTGCCGCCCTTCGTATAAAATCAATTTCCGTTGCCAAAAGATAGTTATTTGTTTTTGTTGTTAATGATCAAAGTTCTACTCCATAAGTAATGATGCTTTTAACAATTGTAGGATATATATTAATTTTATTTTTATTACTTATGTTTTTATCCCACAATATTCCATTGAGGTAAGCAATTGTAAATTTTCCTTTATTACTTCTATTTCTTATTTCCTCTTCATAACTTCCATTTTTATTTATTTCATCATCATCATGAACAAATTCGTTTTAGGCCATGTGGCCTGTACGGAAAACCTAGCGAAGATGGTCTTGATCTTTCCACCGATGTTTTGGTCTTCCTTGGTCCCTATGTCCAGTTTAATTCCTAAATATGTGATCTCACTATAAGATTGTATTGTTTCTCCAGTCTCCAAAATTAAATTTTGTTCTGGTTCACCAATTGATAAATATTTTGTTTTCTTCATATTCAAAATTAATCTCATCTTTTATGTTCTTATATTAATTTTCTAGTCATATATTCTGAATCTTCATAATCTTGTGCAATTAACAATTGATCATCTGAAGTTTTAAATATTATAACCTTAAAATGACATTACTGAAGACTATTGCAAATATATATTTTTAATAAAGATCATAATAGCCGAAGACATTGATGATCTAAGTCGTATAGACTTAGTAAGAAAACTTCAAAAAGGTACGAGAAGTTTGGAATAAACACGAATATGGGAAAGTGTGAGTATTCGGTAGTGGTGGATGATAAAATTGAGATTTTACCTGTAGAAGGTAAAAAATTGAAGATGTTAAATCAGTAAAATATCTTAGTGTTATTTTAAATAAACAAGGTAATGAAAGAGGTGCATGGAAACTTCTTGCAGAAAACCAGAGGAAAAACGTCCAGTTGATAGACCAGTAATGAGGTGGGAGAATAACATTAACCATGTTTTGAGGTAAGCAGATTATACAGGGGATGATTGGAAAACTTTAACTCATGATAGGGAAGTATGGAGAGCTTATGTCCGCGCGGCCATGAACCTACGGGTTCGATAGTGCTAGTGAGTTTGTTCATTAGTTATAGTAGTGTGAGATTATAACGAGAATAGGCCTAAATAAAGGAAGGGCAATGACAAGGATACTGAATTCAATTTTATGGCCTAAGAACAAGAATTAAAAAATAGAGGATACCCAGCTTTTTAGTTCAAAGTGTTTTTTTAATGGGTATGAGTAGCACAAATAAAAAGAACCTCTTGAGCAGTGAAATGGATTTCTTGAGACGGGGTTCACGTAAAACGCGTCTAGATAAAATACGAAATAATACGATAAGAGAATGAATGAATATGGAGAAAGATATATGTGATAATGTTCAGAAGAGACTGTGCGTTTGGTCATGTCAATAAAATGAAGGAAGAAAGACTCCATAATAAGTTCCTAAGGTGGATATTACCATCTCAGAGAATATATATCTTCTTCTTCTTCCTTTCCAGGACTAGGTCAATCCGACCTGTTCTGGTCTCAAGTCCATCGTTTCCTTGGCCGTCCCAAAGATATTTTTCCATGTGGTTTGTAGGTGTTGATCTTTTTGGGTAATCTTGCAAACGAATATATATATATATATATATAATATATATATATATATAATCTTAATATATAAAAATTTCGTGTCATGTTGTTTATCCGCGATGGAATCCTAAACTATTGAACCGATTATAATAAAATTTTGCAAACTGTGTGGAGTTTGATCCAACTTGAGACTTAGGGTAATTTATAACTAAATTTATAGTCGCATTATTTTTTATTGCAAATTATTTGCTTATTATTTAACAAAGAGTTATAATAATCTGCGAGTTCCATACGATTCTAACATATGGCGGTGTAATTATCTGTGAGTTCCATACGATTCTAACAGATGGCGGTGTAAGGTAATTTGGTAAGGTAATTTGTTTATTATTTAACAAAGAGAGATCCAGATGGCTGTGCTTTTTGTTGCAACCGCGAATTTTAATTGAATTACAAATATTGATTATTTCATAATTGAAGTGTGTTCAGAGTTTATTTTATTTTCAATATTATTAATTTCGTGTGTGAGTATTAGTTTTAAGTAATCTGGCTGAAAGACAGCAACTTAATTTAAATGTTTAATGTATACCTTAGCCACAGTAACGCGTGGCCGGGACTTTTAGTATATATATGCTGTTGATGACGTTAACGAGGCAAGGATGACGATGAACTTACAGAATAGAGAAAAATGTCGATTGGACGGAGAGACGGCGACAGCTGCAAGAATCAGCAATGAAGAATAAGAAAAAATAAGAATGCGTAAATATCATATAACTCCTAATAGAGATCACTTAGGCATGCTTTTTAAAAATATTATTTATATAGCTTAAAATAAATGGAACTAATTACAAGTTATGGAATGGACAAACATGCATTTCATTATTATGAACATATTATCATATACATTTACAAAAGAGAGGTGTTTTCAGATTTATGGATAAACACGATGAAAGCACAAATGTTACCAACATGGAAATTAGCAGATATTCAAACCATGTCGTCCGTCAGATGACGTTATACAACCAAATGTTTAATGTACTCGTGATTTTTATCAACCTCATTGTAATTAAATGCTTGTTAAAATTAATGTCTGTGTACTTTCATCAAATGTAAATTATATCACCATGGCACAATTATCTAATAAAACTTACTTCAACCGAATTGTTTGAAGCAATGTTATTTGCCGATGATCAAGTAGTGATTTCCTGTTCAGAACATGATCTACAAATAAGTATTTTTTTTGGAAAAAGTTTATTTGAATTACAATTTAAAAATTTCAAAGAATATAACTAAAATTTTAGCATTTCAAGGACATGATACTTTAGGGGCAAAAATAGTAATTGACGATAAAATTTTAGAGCGAGTGAATAGTTTGAAATATCTAGGTTTCAATTTATAATATGTTAAAATTGAAGATATTAATGATAAAATAAATACATTTAATCTAATGTGTGGCACTATTAAAATATCCTTAAAACACAAGAAAAAATGAAATTTTGTAACGTAATGTCTGTTCCTGTACTGATGTATGGATCAGAATGTTTGACGATCACTAAAAGATAAGAACATATATTGGAAGCAGTTGAGATGAGATTTTTAAGAAATATAGCAGGATATACTCTGCTGGATAAGAAAAGAAATGTATTGTATTGTATTGTAAGCCTATGTTTCCCCTTTACAGAGATTTAGGCACTCTCCCCATAGAAGGAAGAATTTGAACCATATTAATTTAGTTACACTTGTTTTCGTACAGATGTAATTTTTGAGTGGTCCGTGGTCAGCGTTCCGCCTCATACTAACATCTAGGAAACTAAGGTAGTACTAGGACGGGAAAATTCGGTAAATTTTGCTTAGAGGCCTTTTCATTCAGGCTTAAGGATTTTTTACGAGCCTGAAAATCTTCAGACTCGGGACCTACAGCTTAAAGTCCCTCCCGGAGGACTTACTCCTTGGATTTTTCCGTCCTAAAAAATCCATCGACCCCGGCCGGGTTTGAACCCGCGACCCTCGGGACCAGAGGCAAGGAGCATAACCACTAGTCCACCGCGGCCGACAAAAAAGAAATGAAGATACAAGAAAGGAACTAAATATTTTCAAACTTACAGATCCAATAATTAAATATAGGAACATCTGAAAAGAACATGTAGATAGAATGTCAGAGTAAAGATTTCCAAAATTATTGCTAAATTATAAACTATGCGGAAGGAGAAATGTTGGACGCCCACACAGAAGATGGTCTGAACAATTTTAACAATTCTAGCTTTCATGAAACCGGAACGAGCCAACAGGCTTAATGATGAAGAGAAAGGAGAACTTAGTTTAACCACGATATTTTATCATCATCATAAACAAATTCGTTTTAGGCCATGTGGCCTGTACGGTAAACCTAGCGAAGATGGTCTTGATCTTTCCACCGATGTTTTGGTCTTCCTTGGTCCCTATGTCCAGTTGGGGTACATTGGAATGCCAATTTTGGAAGTCTATTTCTTGCCATTCTCCTCAGATGATTTTTTCATTCTTGTTGGTATCTTTGTATATCTTCATTTAAACTTGTTACTCCACGTTTTCCTCTGATAATAGTGTTCCTTTGGTGATCCAGTCTATTAACTCCTAACAATGATCGTAAGAAGCGCATTTGGCTTACTTGAAGTTTATGAGAGTTTCTTTTATTTAAAATCCAAATTTCACTTCCGTATTTTAGAGCAGCTTTTGATGTGATGTTATGTAATCTTAGTTTTGTCTCTGTCCTCATCTGTTTGCCAAAATGTCTTCGTATTACCCCATTCATTTTATTATATTTTTGTAATTTTGAATCAATGTCACTCTTATACTCTGCAAATACACTTCCTAATTAAGAGAAATCTGACACTTGTTCTATAATTTTTCCATCAATCTCAATTTTCACCCGTTGTATGTTTTTTTCACACATTTTCATATTATATTTGCTGGCAATTTTGAATATTTGATACACTGCTATTTGTAAGCTATCTTCGGAATCTGATAATATTATTTGATCATCAGCATAGAATACTGTTTGAATTATTTTATTCCTAGTTATTGAAATTCCACTATTTACTGTTTCTTTCCATTCTTGCACTATTCTGTTAATTATATATATATATATATATATATATATATATATATATATATATTAAATATATATTAAATTATTAAATAATATATTATATTTTATTTTATTTATGGTATTACTACCTTATATAAGATATGAGCAAATAAATTGGTATGAGCATGTAGGCCTACGACGAATGGAAAAAAGAAAGGTTACCAAGAAACACTGGAATGCTGTCCACCTGGAAGAAGAAAGAAAATAAGACCTCGAAACTCATGGATATAAGAAGTAAGAACTGGAATAAGATCAAGAGAACCGGAGGACATAGAGTGGATGAACAGGAAAGAGTGGCACAGCCATGAATATACGTGTTCGATAGTGGCAGTGAGTTAGTTACAACATTTCTTTCCCTAAATGTATTATTCTCTTGCGTTGTCAATTTCTGGAAAATAAAGAAATGAGGAGTTTAGAGCAAAACTGGACCCAAGTCAAAAAATTGAAATCTAGATATATGTGAATTTGGGTTCAAATATCATTAGGTCTAATACTTCAGAGCAGTGATGACAAGTATTGTATTTGTTCTTTTTCATAAGTAATGCCACGAGTGATTTCCAAATTATCGATAAATGGAATTTATCTAGAGAATTTGGAAATCAAGAGTAGCATTTGTTAGGACTATTTAACGAATAAAATTAAGCTGTTTACTCACAAATCATTATTTAAATATAGTTATTTTAAAATATTTATATATTTAATGTAAACGGCGATGTTTGAAAACAATTGAGAAACGATTGGCACGCTTCATTTGCTTCTTTTGTTCGTCACTGCAACCAGATCATATTATTTATTGCCAAAGGAACGCAATATTGTAAGAATGCACTCTAGTGGAGAAAAAAACGAAACACATCAAACTGTATATTAATTCATTTCTGATGTCGTATGATGTAAATAAGACAATTATATTTTTCTGGATTGTTACCTGGGAAAAAATACATTTAAGAAAGTGCAAACAGTGGTTTCTTTTTTTGGTGGTATAATCAATTGCTACAAATGTTTTTATATTAACTCCCGCATGCAGTATGTGTTGACATTCATGCACTATATATATACAATCTGGTAGCCGTATTTCTTAGAGAGTCAGTCACTGCAAAATGACGCTATGACCTATTCCGAATGTTAAAAAGGAGGTACTTTCTTTATTATGTTAAACTTTAGTTGGTAAATTTCTGGCGAAACACGATTGTGATTGGTTGTAAATCAAAAATCATTGCAACGTAATTGGTCATTGACTCCCGTTTGGGGCATGAGTTAAATAGTCATTGTAATAAAATATATTTACTTCTTAATCTGCAATTAAATGTATTATTTTAATACTGTATTACACATTTTAAATAAAGCCCAAATCACCAAACTAAAAAGATAAAATTTTCAACGCGTTTCGAGAGCGACGCTATCTTTATCTATATTGAATCAATAACTAGTCTTGATAATGAATCAATAGCTTCGCCATCGAAACGCGTTAGACTACTTTAGCATTTTGGTTTGGTGATTTGGGTTTTATTGATAACTAACTAACTCACTGGCTCTGTTGAACCCGTAGGTTCATGGCCGCGCAAAATAAGCTCTCCATACATCCCTATCATGAGCTAATGTTTTCCAATCATATCCTGTATAATTTACTTCCCTGAAATTATGGATAATGTTCTTCTCCCACCTCATTCTTGTCTACGAACTGGGCGTTTTCCCTCTGGTTTTCCTATCAGAAGTTTCCATGCACCACTTTCATCCCCCATACGTGCTACATGTCCTGACCATCGCACTCGACGAGACTTAACTGTTCTTATTATATCTGGCATCCTATACATATCATGTAGCTCACTATTTTATATATATATATATATATATATATATATATATATTTTTTTTTTTTACCTGCCTGCTCATATCTTTTTGGATAACGCAAAAACCTTCCTAAAAACTTTATTCTTAAATACTCATAATCTTCTTTCCTCCCTTAAAGTAAGAGTCCATGTTTCGTATCCATATAACATAACTGACAGAATAACTGTTTTATATATTTTCAGATTAACATTTTTTTAAAGGAGCTGGGAAGACAAGAGTTCCTCTAATGCATATTAATAGCACGCATTTTCAGAATTGACCCTATGTTTAATTTCTTTGTGCATTGATAATGTGCAATAAAATGTTATCGCGAGAAGATCCTATTTATTGATATAGAATTACTTTAATTTTATATAAGTTTTTCTTAAAAGAGTAAAATAGGACTTGGTACACTTTTGCTCTGAACCCCTCGAATGTGATTCCACTATAACTGTGACCGTTCATTATACTTTTATATAGAGAGGGTTTGTATCCCATTTATAGAGGGAAAAAAAACTCTCTTTTAATTAAAATAATTCGATCAATGAATCATAAATTAATGTTATAAAAAATTGGTTAAACATTTTGAGTGGACGGAGTATAATTATAAAAGCGAATATTGCAGGATATATTTCCCAGCCCTGATGTCCTAGATTTTAGCGTGGGTTGCTACGGTTCTCAACTGAGAAAACTTGGTGCTGCAAATTTGAGGCTCTCTTTGCAGTTGGTGGAGAGGAAGTGAAAAGGGGCCGGAGGGATGAGGGTGTGAAGAAGAGTTTTTGCCAACTCCCCTTTAACTCAAGTCAGTTGTTGGGTGTTTTTGCGAGGGTGCAAGGCAGAAGCGAGGAGAAGAGTGGGAGTTGCGTATTACTGACATGGTTTTCCTTGGCACAAACCGGGCATAGCCGAACCCACTTTTTGTTCGTTAGTTTGTTTACGGGGGGTTGTATAAAGAGTTGGGGTGAGTTTATATAGTTTTAACAGAAACTTACTCCTCACAGTGTTTCTTACAACCTTTAACGTCTTCTCAGGAAGGGTATTATTATGGAATTTGCTAAAGGAATTTCAGCAAAGTAAATACGCACTACAGAGAAAACTTGCTATGTATAAATTTCTGTAATATATATAGTAGGGAAACGAGGTCAACATTGTTCTTTAGAATTGTTTCAATGAATGTATTGTAAATTATTTTGCCATAAAATTATATTAAATTGCTTTATTGATGCACCATTGAATTACTTATAAATTACTACCGAAAAGAGATGAGCAGATAGGCGAATGGAGAAGACTACATAATAGTGAAGTATATGATCTTTATAGGAAAATAGATATAATGAGAACAGTTAAGTCTCGTAGACTGCGATGGGCAGGATGTGGCACGAATGGAAAATGAAAGAAGAGCTTGGAAGATCCTTGTAGGAAAACCAGAGGGAAAGGATCCAGAAGGCAGGCCAAAAATGAGGTGGAAGAGTAACATTAACTATGATTTGAGTAGATTATAGATTAGAAAATATTAGCTCAGGAAAGGGATATATGGAGAGCCTTTCCTTAGAGCGACCATGAAACTACGGGTTCGATACTGCTGGTGAGTTGGTTAATTATTATTGTTTTTATTCTTGTTGTTTTATTGTTGTTGTTTTTATTATTATTATTATTATTATTATTATTGATCAATGTATTAACATTATTGTTATTATTTCTATTATTATTATTATCATAATTATTGTTATTGTTGTTATTATTACCATCATTAACGTTATTGTTATTAATATAATCATTAATGTTATTGTTGTTATCATTATTATTATTATTATCATCATTATTGTTATTATCATTATTTTATTATCATTATCATTATCATTATTATTATTATTATCATTAATGAGAAGAATGGAGAAAGAAGATAAAAATTTTAAAAGCTTTGGGCACAGAAAGATGTTTTATTACATTGTAAACCTGTTTATTAATAAATTATTATTATTATTATTAGTAGTAGTAGTAGTAGTAGTAGTAGTAGTAGTAGTAGTAGTAGTAGTAGTAATAGTAGTAATAGTAGTAGTAGTAGTAGTAGTAGTAGTAGTAGTAGTAGTAGTAGTAGTATCATTATTATTAGTATCAGTATCATTATCATTATTATTATTATTATTATTATTATTATTATTATTAGGTAATGATAACATTATAGTGTTTAAGGGCTAAAAATCCATCGATTGAGTCAGGTTAAATCCGGAAAAATCGGAACCAGAGGCGAGCATGGTAACCAGTAGACAACCCCCGGCTTACCTCTCGTGAATTGAACCTAATTTCACTCTCTTGTGCGACAAGTTACTTTCATATGTTTCTCGTGGCATTACAGGGTAATATTTACATACACAATGAAAACTGTCTTGAAATTTTGAACAGCGCTATCGTGTGAAACCAATTACGTAGCAAGAAGGAGCTGATATGTATCACTTTTGTTCTGAAGATGACGAACAATAAGGTAATAACCGAAAGCAAAACAATCTCAGCATGAATGGGGCATGCATCGTCAGTAGCACAAGGAAAGTTGGGTTCGGCCCTTGTGTGTGTATACAAGGAACTTACCCAAACACCAATAAACAAGGAACAACAAAGCCAGAGGCAGGCGGCATTGTACAGTGGTCTTCCTCACACCTACCGATACCTTGTGTCCATTTATTACATTATTCATCTCCCACCCACCATCATCATTATCACTATCATTTGAACAAACTCACTGACACAACGCTTCGTAGTCGCGTGGACATAAGATCTCTATACATCCCTATCCTGAGCTAATGTTTTTTTTCAATCATTCTTATAGTGCTAAAGTGCATGAAGGTCCATAGCCTCTCTTGTAGTGGAATTCCATGTCTCTCTTTCTAAAGTCTTAAGTCTTCATATCCTAATATATTCATTCAACCTAAGTCATCCTATACCGCACCGTAGCCGAGTGGTTAAGGCGCAGATCTATGGGACTTGTGCTGTTTCGGGTCTCCATGGGGGAAGACATTTTCTCGTGGAATCTCTGCCAATATGGGATCATCCATTTTCCTGAGGCATTTGAGAAAACCAGCTATAACGGCTGGGGATCGGATATGCTGACCATATGTCACTACCTACACTGGCTGGATGATCTTCTACCACTGTGAGTAAAATTTATGGAAGTTAGGCCAGTAGCTGGCTGGTAGGTCAAAGGCCTTCTAGGCCTGTCGTGCCATGAAGTTTTAAGTCATCGTTCATCTAAGTCTTGGTTATCCTATCTTACTACCTGTTATGCCTCTGAAAACCTTTCTAACTATTCCAGTATCCCCAATTCTGACAACATGGAATTCCCATCCTCCCTATGTCAGAGACTGTTAAACTATAATATCGTTCAAAACAAACTGAAGAATTATTTAAGAACAAACACATACACCTCAGTAATAGTATTATATTAACAATTAATTACAATTTCATTTATTTTATGAAAACAGTATTAAGATTAACAAATATTTTCAGTTGTTTATTTTTAAATAATGTATAACTGACAAATGACAAATTGTGTTATTATACCTCCTTTGTCCACCGCTGTGGTCTCGAGGTAGCTTGCTGCCTTGTCACGCAGCGGCCCCGGTCGGGGCAGTTTTTCTGGGTGAGGTTTTTATCGGGGTTTTTCCTCACCTGTAAGACAAATGTCAGGAAAACTTTAAGGCCCAAACGGTTCCCGAAATAATATGACCATCATCATCCTTATCATTATCATTATCATCTTTCACCGGTGTGGAAAGCAATGGGAAGCTACCACACCTACAATTCCCTAGTAAAGCTGCAAGCATAGCATGAAAATGCTATGATTGCAGTGAAGGACCTGCCTTCGGGCAGAATTACTATGGATGGATACCTCCTTTCTTTTTCATGTGCATGAGATAGGGACAGTCTACCAAACAATTTAATTTATCTGCTGCAAGCATAGCATGAAAATGCTATTATTTAGTTTTAGTCTTAAGTTTAATTATAATTAACCTTATGTTATCGATCTTAATCTTATAGATGTTATCTTATTGATCAAATGTTAATTTAGTATTTAATATTAGAGTTAATTAAGATTGCTTTATTATAATGTAACATATGTTTGTCCTGGTGAAAGGAAGAGAAGACCACAAGGCCTTAACTACACCAGGTTAAATAAATAAATAAATAACATGTCCCAACTAATAAATTATTTTGCTATTTTCACATCCATACAATATTGTGGGAACCGCCATAACATTATACATTTTTATCTTGGTTTCTTTTCTAATTTTATTTTTGAATGTTCTCTGTATTGTTCCACACACCGTCTGAAATTCATTTATTTTGGAGTAAGTATCACATACTTAAATCTCACGTACTTAGGCCTATAGTACTATTAGCTTGCACGCTAACTGTAAGGTCATTATAAGAGGAAATCATTTTTGCTGTACAGTAGACTATGAGGAGTGTATCCATAGAGAGCTGCCTAGAAGGCGCCAACGAACAATCAGTGTACTCGACAAGCGAGCATCAGCAGTCAGGAAGTGGCCGTACGCCGAGACTCGTGAAGGATATTCCGGAAACAAATAGCTATAGGCTATAAAAATATGAACACAATATTCCGTTTATTTTTTAATGTTCTCTGTATTGTTCCACACACCGTCTGAAATTCATTTATTTTGGAGTAAGTATCTCATACTTAAATCTCACGTACTTAGGCCTATAGTACTATTAGCTTGCACGCTAACTGCAAGGTCATTATAAGAGGAAATCATTTTTGCTGTACAGTAGACTATGAGGAGCGCATCCATAGAGAGCTGCCTAGAAGGCGCCAACGAACAATCAGTGTACTCGACAAGCGAGCATCAGCAGTCAGGAAGTGGCCGTACGCCGAGACTCGTGAAGGATATTCCGGAAACAAATAGCTATAGGCTATAAAAATATGAACACAATATTCCGTTTATTTTTTAATGTTCTCTGTATTGTTCCACACACCGTCTGAAATTCATTTATTTTGGAGTAAGTATCTCATACTTAAATCTCACGTACTTAGGCCTATAGTACTATTAGCTTGCACGCTAACTGCAAGGTCATTATAAGAGGAAATCATTTTTGCTGTACAGTAGACTATGAGGAGCGGATCCATAGAGAGCTGCCTAGAAGGCGCCAACGAACAATCAGTGTACTCGACAAGCGAGCATCAGCAGTCAGGAAGTGGCCGTACGCCGAGACTCGTGAAGGATATTCCGGAAACAAATAGCTATAGGCTATAAAAATATGAACACAATATTCCGTTTATTTTTTAATGTTCTCTGTATTGTTCCACACACCGTCTGAAATTCATTTATTTTGGAGTAAGTATCTCATACTTAAATCTCACGTACTTAGGCCTATAGTACTATTAGCTTGCACGCTAACTGCAAGGTCATTATAAGAGGAAATCATTTTTGCTGTAGAGTAGACTATGAGGAGCGTATCCATAGAGAGCTGCCTGGAAGGCGCCAACGAACAATCAGTGTACTCGACAAGCGAGCATCAGCAGTCAGGAAGTGGCCGTACGCCGAGACTCGTGAAGGATATTCCGGAAACAAATAGCTATATAAAAATATGAACACAATATTCCGTTAAAATTAAAAACAGAATAAATGTGTACGGGAACAAAACACTTTATACTCACTTTCGGGATTCTATGCCACCTACATAAATAATAAAAAAAACAATTTATTGTTACGCTATGTGAATAATTACGTGAGAGAAATATACGCGTACATGTTGATTCTCCCCAAAAAAAAAAAAAATAGAGATATGCCTTGAAATGAAATGAGAAGTTGTCAAACTAACCTAAAATCACTAGATTTGCAATGTAATATGTATTAGAGATTGTTCAGATAATGTAACCAACGTAGCAAAAACCCGCTAAAAAATAAGTGAACGCTAAAGTAATTTGGTATACCTACTCGCCCATTTTCTCACCTAACTTGCCATCTAACAATAACCCATCCATTTTTCTCACCCTAACTTGCCCATTATTGTAGGTGGACTCCTGGGATATAATACCCTCATATGTGAGTAAAGTCCACCGCTGTGGTCTCGAGGTAGCGTGCTGCCTTGTCACGCAGCTGGCCCGCGTTCGATCCCCGGTCGGGGCATTTTTTCTGGGTGAGGTTTTTATCGGGGTTTTTCCTCACCTGTAAGACAAATGTCAGGAAAACTTTAAGGCCCAAACGGTCCCCGAAATCATACGGCTATCATCATCATCCTTATCATTATCATCATCAACCTTCACCGGTGTGGAAAGCTACGGGAAGCTAACACACCTACAATTCGCTAGTAAAGCTGCTAGCATAACATGAAAATGCTATGATTGCAGTGAAGGACCTGCCTTCGGGCAGAATTGCTATAAAAAATATGTGAGTAAAAAGTTAGAAATTATAACGTATGCTATCACATTGGTCAACATGACGCCAGCAGTCACTTGTTCTCCGATCGAATATTCACAGGTGGCATAGAATAGCCCTTACTTTTTAAGGCACGCGTTGGAAATGTTATCTCTCCTAAATATTTCTGAAATCGATTAATAAATTCCATGAAAACTGGAGCACTGTTTATGACGATGCACAGATTTTATATAATATATTTTCAACTTAACGTTTTTTTAAGAGAAGTAGGCTATATATGGTCACACATAGGAATATATTATATAATGGAAATGGACAGCTAATGGCAAATGAGAGAAATTTTGAGGTGGCTGAATTCAAATACCTAGGAACAATAACCACAAGGGAGAATAACATTAACTATGATTTAAGGGAAGTAGATTATACAGGGGATGGTTGGAAAACATTAGCTCGGAATAGGGATGTATGGAGAGTTTATGTCCGCGCGGCCATGAACCTATGGGTTCGATAGTGCCAGTGTGTTAGCTAGTAACTACAAGGTCGGCCGCGGTGGACTAGTAGTTATGCTCCTTGCCTCTGGTCCCGAGGATCGTGGGTTAAACCCGGCCGGAGTCGATGGATTTTTTAGGATGGAAAAATCCAAGGATCAAGTCCTCCTGGAGAAACTTTAAGCCATGGATCCCGAGTCTGAAGACTTTTAGGCTCATAAAAGATTCTTAAACCTGAATAAAAATGCCTCTAAACTAAATTTGCCTAATTTTCCCATCCTAGTACTACTTCGGTTTTCTATTGTTCGTCTGGCTTAACTTTGCAAAACATTTGTAGAAAGAGACAGCTGTGCTCACCTCTCTCACTGGCACCAGTGTTACCGGTTTTCTTCACCATATGTTAATAGGGGAAAGGGGGAAGATGAAAAACTGACAACTGGGTGGATTCTTCCTTTTTTAACTGGGCGAAAAAGGTCAAGGATATACCCTTATATCTCCATCTCTCTCTTTGCCAAGTTAAGCCAGATATACAATAGATGTCGGTATGAGGCGGAACGCTGGCCACGGGCCACTCAATGACATCTATCCGAAAACAAGTTTAACTAAATTAGTGTGTATTAATTAAATAAAAACAAAACTTAGTTTTATTCGATTTTCATATTTATTAAGATATAATTCAGTGACAGCTGTTTCGGTACACTGTACCCTCTTCAGACATTTTAAATTATGAATTGTGTTATTATAGTACATATCAACTGATCTAAGCAACACTACAACAATATTTATTTAATTTTTTTAATTTAACAAAGGGGACAGCCAAGAGGCTGTAGAAATTAATTAATTGAAATGTAGTAATAGACTGTTAAATTCTCAACTTGATATTTGAATTAATCCTCTTTGTTAAATTAAAAAATTTAAACAAGTATTGTTGTTTAGATCAATTGTTATGTACTATAATAACACAATTCATAATTTGTTAACATGTCTGAAGAAGGTACAGTGTACCCAAACAGCTGTCACTGAATTATATCTTAATAAATATGAAAATCGAATAAAACTAAGTTTTATTTTTTATTTGATTAATAGATAAGGATTTTCATCAAGTAAACACCAACTCAATTGATTAAATTAGTATGGATGAATTTCTCCCCTATAGGGAGAGAGTGCTAAGTTCCGTTGAGAGACAAAAAGTAGTGACTACAAGAGTCCCTGCATTTCATAATAACAAACATTGTCAGATTTTAGCCTATGTTTAACTTGGTAAAATTGGGTACTATAAATGAATGAAAATTGGTGCGTGAACAATGCTATAAGTGATAAAATAATGCGAAAGTTTGCCAAATGTTTTTACGTATATATCAAGCGTATCGACAGGTCAATACGTCTGTTTTGTTGTATGTCTGAAAAGGAAGGAGCAATAAATCTGCGACTTAGAACACTTACGTCTCATTTGCAAGTCGTTCTGGTGTAATGGTGGCGCGGTCATTTGTCATGACGAGGCTACCTGCTCTTCTCTGTTCCTGACAGTATATTAAAATACTGTGTTGATAATGATAGGGGTTCACACTCCCTTCACACCATCCATTCTCCCTCAAGACGATGCACAAACAGCTTGCATCAATCCCACCAACTTACTTCACCTAATTTACAATATTATTCCCAATATTTAAAACGGTTATTCTTCCACGAAACTTTATGGAATCTGTGTTATTACAAGCTTGTGAAACCTGAAAAACCAGTAAAAGCTTGTAAAATAAATTGCAAATATTTACAAATAGATCATCATCATCATCATCATCTGCATTCATGGATTAGGTCTGTTGACCCGTTCCGACTTCAGTCCATCTCTTTCTAGGTCTGCCCACATCTCGGGTGCCTTTAGGTTTGTATTTTGTTATTTGTTTTGGATATCTATCTTCATTCATTCTGTCTATGTGTTGCTTCCATTTTTGTCTATATGTATCTATTTTATCAGTTATTGCAAATATTTCAAGTTCCTGTCTTATTTCTGTGTTCTTGATTCTGTCTTCCTTAGTGCACCCTTTAACAGAATCTATACGGCTTTTCTTCTGCTGAAGTTTATGAGTAAGTTATTCTTTACTAGTAGAGGTTACCAGCCTCTAGCCAAACTCCTCTTCCTGGAGGGCAGGGAACTGGAATTTCGGAGTGTTCGTCTCCTAGAGAAGTTGCCTTCACTACGGCTTTGGGGACTTTTCTCCCCACGTAACCCTGTGGACGGGGCCCTACCCAGGTACTACCCACTGGGCGAGTGGGACCTGGAGCTCACAAAAGGGCAGGGGAGCCTACTCACTGGAGTGGACTGCCTCTTTCAAGGGTTCCACTCTGTTACCCTAAAATAGATGCCTAAAGAAAATATTTATAGAAATATATTTCTTCCAGAAAATTGTATGGAATCTGTGCTATTATATGCTTGAGAAACCGGAAAACTAGTAAAATCTTATAAAATAAATTCCAAGTATAAACGAACTTCGGATAATTTGGACCCCTGTTTTGAATTTGTTGTTTTTCTTATTTTAATTAAGGGATTTGAATTTTGTTTAATTCCAGGGGGTACGCCGTAGCGTAGTGGTTAAGGGACTGCGCTACAAGCCGGAAGGTCGAGGGTTCAAGTCCCGGTGGGGTCAGGATTTTTAAACTGATCCAAACCTTCTGGCGGCACTATGGCCGTGGGGTCGACTCAACCCCCGTGGGGTCGACTCAACCTCTAACGGAAATGAGTACCAGACGCTTGTTCTGGGAGTAAAGGCGGCCGTCACGCAGGGCTGACATCAAGTGCCGATTGTCTAGAAAAAGTGGGAGCCTTAACCTCCCACCACCCCAAGGGCCTCCTGAGGCCTGTAGTGGGAATACTTTACATTACTTACAGTGATTATCATTAGTGTTGTAACTATGAAATAGCATTGTTATTTTATTAAAATATGGAAACATCTTTATAAATTATAAACTTTTTTACATTACATTATTCATATTCGGATAAAGTGGACCCCAGAGTCCATCTTAGCTTTAAGTATATTTTTAAGTTTGTTTACTCTATTAATTTACACAGACAGGCACAGATTAATCTGAAAATATGTATGACTGATCATAATTAAAAAACGTTGATATTTATTTAATGTTTTGAAAAATTATTGTTCATTATAACATTCACACGTCATTCGACTGCAGAACGTGACGATCTTTGGGTTTAGTAAAATTACAAGGATATTAAATAACATTAATTAAGTGAATGATTTTTACAGATAGCGTCCTCAATGATAAAGTATACGTATTGTGTAAAGTGGACCCAGGTCCTCGTGGAGGGTCCACATTAACCGAATTCCTTTGTTATGTTTAATTATTTTATACAGCCACTATGTCACATAATATCAAACCAAACCTGTCAGAATATCAAAACGACGATTTATGGATACCCTATGCTCGTGATAGGAGATAAAGAAGAAGAAGATGATGATGATGATGATGATGACGAAACTATATGGATATGAAACATGGTCTTTAAAGAGGAGAAAAATTATGAGGGTTTGAAAATAATGCTCAAGATTTTTTTTTTGACAAGAAGTGAATGGAGAAAACTACAGAAAAATGTGCTATAATATTTTTTTTTATGGGAAACATTTATAGTAAGAACAGTTAAGTTTCGTAGACGGCGATGAGCAGGGCATTGATACAAATGGGGAATGAAAGAAGCCCTTGTATTGGTCTTGTAGGAAACAGAGGGAATACGCCCAGAAAGTTAACCGTGAATTGAGCGGTGAATTATAATGTCCAAATAAAAGTGTTTTGCTTCTTCTAGAACGTATGGGACCCTCAGTTTTTCAGGATTAATAGCCTACTTCAGTACAGTTGTTTTTCAGGCAGAACTATGTTCTTGGTGCTACTATGGCTTTTGGTTGCCCACAGCCTTTTCGAAGATAATTACATACAATTAAAATTATAAGCTGAGAAATCATTAGGAAACTAAACACTTTAATTTAGAAATATTCTGGATGACGTTATTGTGGTATTCGAAAATTGGACCATGTTACACCATCCCTGAAACAATTATCGTGACTTTCTGTTAGAGATCGTAGGTATGTCCATTTCCTATCATTTCTCTACAAAATACTTCACATATCATCGCCTAATTATTTATTACTCCGCTTCATTAGACTCTCCGACATATATAATTTAGACACCCGATCCCATCAGCACATTGTCCTTTATATCCCTCCTCATCACACTGTGTATTATTCACTATATTTTACTGTTTCACATGCCAGAACAAGGAATTCTCTTCCGCCCAATGTCAGAAACTGTCAAACTATAGCTTTGTTCAAAAACAAATTAAAGAATCATTTAATAACAATCTAACTAATACACCTTACTGATAGTATTATTTTAACAATTAGATCTACTAATGGGTGCGAAACATAGACTCTTTCTTACTTTAAGGGAGGAAATGAGATTACGAGTTTTTGAGAATAAATTTCTTAGGAAAATTTTTGGACCAAAGAGAGATGAACCGACAGGTGAATGGAGAAGACTACATAACAATGGACTACATGATCTTTATAGGAAGCCAAATATAATAAGAACAGTTAAGTCTCGTAGACTGCGATGGGCAGGACATGTTGCACGCATGGGGAATGAAAGGCTTGCATGGAAGCTTCTTGTAGGAAAGCCAGAGGAAAAATGCCCAGTTGGTGACCAAGAATGAGGTGGGAGAACAACATTAACTATGATTTGAGGGAAGTAGATTATACAGGGAATGATTGGAAAGCATTAGCTCAGGATAGGGATGTATGGAGAGCTTATGCCCGCGCGGCCATGAACCTACGGGTTCGATAGTGCCAGTGAGTAAGAAAGTAATTTAATTTATTTTATGGAAGTAGTACTAAGATTAACAAATATTTTCGTTTGTTTATTTTAAATATTGTATAACCGACAAATTAGTTTTGTATATCTCATTATTTTTCTTTGTTTTTTATGTACAATAAGAAAAAAAAAGTTTGAGCGGACTCTTGAACTCGAACAATTCATATTCTAACGCGCGATTCACACGAGTAAACTAATTGCACAGTAGAGCTATAATACGTTACCCTTCCTCCAGTGAAGATCATTCTTTTATACACAGCAACCCAGCGAACGCTTAGCTCAGTACCTTATGCTTTGTTTTGTATGCAAGAGGTCACAGGTTCCATTCTCGAGGAGGTTAATTTTTTAATTGAAACAATGCTTTTTATTTTTTTTTCTGTATGTCCACTCTTAAAGAAAAAACTATTTGTAAGTATTATTATTATTATTATTATTATTATTATCCATCATCATGGGATATTATTAGACTGAACTTGACCTATATAAACTAAATATTTTAGTTGAAGGGTGAAACTTTTTTCCTTACTGATACGTATTAAATAAATAAATACATAAATATACGAAGCTATATTATCTTTTATTGCATAAATTTAAAGTATTATTATTAAAACGTGGTATTGCACACATAATTAAATTTATACCGGCAGCTAAATAGTGTTATACAGTTTTAAGAAGACAGGAATTGTACTTAAAATAGTGTAGACTACGTGACAGGAATGAAATGTTATAGGATGTATTTTGCGAAAATACAAATAAATAACAAAGAAAATCATTTTCGAGGGATTTGAAGCCTGGCTCTCATACATATTTCATTTTTTCGTAACTGGTTTAACTATCTGCGCTATTCGAACGTCGGATGCTAGTCGTCTAATTCCTGGTTGTCTTGTTTAATTTTACACTAAGCATGAGAGTTAAACTTATTCGAAATGTCGCAATTTGAGTAATATTGTATACATCGAAGACTCGTAAATATCTAGAAACATATCTCCTTCATTAACTATTTAAGACGATTAAAACCAAATATAGCGTATTTAAAACATTTAAAAGTGTGTTATCTCGTGAACCACAACTTTAGCTCTTCGAGCATGCGCAGTGGGTCAGAACAGGGACTCTGCGTTCTGAAGCCGCTCATTCTTTTTTTTTTCTTTTTTTTTTTTTTTTGCTAAGTGTTCATTAGATAAGGGCAGTCTACCAAACAATTCAATTTATAGTGCTTGTAGACATTTAATTATTTGCTTTAGTTTTAATTTTAACTTTCATTAATATTGTTATTATGTTTATGGTATAAATTGTTGTTTATACATGAGATTTACACTACAACTTTTAACGTATTTTTTAACCCTTCATAACTAACATAGTAAACAGATAATCTGTTCTGTGAACATCTATATTTGTGCTGGTTGAGTGGAAGAGAAGGTCTTAAGGCATTAACTGTGCCAGAATAATTAAAACTTTATTATTATTATTATTATTATTATTATTATTATTATTATTATTATTATTATTATTATTAACATTTCCACCGCTGTGAACTCGAGGTAGCGTGCTGCCTTGTCACGCAGCGGGCCCGGATTCGATTCCTGGTCGGAGCAGACTCCTG
Organism: Diploptera punctata; assembly: GCA_030220185.1. Lineage (NCBI taxonomy): Eukaryota > Metazoa > Arthropoda > Insecta > Blattodea > Blaberidae > Diploptera > Diploptera punctata. The sequence continues at coordinate 1,972,071 of JASPKZ010009820.1, forward strand.
GTTGTCAGGAAGCTTAAGGCCCAACTGTCCCCGAAAATCATCCGGCCATCATCATCATCATCATCATCATCCTTATCATTATCATCATCCTTCACCGGTGTGGAAAGCAACGGGAAGCTACCACACCCATAATTCCCTAATAAAGCTGCAAAAGCATAGCATGAAAATGCTATGATTGCAGTGTAAGTCCTGCTCTTGGGCAAAATTACTATGGATGGATTGTTAACATTATTGTATTATTGAATTTAATCTTACAAACACTATCTTATTGATCAAATATTCATTTAGTATTTAATATTAGAGTTAATTGTGATTGCTATATTCTAATGTAGCACATGTTTGTTCTGAGTGCAAGAAAAGTACACATGGTCGTAGCTCCACCAGGCTAAATAAATAAAAAAATAAATATAATACTACAAAAATAATGTAGCTTGCAAGAGTTGGTTTCATGGGTACCGTCAATTTAAAGGCCACCCTGTACTTATTTGCGTTTAAAAAATCTATTTATTTATTTTTGCTTCAAAAAATCCAGGAAGGTCTATTTTATCGATGTGCAATATAATTTTGTCTTTTTGGAGATTTAAGCCTAAAAGAAACGATTTTTTAAAAAGGCGTATCTATGTTCTGCTAATGTATAATTTTTTTTATTTTCCTCTAGGCCTAACTTGTATTTTTTATATTTTGGTATGCTTTCCTCGGAAACTATGAAAGATAGAATAATTTTGGCATAGATGTGCAGTTTAAAGAGCTTTATAATAATAAGGCAAATTTATTTTTGTGCTACTGATACTTACTTACTTACTCACTGGCATTATCGAACCCGTAGGTTCATGGCCGCGCAGACATAAGCTCTCCATACATCCCTATCTTGAGCTAATGCTTTCCAATCATTCCCTGTATAATCTACTTCCCTCAAATCATAGTTAATGTTGTTCTCCCACCTCATTCTTGGTCTACCAACTGGGCGTTTTCCCTCTGGCTTTCCTACAAGAAGCTTCCATGCACGTCTTTCATTCCCCATATGTGCAACATGTCCTGCCCATCGCAGTCTACGAGACTTAACTGTTCTTATTATATTTGGCTTCCTATAAAGACCATGTAGTTCATTATTATGTAGTCTTCTCCATTCACCTGTCTGTTCATCTCTCTTTGGTCCAAAAATTTTCCTAAGAACTTTATTCTCAAATACTCGTAATCTCCTTTCCTCCCTTAAAGTAAGAGTCCATGTTTCGCACCCATATAATATAACTGGTAGAATAATAGTTTTATATATTTTCAGCTTAACGTTTTTTGAAAGGAGTTGGGACATCAAAAGTCTCTGCAATGCATAGTAGCATGCATTTCCAGAATTGAGCCTATGTTTAATTTCTTTGTGCGTCTCATTCCTATTTGTGATTATTGTTCCTAGGTATTTGAATTCAGCCACTTCCTCAAAATTTCCCTCATTTGTCATTAGCTGTCCATTTCCATTATATACTGAATTTCTACCTGTGACCATATATTTAGTTTTACTGATATTTACTTCCAGTCCTAATTTCTTAGTGTTACTCAATAGTGTGTGCGTGTTGGCCTTTAGTATCTCCTCGCTATCGGCCAATAGTACTACATCATCAGCATAAACTAACAGCTTATTAATACCATTCAGTTGTAAGCATAAACTAACAGCTTATTAATACCATTCAGTTGTAAGCCTTTCTCATTCTCTAAAGATTTAATGGCATGATCTAGTACAAAATTAAATAGTAGAGGAGATAGTGCATCTCCTTGCTTCAACCCATTCTGGATTTCAAAAGTGTCTGAAAACTGTTTGCCTACACGCACCCTACTATTTGAGCCATTTAGACACATTCGTATAAGTCTAACTAACTTTTTAGGAATTCCGAACTCCAGCAGGATACTATATAACTTCTCCCTCTTAATTGAATCATATGCTTTTTTTGTGCTATTGATAGTGTTTGGAATTTAAAAAAAAAAGTATGCAAAATTTTTAACAAAAAAAAATGTTTGGCCTTTGAATTTTTTAAAAATAAATCACAATCCATACCTGAACACAAGCAAACATTATTCTCATATGAACAATAACATACTAAATTTTGGAAACAATTGGATAAGTAATTTTTGAGAAAATTGTACCAAGACAATGCTTTTAAGAAGATGGATTTTTTTTGTATTTTAAATTATTCATGAAGAAATATGTCTAAAAAGTTAACCAGAGTGTCATTATGTTCAGGAAGACTTGTTTAGTTAGTGACATAATTTTCATATACGTAACTTAAGAATAAGCAGAAAAAAAAACTTATGTAGGGGGCCTATGTTACTTATATTAAGGAACCAAATATTAAGGAAATTAGTACCGGGTGCCCTTAAAACATAATTACGATTTATTGTCTGTTTTGAGAAAGCACGTAAGGCTATTTTGTAACATTAAATAGCAGTAATTTTAGCTTGATGACAGGAGATCTGAACGCTGATCCGGGAAAAGTTAATGATGTAATTTCGATAGTTGGCGGCCCATACGACAACGCCCAGTTTTGGCAAGCAGACAGGCCCTCATCTGACAACTTTGACAACATCAACCTCTGCAACATGAGTTCTGTAAATTGAAACATTTTAATTGAGTTTTCTCTAACCAACTGATCAATTAATGCAAATAAAAAGTCGAACGGGAATTTCTAGATAGGTTACACGCCCATTCTTTAATGCATATTATCATTATGTACAATTAATGACTGATTAAAATTGAACCCGGGAATTCCAATTAAGCAACAATATGTGTTAAACCGTCTATTATTTGCAGACGACCAAGTGGTGATTACTCAGGACCCGGAAGATGCATCATACATGACAAGGAAATTAATTGAGGATACAAGAAATGGGGATTGAATATAAATATTAAGAAAACCAAATAGCTCACTACAAATCTAAAGAATGAAGAGAAATCACAATGTGAAATTAAAAAAGTTGAAAAATTCAAATATTTATGATCAATTTTATAATCAGATGGGAAAAGTTATAGTGAAATTTACAATATAATTAGTGAAGAAAGAAAAGTAATTGGAATGTTAAATTCAGTGATATGGAGTAAAATTATTACAAAATAAAACCAAGACATTGATATTTAAATCATTGCTACAAAGTGTTACGTTGTATGGTGCAGAGACCCGGACTTTAGATAGACAGCAAGCAAAAAATTTATTTCCAACAGAGATGAAATTTTGGCGAAGGGCATCAAGAAAATTCGGAATCAGAAATTTAGAGAAATAATGAATGTCAAATATAATATCCTTCTTCTTCTTCCTTTCCAGGATTAAGTCAATGCGACCTGTTCCGGTCTCAAGTACATCGTTTCCTTGGCCGTCCCAAAGATATTTTTCCATGTGGTTTGTAGGTGTTGATCTTTTTGGGTAATCTTGTATTGTCCATTCTGTCTAAATGTTATTTCCATTGGTATTTGTGCTCTTCTAGTTTATCGACTATTGAAAATAAACATAATATTAGACAAGTAATAGAAGACCGAAGACTGAAATGGTATGGACATCTGAAGAGGATGCATAATAATAGAATCTGGAAGGAGGACGCTGGATTGGAATGCTGAAGGCAGGAGGAGGAGGGAGAAACCCAGGGAACAGTGGATGGATGAAGTGAGAGGAAACATGATCAGTAGAGACCTCAAAGAAGAAGATGCTGAGATTAGAAATCTGTGGCAGAGCAAAATACATTTGGGCTGAAGGATAACTGCTGTAATGTAGAGAAATTCATTAATAAAAAATGAACCCAAATCTTATTTATCGAACAAGTATCCTGTGTTAAAAAGAGAGAGAGGATGTTGTAATATTATTAGGCGATAGCGAGGAGATGTCGGCCGCGGTGGGCTATTTCCTTGCCTCTAGTTCCGAGGGACGCGGATTCAAATCCGGCTTTGGTCGATGGCTTTTTAGGATAGAAAAATTCAAAGGGCAAGTTCTCTGGGAGGGACTTTAAGCCGTTTGAAGATTTTCAGATTCGCGTATGAACCGCAAGCCTGAATAAAAAAAGGCCTCTATGCAAAATCCATCCGATCTTCATCCATCCAAGTAATTTTAAGTAAATTTAAGTAAGGTTCAGCGTGGACTATCGATTACGGGACAGATTCCTCTAAATGGCCATAATTGCCTATATGATTTCTCATTGAGATGTCACTCGTTGACATCTATTTGTAAATAATCGTAACTAAATTAGCTTGGTTAAGAAACTCCCGCTGGGAGCACCTAAGTTCCCACAAGGGACGAATGGAGTGTACATAAATACTACATAGCGAGGAGATAATAACTGCCAATACGGACACACTATTGAGCAACACTAAGAAATTGGTACTGGGAGTAAACATCAATAAAATTAAACATATGATATCACAAAGAAATTTATTATGTAATACAAATGGTTTGTTAAATAATAAATGAAGGGAATTTTGAAGAAGTGGCTGATTTCAATAGATCTACCTAGGAACAATAATATTATAAATAGAAATGATATGCACAAAGAAATTACACATACGCTCAGTTCTGGAAATGTATGCTATTATGCATTACAGATACTCTTTGTCGTCCAACTTCTCTCAAAAAATCATTAAATTAAACATATATAAAATTATTATTATTATTTATTTCTTACATCTCAATGATGGATAAATCATATTTGAAGAGAATTATATATAATTTTTCTCTTCAAATATGATTTATCCATCATTGAGATGTAAGAAATCAATAATAATAACAAGGAAAAAGCCGTACTGGCTGTAATGTTAATTCCGAAATATGTCTTCTTAATAAATGAGCCGCCATTTGCAAGATAGAAGCATGGCTTCATAGCATTTGGTGGACGGGAATTACAATGTATATAGAGAAAGATTTGCGTTTAGATCGGTACTTGCTCAGGTAGCTCAGTTGGTAGAGCACTTGGTCTAGAGAACCAAGGGTCCCGGGTTGAAGTCCCAGTCTGAGCGTATAATTTTTCTCTTCAAATATATATAAAATTGTTATTCTTCCACTTATATTATAAGGATGCAAAACATGGACTCTTACTTTAAGGGAGGAGAAAAGTTTACGAGCATTTAAGAATATAGTTCTTAGGAGTTTTTTTGAACCAAAGAATGGAGAGTAATACATAACAGTGAACTACGTGGTCTTTATAGGAAGCCAGATATAATAAGAGCAGTTAAGTCTCGTAGACACCGATGGGCAGGACATGTGGCATGGATGGGTAATGAAAGAGAGGCATGGAAGTTCCTTTTAGGAAAACCAGATGAAAAGCGCCCATTTGCTAGGTCGAGAATGAGGTGGGAGAATAATATTAACCATTATAAGAATGGAAACCTGGAGGGAAGTGAAGAGGTTTGCTCAGAACTGTATCCGTTGGCGAAGATTTATGGATGCCCTATGCGCGAGGAAATTTCCAGAAACAGCATCTAGGCAGTTCGATGCCCAGAATCCTCTATCATGGATCTTTCTCCAAAGAAGAGAGAGACACCGGTAGAACCATCTCGCAACACACTCCAGACAATTCTGCCGGCTGTGCGGGTCATCTAACTCGCCATGGGCGACTCGCCCGCGCAATTCAAACGTCGCTATGCGACATGTAACAATATTAAAGTCATATGTAAATCTGTTTATGTTGGAACTATTAATACCAAATCATCTGCAAAAAGCAGGAAGTCTATTTTCAGCTATTACAGCTAATAGAGTGACGAATAAACGTATCTAGTTTATACCATATTATTCTTTTTCTTCTTCCTCTACGCATGAAAGCTGGCAGTTGCGTGTTCAATCACTACAGGTCCGGGGCATGGTGATGTCCTTCCATCGTAGTTGTGGTCGTCCTAGAGGCCTTTTCTGCTGAGATGTCCAGCCACGTACTTTCTTCACCAATCTGCTGTTCTCCATTCTATCTATGTGATCGTTCCAGTTTAGTCTTCTATCATTTATCCAGAGGTTTATAGGTTCAATTTCACATTCTTCTCTAATAACAGAGCTGCGAATTTTCTCTCTCAGCGATTTTCCTACGATTTTCCTTAAAACTTTAATTTCGGTTGTTTCATTGATTTGTTTTGTTTTTTGAGTTCCTGTTCGGCATTCACAACCATATGTTAGAACTGGTCTTTTGACAGATTTATAAATTCTTACTTTTGTATCTATTCTTAAATTTTTATTTTTCCAAACAGTATTGTTTAAATATCCCGATATTTTGTTTGCATTATTTGCTTGATGGAGGATTTCATCTGCTATTCTGTTGCTGCTACTAATTTCTATTCCTAAATATTTGAATTTCATTACCTGTTCTATACTTTTCCCTTCTATTTCTAATTTAACATGTCGTGGGTCCTTGGATATTGCCATTGACTTGGTTTGATTTGTTGAGATTTTCATGTTATATTTTGCTGCAATTATTCTAAATTTGTGCAACAGCATTTGTAAATCATATTCACTTTGTGCAATTAGAACTGCGTCATCAGCATAGTTCATTATCTTCAGCTCTTTGTTACCTATTTTAATTCCTTTTCTAACTTCAACTTTTAGTTCTTTGATGATTTCATCCATTATTAGTGTGAACAATATGGGACTTAATGAGTCTCCTTGTCGTATTCCTTATTCTTCTTCTTCTTCTTCTTCTTCTTCTTCCTCCTCCTTCCAAGTATTAGGCCAAGGCCTGTTACGATCCTATAGAAAATTTTCCCTTATGGGAAATTCTCGTATAAGACTTGAAATCATAATAATAGTCCTTTCGATTGGTTGCTGGCCAAAGGAAGACAAGACCAGTGATGGGGCTGCCTCATATACCATATTAAGTGGGATAAAGAACAGGAGGCCTTATATTAAGAAAACAAAGAAAATTTAAAAAAAAACTGACTTATCAGGTTTTTTTCCGGGATGAGTTATAAGACCCTACATTACCAGGGCAGACTTAGGCGACCCATCACCAGTAACCCTTCTAATGACATGCTGCTGGCTGTAAGAGCGGATGATATGAGTAAATAATATAATGTAAAACATGAGATTGAACAGAATTAGAGTTTGAATACGTCAAACAAGTAATAGTGATGTAGAGGAGCACCATTACCATATTCAAATGAGACGTCATGCAGGAGGGTCCTGTGGCTTCATCTCTATCAGTCGCTTCTTATCTGTCACCTGGGATCTCTGTTCCAATGATCATTGTGTTCCTATGACTATAATCAAGTCTCTTATTTACTAATGTAGGTATTACTATCAAGTGTAAAAATATAAAATACTGATAAGCAAGGCTAGGATTTTTATGTAATATTTACATGCAAAACATGTAACTTAGCGACAAAAAGAATGGGCCGACTCTTGATCTAGAATATTTTAAGTTCCAACGCGCGATTCACACTAGTAAATTAATTGCACAGTAGAGCTACAATACGTTTCCCTTCTTTCCTTTTAAGAGTATTCTTTCAAGCGCAATTAGTCAGTATACGCTTAGCTCAGTACTTCGTGGCTTGATTCGTATGGAAAAGGTAGCAGGTTCGATTCCCGACGAGGTAAAGCATTTTAATTGTTAAAATGTTTTCTTTTTTTTCTGTCTGTCCTTTCTTAAAGAAAAAAAACGTACTAACTATTTGGAAGTATTATTATTATTATTATTATTATTATTATTATTATTATTATTATTATTATTATTATTATTATTATTATTATTTGTTTATTTATTTATAAACTGGTTTAAAATTTAATAAAACATCTTCCTGTGCCCAAAGATTTTTAAATGTTTATCTTCTTACTCCATTCTTCTCTATCTTCACATTCCAATTCTTCCAGACCTAGCTCACTCACACCTCTTCTTACATCATCCATCCATTTATATCTAGATGGACCTCTCTTTCATTTCCCAGGCGGAATCCATTCCACGCTGTTTAACATTGTTATTACTGATCTGCTTTTTTGAATCTTATACTTTGTCATTTTCTTGGGTATGTTTTGAGTTAATTTTGATCCCCAGTTAATTACATTCTTCACATCCTTTGATACATCCCATTATTATTATTATTATTATTATTATTATTATTATTATTATTATTATTATTATTATTATTATTATTATTCACCTCGTTCATTATCAAATTCTCCTAACCACTTCCTGCTTTATTGATAAATAAGGTTCCTATTTTTTAATTTTCTGAATAGGTCAGAGCATTATTTTGTAGTGACTAACTCTCCAACAAAGTCGCCAGGTTTGAATGTACAGAATGGCAGACACAGTCCCGGGTTCAATTCCCGGTCAAACCATAGACATTTTTTCTTAAGGGAATTATTCCCGTGGTTGCCCATGACCTGGTATTTATGTTAAGAACTCTCCTGACTTTTCATTACATTTATCACACATCATATAATCGGGGTAACGTAACTCCGCCTTCTAGGAGCCCCAACTTCAGAAGTGGGTTACAATTAAGCCAATGCCCGGAGAAAAGAAATGTCGAAATGATAACCTGGGGCATTTGAATAAAAAAATTTGGCACAGATTAAGAAAAAAACATGTCTACTACTTTGTCGTCTAGATATACATTGAATGTAACAAATAATGAACACATTTCTTCGAACCACACATTTGATAATTGTGTGTTCGATAATTGTGTTTTTAAATAATGAATTTACTGGGTTGTTTACTAAATAACAAATTAATGTTGGTTATAATATACAGTTTGATATTTCATTTTTTCTCCTCTAGGGTGCAATCTTACAATAGTACGACCTTATTTAAAGTTTCCCACGCCAGATTACAATAAATAGTATTATATGATCAAGTTGCACTGGATAAACAAATTAAACATAACCGCAAAATCATGATTTGTTTTCAAACATCGACATTTACATATATATATATATATATATATATATATATATATATATCCATCCATAGTAATTCTTCCCGAGGGCAGGTCTTTCCCTACAATCATGCTATGCTTTGCAGCTTTATTGGGGAATTATAGGTGTGGTAGCTTCCCGTTACTTTCCACACCGATGAAGGATGATGATGATGATGATAATGATAAGGGTGATGATGATGGCCGGATGATTTTCGGGAACCGTTGGCTTCCTGACATTTGTCTTATAGGCGAGGAAACACGCCGAAAAAAATCTCACCCAGGAGCCTGTCCCGAACGGGAATCGAACCCGGGCCCGCTGCGTGACAAGGCAGCACGCTACCTCGAAACGAGAGCGGTGGACTATATATATTAAAATAACTTTATTTAAATAATGATTTTTGAGTAAACAGCTTACTTTTATTTGTTAAATAGTCCTAACAGATGCCACTCTTGATTTCCAAATTCCTCTAGATAAAATCACTCGTCACTTCATGAATTCATCGATGATTTGGAAATCACTGGTCACATTACTTAAGACTATTTAACTCATGCCCCAAATGGGAGTCAATGACCAATCACATTTCAATGATATTTTATTTACAACCAATCACAGTCGTGTTTCGCCTCGAATTTATCAACTAAAGTTTAGCATAATAAAGAAAGCACCTCCTTTTTAACACTCTGAATAGGTCATACATAGCATTATTTTTCAACGACTGATCCTCACAGAAATACGGCTACCAGATTGTATATATAGTATATGAATGTTAGCAGATAACGCATGCGGGAGATAATATGAAAACATTTGTACCAATTAATTATACCACCAAAAAAGAGAAACCACTGTTTGCACTTTCTTAAACGAATTATTTTCCAGGAAAAGACGTTGCAGAAAAATATAATTGTCATATTTATATCATAGGTCATTCAGAAATTAATTAGTACAGTATAATGTTGGTTCATAAATTTAACCTCTAAGGTGCATTCTTACAATATTGCGATCATTTGGCAATAAATAATATGATATGTTTGCAGTGATGAACAAAAAAAGCAAATGAAGCATACCAATTGTTTCTCATTTGTTTTCAAACGTCGCCGTTTACATTAAATATATAGATATTTAAAATAACTATGGTTAAATAATTATTTGTGAGTAAACAGCTTAATTTTATTCGTTAAATAGTCCTAACAAATACCACTCTTGATTTCCAAATTCTCTAGGTAAATTGGAAATCACTTCTGGCATTACTTATGATAATTCTTCAGACTGAAGACAAATTCTAAAGTTAAACATAACCACAGAAAAGAATCAAAACTATTTTCGAAAACGTGATGCATTTAAAGATAATTGACGTAACAACAGTGTTTATGTTGAATAGAATACTAATGCTTCTTGAAATGCACAATTATAAATTCTGGTGGGAGTTAACATCGTATGTTGTTGATTACAAATTCTTCAATTATATAAGGTCATCAATTAGATGTGAAGCAAATAATTTCTTCACCTTTCCGTTGTATCTTTCGGTAAGAGGCCATCTACACTTTCCTAAACAATTTGTGGACCTTGTCCCAGCCTCTTAACCCTGGAAATTTTAAAGGAAATAAAAAACAAATTGATTTTTTTATTATATACAACTTTCCTCATTAGAGGACAGCCTCAAGGACAAAGTGAGGCAGACAATTAATTTTCGAAATTGATAAAATACATTTTTAAAAATTTCAAATTGTAATTGAAGTATATATACTATAAAGTAGAAATTTTGTAAATGTGATTTCTTAAAATTGAAATTGGTCCTCTAATGGCAGCGATGGCAATTTTAGAAATATACACCCTGTCCAAATCTAATGCCTTCCAAAATTTAGCTAAGAATCCTGGTATAGTACCTCTTGCCCCGATCATCAATCCTGTGACAGTTATACTATCTAATTGGTATTTATCTTTGTAATAGTCAATTATTGGCTCATATATGGTTTTCTTTTTACAGTCAACTCCCTCAGGTTGGCAACTATGAGTCTCAAAACGGATTGTGGGATCTAATATCATACCAATTTCAGAAGATGGTCTAAATGCAATAATATCTATTCGTCTGTTACTTCCATTAGTGGCCACACCAGCAACTTCCTCATAAACTGTGTATCCATAATCTCGCAAGGCTTCTGCCATCATCTGCTTGTGTTCAATGATAACACACCCAACTCAAACAATCCCTTACATAGAATTTAAAAAAAACAACAGTCATTAGCAGATACCCTTCTGCTGAAGATGGAAGCCGGTTTGTGAAAGGCCTACCAATTACTTAAAAAAATAAATAACCTAGTTGAAGACGATGGCATCTGCCAGGTATTCATTTTAATATTTTATGTGTTCACCTCAACGAAAATGTATTATGAATGTTATTAATATTAACTATTATACGACATAACGTATACATCCAACCACAGCATCGCAAGGACGTTAGTAGTAGGTACTAACTATGCATAGTCAGGAAAAAATGAAGCACTTACCCAGCTTACTTAATGCAATAGCTGCTCCACACCCACGCCACAGACTGACGTGAAGCGAGTGTACGCGGGATGACACAGCATTAGTTCGCAAATCATCCACAAACGAAGCAGGTCAGTGTTCCGTTGTGTCAGATAGTAAATACGTGGTAAGACTTATAAATTATATAATGGAAATGGACAGATAATGGCATATGAGAGAAATTTTTAAGAAGTGGCCGAGTTCAAATACTTAGTAACAATGCGTACAAACAGGAATGAGGTGCACAAAGAAGTTAAAACATGTAAACTGAATTCTACAAACGCATCCTATTACTCATTATAGATATTAATGTGGTAACAATTTCGGTCGAAAAACATTAAACAAAAATATATAAAACGATTATTCTTCCAGTTATTTGAAAGTGAAACATGGACTCTTTCTTACTTTAAGGGAGGAGAAAATATTACGAATATTTGAGAACAAAGTTCTTGGGAATATTTTATACATAAGGGAGACGAACAGACAGGTGGATGGTGAAGATTAAATATAAAAACAAAACCATGAATTTGCTATAAAATTTATAATCTAGCGCACTCTACCAAAGTAATATTTATACAGTGAACTACATGATTTATATAGGAAACCAGATATAAAAAAGGACAGTTAAATCTCGTAGACTCAATCGGAAGGGTATGTGGCATAAATAGGGAACGAAAGAGGGACATGAAAACGTACTGTAAGAAAACCAGAGGTAAACGCTAATAATAGGCCAAGATTTAAGTGGTAGAATTATATTAAACATGATTTAAAAAAGTAGATTATAAAGGGTATCATTGGAAATGATATTATACGGATTCGAAACACAGACTCTTACTTTAAAGGGAGAAAAAAGATTACGAGTTTTGAGAATAATGTTCTTAGGAAAATTTTTGGGTCAAAAAGAGGTGAACAGACAATTGAATGGAGAATACTACATAACAGTGAACTACATGGTCTTTATAGGAAGCCAGATATAATAAGAACAGTTAAGTCTCGTAGACTGCTTTCGGCAGGACATGTGGCACGAAAGAAGAATGAAAGACGTGCATGGAAGTTTACTGTAGGGAAACCAGACGGAAAACGCCCAGTTGGTAGACCAAGAATGAGATGGGAGAATAACATTAACTATGATTTGAGGGAACTGATTATACAGGGAACGATTGGAAAATATAGCTCAGGAAAGGGATGTATGGAGAGCTTATGTCCGCTCGGCCATAACCTACGGGTTCGGTAGTGCCAGTTAAGAGTTAAGAGAGACGAACAGACAGGTGGATGGAGAAAATCTAATACATAAAAATGAAAGTTTGTTTGTTTGTTCGTATTCTATGCGCGGCCATACCGTTGATCCGATTTTGACGGGACTTTTTGCAAAATGTTCAGGAGATTCCCGGGATGAACATAGGCTATAAGAGAGTTGTAATACTCAACCCCTTCACCCCTAAAAATCACCGTTTGTACCAAAAAATGAAATAAAGTCCCTATTTTGACGCTTAAATGGCTTACGTTTGCCTAAACCATAACGAATACACCAAATTAATTTACACATAATTGAATACTTCAAAAAACTCTACAAAAAAGTCCGTTTATCTTTTACGGATAACCCACAATAATCATTTTTGCTTTTCATTGATTCCAGGAAGATCGGGATAAGTAGATTCCCGGGCAAGCGTGCTCTGTCATACCATTCATCCAATTGTGATGGGGCTTCTTGAAAAATGTTCAGGAGATTCCGGGGATGAACATAGGCTAGAAGAGAGTTGTAATACTCAACCCGTTCACACCTAAAAATCACTCTTTGTAGTGAAAAACGTGAAATAAAGTCCCTACTTTGACGCTTAAATGGCTTACGCTGCCTAAACCATAACAAATTCACCAAATTATTGTACACGGAATTGAATATCTAAAAAAAAAAAATTCTACAAAAAAGTCTGCGACAGCATATGTTTATGTTTTACGGATAACTCACAATAACCATTTTTGTCTTTCATTGTTGCCAAGAAGATCGGGATAAGCTAATTCCCGGGCAAGCATAGCAGCTCAAGGCTGGTGGTAAAAACACATTAGCATTTATTTAGGAGTAGCAGCGCACGCCGGGTATTAGTTAGTTGAATATAAAAAGAAAACCATGAATTTGCTATAAATTTTATAAATTACTGCATTCTACCAAATAAATATTTATACAGTGAGCTACATGATTTTTATAAGAAACCAGATATCAAACGAACAGTTTTGTCTCGTAGACTAAATGGGAAGGATATGTGGCATAAATTGTGAACGAAAGAGGGGAATGGAAACTTACTGTAAGAAAACAAGAGGTAAGCGCCCAGTACCTATGCCAAGAATGAGAGATAAGCGCCCAGTATCTAGGCCAAGAATGAAGTGGGAGAATAACATTAACCATGATCTGAAAGATGTGATTTATACAGACGATGAACGTAAAACATTAGCTCATTATATATGGAGAGCTTATGTCCGCGCGGCCATGAACCTGCAGGTTCTACAGGTGAGTTAGAGACGTAGTGGCAGCTGTGCAGAAGAGCATTGTCACTAGCAGCTATTTAGTTGTGAATTTCGCGCCCTTGTGATACTGGTCAGACTGGTAGACCTACAGGCCCTGCCAGCATTCCGAAAAGAAACCCATCTTTGTTTACTCCGTAGTGAAGTTCATTGAATACGACACGTCTGATAAATTTCTTTACTCCCACCAGTTAACTAGTCCTTTCATTTGTGTTCCGACCGGCCGACGATTTATTTCCTATACTGGCGGAATTTCCTTAAACGACTGAGGTGCATCACGCTGCCAGCTGAATTCCGAGATACATTAAAATAAATTACAATCCATTTAAAGTTTTATAAGACCCCAACAAAGAACGTCAAATGGTTTGAAACTACTTACTTTTTACTTATGAGTGACATAAGAACATCCGGGGATTCTAGTGCTGATGGCTATTGTCTTCTTCTTCTTCTGCTTCATGAAATTAGGCCTTTTGACCTGTTTTCACATCAAGTGGGATTTAATGAATCCTCCCATCTAGTAAATGGGCGTCCAACATTTCTATGTCCTATTGGTTTGTACTTTAGTAACAGCTGAGGGATTCTATCTGTAGGCATTCTCTTGACATGTTCATACCAGTTGTTTCTCATGTTGTCAATTCTATTTGTTACTCCTATTATCCTAATATCCTCACTTCTTTTCTTGTCCAAAATTGTCACACCTGCTACTGAACGTAGGAACTTCATTTCTGCAGTTTCTATTTTCCTTCTGTCTGAACGGTTAAGAGTCCAATTTTCACTTGCATATGTTAAGACAGGCACTGCCATAATTTTGTAAAATTTTAGTTGTGTGCTCCTCAAAGTTTTATTTTTCAGTGTCCGTCTAATAGTGCCACACATTCTGTAAAATCTATTTAATTTAATATTAATATCTTCCTTCTGGCAGTATGATACATTGCATCCTAAATAATTAAAATTGTTCACCTGTTGTATTATACTGTTATTAATACTGATTTTACACCTCATATGGTCTTTCCCGTTGAATGCAATTACTTTCGATTTACTTTCAGAGATTGTCATATTGAATTTATGACAATCTCTGAAAGTAAATCGAAAGTAATGGCATGTAATGGCTATTGTACTTACTTTAATTTAAAAAAAAAATGAGTGAATTGTTATTGTCGAATATGATTAGTGACCCAAGGAATCTATAACTAAGCCACTGGCACTATAAACCCGTAGATTCATGGCCGCTTGGACATAAATGCTAATATATCGTTGCCGATTGTCTAGAAAAGTGGTACCCTTAACCTCCTAGTATAAAAAGGGTATCCTAAAGTCTCTAGTGCGATCAATTCATATTTACCTTTATAGGCCTATGTGGTCTTCCGTCAAAAGAAGTATGGAAAATTGCGGAAAAAATATTATAAATGGGGATGAAAATAAACTAAAATAGGCGAAATTAAAGTAATATAAACAACGCCGTAGCGTAGTGGTTAAGGCACTGAGCTACAAGCCGGAGGGTCGAGGGTTCAAGTCCCGTTGGGGTCAGGATTTTTAAACTGACCCAAACCCTCTGGCGGCACTATGGCCCTGGGGTCGACTCAGCCTCTAAAGGAAACAAGTACCAGACGGCCGTCACGCAGGGCTGACAACCCGGCTGACATAAAGTTCCGATTGTCTAGAAAAAAAGTGGGAGCCTTAACCTCCTACAACCCCAAGGGCCTCCGGGCCTGTTGTGGGATCACTTACTTAAACAACTGCACAAATGTGCATCATATCCATCCATTGTAATTTTGCCCGAAGGCAGGTCTTTCACTGCAATAATAGAACTTGCACGCTATGCTTTGCAGCTTTACTAGGGAATTACAGGTGTGTCAGCTTCCCGTTGCTTTCCACACTGGTGAAGGATGATGACGATGATGGTGATGATGGTGGTCGGATGATTTTCGGGCACCGTTTGGGCCTTAAAGTTTTCCTGACATTTGTCATACAGGTGAGGAAAAACCCCGAAGAAAAGCTCACCCTGGAGCCTGTCCCGACCGGGAATCGAAGCCGGGTCCGCTGCGTGACAAGGCAGCACGCTACCTCGAGACCACAGCGGTGGACGTGCACTATACAATATAGTGAAATAGTATATTACGATGCGAGATTGGAAAGTTGTTTTTACAGAATCGAGAAAAAATCGCTCGGTTTTTAATTTCCGAGATTCTGTAAAACACTTCACAAACACTGCGTTGTACATTATTTTTTGCGCGATGGTGTTTTCAAAATAATAAATAACAGTAAAATAATAATATATTTCTTGGAAATATTTGCGTTCATTATAAACAATTGACTAACGTTAAGAGTGTGGGCAATGTTTATTAGTTGAAACAGGAGGCCTTGAGAACAATTATTGATAACATGGCCGCAAGTACGTATTTATTGTTTTATATTGTTTCAAATAAAGTCCAGTTCATTTAAAATGCAGTGATTTGTTTCGTATAATGTATATTAACACTACCTTTTGGATATTTTCTGTATACACATTGTACGTAGTATACATAGAGGGCAGTGGTTTTACTTCCCGCACGTGGGTGTAAATGTAGTATTACAGTATAGTCATTTAGGTTGGCAACCCCAAAATGTAGGAAGTTGAACTTTCAATAATGGTCGCCATTGCTGGTAAGTACGACAAAATGTACTATCGCGCAAAAAATATATTTTTGGTCGATGTGACTAATTTCTTATACTTACCAATATTGTTGTTACTGGAAGTAAGTCAACGTTCCCACTTCTAACCTGGTTGCTGTGCAAACAAACAAAAGAAATCGCAATGGTGATATGGACTCAAAAAGCACACGTTCGGTAAGTAAAATAAAACATTTCTTGAATGTTTTGTACACTAACTCGTACCTTTCCGGAATTAATGCAGAACATTCCACTCTCCAGGCTTCTTCAATTTCTCTATCATCTACCATGACTCATTCCATAATAAAATTATCAAACAGATTCTAATCACGGTATTACATATAAAAATGTCTCCACAGCCACCAATCCTTGCTTTATAATAAAACAAATGAAAAGCTACATAGCAACGATCACCAAATGTTTCTTTCTCATAGAAGTCATTTACATCCAACCAATATTTTAATTAATTTATTGCTATATATAATAAAAATTAGTCACATCGACAAAAAAATAGTATGCAATACACATGAGGTAAGCACGTAACAGATCTCGAAAATTAAAAAAAAAAAACTCGGCGAAGCGCCTCGTTTTTTTTTTTTCAAACTTTTCTCGATCAGTAACAAGTGCTTACCTCTCTTGTATCGCAATATACTATTTCCTTAATATTTTTGAAATGTATGATATGAATTATTTGCAGCATTTATTCTTGATTTTAGTTATATTTTTATCTGATTTAGATTATAAAGTACAAGAATTGTTATTTTAAAATTCCGCGTAGATTTTCATATTTGAAGAATTCAATTTTGTCCATACGCTGCGGTTGTGAATTATTTACAAGGTAAAAACATTGGTGGTATTGTCCTTGATAAGATTATTGCTTGTTACATAATGTGTGAACAGTGTCTTGGGGCTTGGGGTATCTTTGTAAGATTACAATGGATAAAACGATTAACATTATGATTATGTATGACCGTACGTTTTAAAAAATAATTGCATTCGAAACAAGGGAATATTAAACTTACGCCCTTATTAATGCACACTTCCTGTGTCGGAACTTTGGGGAAATTAAGAATAAGCTTAAACGAATCGAAAATTATACATTTTGTTGATTTTCTCCAACACTAGAAAAGAGAACATCTCACCATGATTAATTGTACATTACAGATTACAAGAGTTCAAATGAGCACTTACCACACTGTTTCGCTTATTATTCTCGTGGAGAAATCTTGATTAATGCTCCAAACCGCTTGATTCATTTGAAACAAATTTATCAAGAAATGCTAGTGATTACTTGTCTTCAGAATTTCTAAGACTCCTTTGCAAAGGGTGATTCAAAAGATCGTTTACAAATATCGAGTTATAACCGGAGATCGAAGAAATACAGAAAACTAATTTAAAATAACGTCAAACAATGAGTTGGTTTCAGCAAAGCGCACGACCAGAGCTCGCGCTCTCTCTCTCTTTCTGTCTCTCTTTGCCTCTCTCTCTTTCCCTCCATCTCTTTTGATTCCTTAGTTTCTTCTTCTTCTTCCTTTCATGTGATAGACCTAGTGGTCTGTTACGGTCTCAACCCAACGTTTGAAGGGTTTGCCCAAAGATCTCTTGCCTGGTGACACTGGTAATTTGAGATTTGACGTGGTATTCTTGTTCTGCTCATTCTTCTTACGTGAGATTTCCAATTGTTTCTGTATTTTTGTACTTATTCCATGACCTATTCTGTTTGTAATTCGTTGAGAATCTCAGAATTCCTTTTATGGTCTGTTCTAGAGTAACCCGCAGTACGTCTCATAATTGGATGTAGAACCAATTCTTCGCCATATACAAAACTACCAGAACAACTGCAAAGCCCATCTTCAACGAATGCCGTCTCATAGAATTCCAAAAGCCATGCTTCGTTACTGCCCCCAAGGCAAAAGATCGCTGGGACGTCCAAAAAAAGCGCTGGATGGAAAACTCCTCTTTGAGACCGTAACAGGCCACATGGCCTAATACTTGCATGCATGATGATGATGATGATTATTATTACTACTACTATTATTATTATTATTATTATTATTACTATTACTATTATTATTACTTATATTATTATTTTTATACTTACATTGTTATTACTATTACTTATATTACTATTATTATTATTATTATTATTATTATTATTATTATTATTATTAGTATTATTACTATCATAGAATTCCAAAAGCCATGCTTCGTTACTGTCCCAAGACAGTATTATTATTATTACTGGGACGTCGAAAAAAGCGTAACAGGCCACACGACCTAATACTTGCATGCATGCATGATTATTATTATTATTATTATTATTATTACTATTATTACTATTATTACTATTATTATTATTATTATTATTATTATTATTATTATTCAGAACGTTGACCACGGACCATTCAAATGACATCTATATGAAAACAACTGTAACTGAATTAGTATGGTTCAAATTCTTTCCTGTAGGGGGAGAGCGCCTAAATCTCTATTAAACAAAACATGGGCTTACAAGAAGAAGAAGATTATTATGATTATTATTACTTTTATACATTATTACTATTATTATTATTATTATTATTATTATTATTATTATTATTATTATTATTATTATTATTATTATTATTATTATTATTATTATTATTATTGCTGCTACTATTATTATTGTTATTATTATTATTATTATTATCATAATTATATGCTTGTATTATTACGTACTTGTGTCGCTAATGAACTGAGTGTTTGTTTATGTGAGAATGTGTTATTTTTGAAATATTACTAACAGGACTGGTTCGCTACAGCTTACTAATCATTATGCCCCACACCAGAGGGGGTTACAGTACAATTCTTATTTATGTTCTACATCCCTGTACCACCTGCATAAAAACATTCCCTCCTACGTCTTCTCACACTTCATTCAAACGTTTTTAAGTACAGTGTTTATTTTTCCCTCTTGTTCTCATCTCATTCTTTCTCATTTCTCTTAGTCTCATTCTCATTCAGTGTCTCAAATATCAATCCATCCAGGCCCGTCTAAAGCAACATCCTTACCGGGACAAGAGCAGGTTCGAGTACCCATGAGGGTCAATTTTATCTCGTTCGAATTCGAGCAGTTTATGGGTCCAGACAGTGACGATAAATTATTGAAATGCAATTAATGGAGCACACACGAAATGTTTCAAATACCATGGCCCACAATTAAAGACAACATCCCTTTTTCATTGTTGCATGGTGGGCTAGTGGTATGCTCCTTGCCTCTGGTCCCGAGGGTCGCGGGTTTAAACCCGGCCGGAGTCGATTTTTTTGTTTTTTTTTAACGAGACTGTTTGTTACTCCTCCCCCTCGCTCTTTTCAAATCTGGTTTCGGTGAGTGCCACTTGGTAGAAGAAAAAGAGGGCCAGAAATAATGTAGATTGATAGTGTTTTGAGCAGCATCAAGGAAAAGGATTGGACGATGGAGATTAGAATGTCAGAAAGATGTGAAGGAAAGTTATATTATTGTCTCGCGCAGTAGCCAAACGGTTTAAGGCATTGACACCTCGGTGCGGAACTATGAGACTTGTGCTGGTGCGAGTCCCTTTGGTAGAAGACCTTTTCTCATCGCATTTGGGCTTGTATCGGACCGGTGCCCACCCAGCAACATGATGAATTTTCGCCAGTTTGAGAAAACAAGCTTTAATGGCTGGGGACCCGATATGCCTGACCACATTTCACCTTTATACTGGCGGATGATCATCCATTGCTATGCTTAACACATGTGGATGTGAGGTCAGCAGCCATCTTGTAGGCCACTGGACAATTTATAAATATCCCTCGGTATAGCGTATTTATATATTTTATAGCGGATCCATAATGTTCATTGGTATTTATAAAGTTTTATTCATGCTTGAAAATATTTATTTTAAAAAATTCATATGCTAGATTTTTCTAATTCCTTCTAGGGTTGTAGAGTCATGGAGGCTTTCATATTATTATTATTATTATTATTATTATTATTATTATTATTATTATTATTATTATTATTATTATTATTATTATTATTTATTATTATTATTATTATTATTATTATCATCATCATCATCAACAACGAGGATTAAGCCCAATGGCCTGTACCTATCTCATTATAGGTCGAATTGGTCCTTCCATCTCTTCAATGGTCTTCCCAACAATCTTCTCCCTTTTGGTTTAAAATTATGCATTCTTCTTGGTATGCGCTGTTCATTCATTCGTAATACGTGCTGAAGGTAAGCATTTTGACAATATTTTATTCTTTCACAAAGATTAAATAGCCTATATTAAGTTATATTCTTATATCTTCGTTTTTCTTTTTTATCGGTCCTTTGGTATCCTGCTATTGCTTTCAACATCTTCATTTATGCAGTCTCTATTTCTTTACTATCTGCCTTTGTTAATATCCAAGTTTCACATCCACAAATTATTATTATTATTATTATTATTATTATTATTATTATTATTATTATTATTATTATTATTATACCTCTAAACTCGTGGATGCAAGAAATAAGAACTGGAATGTGAAGAAGAGGACTTGAGGACATGGAATGGATAGATCGAGACGAGTGGAGAAGGAAAATAAAACTTTATGCTCAGAAAGTGTGTAAACATTTATAATATATAAATAAAAGTATTATTTATTATTATTATTATTATTATTATTATTATTATTATTATTATTATTATTATTATTATTATTATTATTATGTTGTGTTATAACTAAAGAGCTCGCTGGAAAAAAATGACGTACCCATCAATTTTTGGGAAGATGATCTCTAATGCGTTAAAATGATTGCAATATTGTTTATTATTTATGTAATCTCCCACTTATTCAGTAAGTAGTTAATATACTGCTATATATGCGGCACTGATTTTCTCATGAATGAAATTTATATGGATATTTTCCATTTTATAATTCGTGTCAGTTTATATTGGAAGAAAGTGATTTTATGCTACATATTTTATATTCACTAACCACAAATTTATATTTCTTTAATTCTTAACCAAGTCAAGCGTGTTAATTCTTTTTGGTCATTTCCCACTTTCTGCAGTAATTTGTTTATATCTGTGAAAGTGTAAAAAAAAGTTATATGCAAAAGAAGTAACTGAGAAAGTCAGATAATGTAACGTACTTCAGCGTTAAGTACTTGAACATTTTGTTTCTTAAAATAAGTATAACTATTTTGTGGTTTGAAAAGAAAAAAAAATCATATCTACAGAAACCCCCCTCCATGGTATCTTTACCTTGTCGTGGTGGAGTGGCTTGCGTGCTTAAATGATCCTGAGAGCTTTGCCGGCTGTAGCATTGCTGCCGATAGGGTTACCCATGCCGGACTGGCCGAAGGTGATAAGCCAGACGAAAAAAGTACCTTAGTCGAAAGAGTGACGATCTTTCACCGTAAAAATACAACCGTCAAGAAATGCGGACATGGGTTCAACTGGGGTAAAATTTTCCGGAGGTCAAATAGTCCCCCATTCGGTTCTCCGGGCGGGGACTACTTCAGAGAACCCATGCCAAAGGCTCAAACACAGGAACATGGAATGTTAGGACTTTATACAATAGCGGGGCACTAGAGATATTAACGATTTGAGAATAAAATACTTAGGAGAATTTTTGGACCAAGGAGAGATGAACAAACGGGTGAATGGAGAAGACTACATAACAATGAACTACATGGTCTTTATAGGAAGCCAAATATAATAAGAATAGTTAAGTCTCGTAGACTGCGATGGGCAGGACATGTTGCACGTATGGGGAATGAAAGACTTGCATGGAAGCTTCTTGTAGGAAAGCCAGAGGGAAAACGCCCAGTTGGTAGACCAAGAATGAGGTGGGAGAATAACATTAACTATGATTTGAGGGAAGTAGATTATACAGGGAATGATTGGAAAGCTTTAGCTCAGGATAGGGATGTATGGAGAGCTTATGTCCGCGCGGCCATGAACCTACGGGTTCGAATTTAGGTCGTTTGTTGACCTGTTTCGGCCTCAAGAGAAACACCATCCAAAAGTCTTTTGAGTGGTTATACGTCTGTTCCATAAGACTCCATTTATCATTGCTTTCGTCGATATATATATCTTCTTCTTCGGCTTTCCCCCACTTATAGGTTTGCCGTCTTCAGTTTCCATTTATCTCTATCATTCCAATCTCCCTCTTCCAAATTCCGATCATCCATTATAGTTCTGACGTAGGTTTTCCATTTCCATCTTGGTCTGCCACGTTTATTTCTTCCAGGGGGTGACCATTGGTATATATTTTTTGGCCATCTTTCATTTTCCATTCTTTGTACATGGCCATACCATTTAAGTGTTTGATTTTCAATCCTCTTAACAACAGATGTGGTGACATTCATTTCTCTCGATATATATATTATTCGGATTTTATCCATAATACAGTAGATTTCAATAAATTCGCCTTCTCCGGTTGTAGCGGTCGACAATAAAAAGGTGCCAAGCTAACAAGTTATTAGCAAAGATATGGATTACTGGAAAAGATCATCGCGGAAGTCCAGATTAGAAAAAAAAATTACAAACATTTTTCTCTCATGTGGCTTAAAACACCACATGCTCGTTATTTTTGGCCGTGCTCTTCTTGTTCTACCAATTTAAGTAATTTTATTTGGAATCTATCTTTCGTCATTTATTTTACATGATCATAGGCCTACTATCTTAAATGTTAGTTTTTATGCTATCCACAATTGAAGTTTGAACATTTATATTTTGTTTAATTACACTGTTTCCTATTTCATCTCTTCTCGAAATCCCAGGTGAACTTACTTAATTACTCACTGGCACTATCGAACCAGAAGGTTCATGTCCGCGCGGACATAAGCTCTCCATACATCCCTATCCAGAGCTAATGTTTTCCAATCATTCTCTGTATAATCTACTTCCCTCAAATCATAGTTAATGTTGTTCTCCCACCTCATTCTTGGTCTACCAACAGGGCGTTTTCCCTCCGGCTTTCCTACAAGAAGCTTCCATGCACGTCTTTCATTCTCCATACGCGCAACATGTCCTGCCCATCGCAGTCTACGAGACTTAACTGTTCTTATTATATCTGGCTTCCTATAAAGACCATGTAGTTCATTGTTATGTAGTCTTCTCCATTCACTGTCTGTTCATCTCTTTTTGGTCCAAAAATTTTCCTAAGAACTTTATTCTCAAAAACTCGTAATCCCATTTCCTCCTTAAAGTAAGAGTCCATGTTGCGCATCCAGGTGAACGCATTCAAAAATCCATTTGTGTAGAATTTAATTTAATTTAATTGTTGTTCTAGATTAGTAAAACTAAATATATGGTCACACGTACAAATACATTATATAATGGAAATTGACAGCTAATGACAAATGAGGGAAATTTTGAGGAATTGGTTGAATTCAAATACCTAGGAACAATAATCACAAATAGGAATGAGATGCACAAAGAAAATTAAACATAGGCTCAATTCTGGAAATGCATGCTATTATGCATTGCAGAGACTTTTGATGGCCCAACTCCTTTCAAAAAACGTTAAGCTGAAAATATATAAAACTATTATTCTACCACTTATATTATATGGGTGCGAAACATGGACTCTTACTTTAAGGGAGGAAAGGAGATTACGAGTATTTGAGAATAAAGTTCTTAGGAAAATTTTTGGATCAAAGAGAGATCAACAGACAGGTGAATGGAGAAGACTACATAACAATAAACTACATGGTCTTTATAGGAAGCCAGATATAATAAGAATAGTTAAGTCCCGTAGACTGCGATGGGCAGGACATGTTGCGCGTATGGGGAATGAAAGACGTGCATGGAAACTTCTTGTAGGAAAGCCAGAAAGAAAACGCCCCAGTTGGTAGACCAAGAATGAGGTGGGAGAACAACATTAACTATGATTTGAGGGAAGTAGATTATACAGGGAATGATTGGAAAGCATTAGCTCAGGATAGGGATGTATGGAGAGCTTATGTCCGTGCGGCCATGAACCTACGGGTTCGATAGTGCCAGTGAGTAAGTAAGTAAGTAAGTGTTGTTCTAGATTTTAATTTCCATGTTTCTGCACCGTATGTCACTGCATTCCTTATTAACGCATTAAGCTTTTTCTTATGTTCTGTAGATTATATTTTATTTGAAAAAAAAAGGGAAGCTTATTTCAAGAAACTTTAAACTGAAATAGTTAGGATTTTTTGATAAACATGAGAGAAGAACTTAAAGTAATATAGAAGAAAAAATATGTTACAGACTCTGAAATTATGCTAATTTTCATTAGATATTTGAAAAATAACCAGATATATAGAGTAGGAGAAATTCCAGCAGAACTAATTAAACCAGGCACTTACGATTTTTTTATTTTTCTGAAATTAAAACAAACCTTCCAAGCTCTACACCTGAAAACATGGTTTCTGTTTATGTTAATTTTTACACCTATCAACTCAATTACAGGGATAAATAAACATATACAAAACATGACTACATAGAAGGGTTCACATTAAAGTGAAATCTGAAATAGCAGGGGGCTAGTCTCCACCCACAGAAGTAAACGGATACTAATAAAACAAGTGACACTCGGAGAAGCGCACTCAAAGAAAGGTGTTCGTAGTAACAACTAAATAAAAAAATCAATAAAAACTTTACAAGATAACTCCATATCACTATATGCATACAATCTTTTTTGTTACATGATTTAATCACAGCAACTACTTCGGCTGAACATAAAGAAATTTGAACATGGGGACACAAGATGTTTCCTAATTGCTTTAAAGACTGCCCACTTCTTAATGTAGATGTTTTAATTCATATTTCGTTTTGTTTCTTGGTTTGAAGGACGATAGGATGTGGAAAAATACAAACTCAATTTGCGATAATTTTGAAGTGACAAGTTTTATGACTGGATATTTATTTGTGTCCTCTCCATTTTTTATCGTTAACGGATGAGAACTAATTAAGTAACTACTAACCAGTCTTTTAATTCTTAAGTTCTGAAATATGTATATTTATATAGCTGAAATAGACTTTAAAATCCGTAAAATAGCTTCTAAAAATATTATGTTTGATTTAAAGCAAAGCAATCCCACTACAGGCCTCGGGAAGCCCTTGGGGTAGTAGGAGGTTAAGGCTCCCACTTTTTCTAGACAATCGGCACTCGATGTCAGCCGGGTTGTCAGCCCTGCGTGACGGCCTCCTTTACCCCCAGAACAAGCGTCTGGTACTCATTTTCGTTAGAGACTGAGTTGACCCCAGGGCCATAGTGCCGCCAGAAGGTTTTGGTCAGTTTAAAAATCCTGACCCCACCGGGACTTGAACCCTCGACCTTCCGACTTGTAGCGCAGTGCCTTAACCACTACGCTATGTTTGATTTAACTTATTTAAATATATAAATTAGATCCGGTCAAGTTAAGCAGTTAAATGTTAAACAATAATATTTATTGAACAGTAATATTCATTATTATTTAGTTTGGTAGGGTTAAGGCCACGCGACCTTCTCTTGCAGCCATCAGGACAAACATATGTTAAATTTAAATACAGAAATTTCTATAATATTACAAACTAAACAATTAATTATCTAATCAAACTGAAGAATAATGAAAATAATGTCTAATAATACAATAAAAATAAAGACAATTGCAATTAAAATTAATAAAGAATAACAGCTCGAATCTACTACACCCAGGAATTAGGCATGTTTATCAAAAACATCGCTTCATGATGTAGTGTGAAGTATTACCTGCCCTATAATTTAATTAATGAAAAGAAAAGGGAAAAAATGCAAACTGTAAAGAATTAATCTATCGCTTATATAGCCTATAAGACATTAGGTAAAAATATTGATAAATATTATTATTATTATTATTATTATTATTATTATTATTATTATTATTATTATTATTATTATTATTATTATTAAATAATGAAAAAAACAAACGATTTATTGTTTAAAAAAAGTAATATTAGTGATATGTTCCTGTTAATAATTCTATTTTCGATTTGTTTCTGAAAGTTGATAAAGTTGGCAATCTCTGACATAGGGTGGACGAGAATTCCATGTTCTCACAAGAGAAATTGTAAAATATTTCGAGTAATAGGTGGTGTGATGAGGAGGGATATAAAGTACAATGTGTTGATGTGATCGGGTATCTAATTTATGTGTATCAGAGAGTCTAGTAAAGCGGTGTGATAAATAATAAGGTAATGATGTGTGTAATATTTTATAGAGAAGAGACAGTGAATGGATGATTCTACGATTTAGACGAAGCCAAGGCATTCCAGGGATGGTGTAACGTGATAAAATCTGCGAATATCACAAATAAAACGCATACATTCATATTCATAGATGACACTTAATTCCATTCATCCATAATGTACTAGGATAGTGCAATAGTTCTTCCGGTTGCGGTGATCAGCGCTGTCTGCCCGCCCAGTCCGAATAAAGAGTTGAATAATGAACATTTACATGCCTCAGGTCGCCCGGACCTGTCAGTGGCTCGACTTGTAGACAGAGATTACAAACTTTGGATAACATACTTATTTGACGTGATAAGAATGTGGAGCTAACATACATTTTAGAACGAAACACACCATTCATTCACATATTCATAATAAATATGGCGAATAATATAATAGTGATAAATATGAAAAAGAGAAGAGAAGATCATAGAAGCAGCTGAAATGAGATTTCTGCGAAGTGAAACTGACTGCAAACTTCTTGATAAAAGAAGAAGTGAGAATATACAAATGAGCTAAATATTTTTAAACTTTCAGATAAAATAAAATAATCTAGAAAAAAACTGGAAAGAACGTGTTCAAAGACCGTATACCAAAAAGATACTTAATTACAAACCAAAAGGAGACAGGAATGTTGGTAGACCGAAAAAGAGATGGATTCAACTTTTTGAATGAGAATATATGAGACCGGAACAAGCCACATGGGCATAATCCGTGATTGTTGTTGTTGATGATGATGATGATGGCCAGATGATATTCAGGGACTAATTGGACCTTTCGTTTCCTGGCATTTATCATATAAGTGAGGAAAAACTCCGATAAAACCCATCATTCAGGATAGGGCTACTTGACGCGACCGAGGATCGAACTCGGGCCCTCTGCTAAAGAGGCTGCGACGCAACACCAAGATCACTGCCGTGGACATGAATTTACATAAGACACGTAAATAGCACAGGAGCATGACAAGAATACACATGAATATGCCTAACGATTTTCATACAGTAGGCCTATACAGGGAATGTGAAATGAAACAAAAAACACCAAAGAAAGAAATTACTACCCAATGATATTAGTGAAAATGATACAATTCTGGCTTCTTTATAAATTAATATACTAATAAATTTCTGTACTTTTTTTCTGAGATAACCATATATTTTTAGGCCCAGATATGTATAAAACATTTTTATTACATTTGTTTATTTAGCGGGTTTCAAAATGTTTCTCATGCTCCTGTGCACAACTGATCTGTCATTCTTCTCCACATCTCTCCGTCATTCCAATTTCCATCTTTCAATCCTTCGTCCTTCATCATTCCACGTTATTGTTGACCATCCTCTCCTTTTTCCACCAGGTGGCACCTATTCTAGTAGACTTTTTTTTTTTGGGGAATCTGTATTGACATTCTTTTTACATGACCGCACCATTTCAATTGTTTATTATGATATCTATAATTAAAGGGCTTAGAGCAATAACATAATAAGCCTCATATTGTTTTTTCTGAGATATAAGGATTTTAATGTTTAAAAAATTATAAATATTAATTGGGCGGTATTGTTGTTAATACATTGTGTGTCTATATGTTTTAACACATCACTGGCGCACTTACAAATGATTTTATGGATATATCAATACATTTATTTGCTATCATTGTAATAAATTACATAATTTATCAGAATGTGGCTTAACATGTTACTGCCCTAAGCCCTTCAATTGAAGTATGAACGTTCGTCTTTTGTTTAATTACATCATCATCATCATTAACAACAATCACGGATTAAGCCCATGTGGCTTGTTCCGGTCTCATTCAAAAAGTTGAATCCATCTCTTTTTCGGTCTACCAATATTCCTGTCTGCTCTTGGTTTGTAATTAAGTATAATTTTTGGAATCCGATCATCTTTCATTCTTTGAACGTGTTCTTTCCAGTTTTTTCTAGATTATTTTATTTTATCTGAAAGTTGAAATATATTTAGCTCATTTAATTACATTGATTTTTATTTTACCTGTTGTAGAAATTCCAGCAGAACACCTTCAAAAATCCATTTCTGCAGAATTTAATTTACTTAATTCATGGAATCTGCGAACTTATATTACTTTCAACTTGTATATTATAATAATTGGGGATGGAGTTGCAGCAAGCTTGGTCTGTAACATGAATTTGGTTATGTAGCATCAGACACACGGTGACTTGCAACTTTAATAATAATTAATCTTCGAGAAATAAAGAAAAAAATAATTTTGATAATTGAGACGGCAATGATTCTAATTATAATGAATTACTAAAAGCTACTTAAAGAGTCTTAGTTATTACTAGAAAGAAAGAGCCTGTCATTTATAAAGCTTAATGAAAAGTTTATTAGCATTCTGCTTTATTTTTATGATAAACAATTCCATTCACGTAAGCGGCAGTCCATTGTGCTGGAATGGGATTCATTCTAATATCGGATAATTAAAATCCGAGAAGTGATTCAGATTTTTGTAATGTTATACACGAATGCCCTTCAGTGATCTCTGTCAATCTGACATCTAGTAGCAATAATTTCTACTAAATGAGAATTAGAAGGATTTATAAGTACCCGTGGCGCGACAGGCCTAAATGGCCCTTGGTCTCATATCCATATGTATTAATCACATAGGTAGACTACAATACGCCAGAATAGGAGTGACATGTGTTCAAAGAAGTATTTTTTTATGTTACATTATTATTTAATCATACTAAGTGCTTGTAAATTTAATATTTCATAATTCGGGCAAGAAAAAATTTACTGATCTACATTGATTCTATCTAATGAACACCGAAAATGATATATATAGGCCTCATTATTTTCTCAATGTTTACATATCTTTCTGTGCCTACAGTTTTATTTTACTTTTCCACTCGTCCCCACCCTTCCAGTCCATTCCCTCGAGTCCTCTTGTTCTCATTCCGATTCCGTTTGAGGGTATTTCCACTTTTTCAGCGGTTGCCCTTTTACCAGCCGGCTGCTGGCCCTTCACATCCATATGTGTCAATTACAGAGGTAGATGATCAACAGCCAGTGTAGGGGTGACATGTGGTTAGCATGTCGAGTCCCCCAGCCGTTGTTCTCATTCCAGTTCTTAATTCTTGCATCCACGAGTTTCGAGATCTTCCTTTTGTTTCTTCTTCCAGGCGGACAACATTTCAATCCTTTTTTTTCTGGGTAGGCCTAATCTTTCTTCTTGCATTCGCCGCATATGCCCATACCTATGTTACTATATATATATATATATATATATATATACATGTAGGCCTACATACATTTTGTGTGTATATATATGAACGCTGTAACAGCCGAATATTTTTGTTTCATCGGAACCAAACTTGGCATGTAGCGATTAATTAAAAAGAGTAAAATCGAGTTTGTTACCACCAATATCAGACCATTAGGTGAAGAAGTTCACCTGAAACGAAAATTTAAACTTGCTCTAGCGTCGAAATGTTTCACAACGAAACTCAGTATGAGATATTAATATAAACGGAGGAAGACATTCTCCAAAAATCAGCAAAATTCCATGATTAGGATTGGAGGTTTACCTAAAAACCGAAATAAAAATTAACTCCAGCTACCGCCATGATTGCTTCGTCGCAATGTACGCCATACTATTTATTAACCCTTGAATTTGTAATGTATCCTATAAGATACAATGGTTCAATTTATTAAAATTTTAACGAAGTAATTGAAAATTAATCGGTTGATACTATTTAAGTTGATGTCAAATTAGATGACTTATTCTTCTTTTTCTTCACAGTTTAGGCTTATTTACTAGCCTGTTCCGGCTCCAAATTGCTGCTCTTTCCATCTTGTAAAATTTTATGACAATATGCAAAAAAGGTAATAATTTATGGTTACACAATGCTTTTAAAATACTTACGAAACTCCGTTGAGGTCACTGTGTTAAAGTTTTATTAATTGTATAACAGTACCTGATATCTCAGTCGTCCTTAATAATTTGCAGTGTTGTTTTATAGGAGGCCTTTCGATAACTTATGTATCATCTTCTGCTTTCATTTTGGTATATGTAAAATAACACTGCAAATTATTGAGGACGACTGAGATATCAGGTACAATTATTAAAACTGTCAACAGCACGTACGGCTTACTGCCCGTGCGACCCATATTTGTAAATAATATTGTAAATATCTTACTTTTTGTCTAATAAAGTCCTACTACTACTATTAAAACTGTAAATTATGGTTATACATGTGTTTTTTTCGCGCGTCTGACACTTTTAAGTAAGCTGACATCAGAAATTGAGTTTCTGCAATGTAACAAAATATATAAATATTCTGAAAACCTACAAGAAGGGACCGTAAATTTAACTTCCTGAAGAATTCGCAATTACTGACTGCCTGACGGACTATTTTTAAGTTGATTTAGAGAATGCCAGGTGACAAAATCTGGCGTCCAGATTCGAGAAGTTATCTTCTTACCCAAATTTTAATACCAAGTCACAAGATAAGAAGGTAAGTCACAAGATAACAGTCTGCCAACAATCCCTCTCCACAACACGTCTTCTTTCACAGTAATCTCTACCCGCTTCTGGAATTCCCTCCCCCAAGACATAAGGGTTTACTCACACTTGACACCTTTAATACTTGTTAAAATCAATTTCTCTCTCGAACTAACACTATTCCATGTCATTAGTAATATATACATATATATATATATTAACTGTTATGTTGGCCACTAGATGATGTTGGAACGAATTCCCACTACCTCTTGTGTGAATTGAGAATACTACATATATAAGAAAAAATGTATGTTTGTGTTGGAATTCTTGAGTAGCTCAGTTGGTTAGAGCACTAAACGTACAGAGTTTAGAGACTCGGGTTCAAATCCCGACTCAAGCATTCATTTTTCTTTTCATATCATATATATATATATATATATATATATATATATATATATATATCCACCGCTGTGGTCTCGAAGTAGCGTGCTGCCTTGTCACGAAGCGGGCACGGGTTTATTAAAAATAAATAACAGTTTTAAAAAACTAAAACAACACGCCTTATTAGAAAACCGAACTAAAAATGAAAAATAATTTAAATTTCCAACACGCTTGGGATAAACTTAAAGTGGTCAACAAAAAAAGCATCTCCAGCACATCTAGAATAAAACTAGAGTTATCTACAAAAAAATAACTTTACCATCAAAAGCGTGGGGTGCTTTTTATGGCTTTTACGTTTTCTTCTTAGAGACTTTATTTTTACCAATATCAGTTTATTATCAAATATATTAATTGGTACAGAGAATCCCACGCTTTTGATGGTCAAATTATTTTCTTTTTGTAAATAGCTCTAGTTTTATTCTAGATGTGTTGGAGATGATTTTTTTGTTGACCACTTTAATTTTATCCCAAGCCTTTTGGGAATTAAAAACTATTTTTCATTTTTTAGTTCGGTTTTCTAATAATGCGTGTTGTTTTAGTTTTTTTAAACTATTATTTATTTAATATTTTTTAACCTGATTGAGTGGTAGACAAGGCTTTAAGGCCTTAACTTTATCAGATAATATAAAGACATTATCATTATTCATAGGATATGAAATGTAGTTAGAATGTCTTTGTTTCAACATAGAAGTTTAGTTAGGTATTCTGTAACTAGATCCTACTTTTATCCTCATCACATAGTGAAGGAACCACTTAATGTCTGATTAAGAGGTAACTCATTTTGTAGACCTTATATTACTTGTTGTAAATACAAAATATGCTTTTAATTAAAGCTGTTGTAATCATCTTGTAGTCAGTGGGTGGTCTATATGTCTGCTAATTACTACTAATAACGATTATGGTAATAGATTACACAATTTCTACTGACCCAATACTAAATTTGTTGAAAAAACTCAAGATTTTTACCTCGTCTCTTCTCCTCTATTTCAATCGCAAGTATTCATGTCCAAGAAAAAAATCATTAAGTTAATTACCTTAACTTTTTTTTCTTAGTTTAATTTCACCCTTTGTATGTACATTTACATGCATCACGACACCTGGGTCTTTTAGGGAGACTATTTAACTCATGTCCCAATTTGCAATCAATGACCAATATAATTTCAATGATTTTTATTTACAAGTAATCACAATCGTTTTCTTCACCTCGATTTTATCAGTTTAATTTTATCACTGTAAAATCAAGCTCCTCCTTTTTTAACATTCTGAATAGGTCATAGCATTATTTTACAGTGACTGTATGTGGCTACCAGATTCTATATATATATATATATATATATATATATATATATATATATATAGTGCACAAATGTAACTTTATCGTGGTTGCGGGAGATAATATAAAATGTAAAATCAAGCTCCTCCTTTTTAACATTCTGAATAGGTCATAGCATTATTTTGCAGTGACTATATGTGGCTACCAGATTGTATATATAGTGCACGAATGTAACTTTATCGTGGTTGCGGGAGATAATATAAAAACATTTGTAGCAATAGATTGTATAAAAAAAACATTATTTGCATTTCCTTAAACATATTTTTTCCCAGGTAATAACGTTCCAAAAAAATATAATTGACATATTTACATCGTAGGACATCAGAAATTAATTAATATACAGTTTGATATGTTTCATTTTTTCTCCACTAGGGTGCATTCTTACAATATTGTGATCCTTTGGCAATAAATAATATGAATGCAGGGAGGGGAATGATTTGCCGAGGCAGAAAAGGAAGTAGGTTTTAGTTCGCACAGATCCGTTGGACAGACAATTTACTATCCCTATCTTAAGAAGCTCATTCAAGACAGCCTTGAATTCATTCGTGAAATAAAACAATTAAGATGATTAATGAAAAGAAAACGATAATGATTGCTCATGAATGTATACTTTAACTTCTTATAATACCTGTTATTGATAAAATAAGGACAACTTAATATGAAGAAAATAACTGCAATTAGGAAAAATCGTAATGAGAAAGGTAAACGAGCAGAACTTATTGGGTCAAAATCACATTCGAAAGAGGAAGACTTCCTCGGTCCTCAAGTATTTTTTGAGACAATTTACTAAGTCTTCTGCATGAAAGGCTTCCCGGATGAGTGATCAGCTCACTGCCGGGACATCCCAGAGATAAAACACACATTTCAGATAAGCTAGTTAATCATGCAGGCTTAATTGCAACGTAATGCTACGTGCATTGTGTATCTATATGTTCATATATTTGCATGTAGGGATTTGTATCTATGTTCTATTATAACATTGGGACTGGAAATAAATATCAATAAAACTAAATATATGGTCACACATAGGAATACATTATAGCCTATAATGGAAATGGACAGTAATGAAAAATGAGGGAAATTTTGTGGAAGTGGCTGAATTCAAATACCTAGGAACAGTAATCTCAAATAGGAATCAGATGCACAAAGATTTTAAACATACGCTCAATTCTGGAAATGCGTGCTATTATGCTTTACAGGGACTCTTGACTCCCAACTCCTTTCAAAAAAACGTTAAACTGAAAATACATAAAACAACTATTCTACCAGTTATACTGATCCGAAACATGGACTCTTACTTTAAGAGATGAAAGGAGATTACGAGTATTTGAGAATAAAGTTCTTAGCAAATTTTTGGACCAAAGAGAGATGAACAGAGAGGTGAATGGAGAAGACTTACATAACAATGAACAACATGGTCTTTATAAGAAGTCAGATATAATAAGAACAGTTAAGTCCCGAAGACTGCGATGGACAGGACATGTGGCACGAATGGGGAATGAGACGAGCATGGAAGCTTCTTGTAGGAAAACCAGAGGGAAAATGCCCAATTGGTAGACCAAAAATGAGGTGGAGAATGACATTAATCACAATTTGAGGGAAGTAGATTATACAAGGAATGATTGGAAAATTTTAGCTCAGGATAGGGATGTACGGAGAGCTCATGACCGCGCGGCCATGAACTTACGGTTCGATAGTGCAAATGAGTTAGTTAGTGTCTTCTTGAGCGTATTAATTGCCGTATTTTTAGAAATAAGAGTAAAATTTGTTCTTTTATTAAACTTCTTTTTGATCGGATTCTTAATGCAGTGTGTCAAATTTACGCTTGAGTTTCTGTATTTCAGCGCAGTAATTGTAACTTGTTATTCTCCCTACAACTGACAATTTACTTGTAACTTAAGACAGACATTAGTGAGCCATTTGGAATCTGATTATACCCAAGATTTTAATTATGTGACTTGGAGAAGCTCTGATTATACAGGGCTCTATACCTGTTTCCAATTCATCCATGACTCATATCCAAAACGTGCTGTAACGAAGCAGCAAAATACTCTCTATTACAGGAGATACTGCAAATGGTTGTTTGTTACTCACTGGCTCTGTCGATCCCGTAGGTTTATGGCCTCGCGGACATAAGCTCTCCATACATCCTTATCATCAGCTAATGTTTTCTATTCATCATCATCATCAACAACAAGGATTAAGCCCAATGGCCTGTTCCGATCTCATTATAGATCGAATTGGTCCTTCCATCTCTTCAATGGTCTTCCCAATATTCTTCTCCCTATTGGTTTATAATTATACATTCTTCTTTGTATGCGCTGTTCATTCATTCGTAATACGTGCTGAAGGTAAGCATTTTGATAATATTCTATTCTTTCACAGAGATTAAATATATTAAGTTCTGTTCTTATATCTTCGTTTCTTCTTTTTATCGGTCCTTTTGTATCCTGCTATTGCTCTCAACATCTTCATTTTTGCAGCCTTTATTTGTTTGCTATGTCAAGGTCTCACATCCATAGATAAGAGATGGAACTGCCAATACTTTGTACAACTTCAAAATAGTTTATTTTCTAGTATTATTCAATAAAGTACGTTTAATTGTGCCACATAGATAATTGAATCATTGTATTTTAGTGTGTTTATCTAAATTTCTGTCATCGCCTAAATGACATCCCAAATAATTAAAATTCTGAACTTGGTCTATGATTACATTGTTTATCATTATTTTTGTTTTTATTGCACATTTTCCTTTCATTACCTATATAATCTACTTCTCTCAAATCTGATTAATGTTTTTCTCCCACCTCATTCTTGGCCTATCTAATGAGCGATTTCCCTTGGGTTATTCTAAAAGGAGTCTCCATGCCCCTCTTTCATTCCCCATTCGTGCCAAATTTTCTGCCCATCGAAGTTCATGAGATTTAACTGTTCTTGCTATACCTGGTTTCCTATAAAAATCACATAGCTCACTCTTATTAGTCTTCTCCAACCCCCTGTCTATTTATCTCTCTTTGGTCCAAAAATGTTCCTCAAAACGTTATTCTCAAATATTAGTAATATTCCTCCGCCCTTAAAGTAAAAACCAATGTTTCGTATCCATATAACTGGGAGATTAATTATTTTTTATATTTTGAGTTCAAATGTTTTTTGAGAGAAGTGGGACGACAAGATTCCTTGTAATGCATTTCCAGAATTGAGCCTATATTTAATTTCATTTTACAGCTCATTTATAATTATTGTTCGTAGGCATATCAATTCAGCTACTTCTTCAAAAGTGTCCTTATTTGTCATTCTCCCAGTTATATTATATGGATGTACTCTTACTGTATGAGAGGAAAAAAGATTACGGATTTTTAAGAATGATGTTCTTAGGAAAAGTTTGTACCAAAGAGAGATTAACATACAGGCGAATGGAGAAACCAAATTACAGATTTCATTATCTTTATGGGAAACAAGATATAATAGGAACAGTTAAATCTCGTAGACTGCGATGGCAGAACATGTGGCACGAATGGAAAATATAAAAAGGTCATGGATGCTTTTTGTAGGAATAGCAGAAGAAAAGCGCCCAGTTGGTAGGCCAAGAATGAGGTGGGGAAATAACATTAACCAGATTTCAAGGAAGTAGATTATTCAGGGGATGATTGGAAAACAGTAGCTCAGGATAGGGATGTATGGACAGTTCATGTCCGCGCGGCCATGAACCTAAGGTTTCGATAGAGCCAGTGAGTTAGTTAGTTAGTCATTAGGTATATTATGTAATTCTACACACATTTCAGTAATTTCTTATCGTTAGCTTTCTTCTGTTTTATTAAAGCTTCTTCTTCTTCTTCTTCTTCTTCTTCACTTTACGAGCTAGGCAAATTGCCTGCTCCGCCTCACAGTTGTTCTGCCCATCTTTTCACTGGCCTTCCTACATTCCTTGAACCTCTTGGCTTGTATTGAATGCTGCTCTTGGTAATCTTGATACATTCATTATTTCCACATGTGTAAACCATTTCTCTCTATATTCTCTGATTTTCTCATCCAATGGATATATATTTAACTCTGTTCTTATATCTTCATTCCTTATCCGATCCAATCTTGTGCAGCCTTTAGTTCTTCTAAGGAAGTTCATTTCTGCGCTTTGTATTCTACTTTGCAATTTTGCATATTAAAGCTCTTCTTCTTCTTCTTCACTTCCTGGTTTAGGCAAGAGTTGCCTGTTCCGTCTTCACTAATAGATCTAAGACCATCTCTTCCGAGGACGTCCGACATCTCTTCTTCCTCTTGGAAAATAATGGAAGATTTTATTTGGTAATCTTCTTTCTTCCATTCTTTCTACATGTTCTTTCCACTGTATCTTGTTGTTAAATATATTTTCTTTTATGGAGTAGATCTGCAGTTCTTCGCGGATATCCTCGTTTCTTATGCATATTAAAGCTATTAGATAAATTAAAACGATTGATGTAACTTAAAAGACACATTGCGAATTTATGGGTTAAATTCCCTTAGTTTAGGTAACTCTCGCAAGGGAGCACATTTGTCCCACTTGAGGAGGAACAAGTGTAGACGGACAGCATAAATATCGACAACTCAGATATGCAAACTTGGCATTCTTCTCCGTCAAAATGAAATGTACGGTAAAAAAAATGGCATTGTACAGATGTATTGGTTCACATTACGTTATGATAATGGAAGAACGCATGGACGCCATTTCCGTGGCGTGGTAGTCTTGATGTGTGAGTCCCGTGAAATTATTGTTTAATGTCACATTCATCGCAACATTTCCGGACATCACTATCCGCGAAACTCATACCTGCATAATTCTAAATAAAATGCTTATTTCCTCTCGACAATTTAAAAGTAATTTTAAATATGTTAGTTCCTACTAACCTTTCCTCAGCCATTGTAAAAAAATACCAGTATTATTAAATTATATCAGCCTTTTAATATGATACCTACCTATATTTCTACATCAGTGAGACAATAAAAGTGTATTTACTTGAGTATTTTCATTATTTATTTTAGCAGGTTTCACAACTTCCTGCGACCAATTAATCTACTATCATTCCCCTCCACGTCTGTCATTCCAATCTGAATCGTCCTATAATTTTAATCTCATGTTGCTTAACACACCATCAATCCACTTAATTTTTAGCAGTATTTTTTTTACCAATTGGTACCTATTCTAGTATTTATCTTGGAATTTGTCTTCTGTTATTCTTTTACATCACCATACCATTTTAGTTGTTTATCTTTTTAAGGAATTCGGAATTGACGTTTAAAGATTCGTCTTTCGTTTAATTACACTGCTTCTTATATTATCTCTTCTAGAACCTAAGATTTTAACTAATCTTATAACTAGGGTAACGATTTTAATGCAGTAAACGTTAAGGTTGCTATATAGTATAATTAGAAGTAAGAGTTCTGACTGTCTTCTGTCTTGGTTTCACACGCGCCACACACACACACACACACAGTTCAATAATATAATCAGAAGTTAGACTTCCGACTGTATTTTGTCATGGTTTCACACAGAAACAATTGAAGGACTTAGGGCAGTAACATGATAAGCCACATTCTGTTACGAAATATCATTATTACAATGAATATTGCCCTAAGCCCTTCAATTGAATAATACATACTGTGTTGCAATCCTAATTTTTAGTGCATTACAATCCTTGCCCTACTTATAATAATTAAATAACTGCCTAACTAACTTCTAACTGACTAACTAAGTAACTGCTGGCTGCATGGAATAGAAGGCTTTAAGGTCTTAACTCTGCCAGCTTAAATATATTATTATTATTATTATTATTATTATTATTATTATTATTATTATTATTATTATTGTCGGTCGCAGTGATCTAGTAGTTACGTTTACCCGCCTCTAGTCCACAGGATCGCGAGTTCAAACCTGGCCGGTGTCGATTAATATTTTTAGTATGGAAAAACCTAAGGAACAAATCCTCAGGGACAAACTTAAGTTGCAGGTACCAAGTCTGGATATTTTCAGGCTCGTAAAAGAACCTTAAATCTGAAAAAAAAACTCTAAGCAAAATCTACCGACCTAAATCACCCACGTAATACTTAATTGCTTACTAGATGTGTAATTGGGTCGGTATGCTAACCACGTGCCATTCATGACATCTGTAGGGATATAAGAGTAACTACGGGTTAAGAAACTTTCCTCTAGGAAAGCACCCATGTCCCCGCTATGGGACGTATGGGAAAAATCATTATCATCTTCGTGAAAAGATAAAATTTTACTCACAGCCCTCTAATTTCAAGCACAACGTTATTTTCCGTGCCACAAATCTACGATATGGGATTCAAAAATTGTTCAATTGTTCCCGGAAACATTTTTCAATAAATATCTTGTTAGCACATGATGTTGAATAGAGTGAGCCAGTTAGAGTAGGTTCTACATGACCCACATAATTAACCATGGAGAGACGGGCTGAGAGTTGCTCTTCGAGGAAAACTTGATTCTTTAATATCGACCTTAGTTTCCAACAACAAAGATTTATCAGGGAAAGGGTTACAGTGCTATTAGTGTTTTTTTTTTTTTTTGGATTTTCCCGAATTCAATATCTCATTAAAAAGATTGTCATTTCCGTGTAGTCCAAGTCTTTGTTTTCAAGATTCTCAACCTCGAGGTATGCGTTGAGAGCTTCATGACAATGGATGCATACATAATTAAGGAAGATACCACATTAGGAGACGTCACAGTCATGGTGAATGTGTTGTTACGTCCTAGAATCACACGAAATGTGCAAAAAAATCCTTACATGCAAATCACTAATTTGTCTTTATATGCTATGACGTCTCTCAAATTTAGGGTAGAAGAGCAGTACTTTTAAAATTCATAGTAAACATGGCTGAAGTTGTTAAGTAAAATACTTCTTCTTTTTCTTGTTCGTCACAGTTTAGGCTTTTTTACTAGCCTGTTCCTGCTGCAAATTGCTGCTATTTCCATCTTTTATTTGATCTTCCCAAACTTCTTCTTCCTCGTGGTGAATAGTTGTACGCTGCTTTTAGTATTCTGTTCTCAGTCATCCTTACTAAGAGTTCTTTCCAGTTTGTTCTGTATTTCGATATTGTTGTGTTTAATTCCTCTATTTTTAGTTGCTGTCTTATTTCTATGTTGTGTTTATGTTTGTTCTTTGATATCCTGCTATAGGTCTGAGGAATTTCATTTGAGCAGCTTGCATTCTGGCAGATTGTTGTGTTGTCACTGTCCATGTTTCGGATCCATAAGTAATAATAGGAACTGTCATCTTCTAAGTAAAATACTAAAATCTTAACCCTTAAATTCGCAATGTATCATATAGGATACATCAATTATTTTATTTTATCTAATAGTTTTAATAAAATAGAAGGAAGCTAACGATAAGAAATTACTGAAATGAGTGCAGAATTTCACAATATACCTAATAATAACAGTTATGCACGAATACAGTTTGAGTGCGGTCCGCCACATTTAAATAACTGATATGAGAAATTATTGTTTTGCTAATTTAAGGCTTAAATCCGTACGTGATGTACCGTATCCGTACACCTTAGCTAAAATAATTTGAGAACGTTGGATACATTAGGTACAGTAGAAGAGCAATTATCAGAGTATGGATTTATGACAAAATGCCTTTTTAATTGGTGACTGTTTATGGACAGATTGAGAAAGGTGACATATGGAGAAGTAGACATAATAGTGAGCTATATGATCTGTATAAGAAACCATGTATTTCCATGATGGTTAAACTCAAAAGACTTGAGTGGACAGCACATGTTCATCTCATGGAGAATAGACGTATCCCAAAGAAAATGTTTCTATACAACTATAAGGGGCAAAGCAGAAGAGTGGGAATATCGAAGAACAGATGGATTGATGCTGTGGACGAGGATGCAAAAGATGGTTCTAGGAGTGAGGAACTGAAAAAGGAAGATACTGGATAGGGACTGATTTGGAGGGGCTTAATACAGGAGGCCAAGACCCGACATCGGGCTATTGTGCCATAGAAGAAGAAGAGAAGGAGGAGAAGAAGAAGAAGAATCTGTCATTTTATATAGGCCTTTTACTAACTATACAAAAATCATCTTTAACGGTCACCAATAGGTCTACAGACACAATATTTATGATCTACCAAACAAGATTTATTATTATTATTATTATTATTATTATTACTATTATTGTTATTACTATTATTATTAGTATTATTATTATTATTATTATTATTATTATTATTATTAGACATATCATTATGATTATTAATATTTTATTAGTATTTTTTTTTGGTACCGGGTACCAATTCAGCATCGTGAAGAATTTT
Organism: Diploptera punctata; assembly: GCA_030220185.1. Lineage (NCBI taxonomy): Eukaryota > Metazoa > Arthropoda > Insecta > Blattodea > Blaberidae > Diploptera > Diploptera punctata. The sequence goes on from JASPKZ010009820.1 coordinate 2,013,399, forward strand.
GATAGCTGCAATAAGTAGCGGCTCCAGGTTCAGAAAACCAGCTATAATGGCTGGGGGACTCAACATGCTAACCATAGGTTACCCCTACACTGGCTGATGATCGTCTACCTCTGTGATTAACACATGTGGATATGAGGCCAGCAGCCGGCTGGTAGGCCAAGGGCCTTCTAGGCCTGTCGCGCTTGTAGAGATATACATAGACATGCTATATTTTGTGTTTAGAATAGTATGTAGTTATTGTATACTTCTTCCTCATCAATTTAAAGTATGCGTTTTATGTCAATAAAAAATATTAAAAAATTATATAATTTACTATAGCAGAATAATAGGTTTCGTATATGTTAAAGTGCGCTAGTTGATGTTATCTTAGTTGATAAAGTTTGTGTAAAATTTAATAGAATAAAATGGTGCGCGGATGTTGAGAGTTGTACTTACAATGTAATCTACATGTGCACATAAAAACAGTTGATACAAAAAGTACGGGAACTTTATAATGACTGGTTTATTGGCTAATGACAAAATATAATTTTTATTTAATGACTATGACGTGTCGATAATGGAGTCAAAGATTGAAATAATGACAAGGAAAATTGTCGAAAGAGGTCAACTCTGCCCAGACATACCTTTAGATAAATATTGTAGGTATTAATGGTCTTAGATTTAATTTTAGTAGATGATATTTTAATAAATTTCTCAAAAAAGAACGTTAAACTGAAAATATATAAAATTGATATTCTTCCAGTTATATTATATGGAGAAAAAACGTATTATTACTTTAAAGGAGAAGAAAAGGTTACGAGTTTTGGGTATAAAGTTCTTAGGACTTTTTTGGAACAAAGAGAGATAAACAGACAGGTGAATCAATACTTTTAAAAAATGTTATTAATTTAACATGTCTGAAGAAGGTACAGTGTATAGAAACAGCTGTCACTGAATTATTTCATAATAAATATGAAAATCAAATTAAATTAAGTTTTATTTTGATTTAATTAATAGATATGGATTTTCATCAAGTAAACACCAACTCAATTGATTACTATTTAATTTTAGGAAGTTATATTTTGAGGTTATTTTAATTATATTATTTTTGGTCTGGACATCTTACCTCAATATTAATGTTGATTTGTTCTTGGACATGTTTCAAAACAATTCTGTTTTATCGTCAGCTTTCCCAGACTGGTTTTATTTATGTTGCATTATGTTGCACCACCTGGATGTCGATGTCAGCTCCATCTTGTGGTTGGCCAAAGAACCTCCAAACAAGGTCACCCTCTATCGGAATATCAAAATTCATAACTCTGTTTCTGTTCTTAGAACAGAGTTATGAATTTTGATATTCCGATGGAGGGTGACCTTGTTTGGAGGTTCTTTGAACAGAAACAGAGTTATGAATTTTGATATTCCGATGGAGGGTGACCTTGTTTGGAGGTTCTTTGGCCAACCACAGGATGGAGCTGACATCGACATCCAGGTGGTGCAACATAATGCAACATAAATAAAACCAGTCTGGGAAAGCTGACGATAAAACAGAATTGTTTTGAAACATGTCCAAGAACAAATCAACATTAATATTGAGATAAGATGTCCAGACCAAAAATAATGTAATCAATTGATTACTTTTAAAATAATTCATTATGAAACACCATTGAGGGTAAAATTAAAATAATAAAATTGGTACACGAGATCTCAATCGCCTCACCTAGAAAAAATGCTATAAATGTTAAGTAATACTTGTATTATTATTTAGTTTAGTTGAGGGGACTGAGAATTCAGGTGCCAATTTTACTATTTTAATTGTTTTTTTTTTCAAATGCCCCAGGTTTGTCTTTCGACATTCCTGGTTTCTCTCCTCGCATGGCGTACTTGTAACCCACTTCTGAGGTTGGGGCGCCTGGAAGGCGGGGTTACGTTGCCCCGATGATTTGATGGGTGATGATGATGATAATGGTGCGCCAGGAGAGTCCCTAATCCTAAGCTTAACCTAAGATGAATATGAATGATGATGATTGCGATAGCCATATGATTTCGGGGACCGTTTGGGCCTTAAAGTTTTCCTGACATTTGTCTTACAGGTGAGGAAAAACCCCGATAAAAACCTCATCCAGAAAAACTGTCCCGACCGGGGATCGAATCCGAGCCTGCTGCGTGACAAGGCGGCACGCTACCCCGAGACCACAGCAGTGGACCACTATTTTAATTGTTACAGACATGTGAATAGAGAAGACCACAGCAGTGAGCCATATGATTTTTATAGGGAACCAGATATAATAAGAAGAGTTAACACTCGTAAACTGCGATGAATAGGACATGTGGCACGAATGGGTAAAGAAAGAGGAGCATGGAAACTTCTTGTAGGAAAACCAGTGGGAAAATGTCCAGTTGATTGGCCAAGAATGAGGTTGAAGAAATTAATCATGATTTGAGAATCTTAAAATCCATTCATCCATCCAAAGGCTGATTGTCTCAAATTCGAGCTTTGGCCTCCCTTAACTTCTGCCTCCAATCATTTCTATTTTGCGCAGCAAGCCTCCAGTTTCGACATTTAAGTAGGTTTGCAGCATCTTCCTTAATACCATCCTCCCATCGTTTATTCGGTCTTCCAACCCGTCTATTCCCCATAAAACTTGCTGTAAGCACCTTTTTTGGTGCCCGGTCTGTTGAGATCTTAAAATATATATTTATAATTTTAATAGATTATTTTATTTTCACTGCATGCGCAATACAGAATACGTGGGAATTTCAGTTATTTTAAAATGGCAGTTTCTGTTAATTACAAGAAAATGGAAAGGAAAGTATTTGAAATGCGGAAAAAAAAAAACAAATTATTTTGAATGTCTTCAAACACATTAGTGAAAAATATCCTACATTAGCCATTGAGTATATGGTGAAAATAACAGAATTTACAGGTGAGTCAGCATGGAGAAAAAATTCTGGTCATGTTGAAATTGTAAATAAAGGATATCTATCGACTTCATGGAATATGCGTAAGTAGCCCCAGACATAATTTTTTGTCATAATAAATGAGGAAGTTCTTAATTGTTGGCACCATCTTATCTTGTATTCAGTCTTATTTCCCGTAAAATACAATGTTGCCTAACAACAATGTTTCATCGATGACAGTTCCGTACATGATTGAGTTACATGATGGGTAAATGTAGCACCACGGTTCATAACGATGTCACTAATACCTTATGCAAGTTTGTTTACAGTGCAACTGGAACTTAGCGCGGAATTGGTATACGGAAATAAATAACATTTTTATTTCCTTTTACAGATAATCTGAAAGAACCTTTCAAAATCTTTCATCACAGATATTATCGTGTCGATTGAAACATACATTCACCAGTACCTACATAGAATTGCAAAAGCAGTTTCGCCGAAGTATCCATGTTTAGAAGACAATCAAACAGCAATACATATTTTATTTCACTGCAAGCTATAAAAAAACAGACCAGAGCCCATTGTGCTACCAATTGTTATCAAAACGCCACGAACAAACCAGTTCATAAACGAAATATTCAAGACACTGGACTAAACATAAATGAATGGACTAAAGTGAATAACTGCAAAAAAATAACTCAAACACTGTATAATCCATCCATCCATAGCTAATTCTGCCCGAGGGCAGGTCTTTCACTGCAATTATAGCATTTGCATGCTATGCTTTGCAGCTTTACTAGGGAATTATTAGGTGTGGTAGCTTCCCGTTGATTTCCACACCGGTGAAGGATGATAATGATGATAATGATAGGATGATGATGATGGCCGGATGATTTTCGGGGACCGTTGGGCCCTAAGCTTCCTGACATTTGTCTTACAGGTGAGGAAAAACCCCGAAAATATCTCACCCAGGAGACTGTCCATACCGGAAATCGAACCCCGGTCCGCTGCGTGACAAGGCAGCACGCTACCTCGAGATCGCAGCGGTGGACACACTGTATAATGTAGGACCAATTTTCCATATTTGACAAATAGCTTTTGTAGACTACATATCCTGTGATATAGGCTACCCACAGGGTAAAACGCAAGATTGCACAAATTTATTAAAATAAAATTTATATGGATCTGAATCTTGGGTACTTACAAAAAAATATATCTCACATATTCAAACTACTGAAATGAAATGTTTAAGATCCGTATACGCATGGATAGATTACATAATGAGTCAATAAGAAATGAACTGGAGATATTTTCAATACTCAACAAACTAGAAGAGCACAAAGACCGATGGAAGGAACATTTAGACAGAATGGACAATACAAGATTACCAAAAACGATCAACACCTACAAACCGCATGGAAAAATATATTTGGAACGGCCAAGGAAACGATGGACTTGAGACCGGAACAGGTCGCATTGACCTAATCCTGGAAGGGAAGAAGAAGAAATACATCAATCACGGACTCCAGATCTCAAAATACTCAGTAAATCGTCTTCCTACTATATAATTTTAACCTCAAAGATTAGAGGCACTCTGTATAATGTTTAGAAACAGATGAAGTAGCGGAGGCAAGGTTACTAACCGCATCAGTTGTGGCTGGAAATTAACATCACAACCTCTTCATTTTTAGAATTGATAAAAAACATGAAGACTGGTAAACGTCTTATTTAAAGCTACTTTGCGTATAATTTCAAGTTGTTGCTTATGTAAAAAAATAACTACATACACATCGTTTAATTTTACATTTATACTACTTTTTTTAAAGTGGCGCTATTATGAACAAAGAACTTATAATGGAGTGCGTAAAGTGGTTGTTCTAACAATCTATTGGGAATCAAAACGACGAATGAAAATAAATCTACTGCTATAACATGAAAATAGATGAATATTAATAAACAGAACGTTGAAATTAGTGTTAAACAAAACAAATTACCATAAAAATTTCAATTACATAAAATATTAAGCAGTAAAAATGCATATAAACAGAAAATAATCAACAAACTGAAATATACAAAAAACGAAAAAAATGTAATTCATTTAACAAAACTAAGAAGATAAAATAATTTTTTATTTATGTACAGAATTTTAATGTTTACACATCTTTCTGTGCCTAAAGTTTTATTTTTCTTCTCCCCTCGTCTCTCTCCATCCAATCCATGTCCTCCAGTCCTCTTGCTCTCATTCTAGTTCTTATTTCCTACATCCACGAGTTTCGAGGTCTTCCTCTCCTCCTTCTTCCAGGTGGACACCATTCCAATGTTTTCCCGGGTAATCTTTCTTCTTGCATTCATCGTACGTGCCCATACCAATTTAATTGCTTATACTTTATATAATCTACTATTAAATAACCAGATAAAATAATGCCTTCCTTTGGCCAGCAACCAATCGAAGGGACTATTATTATGCTTTCAAGTCTTATACGAGAATTTCCCTCAAACGCTGGAGGGAAAATTTTCTATAGGATCGTAACAGGCCTTGGCCTAATACTTGGAAGGAAGAAGATAAAATAATGCAAAGATAAATAATTGGGTTTCATTTACTTATATAGGAAACAAAAGAATAAAATTGGCTAAACCAATAAAAGAAACAAAATTATAAAAATCCAAGAAACCGCAGTTTAAGTCTCACATGATTTTTTTTTTTTAATTCTTGCAGAATAGTAGTGTGCATGCGCAATGGTTATGAATTCGTTCCACAGATGACAGTACTGTCTGTGCAGTTGGCATTACCAACATTCGCGATAAATTCCCAAACGTGATTTTAAACATGGATCTGCACTAACACATAATTTGTTACACACAAAGTAAATCATTTACATATTATTTCAATAAACTATAGAGTAATTCAATCTACACTTACTTACGCCTTATTAATCTAACAAAATAAAACAGTAGTAGTGCAATTTCTTATTGAAGGTTAGTCATACCGGACTGTCATCTGTTCACGAGGACGCGTACTACGGTTATGTAGAGGTTAGAAGAAATTGTTGAGAAATTTCGCATGCATAAATAAACACTTAACAATTGTAAAAAAAATAAAGAATCGTTAGAAAATGTTAAAGTAGTAGGAAATGTTAGTAGAAATGAAAAAAGTAAATAGTTTAATATGAATATTGTATGGTGTACCTTAGTGAGACCTAATCTATAGTTGAGCCAAAAATCGCAATAAAACCAAAAATAAACTAAATATTATTTCAAACAAAATAGAATAAAACAATAAAAATGAAAATAGAGGAGTTTACATCTCAAGTATAACAGGTATGACAAGTTTTATATGGGGAGAAACTTCAGGGATTTTAACAAGATTCAATGAACATTTTAAAGACTTCAATAACAGCGGAGGGAAATCAAGCTTTGTTAAGCGTATAATAGAAATAAGTCAACACTATCGATAATACGATGTCAATCATGCGCAAAGAAAACTTTAACTACAAATAAACATCCTCGTCTAGTGTTTATTCAAAGATCGTTTTTACACTCACATAAGGTGTCAAAACCATTTTAGATCTGTCTTTTGAATTCTATATATCATATTTCCTTAAGCAGGCAAGAGGACAGAAGGCAGGCCAAGAACAAGATGGACGGCGGACCTCTTTAAACAACTATTTGGTATAATGTCGCCAAGTGGAGTGGATCAGGACAAAGCTAAAAAAAAAAAAAAAGTGAAAATTGACAACAATCAAGCTTAACCCATTCGCCTCAAAAGACGAGGTAGACTCGCCGGCAGTTAAATGGTCTACAATTCAGAAGACGAGATACACTCGCATAACTCTGTTATATATTTTTCAATATTTTGTACATCCCTTGGCAGGGTAATCTTTTGTTAACATTTACGAATAGTAGAAGAATGTGTTCTTGCCTTCACCCTTATTGTGATCTCAAGTACCGTTATCTTTTATTTGTTTTGAATGTCTCAAAATATATGTAATTTACGATAATTTAAATCCTGTTTCTAGGAAAATGCATTGAGCTTTTAAACCTGAAGCGAATGGGTTAAGGTGCAATCACCTTCTCACGCGGAATAGCTCGCCGAGTCCTTCCCCCCTCACAGGAAAGCCTAGCCCTTCAAGGGACACAATATTCATGTCATATTCTCATCTGTTTTCATTCATCTCCTAATTTCTTCATTCTGTATTCTTTGCTATATTGCTACTCCTTCGCTTCTTCTCAAATAATCAATATTAACTGTAAAAAGCTTTACTTTACCAGCAGCATCATGGGCTAGTGGTCAGATTATCTGACTACACTTGATGAAGTCCCGGGTTCGATTTCCCGGAAGATCATCGGGATATTTCCTTAAAGCGAATTATTCCTGTGGTTGTCCATGATCTGCATTTTAGGTTAAGTTTAGATTAAGGACTCTCCTGGCGCTTCGTTATTATTTATCGCCCATAATATCATCGGGGTAACGTAACTCCGACTTTCAGGTGTCCCTACTTAAGAAATGGATTACAATTCCGCCAACGTCAGGGGAGAAAACCAGAAATGTCATAAAAGACAACCTGGTGGCGTTGAACATGTATTTGTTATTATTTACTAGCAAATGCCCGGCGTGCGCTGCTACGCCTAAATAAATGAAAATTAATGAGGTTTTATGTTTAGTTGAATAAGGAGAAGGAAAAATACTTATAAATTTATATTTTTAGAGCCCCGTGCTGATTATCCGGCGTTGCCCGGGAATCTACTCATCCTGATCTTATTGGCATAAATGAGTTGAAAGGCGAAAATTAATGTACTTATGATTATTTGAATAAGTAAAATGAAAAATAATTATAAATGTATATCGTAATTATATAGGCCGCGGTGGGCTAGTGGTTATGCTCCTTGCCTCTGGTCCCGAGGGTCGCAGGTTCAAACCCGGCCGGGGTCGATGGATTTTTTATAACAGAAAAATCCAAGGAGCAAGTCCTCAGGGAGGGACTTTAAGCCATGGGTCCCGAGTCTGAAGATTTTCAGGCTCGTAAAAGATCCTTAAGCCTGAATGAAAGGCCTCTAAGCAAAATTTACCGAATTTTCTCGGCCTAGTACTACCTTGGTTTCCTAGATGTCAGTATGAGGCGGAACGCTGACCACGGACCACTCAAAGGACATCTATACAAAAACAAGTGTAACTAAATTAGTATGGTTCAAATTCTTCCCTAAAAGGGGAGAGCGCCTAAATAACTGTTAAGGGAAACATGGGCTTACAAGAAGAATATTTCGTAATTATTTTAAGATTATCCGTGCTGATTATCCGGTATTGCCCGGGAATCTACTTACTTCTATCTTCTTGGCACAAATGGGTTAAAAGACAAAATTGTTATTGTGAGTTATCCGTAAAAGAATACCCGCCATGTGCTACCATGCTTGCACAGGAATATACGTACTTGTCTCGATCATTTTGTCATCAATGATAGATAAAAATGGTTATTGTGAGTTATCCGTAAGAGATAAACATATGTTGTCCCGGGCGTTTTTGTAGCGCTTTTTGAGACATTCAATTCTGTGTAGATTAATTTTCTGTATTTGTTATGGTTTAGGCAGCGTAAGCCATTTAAGCGTCCAAAGGCCTATTTTTTTCACGTTTTCCACTACAAGGGGCGATTTTTAAGGGTGTAGGAGTTGAGTATCACAACTCTCTTGTAGCCTATGTTCATCCCGGGAATCTCCTGAACATTTTGCAAAAAGCCCCATCACAATCGGACCAACGGTATGGCCGCGCATAAAGTACGAACAAACAAACATTCATTTTTATATATTAGATTTACAGCCCATACATCACTCTTATAGATAAAAAAAAAACACATCGACGGTAGGCAATGTAAACCTCGTAATTCCATCAGTCATTGAAAATCGCATAACTCCAGTAACCAGCACAGAAATATGTGATGCATAACCTGTTGAGAACACGGATTTCAAATTTATTAATAATTTCACTTGTATTCTGTAGTAAAATATGCGGGAACTACCGGTATTGCTTATCAAATTTCATAATTATTTAAAACAGGTATTTGTTTCTGCAGTAAATTTACCAAAATGGAGTTATGAGGTTTTCATTGCCCACCATCGACTTGATAATTTTCCCTTGTATAATTTTGTGTTCCTGTGAAATATTCTTATCTACCGTAATGAATTCAGAGAACCTAAAATCCTTGTTTATTACTTAAAAATAAATGTTATTCACTTAATTTAACCTCTCACTTATAGGTACTTTTACGTGCCACGCGCCACCCGGGGCCTTAATGTGACACGGTCTGTCGGGAGAGGGATTTTAGCTATGGATCAGACACATACTTTTTTTTACCCACAGGACATGGAACGCCTTCCCGAAAGATGGATCAGTTCAATATCTGGGTCTCCTCCGAGACAACACTACAATAGGACAAAGCACATAATTCATACACATTCATACTGAACATGGCGAATATACTTACTTACTTACTCACTGGCACTATCGAACCCGTAGGTTCATGGCCGCGCGGACATAAGCTCTCCATACATCCCTATCCTGAGCTAATGCTTTCCAATCATTTCCTGTATTATCTACTTTCCTCAAATCATAGTTAATGTTATTCTCCCACCTCATTCTTGGTCTACCAACTGGGCGTTTTCCCTCTGGCTTTCCTACAAGAAGCTTCTATGCAAGTCTTTCATTCCCCATACGTGAAACATGTCCTGCCCATCGCAGTCTACGAGACTTAACTGTTCTTATTATATCTGGCTTCCTATAAAGACCACGTAGTTCACTGTTACGTAGTCTTCTCCATTCACCTGTCTGTTCATCTCTCTTTGGTCCAAAAATTTTCCTAAGTACTTTATTCTCAAATACTTGTAATCTTCTTTCCTCCCTTAAAGTAAGAGTCCATGTTTCGCACCCATATAATATAACTGGTAGAATAATAGTTTTATATATTTTCAGTTTAACGTTTTTTGAAAGGAGTTGGGACATCAAGAGTCTCTGCAAAGCATAATGGCACGCATTTCCAGAATTGAGCCTATGAACATAGCGAATATAGTAACGATATTATGATGAGAAGACGATGTTTGGACCTGACATTTGTCTCATAGGTGAGGAAAAACCTCGAAAATAAACCTTCACCAAGAAACTTGTCCCACCCGGAGGAAGCTGGTCACACTGAGTGACAAAACAGCACACTATCCCAAGACAAGTGCATGGACTTAAAAATTAATAAATGGAATATTAAAAAAAACTATCAGTACTTCTAAAATTAACTGCAAATCACCTTTGAGGTTATGTAGTAATATGCAAAATATTAAAATGAGTACCTGATGTATCAGTTGTCAGTACTAAATGACATGCCGAAGACATGTTTCTGAAAGGTTTTTAACTCAGAGGTACCCAAACTATTTGTATCGCGGGTCAAATAGAAGTAACATAAAGATGGCGCGGTCCATAGCCCTTATTATAGATGTTGTGGATTATTAATTTTTTTTAAATTATGAATATTCTACAATACAGTGTTTCTCCTTCAATCCAAAGTGATTCATCGCCAGAGGTTCCTGTCTAAAGCATCTTCTTCCCTCAAATATTTAGCTTCCTTACTTCTCCTCACTCCATCTATACAACGTTCTCCAGGTCTGCCTCTTCCACTTCTTCCATTAACTTTCCAATCAAGAATCTTCTTTGATATTCTATCTTCTTCCATTCTTATACCATACCATTTCAATCGTTTTTCTTCTATGTTTTCTAATTTTTTTCAACTTGCATAATTTCCCTTACTGTGCTGTTTCTTAACTTATCCCTTCTTGAAATTCTTGTCGATCGCCTCCAAAAATCCATTTCTATTACTAACAGCTTGTCGGCATGTTTAAAAGAAATTAAATAAAAATATATAATAAGATAAAGTGAAAGTACAATAAATTCTAATCTTAATAATGTAGACAATAAATGCTTTCAATTTGAAGAAAAGACCCAAATCCCACAAAAAAAGTAATACATAGGCCTATATATAAAGGTATTAACATTAATAATAGTCACTATCCAAGTTTCGGAGCCATATAATGGACAGAACTTGAAATATAGATTATTATTAAAGTAAAGTAAAGTAATCCCACAACAGGCCCGGAGGCCCTTGGGGTAGTGGTAAGTTAAGGCTCCCACTTTTTTCTAGACAATCGGCACTTTATGTCAGCCGGGTTGTCAGCCCTGCGTGATGGCCGCCTTTACCCCCAGAACAAGCGTCTGGTACTCATTTCCGTTAGAGGCTGAGTCGACCCCAGGGCCATAGTGCCGCCAGAGGGTTTGGGATAGTTTAAAAATCCTGACCCCAACGGGACTTGAACCCTCGACCCTCCGGCTTGTAGCTCAGTGCCTTAACCACTACGCTACGGCGTGCCCCATATAGATTATTATTATTATTATTATTATTATATTATTATTATTATTATTATTATTATTATTATTATTATTATTATTATTATTATTATTATTATTATTATTATTAGCGTGTGTTGATTTGCTAATTTTCTTGTTTATGTCGTTGTAACATATTTCACAAATTCTTGTTCCATTACTAATAATATAGGCCTTTCCTTGGCACACTTTATTTTATTAGAATGCTACTGGTTTACAGGGGCCAGATAGAAACTTAATGGAGGGCCGTAGTTTGGGCATTTCTGGAATTTAACTAATTTAAGTTTTTTTTTCAGAAAATGCCCTATATCTAGCTAAATTGTTTTGGACGATGAAATTTTAGACCGAGTAAATGCATTTAATTATTCGGGTTATAATTTAACAATTCAAGAAGAAGCTGATACAGCAAAGAAAATCACAAATTAAAAAAAAAACAATGGGGATAATTTAATAGTATTATGAAACCATATTTAGTACAAAAGAACACAAGAATACAGCTTTATAAGGTGCTTGCAAGACCAATATTAGCATGGACAATAGTGAAGCATGGACAATACGAAGAAGAGATAAATGCCGAATAAGAGCAAATGAGATGCGATTTATGCGCCGTATAGCAGGCTATACAAAGTGGGACAATAAAATAAATGACGAAATAACTGGAGAGTTGGGTGTAGAACCCATTCTCCGTCATATACAAAATTACCAGAACAAGTTAAAAGCCCATCTTCAACGAATGCCATCTCACAGAATTCCAAAAGCTATGCTTCGATACTACCCTCAAGACAAAATATCTCTGGGACGTCCAAATAAGGATGGAAAATTCTTCTTTGAGACCGTAACAGGCCACATGGCCTAATACTTGCATGAATGATAATGGAGTTTTTTAAACAGAAATTCATTTTAGTTGACTATTTAACTCATGCCCCAAATGGGAGTCAATGACCAATCACATTTCAATGAATTGTTATTTACAACCAATCACAGTCGTGTTTTGCCTCGAATGTATCAACTAAAGATTATCATATTAAAGAAAGCCCCTCTTTTTTAACATTCTGAATAGGTCATATGATTATTTTGCAGTGAATTACTCTCAAAGAAATACGGCTACCAGATTGTATAGGCTATATGTGCATGAATGTTAGCAGATAGCGCATGCGGGAGATGATATAAAAACATTTGTGGCAATTGATTATACGAAAAAAAAAAAAAAAAAAAAAAAACACTGTTTGCATTTTCATAAACGAATTATTTTCCAGGAAACGACGTTTCTAGAAAAATATAATTGACATATTTACATCATAGGACATCAGAAATTAATTAATATCCATAATGTTGGTTATAAATTTCTCCACTAGGGTGCATTCTTACAATATTGCGATCCTTTGGCAATAAATAATATGATCTGGTTGCAGTGATGAACAAAAGAAGCAAATGAAGCGTACTAATCGTTTCTCATTTGTTTTCAAGCATCGCAGTTTACATTAAATATATAAATATTTTAAAATAACTATAGTTAAATAATGATCTGTGAGTAAACAGCTTAATTTTATTCGTTAAATAGTCCTAACAAATGCCACTGTTGATTTCCAAATTCTCTAGATAAATTCACTCCCCACTTCGTGAGTCATGAATTTTGAAAATCACTCGTGGCATTACTTATGAAAATAAATCAGGTATTTATTTAAATATTTTACATTTTAAAAAAACTCGTTCCCAACTCAATAATTGCATGTAAATAGAATATGAATGAATGAATAGTCTGGTTCATTAGGAAAGTAAAAAGGAACGGACATAAAGAGTATGCGAATAAGATAAGGAATCCGGTGCGCCAGCTCATATTTTCGCATGCTTGTCAGACGTATTTACAACAAAGTACACCATGAAACAACCCTCTACTCCGTATTTGGATTCGTTTAATATAAAACAATTTGTTCTGGTCTCATAAAAAGTATACTTTGAAGATCGTCTTATTCTTCCAGTCGTCGTTAACATTAAGCAAGTTTTCTTATTGCAGAACATAATATGATTCAGTATACTGGGTTTCGCAGCTCAAAACAATGTAGACCATTTACATAAATATACATTGGATGTAAAATAATGGAACTTAAGACATGCATCAGGCGGCCTATGGACGAATTACAGAAGCGAAATGTAAGATCATGAATCCAGAGTTCAGACAGAAAAACAAAAGAGTTATCAATTGTTAAATTTGTTAGTATTTGGTACTCATGATCCTGTTTTAGAATTAATTAGAGGTTTGAATGGTATGGGATCACGTCAGACAATGTTATATATTTATTTACGTACTTATTTTACTTGAAGATGTTAAGACCGTAAGGTCTTCTCTTCCACTACACCAGGATTAAATAGTTATTAACAATAGGCATATGATACGCATAATAATAATAATAATAATAATAATAATAATAATAATAATAATAAAGTAAATAGGCTTATATGATCACACATAGAAATTCATTATAATTGAAATGAACAGTTAATGACAAATGAGAGAAATTTTGAGGAAGTGGCTGAATTCAAATACCCAGGAACAATAATCACAAATAGGAATGAGATGAACTAAGAAATTAAACATAGGCTCAATTCTGGAAATGCGTGCTATTATGCATTGCAGAGACTCTTGATGTCCCAACTCCTTTCAAAAAATGTTAAACTGAAAATATATAAAACTATTATTCAACCAGTTATATTATATGGGTGCGAAACATGGACTCTTACTTTAAGGGAGGAAAGGAGAATACGAGTATTTGAGAATAAAGTTCTTAGGAAAATTTTTGGACCAAAGAGAGATGAACAGACAGGTGACTGGAGAAGACTGCATAACAGTGAACTACATGGTCTTCATAGCAAGCCAGATATAATAAGAACAGTTGAGTCTCGTATACTGCGATGGGTAGGACATGTGGCATGAATGAGGGATGAAAGGCGTGCATGGAAGCTTCATGTAGGAAAACCAGAGAGAAAACGTCCAGATGGTAGACCAAGAATGAGATGGGAGAATAACATTAATCATGATTTCAGGGAAGTAGATTATACAGGGGATGATTGGAAAACATCAGCTCAGGATAGAGATGTATGGAGAGCTTATGTCCGCACGGCCATGAACCCTCGGGTTCGATAGAGCCAGTGAGTTAGTTTAGTTAGATAATAATAATAATAATAATAATAATAATAATAATAACCTATAATTTGAATAAGTAATATATTACAGAATAACAAAAGTATAGACAAAAAGAAGTACGGTTATATATTATATTGTCTAAGGAAAAGTTTAATGAGCTATTTCTGAACTACTTTTGACCTGGGCTGTCCTTGATAAACGAGGGGAGGGAATTCCAGAATCGGGTGGCAGAATCAAGAAGGATGAGGAACAGTGAGATGTTCGATGTAGAGGAACAGCTAGAGTTAATTTTTTAGGCACTGAATGAAGCACAAAAGCATAATAATAATAATAATAATAATAATAATAATAATAATAATAATAATAATAATAATAATAATAATAATAATAATTAATAAATTATGATTTTTAGTACAATCATATGGAATACAATAACATACGGTGCATAAATGTGGCAGTAAAAATATGAACAACAAGAAAATTAAATTCTACAGAAATGGTTTTCTGGAGGCGTTCAGTTGGAATTCTAGAAGAGATAAAATAAGAAACAGATTAAGAATTAAACAAATGAATGTTCAAACTCCTATTGTAGATTTCATTAAAAAAGCAAACAAAAGAGTATGGTCATGTAAAAAGAATAACAGAAGACAAGACTACCAAGAATAATATCATAATGGGTACCTCTTGGTGGTAGAAGAACATTACGGCCAAACAAATGTGGGTTGATGATGTTTTGAGCAGCATGAGGAAAAAAGGATTGGGCGATGAAAATTGGAATGAGAGGGAGATGTAGAGGAGAATGATAGCAGATTCATTGGCCGCAGGAAGATATGAAACATTGTGAAACCTGATAAATAAATAAATATTTTTTTCATAATAAGTTATATAATGTTTCTATCAGAATTTTCTGCAATAATAAAGAGGGATTTAGTATCCTGTATTCTGCGAGTTAAAGTATAGGTCAATGTTACTTTATCTCGAGAGAATTGACATAATAGTGCGCTTCTGGGATAAATCGATAAAATTGTTCCAGTTCTCTTATTAACTCTAGACCTATATTCTTGTCATACTCAAACTCTCTTTTGTAGTCTAATGTTTACATTTTTGTTAATTTGACGTGAGTTCACGTAACGTGCTACGGGGACTAATGTGGTCATGTGAAAGGGGGATTTGGAAGGACAGAGGGTAGATTAGAAGGGTTTGAAAGGCAGGAAAAGAGCTTATTACTGTGACAGGAACAGTAAATGTATTTACGGTTTGAACAATTTTGAGTTTGAACTTAAGATGAATGTGCGTTTAAGACGATGTTATTTTTAACGGCAATAATTTTCTTCAATAATGAGGATTCTACGTAGATTTTCTCCCCTTAATTATTGCCTGTTTCTATGTTTATATTTTGTTTCTGCCTTATTTATGGTATTTTTTAAAATTGTTTTTCTTAATAACTACTACACACAAACAAACAAACAAACACACAGACAGATCATGATGGAATGCGAATCATTTCATTTACAAAACAAATCCTAATCGCAACTAAAGAAGGCCTAAGTGTATTTCTTAATCACGAGAGCTTACATTACTACTATTATTATTATTATTTATTTATTATTATTATTATTATTATTATTATTATTATTATTATTATTATTAATAACTGTTATCACTACTTATGTAGCAAAACTTTGGTCTTAACAACAAAAACAAATAAGTATATTTTGGCAATGGAAATGAATTTTATACGAAGGGCAGTAAGAATTTCAAGAAGAGTACAAAATAGAAACTCAGTTACAAGGGAGAAAATGAAGATCGAAGACACTATTTTAGATTATATTAAAACTCAGCAATTAAGATGGTACGGACATGTCCAGCGAATGGAAGAGGATCGGCTACCAAAATATATTTTGGAATGGAAACCTGAAGGAAGATGAGGCAGAGGAAGACCTAAAACGTCCTGGAGTCAGGGAATATATTTATTCATAAGGAGAAAAATATCTACAACCAGGATATTGGATGGACCGACAAAATTGGCTATTAGGAATCGGACGATCTAGGCCTATGTATTATTATTATTATTATTATTATTATTATTTATTATTATTATTAATTATTATTATTATCTTCTTCTTCTTCTTCCGAATGCAGTATTGGGTGATGATGCCCGTTCTGCGACTACAAAAGCTGATCTTTCCATCGGTTGAAGGGTCTTCCGAGGTCTCTTTTGCCTTTAGGGTTGAGGTGGTAAATCATCTTTGGTAAACGGGAATTTGACATTCTCTGGACGTATTGGAACCATTTAATATTATCATCATCCTTATTATTAGCAATATTATTGTTATTTTTATTAATACTATTATTAAGACTGGATATGTATAAGCAGAAGAAAGAAAATATATGAAACATACAGATAAAATTAAAGATGAATTTCAGCTAAGAACATTGGGTCAAAGCGTTAATTATTACTTTAAAATATGTAATTTTTTTTGGGGGATTTTTCCTCACCTGTAAGACAAATGTCAGGAAACATTTAAAGCCCAAACGGTCCCCGAATACCATCTGGACATCATCATCAATATCATATTCACTTCATTAGATTAAGTTTAGAATAAGGCCTCTCCTGACGCATCATTACCATCGCCTTTCATATTATGGGGGAGCCGTAACCCCGCCTTCCAGGCATCCGAGTTCGGAAATGGGTTACAAGTACGCCAGGCCAGGAGAGAATACCAGAAATATTGCAATGACAACCAGGTGGCATTGTTTAAAAATATAAAATAAAATAAAATAAAGTTACAATGTACCTTCTTAGGTCAGAGCCGTCGTCCTCAACTTATAAAAGATGTTTTTTTTTGTTTGTTTTTTTTTTGTCTGAAGGCCTTTCAGAATCTCCAGTCACGACAACACTATATTAGGACCAGCACTGAGAACGTCAAGTAATGTAGCGAAGAAAGACTTGCTGAAGATGGAATGGAGATTCTGAAAGGCCTTCATACAAAAAAGCATACATATTTTTTAAGTTGAGGACAACGGCTCTGACCTAAGAAGGTGCATTTTAACTTTATTTTTTATGACTATCCACCTCAACGGTTTTAAACAGTGCATTTTATTAATATTAAAAATAAAAATATTACTTTTGCAGAATTTGGTGGTTACATCCTTTTTCGAGGGAGCTATTAATTAATTTTTCAAAGAAACAATAAGTAATTAAGTTTCTTAACCAAACCTCATAAACAGAGTTAATTTTTATTTTACTTCGCCTCTATATTGAACGCTCTGTTACAATAATTAGAACGGAAAACTCCAATAAAATTATTTTACGGACTACAAAATGCGAGAATTTACAACCTAGAACAAGAACCCCAACTAGCGGCTTCAGCTTGAAACACAATACGTCTAAAGTTGCCGATTATAAACGCCTATTCTCTTCTCACGATTCATTTTCTTGCTCCCACTGTAATAGCCATTAGCAATAACGTTATGAGATGCCTAATTACTCAAGGACATTTATTTCATGTCGTTAGTTAATTAAGAATTAAGATGACACTTTCCAATTAGTATAGTTTAACTTCTACACTGCGGTCTCCTATGACAAATTAGTCTTTTCGAAGAGCTCCGTGTATTATTTCTCAAGACAAAGGGAATTAGTTCTGTTACATGTTTCATACTATGGCTACAATCTTCTTGTTTTACGTTCGTGCAGCAGTGGAATATATACAGGGCTGAGAAACAATCATCATCATTATATTCTTCTCCTTTGTCTCCTATCAGGAGCTTACGGCATCCACAAAACGTCGACAACGTATCCTATTCTGAGCAAACTTTTTCACTTCCCTCCAGGTTTCCCCCTCCTTTGCAATTTTCTTCAAGGATGGTTTTCTTCCATGTCTTTTTCGGTCTGCCTCTTCCCATGTGTCCTTGGGGGTTCCAATCTTCGTGTATCACTGTGTTTTTATATTTTGAAAACTTTTCCTAATTTGGTTTGTTATATGTTATGCCATGCCTTTAATTACCTTAAGTTAGGTATTAATATATTCTATATTGTTTTGTTTATGTTATTATCCAATGCATTTTTTATATTTTTATGTGCCAGAAATATATATATATCCATCCATCCATCCATCCATCCATAGTAATTCTGCCCGAGGGCAGGACTTTCACTGCAATCATAGCATTTTCATGCAATGCTTAACTAAGGAATTGTAGGTGTGGTAGCTTCCCGTTGCTTTCCACACCGGTGAAGGATGATGATGATGTTGGCCATATGATTTCGGGGACCGTTTGGGACTTAAAGTTTTCCTGACATTTGTCTTACAGACGACGAAAAACCCCGATAAAAACCTCACCCAGAAAACTGCCCCGACCGGGGATCGAACCCGGGCCCGCTGCATGACAAAGCAGCACGCTACCCCGTGACCACAGCGGTGGACATACATATATTATTTCCTCTCTACCCTTTACTAACATACTTTTGCAGGTGATCAAGCGCTGATAGAAATATATAAGGAAACTTAATAAAAAAAACTTTTTTTTTTCAATTAAAGAAAACACTTACTTACTTACTTACTTACTCACTGGCACTATCGAACCCGTAGGTTCATGGCCGCGCGGACATAAGCTCTCCATACATCCCTATCCTGAGCTAATGCTTTCCAATCATTCCCTGTATAATCTACTTCCCTCAAATCATAGTTAATGTTGTTCTCCCACCTCATTCTTGGTCTACCAACTGGGCGTTTTCCTTCTGGCTTTCCTACAAGAAGTTTCCATGCACGTCTTTCATTCCTCATACGCGCAACATGTCCTGCCCATCGCAGTCTATGGGACTTAACTGTTCTTATTATATCTGGCTTCCTATAAAGACCATGTAGTTCATTGTTATGTAGTCTTCTCCATTCACCTGTCTGTTCATCTCTCTTTGGTCCAAAAATTTTCCTAAGAACTTTATTCTCAAATACTCTTAATCTCCTTTCCTCCCTTAAAGTAAGAGTCCATGTTTCACACCCATATAATATAACTGGTAGAATAATAGTTTTATATATTTTCAGCTTAACATTTTTTGAAAGGAGTTGGGACATCAAAAGTCTCTGCAATGCATAATAGCATGCATTTCCAGAATTGAGCCTATGTTTAATTTCTTTGTGCATCTCATTCCTATTTGTGATTATTGTTCCTAGGTATTTGAATTCAGCCAATTCGTCAAAATTTCCCTCATTTGTCATTAGCTGTCCATTTCCATTATATACTGAATTTCTACGTGTGACCATATATTTAGTTTTACTGATATTTACTTGCAGTCCTAATTTCTTAGTGTTACTCAATAGTGTGTGCGTGTTGGCCTTTAGTATCTCCTTGCTATCGGCCAGTAGTACTACATCATCAGCATAAACTAACAGCTTATTGATATCATTCAGTTGTAAGCCTTCCTCATTCTCTAAAGATTTAATGGCATGCTCTAGTACAAAATTAAATAGTAGAGGAGATAGTGCATCTCCTTGCTTCAACCCATTCTGGATTTCAAAAGTGTCTGAAAACTGTTTGCCTACACGCACCCTACTCGTTGAGCCATTTAGACACATTCGTATAAGTCTAACTAACTTTTTAGGAATTCCGAACTCCAGCAGGATACTATATAACTTCTCCCTCTTAATTGAATCATATGCTTTTTTGAAGTCTACATATAGTTGATGTACAGTACCATTATATTCCCATTTCTTTTCTAAAATCTGTCTTATACTAAAAATCTGATCTGTTGTAGACCTGTTTCTTCTAAATGCACATTGATGATCTCCTAGAATGTCATCAATATAGGGAGTAAGTCTGCTTACTAATATATTTGTTAGAATTTTGTACGAAGTTGAAAGTAATGAGATGCCCCTATAGTTGTTGCAATCAGTTTTATCTCCTTTCTTATAAATTGGCACGATAATTGATTCCTTCCATTCATCTGGAAGAGCTTCTTTTTCCCAAATCATACTAAGCAACCAGCGTATCTGCTAAATATAATCTGCAAATATCATGGAGTAAAAGTAAAGCAACTGCGTTTCAAAGAAGGACTCTAATAGCACCAAAAATAGTGATAAACAAATTTTCAAAAGAACAAATAACGGATTTTAAATATTTAGGAATCCCTCTAGTCAATGACAGGAGAAAATATATTGACAGAAAGATAAATTTGTTTCAACATATCTGTAGTACAATTAGGACTTTATAAAAGAAAGTCCTTTCAGAAACCCTTTTTAAATGTTATAAAATTTTATCTGCACATCTACGATTATATGGTTCGAATGTTGAGCTCTTAATAAAAATATGGTACGAAGATTTAAAGGGTCAGAAATGAACTTTCTAACCTCGGAAAATCGCAAATAGTGTTACAACTAAAAATAAAATAATGTAAAATAAAGTGGTATGAAGATGCCAGTATAATGAGCGAAGAGCGGTTCCCTCATCAAATGGTTAACCCTTAAATTGTTGATTCATCTAGCATCTATCTAACATAGAGGAGAAGCCCTGCTTGGAGGGGGTACGACTTCCCTTTTGGGTGATTAATACATTTTATTAATACACCCGCGGGTTCCAAGGGTAAGTCTTTTAGCCCCGCTAATTTTGAAGGAGGGTCCGAAATAGTATAATAATTCAGAATATAGTTTGATTAATTGGGTAGAATTGAATGCCTCGGATGTTGGCATTTAAAAATGGTATTCAAAAAATGGTGTAGTGACTGTTAAATAAAACCCATGGCAGAAATTGAGTGGTGTTAGTTATTGTTAATTATTTATTCGTAGCGGTGAGCAGAGATTATGATGATGTAGATATAAATTGAGGGGTCTAGTGAGAGAGTAGAAATGGAAATAAATTAGGTTTTATACAGTAAAGCATTGTATTACAACTTTATTTGTACAATAAACGGTAACTTTTTTCTTACCTTATTGTTATGTAAACTAAGAAAAAGGAAAAAAATATATAGATTTTAATATAAATATCACTGATTATTTCCATTTCGTCTCAAAGCGGCATAGCTCCCTCTCTCATTAGACCCCTCAATTGTCAATTCAATAATTTCTTGTGTCAGTTGTTTAAAATTTTCGGACCGCAATGAAAACAAAACCATGCAAGTTATTATTCTACATTATTGCGTAATTTGACACAAATTTAAGTAATTTCTATCCGTTTGTTTTTCTATTGTTTTATAAACATTATCATAAGTAATGCCACGAGTGATTTCCAAATTATCGATAAATTCACGACTCATGAAGTGAGGAGTGAATTTATCTAGAGAATTTGGAAATCAAGAGTGGCATTTGTTAGGACTATTTAACGAATAAAATTAAGCTCTTTACTAAAAAATAATTATTTGAATATAGTTACCGGTTTTAAAATATTTATATAGTTAATGTAAACGGAGATGTTTGAAAACAAATTAGAAATGTGAGGTTATGTATATTCACTGCAACTCGATCATATAATGTATTGCCAAATAGGATCGCAATGTTCCAAGAATGCACTCTAGTGGAGAAATAATGAAACACATCAAACTATTATAATCAACATTATAGGGTAATAATTTATATTTTGAATAAACAACTGAGTAAAATCACTGAATCTATTTATTATTTGCTACATTCAATGTATTTGTTGGAGAAAAAAAGAATGGTCTAACCTGTTCAGAATATTAAAGAAAGGAGGAGCTTTCTTTATCACAAAAGCAGGAGCTGATAAAGAGAAATCGATAAAGAGTGAAGTGAAACTCGACTGCCATTGGTGTAATGACAGATAATGAATTGTTCAATAACTATTATTGTAACTTTTTTTTGTATTCATATGTAACATGTTTGTCCTGTCTAATATGACTACTATTGTAATTTTTTTGTATTCATGTGTAACATATGTTTGTCCTGTTTTATATGACTATTATTGTATTTTTTTTTGTATTCATATGTAACATATGCTTGTTCTGGTGAGTGGAAGAGAAGGCCACATGGCCTTAACTCCACCAGGCTAAATAAATAAATAAAAAAATAAATAAAACAAAATTCATTGAAACGTGATTGGTCATTGACTACCATTTGCGACATGAGTTAAATAGTCAAATACATTAAATCAATGTACCTTATGGGACATATTACCAATTTAGGGTTAATTATAGTCCATAAGGGGCGGCTCCATAGCTCAAGCAGTTAGACGCTCGCCTCTCTCCGCTGGGGCCCCGAGATCGAGTCTCGGTCACTCCATATGGGTTTAGGGTCGGTTTCACCAATAGATGTAATTGTATTACGCCAGTTTATGCTATGTCTTATATATGGGGAAAACTGGCGTAATACAGTTTAAACAATGCATAATACAATGGAAAACTGGCGTTATACAGTTACCTCTGTTGGTGAAACCTACCCTAAGGGCTGGTTTCACCAACAGAGGTAACTGTATTACGCCAGTTTAAGCTATGTCTTATATATAGGGAAAACTGGCGTAATACAGTTACCTCTGTCGGTGAAACTGACCCTAAGGGCCGGTTTCACCAATAGAGGTAACTGTATTACACCAGTTTCCCCGTGTATAATGCATAGCATAAACTGGCGTAATGCAATTACCTCTGTTGGTGAAACCGACCCTAAGGGTCAGTTTCACCAATAGGGTAACTGTATTACGCCAGTTTAAGCTATGCATTATACATGGGGAAAACTGGCGTATTATATTTATCTCTGTTGGTGAAACTGACCCTAAGTGGTGGACGAAACGGAGCTTGGGCAGGTTTTTCTCGGAGTTTTCTCCCGTATTCCCCTGTCACAAATTTCATTCCTCCGAACTCACCTGATCCACTTGGTTTTATTTCATTTCATTCATCCGCCCCTGTGACGGTGCGTCAGGAGTGATCGGCCGGCACCTGTAGTTCACAGACCTCTATAAATATAGGGGCTTCATCTCATGTCATTCCTCGACCTGACCCTGAGATGGACACGAGTTGAGGATATTTTTTAAATCAAGCTTTACGTAATCCAATAAATTTATATTTTAAACGGAAATGTTGTTCACAGCAGTTAAAACTTTTGTAAATGCTATTTTCATCGCATTCTAATTAAACTTTATTACTTTTACTGTATAAGTTTTAATTTTATTTGTTCTTGCTTGGTTTATTATCATTATTTTCATTTAAAATTTGTGATTAGGTTTATCTTCAATTTTCTTCTAGGCTATATTTAAACTACAGCCCTAACATACATATGTAAAATAGAACTCCAAATCTTGAAGATTTAATAAATAAATAAACCTTCGTTTTTCTATTGTCTTATAAACATTTAGTTATATTTAGGAATTTTCCACAATACAGTGTTTCTCCTTCAACCCAAAGTGATTTGTCGCCAGAAGTTCCTGTCTAAAGCATCTTCTTCCCTCAAATCTCTAGCTTCCATACTTCTCTTCACTCCATCCATCCATCCATCGTTCTCTAGGCCTGCCTCTTCCACTTCTTCCATTAGCTTTCCAATTAAAGATCTTCTTTGGTATTCTCTCTTCTTAAAAGCATTATTAAATAATTTAAATCAATGCATTTTAACAGGACATATTACCAATGTAATCCACAAGGACGAAGAAACCGAAAATGACCAGCTAAAATATAGTTCCAGCGAGAAAAGATCATTCTTCGTCTGAACTATAATGGACTTCTTCCTGCTACCGTGTCCCATTCAAACCTCCCACTTTTTCATTAATCATAACTCTCAAATTAATGCGGAATTATGAAACGAGGTTGGTATTAAATGAAAGAGAAACTCAAAGAATTTTTGTTTTCATTGTTGCAGTTAATCCATATATCGCATGTTGGACAATAATGACACAAAACAAAATGGCGACTCCTCAGCAACGAGCACAATCTGTTTTCTGGTATGCATAGATGAAGTCAATAATTACAGTGCAAAGAAATTACCGGAGAGAATATGGAGGAAATGCACCTGATGGGAAGACCTTTAAGGCATGGCTTGAGAAGTTTCTGGCGACAGGAAGCGTTAAAAATTATCAAGAGGTGCTTGTAGACGTATTTCAGAAGAAAATATTGAAGAAATGGTGCACATATAGATGTGTTTTAGTGTGTGGCAATGAAAATTCTTTCTGTTTCGTTTAATACCGGCCTCATTCCCTAATTCCGCATACTTTGTTAGTTATGATTAATTATAATGTTGGAGGTTGAATGGGACACCCTGTATAATAATGTGATTTACATAAACTAATATATGATTTGACATATAAGAAACTGTATCTGCTAAAGTACTAAAGAAAATTTACTCCGCTTCTCATGTGAAAAACTTAGAATAACTACTAATCAAATTTCCATAATTTCTGACTTAAACCAAATGTCGATGAAGCAGCCCAATTCATTCCTCGAATAACAGTCACGTAGTTCGCTGTTTATTCAAACGTCAAGCTGGAATTCTCTCCACGTTTATTATATTTAAAATTGTTACGGTTAATTTTTCTTCATTTTGAAATTGTCTTGTATCTCTTCACTTCGTGAAGTGGAAGGGAAAGAAAAAAAATTAAATAAATTACACGAAACGTTAAAATTAATTCTTCAACTGTTACAGAAAGAGGGGTAGCAGAGATAGGGGGCGTTAAAACAGTTGACAATCAAACAGATGAAGCCTGAGTTTGAGTAAACGTTATTCACTTTTTTTTTTACTCTTCAATATGGCGCCAAGAATCGAGACACTGGAGCGAGTGAGGAAAGCTAATCAGTTCCTTATTTAAGTGTATTCTTTTTTATTTGTTTTTTTTTTCTCTAATCTCATATTCTTTTCTTCTCTCTAACAAGTTTCACGGCTTGATAAAGATTAACACTTAACGAAATGAGGCAAATTTCTTCTCGACCTTTTAAGTAGTTACAACTTTTGGTTAGGTTTCCTAAGTTTTAGGTTTTTACCTGACCTTCCTTTAAAAAAAAAAACACTTCGCACTAGGAGGAATTTTGTCTCTAAAGCGTGTAAAAGAAATTTCCTTTGAGATAATCTGCAATGAAGAGCAAACAATCAGGTCAGCACAATGAATGACAAAAATTTTCTATGGATTTCAAACGCGTAAAAATCCAGAGAATTACTTCCTTTGGAAGGGAAGTAAAGTCATCGATCCAGGGTTGTAAAATAATCTCAATCCTTCGTCGTAGGAGAATGGTCGAAATGGATCGTGCCTTGGCGCTGAGCTAAAGGACCTGCAGTTGGTTTAATTCCCCATGAGAAAAATAAATTTTCTCATGGAACTTTGGATAGTATGGAACCGGTGTACAATCTGGCGATTAAAAATTGTACATCATCATACCTCTTAATGAAAGATTAATTTTTTTAATTAAAATCTCGAACCTGACGGGTTTCGAATCCGAATACCTAGACAGGGAGAGACATGATACCTCTTGAACTAACGCTACAATATGTACAGCCTAAATATTGAATGTTCTTAACCTCGAATATAAACAGCTAAAGCCATAAGCATAGCAAATCAAATGTGGTCGTGAAAGGAACGACAAATTTTACAGAGGGACCTCTTATTTCAGGATTGCGGTTTTTAAAGAACTCCATGACGCGACAGGTCTAGAAGGCCTTTGGCCTACCGGGCGCTATACTCACATCCACATGTGGTATTTAGAGAGATAGACGATCCTAGGGTTCAAATTTGATCAAAATATCGGTACCCCCAGCTATTTCAGCTGCGATTCTTAATTTGGAGCAGCTACTAACAGTAGTTACACAGGTTCAGCAGTCCAATATTGGCAGGAATTCCATGAGAAAATGTCTTTCCCCATAAGGAGACGAATCAGCGCGACCCATGGCTCTACATAAAATAAATTATGCTTCAGACAGCTTAGCCACGGTGTGGGACGATGATATTGAACAAGGGCGGTGCAATTCGTAATAATTCTGATAAATCCAAATTCAATTTTACCGCTTAAAATAAAAAAATATATATCTTTTAGAATAATTTCTTATGTAAAATATTTGTAGCCTTATCACAAACAAGTTTACTTGTGCCCGATAGAAATGGGTTTCTTGAGGAGAGCAGCAAGATTTTCAAAATTGAAAATAATAAAAAAATAAAGTCATACGAGAAAAAATGAATATTAAATATTCAAAAATAGATTTTATAATACTGTATGCCTATATAAGCAATTAAAATGGTTTGGGAATGTACGGCGAATGCAAGAAGAAAGGTTACCCAGGAAAACATTGGAATGTTGTCCACCTGAAAGAAGAAAGAAAGGAAGACCTCGAAACTCATGGATGCAATAAATAAGAACTGGAATGAGAAAACATTTGCTAGTCACATTATTAATATTAGAATTTACTGTACTTTCACTTTATCTTATTTTATATTTTTATTTAGTTTTTTAAATTATGAGCTATATTTTAGAATAATATTTTTAACCTAGAGAATTGGAGAACATTGAGCGAATGGATAGGGAAGAGTGGAGAAGGAAAATAAAACTTCAGGTACAGAAATATGTGCAAACATTAAAAAACTGTATGTAAATAAAATATTTATACGATCGTCTCTAGTTCCTTGCCTCTAGTCCCAACGGTCGTGGGTTGAAACCTGGCATGTTCGATTGGATTTTTTAGAATGGAAAATCCAAGGGACGAGTTCTCCGAGAGGGACTTCAAGCCGTGCGTTCAGAGCATGTAGAATTTATTTTAGGCTCGTAAAAGAACTTCAGGCATAAATTAGAGGCTCTGAGCAAAATTTAATTAACCATTTCCATCCATGTAATACTTCAGTTGTCTAATATGTGTATATTTTAGGCGATGAGATAGCCACTTATTACTCGCTGAAATCTTTATGAAAATATGCGTAAATAAATTAACTTGGTTAAGTAATTCCGACAAGGGAGCACCCTCACCCAATATGGGGATCTACAGGTATAGATAGACAGAAATTTATATCTTATTTACATTTTTATGAACTTTCTGCAACCTATAATTAGACATTCGAATAAAATTATATATATATATATATATATATATATATATATATATCCACCCATAGTAATTCTGCCCGAGGACAGGTCTTTCACTGCAATCATAGCATTTCCATGCTAGGCTTTGCAGTTTTACTAGGGAATTGTAGATGTGGTAGCTTCCCGTTCCTTTCCACACCGGTGAAGGATGATGATGATATGATGACGATGATGGCCATATGATTTCGGGGACCGTTTGGGCCTTAAAGTTTTCCTGACGTTTGTCTTACAGGAGAGGAAAAACCCGGATAAAAACCTCACCCAGAAAAATTGCCCCGATCGGGGATCGAACCCGGGCCCGCTGCGTGACAAGGCAGCACGCTACATCGAGACCACAGCGGTGGACAATATATATATATATATAGACCACAGCGGAGGACAATAAATATATATATATATATATATATATATATATATATTGTCCACCGCTGTGGTCTCGAGGTAGCACGCAGCGGATCCGGGTTCGATCCCCGGTCGGGACAGTTTTTTCTGGGTGAGGTTTTTATCGGGGTTTTTCCTCACCTGTAAGACAAATGTCAGGAAAACTTTAGGCCCAAACGGTCTCCGAAATCATATGGCCATCATCAACCTTCACCGGTGTGGAAACAACGGGAAGCTACCACACCTACAATTCCCTAGTAAAGCTGCAAGCCTAGCATGAAAATGATTACTATGGATATATATATATATATATATATATATATATATATATATATATTGTTTTTAGTTCATTTAAGTTTTCACATTGGTATGATTGAATTTCCTTCCTAATCCCTGGTACTTTTGTCTTAACATTTCCCCGAAATTTTCTGGGTTGGGATTAGCTGTTGTAATTTGATAGTAAACAAAAACTATTGCTATCCATGATTTGACAAATATCTTCTTTTCAGTTGGTGGGTCTATTCCCAAAGTTTGGTGTCATTCATGTAGATGTGAGTTAGGCCATATTTTCTTCAAATTTTTTTTGCTTCCTCCCATACTAGTTTTGCTGCTCCACAGTTGGTCAATCGGTGTTTCAGAGTATTAATGTATCCGCATTTTTTTTTTGCATGCAGGTTAGTCCACCAAGTTATGGCGATGTTTTTTTTTCCCCCCTCCGTGGGTATAATTTTGTTAATATAACAGTATATACTATGGGTTTCCATTCTATAGGAATCTTTACTTGATGTAAATTTTGCCACTTTTTGGCCATCTATTATTTGGAAAACTATTAACTATGTTCGGAGTCTGGAGAGTGTTTTTTTATTATGTTCTTGTAGATATTTTTTTTGTTTCTATTTTATCATTTGTCGAGAATTCCAAATTATCATAATCTATTTCTTTTAGGTTTTCTTACATGGCTTGCGGTAATTTAGATTATTTTTTAGTAAGCTGATTTGTTTTTTCCAAAAATCATTGTCCATCGGATCACTTTCCCTTTTTTTCGCTGCTATGATATTCCTTATTAGTAGGGCTTGAGTTTCGTTAAATCGCATATGAAGTCACATTCATTCTTTGTGCTGTACGGAAGTAAACAAGAGTAGAATTGGATGAAAAGGATGCGGTACAGCACTTTCAAGTTTTTATTACAGATCAGAGTGGCAGCGCTGTTATCGTGTTTTGACTACAGGACACGGTTGGAGATAAACATATCACTACACAGTACAGTTCCATCTAAGGATCAGCTAACGCACTCTTACAATATTACAAGACTATGTTTGAACTGCAGCGATTCATTCCTACTGAACTGTCCTGTACAAGCACCTGCTCTACGCCCCCCTTCCCTTTCTGATTTCAATAGTTCCTACTTCGGTAATGATAACGTAACAGAGCTATGAGGAGAGATAACTTCTTCCATACCATCGTGCAAAATGTAAATGCTATCTGTTCTTAAACTGATCCTCATCAAAACAAAATAATGTGATCTCCTCGCTTTTCATTGGTTATGGACACCGTCGTACGATATAGAAGCAATACGTATGCGATAAAGTAGTTCCCTTCATTAAATTAAAGATATGTATTTTGAATATAACTACTTGCTATTCTTCGTGAATGAAAATAAATAATAATAATAATAATAATAATAATAATAATATTCAAAATAAGAAAATATTCTAAAATATACCTAACCAATAATTAGGCCTTCAACTTAAAATAGTTTATTACATACAGATGATGCATTTGAGTCATGCTTCATCGATTCTTATGCAAAAAAGGTCTGAAAGTGTCGAGTCTTCTGTTGCTGTGTCGCCATATAAATTTTTAAAACAAAAGTCTGGCAAACATTTGACTAGCTAGTGGTAAAAAAAAACGGTTATTTTAAATATATTTCACAAGTTCGGTGAAACATTTAACCAGCTTTGCTGTAATCTACTCCATTCAACGATCACATGTCTCATATCCTTCACACGTGCTCCTTGTAAATGGCGGAATGATAAAATTGGCGTTTGTTTATGTTAGGATCGCTCTAAGAGCGAATAAGGTATAAATGTGAAAGACAAACAGCAAATGTGTTATATTTGAGTAGAATCATGGTACAGCGGGACTGTATGAATAATTTCAATTTTGATCACATTTTTCTTAATAAATTTTAGTTTCTCCCCTCTTTAAGTATATGATGGAATAGCTGTGTGTTTCAATTTCTATGTTAATGCTGGTTTTACTGGATTTTAAACGCGTTCAAGTTTTGCAATTACTCGAATTATCAGACAATAAATGTAAAAGTCTATAACGGTGGGGTATTTGAATAAGACTTGGGGCTACATGGATAAGTATTGAAAATTACAGCTCTACGAAACAATTCCACAAAATAATGTAAAAAAAAACAATATAATTTTATTCATTACGTACTTAAATAACCTACAAATATGCTTAATCAAAATAAATGAACCGTAGAAAACAATACCAGTGCTTATTTGTTTTAATTGCAGCGTCAACACAAAAACTGTTTGCGACCTTTTGCACCGGCACAGTAATCATGGTGCCAAACTTGAAAGTTTTGACAGTGCATCCAATCTCTTTTTATATCATGTAACGTAATTTCATAACATTTACCCTGACAGAATCCACATTTCCAGGCAATCTCTTCTGGTTTTCAGATACATCAAGAGGCACAAATTCCTCACAACCTGAATCCATTCCTGAATAAAATTCTCTTTTACGATTGATAACACAAAAATCTGCCAGAATACAAGCTGCTGAAATGAAATTCCTCAGACCAATAGCAGGATATCAAAGAACAGACAAAAAACATAACACAGAAATAAGACAACTAAATGTAGAGGAATTAAACACAACAATAGTGAAATACAGAACAAACTGGAAAGAACACTTGGAAATTATGACTGAGAATAGAATACCAAAAGCAGCATACAGCCATTCACCACGAGGAAGGAGAAGTTTGGGAAGACCAAAGAAAATATGGAAACAGCAGCAATTTGGAGCCGGAACAGGCTAGTAAATAAGCCTAAACCGCGATGAAGAAGAAGAAGAAGTAGAAGATGATTGATAATTTTCTTTCTTCCGTTGTTCTCCACTGTTCTCCTGTCCAATCCTACAGATTAAATTTCTACGGATAAACATCATCTCTTTATACATGATTTATTTTTAGACTTAAGATTTTTCTTTTCTTTCTCTTCACGAAGCATCTTATTAATTATTATTAATTTTGCAATATTATCAGGAGATGTATGACAGACTTGTAGTTTGATTCTGCTGACATTCGTGTTTTTTTTCTGGTTGTTTCTCTGGAGAAGGCAAAAAGTTTCGGGTAGAGGATTCTGGAGTCAGAGTAGTTGAATACCTATGGCTATCCCTGATTGTTGTTCCATCGAATGTCAAGCAGACTTGTAAAAATACTTTGGGTGGAGCAAATCGCCAACTTTTAGAAGAATCAGGATTAAATGGGTAAATTTCTATGTGAGAAAAGCCACTTACAGCCAGACGGATAGATGCAGTAGACATCCATGATTCTTTAAAATCAGCTTTGCCCATTCTTAAGTTGCGATATTGTTGTTGCCACCTCGAAATATTTTATCTTCAGCGTCTTGAAGACCCGCCTGTCTAATGACTGCAATATGTGAGTTGTATGAGACGGAAGACAAAACATTTCAATATCATTCTCCTGGTAGAATTCCAACGCTGCAAGTGAGAAATGGGACAGATGTCCATCCAAAATAAGGAAGACCTTCCCTGGAACTCGATTTTCCTGGAAAACCTGAAGCTATTTCAAAAAAAAAAATCTGCATTGACCCACCCGTCATCACTCATGCATGAGACATATCCATTAGGAAGATTCACTGATAGCTCTGATTTCATCTTTGACCCTTGAATATAATCAGTGGTGGTATGTATGAATCTCCGGCGATACATCAAACTACTACTGTGACATTTCCCCCCTTTCAGCACTGGTTAAAGTTAGGATCTCCTTTGAACTGTTTTCTGATAGGACCCTAGGAGGTCCTAGGATTTCATCCATGTTAGAAACATGAAATGGCTTTCGTGAAGAGAGAAATTGGTTAAGAGATCGTTCAAAAGGTCAAAATGTTCCCTGACTGTCTTTTTACTTAGAGCGGCCGCTCTTGCTGTCCTTCTGGTTTTCTCATGAAAAGGTTATTCCTCTTCAAAAATGCTAAACACCAGACTTTTCCTGCTATATATTTCCAGGGATAGTGTATACTGACTTGAAGGGCGAGCTTGAAGGCTGCGATGCGAACATATTTTGGCGAAAGGCGAAAACCTCTTTTACGCAAACATTTAATTCTATCAGCAAGAGTTTTTTTTATTTCTTCGCTGAAGATGCTAAGAATGACCAAAAGAAGTGCTACACGAATATTTCTATGGCAGAAGGTTGCTAATTTCCAGAGTTTTTTAATATAATTTTAAGACTAATGTATGACACTCCCAAACAAATTACTTGCTTCCAGGAGGGCAATTTCTACATCAAAAATTAAAAAGATGACTGCAATTAAGAAAAATCGTAGGGAAAACGGCAATCGGGCAGAATTTTTAGGGTCAAATCCACATTCAAATGGAGAGGATTTTTCTCGGTCTTAAACCATTTTTAAAGATGTTCCCCTGACAGCTGCCTCTACTCTGCTTCTTCCATGGTCTCTACATCCCATTCCTACCTTCCATCTTTCCTTTTATATCATCTCACCATCTGAAGTTGAAAGGCATGTATAAATTCGCTTTAAATCGTTATATTCAAATAGCCACATTTATTTAACTTTTGCAGGAATTAATCACTATGAGGTTTAATTTATGGTAAAATCAAATGTTTTCTACCTCTCCTCATATAAATCTACATTTATACCTATTCATATGGCCCCCATATTGCACTTATAATGATGACTACATTGGTTCCTCAAAATACACATAGATGGAACTACCAGTCATGTTACTTTATTTGTGAAGGACCGCTCATCATATTAGAATGTAAGAATTGTTAAAATTCATGTAATAACCTTAGTTAAACGTCAATAAACAACTAGTAAAAACTACAAACTCCACTTTCAAGTGAGAACACACACAGATGGAACTACCAACTACGTTTGTTGATTTGTGAAGGACCGCTTGCCATATTGGATTGTAAATGTAGTTAGAATTCTTCATTAAAACTTAATCAAACGTTGGCAACTACATATTACAAATTCTACTTTAATAGTGAGACGGGTACTTACCTCGTTTGTGTTAAATCAGACTTGACGAATTCCGCGATATCACACAATCAAATAAACTGTTTCACTACACAACGTAAACTTTCCGTAATAACTGATATCCGCCAAATGGTTTACTGGCAAGATTGGCGTCTTGCGCATGCGCATGCCGCTGTAAGATAAACAAACGAAGATCTGCAATAGCAATGTTAATAGAGTATCCAATATATAAAAATGAATGTTTCTTCGTATTTTATGCACTGCCATTCCGCTCATCACATTGTGATGGGACTTTTTGCAAAATGTGCAGGAATTTCCCGGGAAGATTATAGGCTATAAGAGAGTCGTAATACTCAACCCCTTCACCCTTAAAAATTACCCATTGTAGTGAAAAACCTGAAAAAAGTGATTTTTGGACGCTTGGCTTACGCTGCCTAAACCATAACAAATACATTAAATTAATGTACACAGAATTGAATATCTAAAAAAACTCTACAAAGAAGTCCGCGACTGGATATGTTTATCTTTTATGGATAACTCACAATAACTATTTTTGTTTTTCATTGATGTCAAGAAGATCGGGATAAGTAGATTCCCGAGCATTTCATCTCATTTCCGATGCCTGAATTTTACTTTTTTTCTTTTTCCTTCAGGACCCAGGCCTCACTCCCATTCATTGCCACTGGTAGTGCCATCGTGATTTATTTGGGTAAAGATGAATTTAGTAATCAGGCTAGAAATTAAAATAATCAATTTAATTATTTCAAGGAGTAGTTTATTTTAAAATATAAGTTTTGGAGACTTATGAAGGGGGTACCTCCCTCCTTGAAGTTCTAAAAGGTTAACTTATTTCTGGTTTACAAGACCAATATCTTACTTAAATTATTAGAACTATTATTAATGTTAATACTTTTATATCTTAGCTACGTATCCTTTCTTACTTTGCTCCTCATTAAAAAAATAATGAAAAATTACTATTAACATTGTAGTATGCTCTATCCAGGGAAAGATGGACGGAACAACTGTGATGCGGAACAGGCAAGTTTTGCTTAGCCCGTGAAGAGAAGAAGAAGAAGAAGAAGAAGAAGTATGCTCTAAGAATTTTAAAAAATCGTTCCCATATTTTCGAATCATAGAAACTAAAATAAATAATCCTAAGCCCCCCTCATATACAGAAAAAAGTTAGAAACATTATTCTAAAACATAATACATAATTTAAAAAACTAGATAAAAATATAAAACTAAGTAAAGTGAAAGTACAATAAATTCTAATCTTAATAATGTAGACAATCAATGCTTTCGATTTGAAGAAAACACTCAAATTCCGTAAAAAATATATACATACATAAAAAGGTATTACCATTTGAACTATTGCAACTAATGCAACAGGCCGCATGGTCTCAAAGTTTGAAGACCTAAAAAAAAAGATATATATATATATATATATATATAGAGAGAGAGAGAGAGAGAGAGAGAGAGAGAGAGAGAGAGAGAGAGAGAGAGAGGGGGAGGGAGGTGTCCGCCTCTGATAATGATGTAGTTTATTATCAAAACTACTGTGATTTGAAATAGTGATTATTGGTATGCTCAGTTGATAAAAGTAAGCTTACTGCTTTTAAAGGAATCACTTTGAATGGTTAGCAAGAATTGTACCAACCACTTCTTGTTAATAACAGGAACTGACAGTGGGAACTGATAAGTGAAAACAAAGCCAGCTTGTTAACTGCAGGAGGGTCTCCTGCAATCAGACATGTCTCGATTTATTTTGGAGTCGGACGTGGAGGGGCGTAACGACGGATCATTTGCGTGAAAGGGATTTTGGATAACGACACCCCTTCCCTTGCCACGGCGCTTCTCAAATAGTTTTTTATTGTCATGTCTGGTCATTAGGACTGGAAGATGTGCAGAGGTCTACTTGATATGTTTTTTGATGTTTTAGTCAAGATAAATAGTGTTAATCCAAAGGAAATGGTTGCAATTTTGTAAAAACTGCGCACTTCCCAACTCTAATATAACAAATATATCAGAGCAATAGTGTATTTACTCCACATAATAAAAATAAACACTTGTTCACAATAAATGTTCGACCGAGGTGGTGATGTGGTTATGTTCCTTACCTCTATCGGTGTAGATGGAATTTTAGGATGGAAAAATCCCAGTGTCAAATCATCTGGGAGGGACTTTAAGCCGTGGGTCCCGAGTCAGAAGGTTTTCAGGCTCGTAAAAGAACCACAAGTCTGAATAAAAATAATCAATTGAGTTGGTGCTTACTTGATGAAAATCCATATTTATTAATTAAATAAAAATAAAACGTAGTTTTATTTGATTTTCATATTTATTATATAATTCAGTGACACCTGTTTCGGTACACTGTACCTTCAGACATGTTAACAAATTATGAATTGTGTTCCAACTGATCTAAGCAACAATACAACAATATTTATTTAATTTTTTAAATTTAACAAAGGGGATTCATTCAAATCAAGTTGAGAATTTAACAGTTTTTTACTACTTTTAAATTTATTAATTTCTACAGCCTCCAAAAGATCTAATTTCTTACCCTTATCACAAATATGTAAAATTTCAAAATTTGGATCGAAACAATGATTAAATTGGAATAAGTGGTTATCATATTTTGAATTTTCTAAATTTCTGTTATATAACACATATGATATATAACACATGAGAGCATATAACAGAAATTTAGAAAATTCAAAATAT
This sequence comes from Diploptera punctata, assembly GCA_030220185.1. Classification (NCBI taxonomy): domain Eukaryota; kingdom Metazoa; phylum Arthropoda; class Insecta; order Blattodea; family Blaberidae; genus Diploptera; species Diploptera punctata. Next base: position 2,049,176 of record JASPKZ010009820.1, read on the forward strand.
GCTAACCACCTATTCCAATTTAATCATTGTTTCGATCCAAATTTTCAAATTTTACATATTTGTGATAAGGGTAAGAAGTTAGATCTTTTGGAGGCTGCAGAAATTAATAAATTTAAAAGTAGTAAAAAACTGTTAAATTCTCAACTTGATTTGAATGAATCCCCTTTGTTAAATTTAAAAATTTAAATAAATATTATTGTATTGTTGCTTAGATCAGTTGGAACACAATTCATAATTTGTTAACATGTCTGAAGAAGGTACAGTGTACCGAAACAGCTGTCATTGAATTATATAATAAATATGAAAATCAAATAAAACTGCGTTTTATTTTTATTTAATTAATGAATAAAAATACCTCTGAGCAAAATTTAACCGACGCTCGTCCATCAAAGTAATACTTTCGTTGCTATTAGAGGTCTCATTAAGGCGATATGCTAACCACAAGCCACTCGTTGACATCTGTAGGCAAATAAGCGTAATTCAATTAGCCTGGTTAATAGAAGGATTGCATTGAATAAGTTAATTTGTAACGGATTAAAAGCTAAAATTCCTGTTGGAGATCAAAAGGATCCAATATCAATTAATAATGTTGGTGAAAGTCTTCTGTGTATTTTTCTTCATTATTCCATATATCGTCCACTGCTGTGGTCTCGAGGTAGCGTGCTGCCTTGTCACGCAGCGGGCCCGAGTTCGATCCCCGGTCGGGGCAGTTTTTCTGGGTGAGGTTTTTATCGGGGTTTTTCCTCACCTGTAAGACAAATGTCAGGAAGACTTTAAGGCCCAAACGGTCCCCGAAATCATATGGTATCATCACCATCATCATCCTTCACCGGTGTGGAAAGCAACGGGAAGCTACCACATCTACAATTCCCTAGTAAAGCTGCAAGCATAACATGAAAATGCTATGAATGCAGTGAAGGACCTGCCTTTGGGCAAAATTACTATGGATGGATGGATTCCATATATCCTATTTTTGTGAAACTTTTCAAACTAGATGAAGATGAAGTAAATACTTCGAAAAGCTTCACAAAAATAAGATAGGCCTATAACTGATCCCGCACAACAAGCCATCAGGAAAAAATGGAAGTGGGGAGGCCACGTCGCAAGAATACAGGACGACAGGTGGACAATAAAAACAACCATGTGGGACCCGTACACAGGCAAGAGACAGCGCGGAAGACCAAGACGACGATGGGCTGACATCTTCAAAGAACGAGCAGGGGCGCAATGGTCCAGAGTCGCCAGATGCAGGAAAAGCTGGAGAACGATGGAGAGCCAACTGTGTATTAACTAATCACAGAACAGACAGTGTATACAAACCAAGTGCTACATCCAAGTCAACTTCTCACCACGGAGTAGCTCACCGGGTGACACTCTCAAATAGAGCTTAACCCCTGTACAGGGAGGCCTTTGCCCTAAAGGGACATATCAGGCTTTATTTATTATTTATTTATTATTTATTTTATATGGGGATAATAAAGAAAATTTGAGGAAAACATAAAAATAAAAAAAAATATAATGAATAATAATATGTCCTAAAAAATAAATAAAAAATAATAGACCCGTCCATCACTTGGTCTCGAGGTAGCGTACTATTTGACATGCAGTCGTCCCGAATTCGATTATCGGTCGGGACAAGTTTCCTAGATGGGGTATTTTCGGGGTTTTTCCTCACCTGTAAGACAAATGTCAGGTATCTTCAAGGCCCAAACGGTCTCCGAACACCATCTGGCCATCATTATCATCACTATCGTACTTGCCTCATTCAGATTAAGTCGCTCTTGAAGCATCATTATTCATTACAATCGTAACCACCTTTCATATATCATTTGGGCAGCGTAACCCCGCCTTCCAGGCGCCCCAATCTCCGAAGTCCGTCACAAGTACGCCAATGACAGAAGAGAAATGTCAAAGACAACTTGGTGTCATTGATAAAAAATAATAATAGACTCAAATAATAATAATAATAATAATAACAATAAATAATAATAATAATAATAATAATAATCCATCCATAGTAATTCTGCCCGAAGGCAGGTCCTTCGCTGCAATCATAGCATTTTCATGCTATGCTTGCAGCTTTACTAGGGAATTGTGTAGGTGTGATAGCTTCCCGTTGCTTTCCACACCGGTGAAGGATGATGATGATAATGATAAGGATGATTATGATGATGATGGCCATATGATTTCGGGGACCGTTTGGGCCTTAAAGTTTTCCTGACATTTGTCTTACAGGTGAGGAAAAACCCCGATAAAAACCTCACCCAGAAAAACTGCCCCGACCGGGGATCGAACCCGCGCCCGCTGCGTGACAAGGAAGCACGCTACCTCGAGACCACAGCAGTGGACAATGATTAATAATAATAATAATAATAATAATAATAATAATAATAATAATAATAATAATAATAATAATAATAATAATACTAATAATAATAAATAATAATAAATAATAACAATAAACAATAATAATAAATAATAATAATAATAATAATAATAATAATAATAATAGTAAACATAACAAACACAATAATATTTTTTTATTTAGGAATGTTCCGCAATACAGTGTTCCTCCTTCAAGCCAAAGTGATTTGTGGCCAGAGGTTCCTGTCTAAAACATCATCTTCCCTCGAATCTCTAGCTTCCATACTTATTTTCACTCCATCCATCCATAGTGCTCTAGGCCTGCTTCTTCCACTTCTTCCATTAGCTTACCAATTAAGGATCTTCTTTGGTATTCTCTTTTCTTCCAATCTTACGAGGTGTCCATACCATTTCAAACGTTTTTCTTCTATTTTTCCTAATATGTTTTTTTTTAACTTGCATAATTTCCCTTATTGTGCTGTTTCTGAACTTATCCCTTCTTGAAATTCTTGTCGAATCGCCTCCAAAAATCCATTTCTACTGCTAAGAGCTTGTTGACTTGTTTTCTACTAACTGCCCAGGTTTCGGACCCAATAATAATAATAATAATAATAATAATAATAATAATAATAATAATAATAATAATAATAATAATAATAATAATAATAATAATAATAATAATAATAATAATAATAATAACAATAATAATATTAATAATAATAATATTAATAATAATAATAACAATAACAATAATAATAATAATAATTACTTACTCACTGGCACTATCGAACCCGTAGGTTCATGGCCGCGCGGACATAAGCTCTCCATACATCCCTATCCTGAGCCAATGCTTTCCAATCATTCCCTGTATAATCTACTTCCCTCAAATCATAGTTAATGTTGTTCTCCCACCTCATTCTTTGTCTACCAACTGGGCGTTTTCCTTCTGGCTTTCCTACAAGAAGTTTCCATGCACGTAATAATAATAATAATAATAATAATAATAGCCTAACTAATAGCCTAATAATAATAATAATAATATTTATAATAATAATAATAATAATAATAATAATAACCAGGCCAAGGATTCGAGACAACTTAAAAATGAAGTGAAGTTTAGGCCTACTATTCTAGGTGTATGGCGAAGCGAGGTCCCGTGTAGAAATTCATCTCTGGGTTTGTGTACAACCCGATTCGTGAGGGAGGGATAGTATATTTCTTTCTCTTCCTGTGAAACAAACTCAGGCTTCACAGTAGGTTCTAAATTTAATGTGAATTCTGTTTCTGTACTAGTTGCAAGTATCTGATAACTATGATACTAACTCACTGGATCTATTGAACCCTTAGGTTCATGGCCGCGCGGACATAATACATCCCTATCCTGAGCTAATGTTATCCAATCATCCCCTGAATAATCTACTTCCCTCAGATCATGGTTAATGTTATTCTCCCTTTAGTTTTCTTACAAGAAGCTTCCATGATTCTCTTTCATTCCACATTCATGCCACATGTCCTGCCCATCGCAGGCTATATAACTGTTCTCATTATATAATTCTTCCTATAAAGATAAAGTAGCTCACTGTTATGAGGTCTTCTCCATTCTTCATCTCTCTTTGGTCCAAACATTTTCCTAAGAACTTTATTCTCAAATACGCGTAATATTTTCTCCTCCCTTAAAGTAAGAGTCCATATTTCTCATCCATATAATAGAACTGGAAAAATCACACTTATTTTCAGTTTAAATTTGTTGAGAGAAGTTGGGACAAGAGTCTCTGTAACGCATCCATCCATCCATCCACAGTAATTCTGCCCGAAGGCGGGTCCTTCACTGCAATCATAGCATTTTCATACTATGCTTGCAGCTTTACTAGGGAATTGTAGGTGTGGTAGCTTTCCACACCGGTGAAGGATGATGATGATGGTCATATGATTTCGGGGACCGTTTGGGCCTTAAAGTTTTCCTGACATTTGTCTTACAGGTGAGGAAAAACCCCGATAAAAACCTCACCCAGAAAAATTGTCCCGACCGGGATTCGAACCCGGGCCCGCAGCTTGACAAGGCAGCACGCTACCTCGAGACCACAGCGGTGGACCTATAACGCATAATAGCATGCATTTACAGAATTGAGATACTAGACTGTACTTTTAAGAATATCATTGTGCATTGAAGTCCTTGTTTATAAACACTGTATATATCTTTACAGTGTTTACTAACTCTGTACCAAGTTCCTATGCACAACGCTTAATAAATGTCCGGTATCTTAAATGTATCAATAACAATAACGAAGTCGATGTTTGCTAGTTGTAGGGATTACTGTATATATTTGCGGTAGTAAACGAAGAGAATGCACCTGCAGCATGACATCTCTTGTTTCTCGAGTTGTAAACAAAGCGACCTGCCTGATGACGGTTCAGTTTCTGGTGTCACGCAAGATCATAATGCTGACCATCTCTCTGCAAGACAGTTACAAATAACATTCATCTTCGAAAATAATATTTTTTATCCCATATAAGATACTCTAACGCCATAAAAATTACAACTAATCCATCTCTGTATTCTATCATACTAATGGGAACATTACATTAAAGTAGAATAAATAAAGCTCGGCCGCGGTGGACTAGTGGTTATGCTCCTTGCCTCTGGTCCCAAGGGTCGCGTGTTCAAACCCGACCTATAAGCAAAATTTACCGAATTTTCCCGTCCTAGTACTACATTGGTTTCCTAGATGTCAGTATGAGGCAGAATGCTGACCACGTACCACTCAAAATGACGTATATACGAAAACAAGTGTAACTAAATTAGTATGGTTCAAATTCTTCTCTGTAGGGGGAGAGCGCCTAAATCTCCGTAAAGGGAAAACATAGGCTTACAATGCATTAAAGTAGAATAAATAAAGGCAGAATCTTATGGGAAGAAAACATACGAAATACCAATATGTATACATACAGAGTCCAAAGAATTACTTACTTACTCACTCACTGGCACTATCGAACCCGTAGGTTCATGGCCGCACGGACATAAGCTCTCCATACATCCCTATCCTGAGCTAATGCTTTCCAATCATTCCCTGTATAATCTATTTCCCTCAAATCATAGTTAATGTTATTCTCCCACCTCATTCTTGGTCAACCAACTGGGAGTTTTTCCTCTGCTTTTCCTACAAGAAGCTTCCATGCAAGTCTTTCATTCCCATACGTGCAACATGTCCTGCCCATCGCAGTCTACGAGACTTAAATGAGTTACAGTATCTAATTAACTGACTAACTCACTGGCACTATCGAACCCATATGGTCGCGCGGACATAAGCTCTCCATACATCCCTATCCTGAGCTAATGTTTTCCAATCATCCCCTGTATAATCTACTTCCATCAAATCGTGGTTAATGTTAATCTCCCACCTCATTCTTGGTCTACCAACTGGACGTTCTCCCTCTGGTTTTACTATTAGAAGCTTCCTTGCACGTCTTTCATTCTCCATTTGTGCCACATGTCCTGCCCATCGAAGTGTACGAGACTTAACTGTTCTTATTACATAAAAACCACGTACTGTTAAGTAGTCTTCTCCATTCACCTGTCTGTTCATCTCTCTTTGGTCCAAAAATAGTAACTCCCTCAAATTATAAAACTGTTGCCTAAGAGGTTCGTCTGCTCAACTTTGAAAACTATTAATTCTCTGTAGGCCTTTTGGAGACTTGTTACATTAACAGCAGATGGAGCAAGACGTACGTCAGTATCTAACCCCTGAATGCAATACTGGTGTACTATGAATGATATGGTACACAGGGTTGAATGTATTGGGTGTGTTCTCTTTTAAAAACAGGTTATTGTCTGCTTCTTTTACAATTATATTTCTTCCAGTACGTTTATTTTTGTTGGGTTATTTTTTCCTCTGCAATATTGTGAGGGTGTTTTCAATATCTAACATGCGATGTCCTGCCTGAATAATATGTTTAGCATTACTTAATTTTCCTTTCGCATACTTAAAGTCTCTAAAGTGTTCTCTGAATCTAATATTAAGACTTCTGTTTGGTCTTCCTACACAGGGTGCTCTAAAATTCCCCTTACAAACTTCTAGGACTTGTAGAGAGGATTGAGTTGATAATATTTAGAATTGGAAACCATGTCAGGAAACTTACCATTTCAGTGTTACAGCCGTTTGAAATCAAGCATTGCCTAAACGTACGTAACGTATGTCAATATCGTCTAAATCGAAAATTTCCCTATCGAGTATTCCACGACTTGGTGTTTTTTTTAGAAAAAACGTCAATATTTTTCCAAATTTTGGAAACTGCAAAAAATGATTATTAATGCAAGTCATGATTCAGTTTCCAATGTGTTTCTTTGGTTATTAATGAGTTAAATTGTAAAACAAGTGATGTGCTGTGTCACGCCTCATAATAAATTAGTTGTAAAAGCGGTAGCGTTAAAAACATGTTTTCAAACGGCTGTAGCACGGAAACGGCAATTTCCGGACATGGTTTCCGATAATAAATATTATCAACTCAGTCACCTCTACAAGTCCTAGAAGTTTGTAAGGGGAATTTTTGAGCACCCTGTATACAATTTGTTGCAGTCTTTACATGTTAATTCGTATACTCCTTTATTATTAAAACTATGATTTGCTTCAATTATAGAACATTTTTCATTGTTTTAGTGTATTGTAGGGTGTAGCAACTGCACTACCTCAGTTTCTGCAAGTGTTTATTATTGCTTGTGTCGTTCTGGTGAGGGTGACAGTTTACTGTGCTCAGGAAACCGGAGGGTCGCTTCCCCAGCAACTGCGCATAACCTCAGTTGCCCCTTGCGCGTGATTTTTACAGAGATACACCAACTTTATGTCGCGAAAGGCCTAGAAAACCAATGACCTTCCATCCGGCTGCTCGCCTCTCATCTACATGTAGTAACCACTGAGATGGGCGTTCATCCAACTAGTAGTCCTATAGGGGTGGCAAGTGGTTGGCATGTTGGGTTATCCAATCGTTATAACTTGTGTTCTCAACCTAGATCCGTTATTTATTGTAGTTACCCAAATTCCTCAGGAACCTGGGTGGTCACCGGTACCATACTAGCCGAAATTCCGCAAAAATTATTATTCCTCCATGGGGCCAATAAGTTTCGTAGCTCTACACAAAGGCGTGGTGCTTTGAATCGCTCGGCTGCACCGCGGGACTTCACACAAATATATTGGACAAAAAAAAATTGCTTTGATATTTTTTTATTCCATACACAGAACTGCCCATCATAATTTATAATTTGATGGCTTCATTTTACAATGACGAACGTATAAATCTGCAGGGTGACAAGGTTAAGATGTTTAAAATCTTTGTCCAATGATTTATAGTAACGTCCTCAGTTTAGAAGTAATTAAGTTGCGTGAACCGACTCTGTTGTGCCCGACTCAGTCTTGTTTTGCGATTGTTGATGTTTAGAAGACTATAAATGTGTCATATTAGATCACCATAACCACATTATTAAACAAATGTGATTTGCAAAACCAGTCTTATTAGTTAAACGAGATAAGGTGAAAATGTATATGACATGAATGAATGAATGGAGGTGAAATAATATGCTGAGAGAAGAAAGAGGAGAGAAGAGTGTTAGGGGAAGGAATTCGAGAAACAGGAGAAGCCGAAAAAAAAAAACATCTCGGTGTGACCACACCATCAATATCCCACCGGAACTGCCAGGATTCGAACCTGAGGAGTGCGCTCTAACCACACATCCACCGAGACAGCTTAAGATAAATATAATGAATTATTTTGTTCAACTATAACTTTCTTCTCCTTGTAAGTCCATGTTTCCCTTTACAGAGATTTAGGCGCTGTCTCCCTACAGGGAAGAATTTGAACCATACTAATTTAGTTACACTTGTTTTCGTACAGATGCCATTTGAGTGATCCGTGGTCAGCGTTCCGCCTCACACTGACATCTAGGAAACAAAGGTAGTACTATGACGGGAAAATTTGCTAAATTTTGCTTAGAGGCTTTTTCATTCAGCCTTAAGGATCTTTTACGAGCCTGAAAATCGTCAGACTCGGGACCCACGGCTTAAAGTCCCTCCCGGTGGACTTGCTCCTTGGCTTTTTCCATCCTAAAAAAATCCATCTACCCCGGCCGGGTTTGAACCCGCGACCCTCGGGACCTGAGGCAAGGAGCGTAACCACTAGTCCACCGAGGCCGATTCAAGTATAACTTTAATGATTAAAAATATATAAAATTTAACAGAGTAACAGGAATTATAAATAATATTTTCAAGCCAAACGCAGTACAGCAACACACACGAACTAGAATTTATAAAACACTGGCCAGACCCATATTATGTTACGGCAGTGAGGCCTGGGAAATTCGCAGTATAGATGAACAGAGACTAACTGCGGCAGAAATGAAATTTATGAGGTTACTCAAGAACAGACCATAAAAGGAATTCTGAGATTCTCAAAGAATTACAAACAGAATCAATCATGGAATATGTACAAAAATATAGAAACAACTGAAAATCTCACATAAGAAGAATGAGCTGAACAAGAATACCAGGTCATATCTTAAATTAAAGTTTGAAGAAATAGACCAAGTTCAGAATTTTAATTATTTGGGATGTCATTTAGGTAATGACAAATTTAGATGAACACATTAAAATACAACGATTCAATTATTTATGTGGCACAATTAAACGTACTTTATTGAATAAAACTAGAAAATAAACTTTTTTAAAATTTTACAAAGTATTGGCACTTCCATCTCTTATCTATGGACGTGAAACCTGGACATCAACAAAGGCAGATAGTAAACAAATAGAGGCTGCAGAAATGAAGATGTTGAGAGCAATAGCAGGATACCAAAGGACCGATAAAAAGAAAAACGAAGATATAAGAACAGAACTTAATATATTTAATCTCTGTGAAAGAATAGAATATTATCAAAATGTTTACCTTCAGCACGTATTACGAATGAATGAACAGCGCATACCAAGAAGAATGTATAATTATAAACCAAAAGGGAGAAGATTGTTGGGAAGACCATTGAAGAGATGGAAGCACCAATTCGACCTATAATGAGATCGGAACAGGCCATTGGGCTTAATCCTTGTTGATGATGATATATGAAGAAATGCAAAACAGTACCTGAGATCTCAGTCATCCTTAATAATCAGCAGTGAAGTTTTGTAGGAGGCCTTTCGATAATTTACGTATCATCTTCTGCTTTTAGTTTCGTACAAAACTACATTGCTGATTGTTGAGAATGACAGATGTCAGGTACTGTTTTACATTTCTTAAAACTTTAAAAATCTTGACAAATCTTAAATTACCAGCCACTAGGCAAGATATCCTTGGTCTAACCCTTCAAACGTTGGATTGAGACCGTAATAGACCCCTAGGTCTATCACATGAAAGGAAGAAGAAGTAGAACTTTAATTAAGATGGAATTAATCTATGGTTCACACTGTAAACAGTGGATCAGAGACCAAGGCAGAGAAAGGAAGAGTATTTTTGTTGTTCGTCACTGGCTTAATGGAAACAGATTATCTTCATGATTATGATGATAATGATAAACTTGCGTGCTGTGTGCTCAGAGCAACAAAAGACGGGCCATCACCTTCAACAAGCAACAAAACAAATAAAAACAATTAAATAACTTCGTACTAAATTATGTTTGGTAAATGACAGTGCAAAAACTTTTGTTTTCGTGTGGTCTTGTTGCATAAACAGTAGGTGCAGCTCACAATGTGGTGCGTAGCATTACTCCATTCGATACAGTGAAGTCCTCCTCTACACTACTGGTTAAAACACTAAGAGATTAGGGTTCAAATCCGGTTGAAGTCCATGGATTTTTCAGGATAATTAAATATTAAGCACGACTTCCTTCGGTAGGGAATGAAAGCCGCGTGTCACGTACCGTAGCTTTATGGCACGTAAAATAAACTACAGCCTGAGATAAGAGGCATCTGAGCAAAATGCATCGCCCTTATAACACATAGGTCCACCGCTGTGATCTCGAGGTAGTGTGTTGCCTTGTCACGCAGCGGGCCTGGGTTCGATCCCCGGTCGGGGCAGTTTTTCTGGGTGAGGTTTTTAACGGGGTTTTCCCTCACCTGTAAGACAAATGTCAGGAAAACTTTAAGGCCCAAACGGTCCCCGAAATCATATGGCCATCATCTTCATCATGCTTATCCTTATCACCATCATCCACCGATGTGGAAAGCAACGGAAAGCTACCACACCTACAATTCTCTAGTAAAGCTGCAAGCATAGCATAAAATAGCTATGATTGCAGTGAAGGACCTGCCTTCGGGCAGAATTACTATGGATGGATTACATGTAGATTTAATTGCTCGCTAATGATCTACACTATTAAAAGCGCCGATAAACAGTTTTAATTTATAGATTTCCTTTAATTTTGTTAAAATAAACTAATTTTTAAGTTAAGTTTCATATAAATCGGCATATGCTTATTTATAATTTTGTAAGTAATTTGTATTATAAAATGTCATGGGTTCCATAGCTACTGATTAATAATACAAGCGTGTTAAACTTTTATTTTGGTAATACTTATTTCATAAACTATCATTTTTAGTAACAGTCAGAAATCGGGTCTGGGAGTAAACATCAATAAAACTGAATATATGTTCATCATAGAAATGAATTCAGTATATAATGGAAATGGACAGCTAATGACAAAGAGGGGAATTTTGAAGAAGTAGCTGAATTCAAATACCTAGGAGCAATAATCACAAATAGGAATGAGATTCACAAAGAAATTAAACATAGGTTCAATTCTGAAAATGCGTGCTTTTATGCATTGCAGAGACTTTTGATGTCCCAACTCCTTTCAAAAAACGTTAAACTGAAAATATATAAAACTGTTATTTTCCCAGTTATATTATATGGAAGCGAAACAAGGACTATCACTTTAAAGGAGAAAATAAGATTACGAGTATTTGAGAGCAAAATTCTTAGAAAAATTTTGAGCCAAAAAAGAGATGAACAGACAGGTGAATGGAGAAAACTACACAATAGTGAACATGGTATGCATAGGAAGCCAGATATAATAACAGTTAAGTATCGTAGACTCCGATGGGCAGGACATGTGGCACGAATGGGGAATGAAAGAGGTGCATGAAAGCCTCTTGTAGGAAGGCAAGAAGGAAAACACCCAGTAGGTAGACCAAGAATGAGGTGGGAGAATAACATCCATGATTTGAGGGAAGCAGATTAAACAGGGGATGATTGAAAAATATTAGCTCAGGATAGGGATGTATGGAGAGCATATGTCAGCGCGGCCATGAAGCTACGGGTTCGATGGAGCCAGTGAGTTACATATATTTTGGCAGGAGGAATGCAGTTTTTGAGGTTGTTCTAACGAGTATATTTTTGAAAATATTTTAAAAGGTTTAATCATAGCATCTAGTACATAGGCCTACCGAAAATTATAATTATTTATACACCTGTTAATGCTCTAACAGGCGCATTTACCAGAGTACCAAATGACACTTCGAAGATTGAACATGTTTGTGAAGGGCCTACATGGTTTCAAATATTTGACGAGCTTTTCTTTTTTAAACAAACCCATTTTAGTTGGACGACTGATATACCAGGTACTTATTTTAATATTTTAACATTTTACCACATAACTTCAACGGTGATTTACAATGAATTTTAGAAGTATTCTTTTTTTTTAATATCTTGGGTCAATAATTAAAAGTTCAGGTACCTGTGAGAGAGATGTACAAACTAAAATTGCAATGACAAAAAAAAAACTAAGAGATTACATTGAATAATTTGGAACAAAAATATTACAAAGGAAACTAAAATGAAAATTTATAAGAGCACAATACAGAATATTCTGTCATATGGAAGTGAAACTTGGTCTTTGACGGAATTACAAAAGAATAAAATTAGAACAGTTGAATTTGATTATTTTAGAAGAAGCCTCCAAAAAACAAGACAGAATAAAATAAGAAATTAATTCCTTTGGAGAGAAATGAATACCACCGCAACTGTTGTTAAGAGGATTGAAAATCAAACGCTTAAATGGTATGGCCATGTACAAAGAATGGAAAATGAAAGATGGCCAAAAAATATATAAACCAATGGTCACTCCGTGGAAGAAATAAACGTGACAGACCAAGATGGAAATCGAAAACCTATGTCAGAACTATAATGGATGATAGGAATTTGGAAGAGGGAGATTGGAATGATAGAGATAAATGGAAACTGAAGACAGTAAACCTGTAAGTGGCGGAAAGCCGAAGAAGAAGATTTTTTTATGAATGGCAGCAGTGTTTATTACGACATTTCTGACATCTCCTGGTATTGATGGAATTGTAACCTACTTCTGAGGTTCCAGTGCCTGAAAGGCGGAGTTACGTTACCCGATGATATGATTAATATCCAAGTACACAAGGTCAAGACTAGCCTATGCATTCGCAGGAGAACCATTTCTAATAGAGGACCTAAGATGGAAATTCAACCTGCCTTCCACAGACAGCTGAAAAAGTTGTTGGAGGGCCGGGAGAAGAAAAGAAAAGAGATTTGGCAGGAGTTTTACTCGACAAAGGCTATGCTGAACAGATCATGGGACCGGTACAAACCAGGGGCTGCGTCGCTTTATGAATTTGATGGCAGTTCATGGCTACCATGATAAAACATGCAAGTCAAAAACTTACCATGATCCGGAATGAGGGTGTATATGTGAACTCTGTGATGCAATAATATCATAGACTATTGTGTATTATTATAAATGCATACGAAGCACCGAGAGAATCCTCAAAACCTAAACTTAACCTAAATTCCAACACATGGACAACAGGAATAATCCTCTATAAGGAAGATTTTTCACTGATATCAGTGGGAAGTAAATATCAATAAAACTAAATATATGGTCACACATAGAAATTCATTATGTAATGGAAATGGACGGCTAATGACAAATGAGGAAAATTTTGAGGAACTGGCTGAATTCAAATACCTAGGAATAATAATCACACATAGGAATAAGATGCACAAAGAAATTAAACATAGGCTCAATTCTGGAAATGCGTGCTATTATGCATTCCAGAGACTCTTGATGTCCCAACTCCTTTCGAAAAACGTTAAATTGAAAATATATAATACTATTATTCTACCAGTTATATGGGTGCGAAACATGGACTCTTACTTTAAGGGAGGAAAGGAGATTACAAGTATTTGAGAATAAAGTACTTAGGAAAATTTTTGGACGAAAGAGAGATGAACAGAGAGGTGAATGGAGAAGACTACATAACAATGAACTACATGGTCTTTATAGGAAGCCAGATATAATAAGAGCAGTTAAGTCTCTTAGACTGTGATGGGCAGGACATGTTGCACATTTGGGGAATGAAAGACTTGCATGGAAGCTTCTTGTAGGAAAGCCAGAGGGAAAACGCCCAGTTGGTAGACCAAGAATAAGGTGGGAGAATAACATTAACTATGATTTGAGGGAAGTATATTATACAGGGAATGATTGGAAAGCATTCGCTGAGGATAGGGATGTATGGAGAGCTACGGTTCGATAGTGCCACTGAGTAAGTAAGTATCAGTGGGAATGGAACCCGGGATCTCATTCTTTGTAGCTAGATACTCTCAACACAAGACCATTGGGATTATCCGTTGAAGAAAATAGTATTTTGATAATATTTGTCTGAAAGAAACTACAGTTAATATAAAATGATTTACGGAACAGCGTGTACTTGTAATAATGGAGCATGACTACGCAAAGATACGATATATCGATAAGCAGACACCTTTGTTGTGAATCGAGTTATTAAATCCCCGATGAATTGAGTTGTTTGAACTCTTTTGTTTCCAGGAGTAACGGTGCCAGCTATTGTTTTTCATCGCCTTCTTTAATTATAATTAATTAATCGTGGACAGTTGTGCGCAGATTCTGTTTAGCCTGGCGTGAAGACATCTCTATTTGTGGATTCAAGTGTAACCTTAACCAAAACGTACTTCAGATCTCTAGTTTTTCAATCACTATATGGAAAGTTCAGACCAAGTCCGGCAAGTTATGTTTGGATTACAATTTAAAAGTCATTAATCTATTTATATACAGATTTTCAATGTTTATACATCTTAAAGTTTTAAGAAATGTAAAACAGTACCTGATATCTCAGTCGTCCTCAATAACCAGCAGTGTTGTTTTCCAGGAGGCTTTTCGATAACTTAAGTATCATCTTTTGCTTTCATTTTGCTACTGAGTGTAGCTAGTAATTATTTTGTACAGAGGGTTCACATTGCTGGGTATGTTCTCATTTAACAGTTATTTGTGGTTTCCTTGATAATTTCTAACTCTTCGAGAACGTTGATTTTCGATGTATCGTTTTATCTATGCAGGATCGATAATACATTGTCTATTGTGTTGAATTGATGTCCTGCTTCTCTATATGTTTTGAAAAACTGGATTTACCCTCATTCTTCAAGAAATTTCTAAAATGTTCATTAAATTTCATCTGTATTATTGGTTACAATCCATCACATTATATGGTTTATATTATTTTATGTATATCTTTCTCCACTACATCAATTCTTTTGTTAGAATAAGTCTTATTACATTATTATTTTTTATGTTATAATTTATGTAAAAATGAAACTGGCCCCTAACTTTAAATGCATGTAACTATTTGTATTATTCGTATAATTTATTATTATTATTATTATTATTATTATTATCATCGTATCATTATTGTTATTACCCTATAAAATGTTGTTTGTACATGACATTTACATTGCTACATTTATTGTATCTTTAACTGTTTATAATTAGTATAGTGTATATCTATATTTGTGGAATATTTATTTGTATTTGTGCTGGTTGAGTGGAAGAGAGGGCCTTATGGCCTTAACTCCGCCAGAATAAATAAAGTATTATTATTATTATTATTATTATTATTATTATTATAACTGAACTACATCCGAGCACGAACACTTGCTCATTCGGATGTCAATACTGTATATAACATTTATTTGTAAATACAATTTATTCTTATTCTTAAATCCTGTTGTGAAGTTTTAGTTGTTCTTTCAATATAAAATTTGTCACAGCTATTGCAATTCAATTTATAAACTCCGTTTATTTTTATACATGTTCGTTTCCTCTATTTTATTTTAAATTATGTTATTTAGTTTATTTGTTCTGTAGGCAATTTGTATGTTTTTATCGTGTTTTTTGAAGATTTTTGCTAGCTTTTGGGTTTCTATACATGCGTAAGTTAATGATACCCACTTGTTATCATTTTTATCAATTTCCCTACTTACTTGTGTTATATTTATTTCTTTTTTCTTTTATTTCGTAATTAATTTATTAATTATTTCTTCATTATCACCATTTTTATAAGCCAGGAGTTTTATATAATTCAATTCCTTGTTATAGTTTTCTTGGGTAAGTGGTAATTTCATAATTCTGTTGATTAAGCTGATAAAAGTACTAACGTTTAGTTGTGGAGGATGTCTGGATGTTTTATAGATAGCGATTGTGTTGCTTGTAGGTTTTTTTTATATATGCCAGTGTCCAACTATTACATTTAAATTTTTTGTTAGGGTAAGATCTAGGTAATTTATAGAATTATTTTGTGTTTCCAACGTGAATTTTATTTTTTCATGCATCCTGTTTAGTTGTATTAAAATATATTGAATTTTCATTGTCATAATCATTGGAACATCATCTACTTATCCTGTTATTAGTTTTATGTACAATTTTTCCTTCAATTTTTCAAAATATTTCTCTTCTAAGTTTTGTAAGAAAATTTCAGACAAAATTCCAGAAGTAGGACTGCCTATAGGTATACCGTAATGTATTTTAAAAATATTTATACATCTTTTTGTACCTAAAGTTTTATTTTATTTTTCCGCTCGTCCCTATCCATGCACTCCATGTCTTCCAGTTCTCATTCATGTTTTTATTTCTTGGATTCATAAGTTTCGAGGTATTTATTTCTCACTTCTTTTAAGTGGACAACATTCAAATGTTTTTTTTTCTGGATAACTTTTCTTTTTTTGCATTCGTCGTACGTGCCATTACCGGTTTAATTGCTTATATCTTATATAATCTCCTATTGAATATTTAATATTTTCTCGTGTGACATTATTTCTTATATTTCCCAATTTTGAGCATCTTGCTGCTCTCCTCAAGAAATCCATTTCCATCGACATAAGTTTTTGTTCTATGTTTTCTGTTGAATTTCCATGCTTCTGCTCCATATGTGACAGTACTTCTAACTATTGATTTATATATTTGTAACATGTTTTTACTGGTTATATGTCTGTTCTATAGGACTCAATTTAACATTGCTGTTATTGGTCTACCTTTATTTATTGTGTTCTCAATATCACTTTCTGGTCTATTCTCTTTATCTACTTTTACCCCCTTATACTCAAAATTTTCACATCCTTCTGACCTTTTAATATTAAATCTTCGATTTCTGCTCCACATCCCATATATCCATTTTTCTCTAAATTTATTACCAAATCACAATTATTGTAAAAGTCATTAATACACAATTAATTCTAGAAAGGATTTGAAAACTCTGTTTGCAACTGAGGCGCTTTTTCAGAACCAGAAATCTATACATTCATTCTGCTGTAGGTATCTGATTTTATAGAAGCAATAAAAATGTTTTTCTTCTTTTCTTAACTGGCAATGCAGACCTTCACTTCCTCCACTCTTCTGTACTTAGATCTTATATTCCACCTTGTGATTTTATATTTCCTAATATCGTTGTAGGGTAAAGTGGGGGAATTCTAATTATGGAGGAATTCCGTTCACGATTTTATTCAGAAACCATTATTAGAGCTGGTTTTGGATATTACTGGTATCTTCTGCCAAGTGTTTCAAGCATTGTGAGCAGCATCTCTGGAGTGTGGTGGACATTTTGTGTTTCATATACTTTCCTTGTAAGGAAGCTGAGCTGATTTATGCCTGATAAGTTAGGTACAGCAAAACTTGCTCAAAGCAGAATCACATGGGACCAATTTTTTTTCCACATTAGACAAAATTCCACATTATAAAATGACTAAAGCTTATTAATAACCTTAGTTTATAAAGTACCATATATGTCTTTTCACGTATCTTGGATTAATTGTAGATCCGCTGCCTTTGAAAAGTGAAGTATAGTATGTACGAGCGACTTCGGCGGTAACGCGCGAAAAAAAAAATAGTCCAGTTTCATCAGCGTTAGAAAAGTCTCTTAGGTGCGTATCGTGAAATTCAAGTATGCAGTTTCGGTTTCCGCTCACTAACTACACTTTCGTCCACATTCTTTGATCTCCCGCAAATTTCATTCTACACAACATTGATTGTGTCATTTTTTAAAACTATCCAGCCAACCTGAAGATGCCTTGAAATCGTTATTCCCTAGGGATTTAACAAAAGCTAGGGCTTGTCTTTGGAGCATCGGTCCGGAAATTTGGAGATTTATATTCACTTTTCGTTTAATGGTAATGATACATACGTTTTAGTCATCTTTATTCCGTAAATTCAGAACGCTACCTGTGAAATATCGGTCTCAGAACTTAAACTAATTTACGATTTTACAGTGCAATGGTTATTTCTAAGACATGTATCCGTGTTTCGCATAACGGGTGTGCAGTGAGGCCAAAATAAAATTTCAGGTACAGGTATAATGTCTACTTCACCCAGCGGCAGGAATCATTCCGTGTGTTTTTTTTTCTTTTTGCCTAATGGAATTCAATGAAGTGGAAACTAATTTATCTCTCTGTCTTTCCGCTTTATACATTTTTTCATGAATTGTGTAGAAATACCCTTCCGTTTCCGCGTTGGACAGATTCCGATTTATGCAAAATAAATACACGTAAAATTACTATTATTTCGCCGGGACCATTAAATTTGCTCAAATTGGACAGATTTCTACATTATTCACGTTCCGGATTATACAGGGTTTACTGCATTTATCAGTCATATGTATTAACTTTTCAGATTGTGATATCAGATTAATTAATAATAAGAAAGGCCTGGCCTAGAATTTGGGTTTTCAGAATTTTAATAACTCATATCAAAAGTAACATATTATTAGCAAACAATTAAAATTAGGTCCGTATAATAAGTTTTTTATGTAGATGTGCGAGTGGTTAAGGCAAGATGCCTTGGCGCACAGCTATGGAACTTACGCTGGTTCGAGTCTCCATGGGGGAAGAAATTTTCTCATGGAATTTCGGCCAGTATGGGACAATACCCACCCAGCATTGTGGGGTGTTTTGGTAGCTACAATAAGTAGCGACTCCAGGTTGAGAAGACCAGCTATCACGGCTGGGGACCCGACATGCTGACCACATGTCACCCCTACACTGGCATGATCGTCTACATCTGTAATTAACACATGTGGACGTGAGGCCAGTAGTCGGCTGGTAGGCCAAGGGCCTTCTATGCCTGTCGCACTTAGATAGACAGAATATAGATGTGAATATCTTATATAATAATTATAAGTTTATTAAGTCCACCGCTGTGGTCTCGAGGTAGCGTGCTCTTTTCACGCAGCGGGCCCGGGTTCGATCCCCGGTCGGGGCAGTTTTTCTGGATGAGGTTTTTATCGGGATTTTTCCTCACCTGTAAGACAAATGTCAGGAAAACTTAACGGCCCAAACGGTCCCAATCATAATCCTTCACCGGTGTGGAAAGCAACGGGAAGCTACCACACCTACAATTCCCTAGTAAAGCTGCAAGCATAGCATGAAAATGCTATGTTTGCAGTGAAGGACCTGCCCTCGGGTAGAATTACTATGGATGGATGGAAGTTTATTAAAAAATGTAAACTTTGGAAAAATAGGAAATTTGGGAATTCTATGCCAGGAGTGTGTCCCGCGCCGTTGCCGAGTGGTTAAGATAGAAAGCCTTGGAGCAGAGCTACGGGACTTGCGCTGGTTCGAGTCTCCATGGGGGAAGAGATTTTCTCTTGGTATTTCGGCCAGTATGGGACGGTGCCCACCCAGCATCGTGAGGCATTTGGGTAGCTACAATAAGTAGCGGCTCCAGGTTGAGGAAACCAGATATAACGGCTGAGGGACTCGACATACTGACCACATGTCACCCCTAAACGGGCTGATGATCATCTACCTCTGTGATTGCCACATGTGGATGTGAGGGGCCAGTAGCCGGCTGGTACACTAAGGGCCTTCTGCGCCAGGAATTTTATGCCAGGAGTGTTGCAGGCCTACAGCACTGCAATAAAAAAAGTGCACATCATCATAGGCGTATGCGAATAATTACCTAGGGGGAAAAAAAGTTGATTTTTTCCCAAAAAATGAAAGCAATGCTTTAAAACAGAATGAGAAGTAGAGGTGGAATTAACCTAAAATCGCCATAATTGCAATGGAAAAATATGAATTGGTAAATGTCCAGACGGAATAGCCAACTTATCCTTATGAGGCACCAGATTATCCAATAAACCGTGAACTAATCTGGTGTACACTAAGTAGCTTATTTAAGTTTTATAATAGTATTAGGCTACAATTTAATGATGAACTACGGTCAACAGAAAATTTTCAAGATGGGAAATTATTTTACAAACAATAAAACAATTAAATAATTTGACAAAAATGGATATTCAAAATTTTATACTATATTTTGTGTCCACCGCTGTGGCCTCGAGGTAGTGTGCTGCCTCGTCACGCAGCGGGCCCGTGTTCGATCCCCGGTCGGGACAGTTTTTCTGGGTGAGGTTTTTATCGTGGTTTTCCTCACCTGTAAGACAAATGTCAGGAAAACTTTAAGGCCCAAACGGTCCCCGAAATCATATGGCCATCGCAATCATCATCATTCACATTCATCTTTGATCAAGCTTAGGATTAAGGACTCTCCTGGCGCATCACAATCATCATTTTCAACCATCATATCATCGGGGCAACGTAACCCCGCCTTCCAGGCTCCCCAACCTCAGAAGTGGGTTACAAGTACGCCAAGCCAGGAGAGAACACCAGGAATGTCGAAAGACAACCTGAGGCATTTACAATATATATATATATATATATATATATATATATATATATATATATAATATTTTGTTGTTAAAAACAATTACAATAATAGGACATGCGGAATATTGTCATAGGTGTCTGAATGGAAACCGGAAACGAGAAGATAAAAAAAAGGAAATAATTTACAATATGTGACGCGAAAAAAAATCTAATTTCCAATCATACATCAGTCGCATGCGCCAGCAAACGCGAAGCGGTTTACACTATAGAATCACGGG
The DNA here is from genome assembly GCA_030220185.1 of Diploptera punctata. NCBI lineage: Eukaryota > Metazoa > Arthropoda > Insecta > Blattodea > Blaberidae > Diploptera > Diploptera punctata. Next base: position 2,069,764 of record JASPKZ010009820.1, read on the forward strand.
ATGCAGCCAAGATATACACGATATTTAACAAATCTAAAAGTTAACGTTACGGAATTTAAGGACTCTAATCTGTGAAAGAATGCAATACCCAAAATTAAATAGTAAGTTTTGAAATTCTTAAGTAAATGTGTACAGTTAATTAGTACATACTCTATGTTGGCTGCACTGGAACACGCCTTTGTTGTTGCATAGAATATTCGTTAAAATCTATATGCTTCTCCCATGTCTTCATGCTACGATTGTAGTTAAACATTATAGAAAATATATTGAAACAATCGTTAGAAAAAAAAATTGTAAATAGTGGGAAATTATTTGAAAAATGAAACCATAGGAATAAAATTTGACAGGAGTTTATGAAAGGATTAAAGTCGCGTCACAGGTTTTAGAGTTTAGCTAACAATAATAATGGCTGGGGATATTGCCGATGGCATTAGACAAAAAAACTGTCAGAGCTGGACTGGATGACTACAGTGGAAAAAATTAAATGAAAACTATTTTAGGCGCTGGTAGATTCATATTCCATTGCAGAACCTGTTTAATAAAATAAAGCTCACTTTATCTAGTTCATATAGTGAATGGTTCACTTTATCTACATCAATTGGTCAATAGTTCACTTTATATAGTTTATATGGTGAATATAAAACTATAGTTATATGGCATGAGAATCGTTCAGTGAACGGGAAGGAAACGTTCAGAGGTAAAGTAAAGTAATCCCACTACAGGCTCAGGAGGCCCTTGGAGTAGTGGGAGGATAAGGCTCCCACTTTTTCTGGACAATCGGCACTTGATGTTAGCCGGGTTGTCAGTCCTGCGTGACGGCCGCCTTTACCCCCACAACAAGCGCCTTGTACTCATTTCAGTTAGAGGCTGAGTCGACCCCAGGGCCATAGTGCCGCCAGAAGGTTTGGGTCAGTTTAAAAATCCTGACCTCATCGGGACTCGAACCCTCACCTTCCGGCTTGTAGCCTAGTGCTTTAACCATTACGCTATGGCGTATCTCCTGGCAAATAACAAATAAACAAATCTTAATTCCGAGGACTCACCAGTTCAGCTGATGTGAAGATCTCGGTTCACTGGAGGAAATCCGTCCGTCTTGTTTCAGATGATCAAACTTCAGATAACTTCATTATTTTAAAAGTCTTTTACATTATTTTGTCCAAGAGAGACAAATGTTAGTACCTATCTACATTTTATGGTAACAGGCCTGCTAATTAGCTACAGATAATATTGTTCAGGCCATGTCCAACGAATCGGGAATGAAAGAGGAACAAGGAAAGATTATAGGAAAATCAGAGGGAAAGCGTCCAGTAGGTAGGCCAAGAATGAGACGGACAATAACATTAACAATGGTTTGATAGATGTGGATTACACAGGGAATAACTGGAAATTTTAACTGGGGATTGGGATGTATGGAGAGGTCGGTGCGGGCATGAATCTATGTTAATTAGACATAGCCTCATGAATTGCATTACCACGATTTACAGTTCGACTACATACACACGCACACGCACACGCGCACAAACACACACTCCGCGTACTATCTGCGGTTATATTAATGCCTCAATAATGTTAGTTTTGAGAAGCACTTGCAAGCTACTTAAAAACACAATACTTACAACCAAGCCAAGCGGAGGGTAGAACTGAAATCTACAGTACTATTGCTCGCGGTACACTGCAATAAAAAAATACTTTGCTACAATAACAACTATACTAATTCCTTCCCTCAACACTAACTGCGCTAGTCAAGTAAATGCTTATTTTATTGTCATTCTAAATCCAAAATTAAGACTCACTCTTACTCTTAAATCGGCAAATCTATCCTATAAGATGCATTGGTTCAATTTATGTAATATTTTAAATAATAATCATCATTATCATCCAAACAAGCTTAAGGCTTAAAGTTTGTTACGGTTTCAGTGACGCATTCTAGGTTCATCTTTTTCTAGGACGTCCCAAAGTTCTCTTCCCTTGAGGGCGGTATTGAAGCATGACTTTTGAAAGTCTATTACGATTCATTCGTTGTACTTGAGTTTTCCGCTCTAGCTGGTATTTATTTATAAATTGTGAGATTGGCTGTAATTGAAGTGCTTGCATGATATATTCATTTCTTTTGCGGTCCATGCGAGTATATGCTGATGTTGCTCTCAAAAATCTCTAACTTTTTGACAATAATTTTACTACTGGCGTAAGAAATTAAAATCATGGTTGATATTTTAAATAAAACAAATAGAAACAACTAATTAAATTATCAGGAATGGATTAATTAAATATATGTGTAGAATTACATAATGTACAAAATTAATTTCAGTGTTTCTATTCTTATACATACTGTCTAGTTCCTCTTCTTTTTCATGGATGGTTTAGAAAACAAAATGTTTGATTACAAGTCAAGATGGATGCAACTTGTTCCTCGAATGGAAAATCACAGGATACCCAAACAAATGTTAAGCTATCAACTCAAGAAGAAGAAGACCAGGACGTCCACTCAAAAAACTTTTGGATGATGTTTCTCTTGAGGCCGAAACAAGTCAACAAATGACCTATATTCGTGAATGTACTATAATGATATTAATTTGCAGTTTTACATGGTTTTGTTTTCGCTGCGGTTCACCACATTTAAATAACTGGTATGAGACAAGTAGGGCATAACCTATTTATAAATTTGGCTGGTTTTCTCGATGATTCTCATTTCTACAGATATCTTACGAAAATTTAAAATAAGGGTAGAAAAGCTATTAATTAAAGAAGCAACAAAATTAACAAAGCAGTAAAATGACACTGACCATAAAATAAACCCGAAGCTAATCTCTAAACCTTCACAATCCGAAAGCCATACATATATACACGCACACGTATCAAACACACACACACACATAAATGTACGAATGTGCATGAATCAATATGCCGTGAATAAAATAAAATAAAGAAAAAAAACAAGGGCTAATGTATACACAGGAACCTGGGGTTCTACCTCCAAAGGAGAACCAAATACAATGCTCCACCACAGGCATATTTTTGCTTGGTCGCAGTTCTTTCCACCTTCTTCTCTCTCTGATACGCGAATGTAAGAGTTAAAGTGAAGACTCTCTGAAGTTCGACACTCATCGCTGATAGGAAGGGACGGAACAGTTCATTGTGTTTATCATTCGAGTATGCAAGTTGTTATTTATACACATGGAACAATTCCTTCGTAAACATGATATCAGCTGTACATGACGTCAGAGGGAAGGGGGTTAGAATAGTTTTCGTGCGGTCTGGCTACCAGCAATATTGCTGAACTGTTGTTTAGTATGCAGAATAACTACTTTACATTAGTTACATTTCACTTCAAATGTTCTAAATAGTCAGTCCGTAACTTTTATGTTCCACTGATATATACTTTGTAAGTCTGAAACCTGCTCTTGTTTACAAACTGCAGAGCCATATTATTTATTAGAAACGACAAAGCTAACAGAAATATGAATAAAAAACGAAAGTTTGTTTGAGCTACATAAATAATTTGCGAAGTAATACATATTTATACTAAAATTTTCATACCCAATTTATTTTTAATTGAAAATAGTAAATATTTACATATTATTTATCAAATATGAAAATCAAATAAAACTATGTTTTATTTTTATTTAATTAATATTATTTATTCATAATTACATCATGAACACATCATGAATCTTATAAAAGTTGATAATATTATTTATCCTTCAGAACGTGTTTTTATAATTTCAGATATTTTGAGATTTTCTGGATCCTAGAGGGCCTTTTTTCCATGAATGAAATTAAAATATGTCGAAATTATAATGGATGAAACTAAATTTTTTTAATTGATAAAATAGTAAAACATGTGTGATAAGCTGATAAGCAAGTTAAACATAAACTCCTGGCGCGACAGGCCTGGAAGGCCCTTAGCCTACCAGCCGGCTGCTGGCCTCTCATCCACATGTGTCAATCACAGAGGTAGATTATCATCAGCCAGTGTAGAGGTGACATGTGGTCAGCATGTCGGATTCCCAGCCGTTATAGCTGGTTTTCTCAACCTGGAGTCGCTACTTATTGTAGCTACCCAAATGCCTCACGATGCTAGGTGGACACCGGTCCCATACTGACGAAAATACCATGAGAATTCTTCCCCCACGGGGACTCGAACCAGCGCAAGTCCCGTAGCTCTGCGCCAAGGCTTCCTGCCTTAACCACTCGGCTACGGCAAGTGATAAGCAAGTTACAAGAGGAAAACAAATTTTGTATCATGAAGAGTTATACTCAGATTACGGGTGTTCGAGAATAAAGTTCTGAGGAAAATTTTTGGACCGAAGAGAAACGAACAGACGGGTGAATGGAGAAGACTTCATAACAGTGAGCTACATGGTCTTTATAGAAAACCAGATATAATAAAAGGGGCACGCCGTAGCGTAGTGGTTAAGGCACTGAGCTACAAGCCAGAGGGTCGAGGGTTCAAGTCCCGTTGGGGTCAGGATTTTTAAACTGACCCAAACCCTCTGGCGGCACTATGGCCCTGGGGTCGACTCAGCCTCTAACGGAAATGAGTACCAGACGCTTGTTCTGGGGGTAAAGGCGGCCGTCACGCAGGGCTGACAACCCGGCTGACATAAAGTGCCGATTGTCTAGAAAAAGTGGGAGCCCTAACCTCCTACTACCCCAAGGGCCTCCGGGTCTGTTGTGGGATCACAAAAAAAAAAAAAAAAAAGATATAATAAAAACAGTATAGTATCGTAGACTGCGATGGGCAGGCCATGTGGCACGAATGGGGAACGGAAGATGGGCAAGAAAACTTATTGTAGGAAAACTGAGGATAGGAGTCCAGTAGGTAGGCCTGGAATGAAGTGAGAGAATAACATTAATAATGATTTGAGGGAGGTAAATTATACAGGGGATGATTGGAAAACATAAGCTCAGAATAGGGATGTATGGAGAGCTTATATCCGCGCTGCCATAAACCTAGGGTTCGATAGTGTCAGTTAGTAGAGTGAATATAATGGGCACTGAGTTTGAGCAGGTCTTATTTTTGGATGAAAAATAGTCATGTTAAACTACGATTTCCTGTACTATTTAATGCATCACTGTGGCATGTTTGGTACTGTTCCAGTTTTCCAATCGGCGTCCCGGATTCGATTCACGGCGAGATATGGAATTATAAATCTCCGTGGATCTGGGCGTGTGATTAGTACATGTGTCAAAAAAGGCAAAAGGTAAACAATAAAAAAAGAGGAGGTACCAGTAAAACCGAAGCGTGAAAAAAATAAATACTTTTTTTAAAAAATTAACACACCGTAGCATAGTGGTTAAGGTACTACGCTACAAGCCGGAAGGTCGAAGGTTTGAATCCCGCTGGGGTCAGGATTTTTAAACTGACCCAAACAATGTGGCGGCACTATGACCCTGGAGTCGACTCAGCCTCTAACGAAAATGAGTATCGGACGCTTGTTCTGGGATAAAAGCGGCCGTCACGCAGGGCTGACATTAAGTGTCGAATGTCTAGAAAAGTGGGAGCCTTAACCTCCTACTACCCCAAGGACGTCCTAAGGCCTGTACTGGGATCACTTTACTACTTAAACAGTTAATTTGTTTACTTACATCAGACGTAATGATCTCGATGATACAGGAAACGAATTTTAGGAAAAATCCAAGGGACAGGTTTTCTCCATCCATCTTGCCTTGGCTATTAGATGTCACATTGAGACGACATGCTGACCACACCACTCACATCCGTAGGGAAATAAGCGCTGATAAATCATGGAAAAACCTGTAGAACAACAGTGCGCATGCACCAGAGTTTATAGAGCCAGCGATAACCCACAATCGAATATCATCCTTGATTACTATCCGTCGCTATGAAATTTAAATGACCAATATTTGCAATAAGTTCCCAAATCTATGTTAAAAAATATATTATTAATATTAAAATTACCAAAGTTTATTAAAAATGGGTGTACACTTACTTATCACTCCCTAACGCTGATCCAACCAGCGATAACCCAAAACAGTGATAGAAAAATCATAGACTAAGTAAAGTAAAGTGATCCCACTACAGGCCTCGGGAGGCCCTTGGAGTAGTAGGAGGTTAAGGCTCCCACTTTTTCTGAACAATCGGCACTTGATGTCAGCCGGGTTGTCAGCCCTGCGTGACGGCGTGGAGAAAAAAGCAGCATCACAATATTGTCTAACAGTGTCATAATATTGTGATTTGCTTATTTAAATAAATACTTGAAAATTATATAATAATGTTATAAAAATTGTTTGAACAAATGTAAAATATTAAATAATGTTAGTAAATACAGAAGAAGAGCTATAGTTACAACAATATAACTGAAAAAAATCAAGCGCTAGTAGAAGTGCAGTTGAGCCATAAATCATATTGATCAAGAAACCCCAAAGGGACGGGTAAGATTAGACTCAAAGAACCGTGAATCTAAAGAGGAATTACTTACTTACTTTTTTTACTTTTGAGGGCCTCTCCACTTTTCAGCGGTTACCCTGTATTCCCATTCGCCATTCTTGCCGATCACGCCATTCATCCTCCTCCAGACCTCGGTCGTTCATCAATCTATGGATCTCTCCTCTACAAGTTGTTCTTGGCCTGCCCCGTTTTCTTCTACCTGAAGGTGACCATTCCAAAAGAGTTCTGGGCCACCTATCATCCTCCATTCTCCTGACATGGCCACACCACTGAAGAGCTCGTCTTTCGATCCTTTCCACCACTGTCTCCTCCATATCCATCATCTGCCTCACTTCTTCATTTCTTCTTCTTTCCAACCTGGACACCCTGGCACTGCGTCTTATTCCATCCATCTCCACTGCCAAGATCTTAGTTTTTTGTCCCTCTACCAAAGTCCATCCCTCAGCACCATATGTCATTATGCTTTCCACAACAGACTTCAAAATTCTCCTCTTCGTGTGGTTTGACATGGTCCTACTCCACAGTACTCCATTCAACATTTTTATGGATCTTCGTGCTTGTACTAATTAAGGAAAGGAATTAAGGAATCAAATTAAAGAGACTTGTGAAGGAGAATCCTAAAGGAAAGCAAGACCTGACCCAGCTGTATTGTTGCAGATTCAGAGATAGGTTATAAATGCCTACATAAAAGCGGAAAAAAACGTAATATTCAAGACATAATAAATACTTATGGAATATTCACCTGAAAGGTCTGTCTCCTCAACTTAATGATTTCACTGTAGTGCTTTCGGGACTTGTCCCATCATCGGCAGGATTCAAAACTGGTGTTTCACTGTGAATATTCCATATTTTTTATATTCTAATTTTGAATAATACCTCAACGGAACACATCATGAATATTATAAAAGTTGATAATAAATACAGAGTGAATATTTTTTTTCTTTCTCGTTTTGTTTCGTTTACACTGTTCTTCCTTTTTGTTTTACCTTTTTATCTTATTCACACATACAAAACACAAGAGAGGACACACACCCAGACCCAAGGTGGAGATTTAAAATCCCCTACCCCGCCGGGAATCGAACTCGGGTCGCCGGAGTGGAAGGTAGGACATAATCGAGTTGTATAATTTAGTATTTTTAAGATGTGTAACTTTTCTTGCGGATAAGCGATATATAATCCTAACTCAAGATGTTGGATTGTAGATAAAAAGGATTCTGAAATCCATACTCACAGTTTTCTTCTTCTTACTTACTTACTTACTCACTGGCACTATCGAACCCGTAGGTTCATGGCCGCGCGGACATAAGCTCTCCATACATCCATATCCTGAGATAATGCTTTCCAATCATTCCCTGTATAATCTACTTCCCTCAAATCATAGTTAATGTTGTTCTCCCACCTCATTCTTGGTCTACCAACTGGCCGTTTTCCCTCTGGCTTTCCTACAAGAAGCTTCAATGCACGTCTTTCATTCCCCATACGCGCAACATGTCCTGCCCATCGCAGTCTACGAGACTTAACCGTTCTTATTATATCTGGCTTCCTATAAAGACCATGTAGTTCATTGTTATGTAGTCTTCTCCATTCACCTGTCTGTTCATCTCTCTTTGGTCCAAAAATGTTTCTAAGAACTTTATTCTCAAATACTTGTAATCTCCTTTCCTCCCTTAAAGTAAGAGTCCATGTTTCGCACCCATATAATATAACTGGTAGAATAATAGTTTTATATATTTCCAGTTTAACGTTTTTTGAAAGGAGATGGGGCATCAAAAGTCTCTGCAATGCATAATAGCATGCATTTCCAGAATTGAGCCTATGTTTAATTTCTTTGTGTATCTCATTCCTATTTGTGATCATTGTTCCTAGGTATTTGAATTCGGCCACTTCCTCAAAATTTCCCTCATTTGTCATTAGCTGTCCATTTCCATTATATACTGAATTTCTACGTGTGACCATATATTTAGTTTTACTGATATTTACTTCCAGTCCTAATTTCTTAGTGTTACTCAATAGTGTGTGCGTGTTGGCCTTTTCTTCTTCTCACCATATTAGGGATCCAGAAATTGGGAATCCTTCCATCGGGTTAGGATTCTTGAGTAAAGGTTTTTTAGGGGTTATTACTCATCTTTAAGGCAAATGTCGGGAATTTTTAAAACCCAAAGAGTTCCATAACATTCGTTTTGTTTAGTACGAATGTACGAGCGTGTGGTGTATTTTGTCTTAATGTTCGTGTTGTCTCGGAGGTAGTCTTGACTTTAAACTAAACATTCATCCGAGGAAGTATATTGTGTTTTGTCTTAAATGTTCGTGTTGTCACGGAGGTAGCCGTGACTTTAAACAAAACACCCGTCCGAGGAGGTATGGTCTGTTTTGTCTTAAATGTTTGTGTTGTATCAGAGATAGCACTGACTTTAAACTAAAGATCAATAATCATCTAGGATTAAATAGAAATATTGATAAAATCCTCTTCCACCCTTACTTTTCCATTAAAGACACCTTTGGCTTTATGGTTCTTCGTCCGAGGAAATATAGTGTGTTTTGTCTTAAAAGTTTGTGTTGTCTCGGAGGTAGCCCTACTTTGAACTAAAGACCCGTCCGAGGAAATATGGTGTGTTTTGTCTTAAAAGTTTGTGACATCTCGGACGTAGCCCTGACTGTAAATTAACACTCGTCCGAGAAGGGATTCTATGTCCTCGTGTAGTCAAAAAGTAGGCATATGTATGAGGTTTTAAGTTAAAAAAAAATTATCCTGAAAGGTCAAGACTTGTAAGGACTGCGAGGCTTGGGGCATTAAAATAACGTACAAAATTAAAATATAAAATTATGTAGCGCTTTCGGGACTTGTCCCATCATCGGCAGGATGATGGGACAAGTCATGAAAGCGCTACAGTTAAATAACTAATTAAGTTGAGGAGACGGACCTTTCAGGTGAATATTCCATAATTTTATATTTTAATCGAAGGGACTATTATTATGCTTTCAAGTCTTATACGAGAATTTCCCTCAAACGCTGGAGGGAAAATTTTCTATAGGATCGTAACAGGCCTTGGCCTAATACTTGGAAGGAAGAAGAAGAAGAATTTTGAATAATACCTCAATGGAACACATCATGAATCTTATAAAACGTACAAAGGAAGAGGTTAAACAAGGAAAATAAAATAGAATTATACAATCGTGGATTCAAAAAATCTTGTCAAACTCCTCTTCTGAAAGATTTATTTGCTTTCATGTATTTTATACACCAGAACGTAATTATTAACCAAACAAAGCTTCAATTAACTGAATAAAAATACATACCAAAGCTCGAAATAATAAATCATCATGATTAAGAAAACATGGAAAAGAGTTAGAATCATGAAAATTTATCGAATTTAAGCAGCAGACATAAATTATACAATAAATTACAATTTATTATTTGTCTTATTGTGTAATTATTAAACACCGGTACATTGTTTTTTAGAATAAAAGAAACACTAAATGAAAATAAAATTTTCTGCTATAGAGTTATAATACTTTAAAACATTCATGTGCTTGTGATGTATTCTGGAAAAAATACAAGTAAATTATATATTTGTCACTAGCATGGATTTAAGGTATTTTATTTGCATATCTTTCACACACCTAACTGGCAGTTGAAAATAATTGTCATTTTCTTCTGGGAAATATAATTAACAATCTTAATTTTTTTAAATGTATGACTATTCATATGATAATAATAATTTTTTATTATTATTATTATTTTTATTAATAAGATGGTACAATACAAAGTTTTGAATTTTGTTTCATCTGTAGAGCTATATTCCTTTTCAGGGACTTAACCAGTGAATAGGTCATATATACTAAAAGTAATAATAATAATAATAATAATAATAATAATAATAATAATAATAATTTATTATTATTTTTATTAATAAGATGGTACAATACAAAGTTTTGAATTTTGTTTCATCTGTGCAGCTATATTTCTTTTCAGGGACTTAACCAGTGAATAGGTCATATAAACTAAAATTAATAATAATAATAATAATAATAATAATAATAATAATAATAATAATAGTTTATTATTATTTTTATTAATAAGATGGTACAATACAAAGTTTTGAATTTTCTTTCATCTGTGGAGCTATATTCCTTTTCAGGGACGTAACCAGTGAATAGGACATATAAACTAAAAGTAATAATAATAATAATGAATGAAAGACTTGCATGGAAGCTTCTTGTAGGAAAGCCAGAGGGAAAACGCCCAGCTGGTAGACCAAGAATGAGGTGGGAGAATAACATTAACTATGATTTGAGGGAAGTAATTATACAGGGAATGATTGGAAAGCATTAGCTCAGGATAGGGATGTATGGAGAGCTTATGTCCGCACGGCCATGAACCTAAGGGTTCGATAGTGCCACTGAGTAAGTAATAATAATAATAATAATAATAATAATAATAATAATAATAATAATAATAATAATAATAATAATTTAATCATACTGTACAACATATTAAATCACTTTATATCTTCGTCTTCCGCCAAACATTTTCTTAAAGTATACAAAACTGAAACTATTTTTCTCACGTGATGCTTAACTTCATTTGACTGAAGTACATTTATTTTCTCCAGTGTACCCTAAGCCTATGTGACCGATGATATTTAGTTAAATAAAATGTAAAGCTAAGGAAATACTAATATAAAAATAATTTATGCTTTAAAAACTCCTGTGTTTCTCCTTCGTATTTAACTTCCGCCAACAGATTTTAAATACCGAAACCACTTTTATTACATACGAAATATAGAAATAATAAATAAAAATAATTATTCCTTTATTTACACTGGATCTTATGTTTGCACACCGTTCATAGATTGACATAAAATTACAGCATCAATGATAAAGTACCTGAATACCTACCTCGAATAAGAATTAGAGATTTTTTTGTAATACTCGTTTGTAGATGAAACCCTATACTATCGCCAGGGGTGATTTTTCGCAAATGCGATACGGCGGGAAATGGCCATAAAGGCTTGTACCTTGTATTTTTATTTTTAACCCATTCGCCTCAAAAGACGAGGTAGACTCGCCGGCAGTTAAACGGCCTTCAACTCAGAAGGCGAGGTACACTCGCTTAACTCTGCTGTTATGTATTTTGCAATATTTTGAACATCCCTTGGCAGGGCAATCTTTTGTTGACATTTATGAATAGCAGAGAATTGTGATTTGGCCATCACCCTTATTGTGATCTCATGCACCGTTATCTTTTGCTTGTTTTGAATGTTTGAAACTTAAATCCGGTTCCTGGGGAAATGCATGAAGCATTTAAACCTGAAACGAATGGGTTAACGACATGTAAAGTACTTTTAATGTGTTTTGAAAGCATCACAAATGTGATATCGATTTTTTAAAATTTTTCTTCTTCTGTTGGAAATTAAAAAAAAAAAAAGTAGACTGACTTCAATTGCTTAGGTATGTTCTATGATTTCATTCAATAGCATTGCTGAAGTTTCATGACCCAAGTTAATTTGGTTTATTTTTTATGTTATTCTGGTTTTCGAAAGATATTTTTTGCTAGTATTAATTTAAAATAAATGCACACTTCATGCATTTTTATTTTACAAGGGAACTCTCAACTATTGCATACCGAAACCTACCTTGAAATTTCTCCCAGAGAAGCGTTGTGATGTACAAATGTCGTATAAAAACACTGACGTTTTTAACTGCAAGATACAAAAATCGAAGCTAGTATCCAGCAATGTTAACCCACTATATGGAGTAGATGGACTCCCTCTGCATGAGCAAGAGCGTTGTCAAGTGAGGCGGGAGCAAGATAGCAAAGGTTATCTAATCTAATCTACTAATTCAGGTGTTTTATTATTTCCCTATAGTTTAAATGAGTGGTTTGTTGCCAGATTTTAGATTCTTGCAACTAAAAGCGGCAAATATATATATATCATCATCATCATCATCCGGTATCATGGCAGCTGCCGCCGTCTTCCGGAAACCAAACGCCATTCCTCTCTGTCCATCCATTGATCTTCCTCCAATCCTCTGATATTCATAGCTGCTTGTACCCCTTCTATCCAAGTTTTCTTCGGACTTCCTCTCTTCCTGCTTTCTATTGGGATCCATTCCATAACAATTTTTGCTCTGGCATTCTTTTGACATGGCCATACCACTGTGCACTTTCTTAATTTACTTAATACAGGCTTTCCACTTTACAGCAGTTTGCCCTTGATTCCTGCTTTCCAGAGATTCCTATCTTCCCATTGTCCTTCTTCCATACCTCTCTTCATCATGGCATCATATATTCCCTCATACCATGTCCTTCTACTTCTCCCCCTCTTCCTCCTCCTGGTACCATCCAATCTAACACATGTTTAGGCCACTGGTCTTCCGACATCCATTGTACATGTCCATACCACTGTAAAGCTCTCTTTGTTATCCTTTCGATAACAGTTTCTTGTGCATCCATTTCTTGTCTGATATATGTATTTCGAATATGTTGTAGCCTGGATATTCTCATACTTCTCCGTAATCCATACATTTCTGCCGCCAAGATTCGTTTCTGCATCCTTTCATTTATTGTCCAGCTTTCTGATCCATATGTAAGTATACTTTCTATTATTGTCTTTTTTTTTGTTATATATATATATATATATATATATTGGATCGTCCACCACTATGGTCTCGAGGTAGCGTGCTGCCTTGTCACGCAGCGGACCCGGGTTCGATCCCCGGTCGGGGCAGTTTTTCTGGGTGAGGTTTTTATCGGGGTGTTTCCTCACCTGTAAGACAAATGTCAGGAAAACTTTAAGGCCCAAACGGTCCCCGAAATCATATGGCCATCATCATCATCCTTATCATCATCATCATCATCATCCTTCACCGGTGTGGAAAGCAACGGGAAGCTACCACACCTACAATTCCCTAGTAAAGCTGCAAGCACAGCATGCCAATGCCATGATTGCAGTGAAGGACCTGCCTTCGGGCAGAATTACTATGGATGGATATATTGGATATGCCCTTTGTACAGTGCACAGACGAAGTGTATGAAAGCAGTAGGTATTTCATACTCAGCACATTATATCATGAAGGACTGTACTGTAACTTACCTTTATTTAGACGCTGAGCGGGCGTGTTAGTTCCCAGTCTGACGGACACACTTCAAAATATTAATCATCACCCTTACATCACAGTGAACTAAGAAACATTAAACTATAAAGTAACTAAACTGAATAAGGGCCGGTCTCACCAACAGTGGTAAATGTATTACGCCAGTTTCCCCGTGTATAATGCATAGCATAAACTGGCGTAATACAGTTACCTCTGTTGGTGAAACTGACCATAAGAAGAGCAAATTTAATTACGGTAAAACAGAAAATATATAACAAAATTGAATACGCCTAAAATAATCTACAGATGTGACATCATGGACTGTTCCTAAATTCTCATGTAGTAAGCCATTGTATCGCTTGCAATTCCCCGTGCCCCCCTTCGTCCCTTGCTTTCATTCTTCTCGTCTGTGGACTATACATCACAACGTTTCTCTGGATGAAATTTCAAGGTAGATTACGGCATGCAATGGTTGGCAGTTTCTTGTCAGTATTAACTTTCTACAATTTTGTGATTTTAATTTCACGTTAAAGTAATTGCAAAAGCTACTACCTATCATGAGAATTAACTCATAAATTGTATGTATTTTTTTTTCCAAAATGCCATAAAATTCAAAACTGATAACGTATAAACGCTAAAAAATGTTAAACGTAGAAACCAAAATGCTAAATTTGTGATTTTAAAATATTAAAAATCAGCTCTACTAACTATTGCAAACCTATTTTGAGTTGTGAATGACGCCATGAATTTAGCAATATACTTACTTAATAAGTTGGCAACAATTCCACTATATCTCAAATTCCACTAACGAAACTGTTGACCCGTTTCGGTTCCACCCAGACGCGTTCGAAGACGTGTCACTGAGGTTGTAGCAAGGAGATGCGTCTCTCCTCTGCTATAAAATGTTGTACTAGACCGTGCAATCAAATTTTTAGACGATAAAAAGGACGTACAACTCACTGGCATTAATAATGTGATAGTATATGCTAACGATATAGAATTATTAGGCGATGGTGAGGAAATACTTAAAGCCAACACATTTTATTAAATAATGTTGAGTAATTGAGACTGAAAGTAAATATTATTAAACTAAATTGGGCAAAGTTGGCTAATTTCGTGATACGGGATATCATTATATTTTTTTCTTTAGTTTGTAACGAAGATGTACTGGCATGAAAAACATTTTTTTTTGTCTCGTAGATGGCAGAAAGTCTACTTTCTTGCTGTGTTTTCATATTTGTGATAAAAGCGTTCCTTGGGTGTATTTTATGTTAACTTGTAGAGGAAGTGTTTTTATTCATGTTAGCAGTTGTTAGATTTAATACTTGTCTGTGTTTGAAGAACATTTTTGAGTAGATATTCTTTGACACTAAAGGTGAACGGATACAATGTCGAAAATGTGATCTGTGGTTCCATGGGTCGACTCTTTAAAATGCATTGGATTTAACATGGAGAGTGATTAAAACGTTTGTCACGAATTTACTCTAATACTATCACGAAATTATCAGAGTTCTTCAAACCTCCAGAATATATATATATATATATATATATATATATATATATATATATATATATTGGATTCGCCTGGTAGTGTAATGGATATCACGCTGAGGTACAGACTCAGAGATCCGGGTTCGAATCCCGTCCAGGCATTTATTTTTCTTATCATACCATATTAAGCTTGCATTGCTCAATGTTAAAGATTTTATTATAACATCGATAAAGCGTCACTGCTATAAAGTAAAATAAATATTCTCTTTAATCTGCTTACTTGATATAGTCAGCTACTAGATGGCAGTGAAGACAGTGTTCTCGCGACATCTAGTAATAATGGAGAGTATAATACATATATAAGAAAAATAAGTGTTTGAATTGGATTCGTCTGGTAGTGTAATGGATATCACGCTGAGGTACAGACTCAGAGATCCGGGTTCGAATCCCGTACAGGCATTTATTTTTCTTATCATACCATATATATATATATATATATATATATAAATTTATGTAATATTGGTAATAAAATAAAATATATATTCGATAACTTAGCATATATATTTCAGTCATATTTCCTTAACTTTAATATTCCTAAGATTCTAACCAGAAATTTTCATAATAGTAAAGTATAATAGTATAAAACCTTAAGCATCACGAAATTAACCGAGTTTGCTATACATGGTCATTCATTATTAAGGGTTGGTTTCACCAACAGAAGTAACCGTATAACGCTAATTTAAGCAATGCATTATACAGAGGAAAACTGGCATAATGCAGATACCTCTGTTGGCGAAACCGACCCTAAATGGGAATGAAGTTAACTCGTCCACCTCTGTGATTAACACACGAGGATGTGAGGCCAACAGCCGGCTGGTAAGCCAAACTATTTCCGTCATGTCATGGAATAAAAGCAGTAATGACAATTGACAACAAATGAAGTAAATGTTGAAGAAATGGCAGATTTAAAATAGCTAGGAACAAATATTACAAAATAATAGAATAAAGGCGTATAAAGAAATTAAACACGACTTCTTGCTATAAAGGAGGAGAAAAGGGCATTTGAGAATAAAGTGATAAGAGATTTCCTTAGAGAGAGAGAGAGAGAGAGAGAGAGAGAGAGAGAGAGAGAGAGAGAGAGAGAGAGAGGGAGAGTGAGGGAGAGAGAGAGAGAGAAAGAGAAACAGATAGTCAGGGAGAGAGGGAGAGAGATAGAGAGAAACAGGGAGAGAGGGAGAGAGCGAGGGAGGGAGGGAGAGAGAGATAGAAAGAGACAGATAGACAGAGAGGGTGAGAGAGAGGGAGAGAGTGAGAAGGAGGGAGGGAGAGAGAGGGAGGGGGAGAGTGATGAAGGGTGAGAGAGGGAGGGGGAGAGTGAGAGAGTGAGGAAGGGTGAGAGAGAGATAGAGAGAGAGAGAGAGAGAGGAGAGTGAGAGTGAGGGAGAGAGAGAGAAAGAGAAACAGACAGATAGTCAGGGAGAGAGGGAGAGAGATAGAGAGAAACAGGGAGAGAGGGAAAGAGCGAGGGAGGGAGGGAGAGAGATAGAAAGAGACAGATAGACAGAGAGGGTGAGAGAGAGGGAGAGAGTGAGAAGGAGGGAGGGAGAGAGAGGGAGGGGGAGAGTGAGGAAGGGTGAGAGAAGGAGGGGGAGAGTGAGAGAGTGAGGAAGGGTGAGAGAGAGAGATAGAGACAGAGACAGGGAGAGAGGCAGGGAGAAAGGGAGAGAGTGAGGAAGGGAGAGAGACACACATAGACAGAGAGGGAGGGAGAGAGTGAGGAAGGGAGAGAGAGAGAGAGAGAGAGAGACAGACAGACAGAGAGAGGGAGTGAGAGAGATATACAGAGACAGAGAGAGAGAGAAAACAATATAACAGTGAAATATGTGATATTTATGCGAAACCAGACGTAATAAAAACAGTTCCGTAGACTATGATGGGCATGACATATGGCACGAATGGGGAATGCAAGAGAAGTATGAAAATATCTTTTAGGAAAAAGAGATGAAAAGCGCCCAGTAGGTACGCCAAGAATAAGGTGGGAGAATGATATTACCCATGATTTGACGGAGATGAACTGTACAGGGAATGAAGTCCTTTGTAGGTGATAATTTTTTAGATAAATATATGTATCCATTTTCACCTGATACCTATTTTGAGAATACATCGATTTTAATATGTATATTACATTTTCACTTTGTCGCAATGGTTTCTATAGCAATTTTCTTGGTAATAATCATAAGATTTTTCGATGTTTATATAATATATTTATGGACAGGTTGTACAGTAGTGTAAGTCAAATTCCTTTGTTTTCCTAATATTAAAACAATGCAAAATGTACTGTAATAAATTCAGGAACAAAAATATTGGGGGATTCTTTACAACATGTGACGCGAAAATTGTTTCTAAGTTCCAATCATACACCATGCGCATGCGCCAACAAACGAGAAGCGGTTTCACTATGGAATCACGGAATGCAGCCAACATATACACTATATTTAAAAAATCTAATAAATAATAGTTTAAAAAAACTAAAAGAACACGCTTTATTAGAAAACTAAAAAATAAAAAATAATTTTAATTTCCAATACGCTTGGGATAAAATAAAGTGGTCAACAAAAAAATCATCTCCAACACATATAGAATAAAATTAGAGTTATCAACAAAAAGAAAATAATTTTCCCATCAAAAGCGTGGGGTGCTCTATATCAATTAATATATTTGATAATCAACAGATATTGGTAAAAGAAAGCTCCCTAAGAAGAAAATGTAAAAATCATAAAAAGCACCCCACGCTTTTGATGGTAAAATTATTTTATTTTTGTTGATAACTCTAATTTTATTCTATATGTGTTGGAGATGATTTTTTTGTTGACCACTTTATTTTATCCCAAGCGTATTGGAAATTAAAATTATTTTTCATTTTTTAGTTTTCTAATAAAGCGTGTTCTTTTAGTTTTTTTAAAACTATTATTTATTTTTTAGTTTTAATATTTTACAGAATAAGATAAAAATGTAAATATCTTTAAATTCGATACTATTGTAGTATGAGCTAAAAGTAATACTCTTCTATTAAAAAAAACCCTCCCAGCCGGATTTGAACCAGCGACGTATGGATTACTGAAATTATATACCACTAAGAGTTCACTGCTCTACCAACTGAGCTCTTACAACGATTGACTAAAAACTCGACAAGTCCGCAACCTATTAGGCCTATACCAGTTTTCATTTTTTTGATTTCCGGATGATTCTGGCCAGCATTTTAGAAACAAAATATGAAATTATTGTATTGTCACGGGTCCTCTACACGTATACAAAGTTTCAAGTCGATCCAATGTTTGTAAGTGGGTGAAATTCGCGTTGAAAGATTCTGTTACATTGATACAAAAATACTTTTTTTGATTTTCTGATGATTATGGCCAGGATTTTAGAAAATAAATATGAAATTATTGTACTGTCACGGGTCCTCTACAAGTATACAAAGTTTAAAGTCGATCCAATGTTTCTAAGTGGGTGAAATTCGCGTTGAAAGATTCAGTTGCATTGATACAAAAACACTTTTTTTTTTATTTTCTGATGATTATGGCCAGGATTTTAGAAAATAAATATGAAATTATTGAATTGTCACGGGTCCTCTACAAGTATAAAAAGTTTCAAGTCGATCCGATGATTTTAAGTGGGTGAAAATCGCGTTGAAAGATTCCGTTACATAGATAGATAGATAGATAGAGGTCAAGCTAATATAAAGCGTGTAAAAACTAACCTAACGCAATTTAAGGACTCTAATCTGTGAAAGAATGCAACACCCAAAATTAAATAGTAAGTTCTAAAGTATATGTGTACAGTTAGCTAGAACATCTTCTATGTTGGCTGCACTTGAACACGGCTTTCCTTTTGCTTATCATCGTTAAAATCAATATGGCTGCCATGTCTTCATGCTACATATGTAGTTAAATATCATAGAAAAATACATTGAAATTATCGTTAGAAAAATGTAAAAATCATGATAAACGCTGAAAAATAGTTTGGAAAAAAGGGAACCCTAAGAATCAAATTTGACAGGGGTTTATGAAGGAACTAAAAAAGTCGCATCACATATTGCAGAAAATAGTCAGATTTTATAATTTTATTACTTTGGGGGTGTCACCTGTATCCAAATTAAACACACAGATTTTAATTTAATTGATTTTAAAGGCATGCAATGGTTATAAAGTAACTGGTGGCAGGTGCCGTATCCTCAACTGTGTTAAAATATTATATTAAAATGTTATCTGGAGGCCTTTCGGAAGTTAACTCCCATCATTAGTAGGATGAGTCTGCTGCTATTAGCTGTTGTTCACGACGATATAGACTTGAAGTGTCGCTAGTAGCTACTATCGACTCTTCAAATCCACGTCGTCGTGAACAACAGATAATAGCAGACTCATCCTGCTGATGATGGAAGTTAACTTCCGAAAGGCCTCCAGATAACATTTTAACACAGTCTACTAACGACACTACAAGTCCACATCGTCGTGAACAACAACAGATAGTAGCAGACTCATCCTGCTGATGATGGAAGTTAACTTCCGAAAGGCCTCCAGATAACATTTTAACACAGTCTACTAACGATACTTCAAGTCCACATCGTCGTGAACAACAACAGATAGTAGCAGACTCATCCTGCTGATGATGGAAGTTAACTTCCGAAAGGCCTTCATATAACATTTTAATATAAAATTTTAACACAGTTGAGGACGACGGCACCTGCCAACAGGTATATATTTTAATTTTTATTTTATGACTATTCACCTCAACGGAATTTGATATGAATTTTACTATTATTGACTTGCAATACTGTAAATTTAACACGTCCATACATTATATTGCATATATAATAGACTTAATATTTCTGCCAGAACAACGACTTCAAATTTTCATACACCAATGACAAATTCTAAACATGAGCAAAATATTTTAGAAAGTACAACTTTTTTTCTCAATATCTCCTACTATATACTTATGTACATTATCAAGTGTGTTTTATCACAAGACAGATTTAAATATGTTACTTTAACAATTACATTTATGTCTTTAGCAATATTGTATTTAACTTTGTTTTGACAAAAGTTCAAAGGTTAGATTTATTTTGGAGGCACACAATAATGTTTTAATTTCATTTTTATACTGATGAGAACATGTATATCTGTGGGTGTGTTACTTGTGGAGGTTAATAAAGCACATTCTTATAACATGGTCCCCACTGCAAGTATTTGTTACTCACTATACGTATACTAACTGCAGTATCGTTAACTAATCAGATAGTTCAATTTAATATTTTGTTGCTGTGATGCTCATTTTAACAGCTCTGTACCTGCGAACAGAAAAATAAAGCACATTTATAATAATAATAATAATAATAATAATAATAATAATAATAATAATAATAATAATAATTTGTATTCAGAATTCAATATTAGAGCAAGTTAATTCATTTAAATACTTAGGATATAATCTAACTTGTAATGAGGAATGTGATATATCCTTTAAAATACAAAACTATAATAAAGCTTTAAGAATTATCAAGCAAGTTTTTAAACCATCAAAAGTGCAGAGACACAAAAGAGTGAAAATCTATAAAATTCTCGCTAGACCCATAATCTGTTATGGCAGTGAAGCTTGGACCATCAGAACTCAGGATGATCGTCATATTACAGCCACAGAGATGAAATTTCTGTGACGAACTGCAGGTTATAGCCTTCTAGACCACCAAAGAAATTCAACAAGAATATAGAAAAAAATTGGCTAGCCCATATTCAGCGCATGGATCGTCACAGAATACCAAAACAAATTCTTCACTACATTCCTCGAGGGAGAGGATCTGTGGGTCGACCTTTTCGGAGATGGCGGGAGACCGTAACGGGCCACTGGGCCTAATACTTGAAAGGACGATGATGATGATGATGATAATAATAATAATACTAATAATAATAATAATAATAATAATAATAATAATAATAATAATAATTTGTATTCATAATTCAATATGAGAGCAAGTTAATTCATTTAAATACTTAGGATATAATCTAACTTGTAATGAGAAATGTGATGTATCCTTTAAAATACAAAACTATAATAACGCTTTAAGAATTATCAACCAAGTTTTTAAACCATCAAAAGCGCAGAGACACAAAAGAGTGAAAATCTATAAAATTCTCGCTAGACCCATAATCTGTTATGGCAGTGAAGCTTGGGCCATCAGAACTCAGGATGATCGTCATATTACAGCCACAGAGATGAAATTTCTGTGACGAACTGCAGGTTATAGCCTTCTAGACCACCAAAGAAATTCAACAAGAATATACAAACAATTGGCTAGCCCATATTCAGCGCATGGATCGTCACAGAATACCAAAACAAATTCTTCACTACATTCCTCGAGGCAGAAGATCTGTGGGTCGACCTTTTCGGAGATGGCGGGAGACCGTAACGGGCCACTGGGCCTAATACTTGAAAGGACGATGATGATGATGATGATAATAATAATAATAATAATCCATCCATTCATAGTAATTCTGCCCGAGGGCAGGTCCTTCACTGCAATCATAGCATTTGCATGCTATGCTTGCAGCGTTACTAGGGAATTGTAGGTGTGGTAGCTTCCCGTTGCTTTCCACACCGGTGAAGTATGGCGATGATGATGATGATGATAATGATAAGGATGATGATGGAAATGACGGCCATATGATTTCGGGGACCGTTTGGGCCTTAAAGTTTTCCTGACATTTGTCTTACAGGTGAGGAAAAACCCCGATAAAAACCTCACCCAGAAAAACTGCCGCGATCGGGAATCGAACCCGGGCCCGCTGCGTGACAAGGCAGCACGCTACCTCGAGACCACAGCGGTGGACAATAATAATAATAATAATAATAATAATAATAATAATAATAATAATAATAATAATAATAATAGTAATAATAATAATAGCTATATTTTACCTGGCAGAGATAAGGCCTTAAGGCCTTGTCTGACACTCAACTAGGTTTAAAAAAAATACAAAAAATAGTTTTACATCTAAATTAGAATATACATGACGATTACATGCTATAAATACAATACAATTAATATTTATAATGTAATTTGATTTACTCTAGATTTAACGAATTAAATATATAATATGTACAATATATATAAAAGAACGAGAAAAAATATTAATGACATAGTATAAATTTAAATAAATAGAAAAAAATAATTATTAGACAACAGGTAACTGTATAAACGTGACTTATAAGTGCCAAGTGTGCGGCAACCCCTGATATCTTGAGGAAGGAAATTCCAGGAGCGGGCAGAGCTACTGTGAAGGAAGTAGAATAGGAGGAAGTGCTATGAAGAGGAATTGTTAGCAGACTGTTATCTTGTGACCTAGTGTCAATATTGTGGTAAGAGGATAACTTCTCAAATCTGGACGCCAGGTAAGTAGGAATGTAGGAATTCAGAAGCTTGAAAAGTAGTGAAAGAGAGTGCAATTTACGTCTGTCAGTAAGACGGAGCCAAGAGAGGTTATTAAAGTGTTCGGAAATATGGTCATAACGGCGGATATTTAAAATGAATCGAAATCAAGCATTATGAACACGCTGCAGTCTTTGCGACAAGTCATGGTTTATATCATTATATATAATGTCACAATAATCGAAGTGTGGTAACACGAGATTCTGCATAAGGATTTGTTTTAACGAAACTGGGAGAAAATTCTTTAAACGTCTAAGATAATGTAAGATGGAGAAAGTCTTTTTACATATGTGTTTCACTTGTATTTGCCAGGTTAAATTTGCGTCTAGATGTAGTCCAAGATCTATTACTGAAGAAGAATAAGGGATAATTATACTATTTATAGTAATGTTTGGAAGTGTAGATATGTCAAAGGTTGTAAGCAGTCTTTGTTGCCCCATTAGAATTACTTGTGATTTGTTAGAATTTAGATTTAGACCGATACTTGAAGACCAGTTAAAGATAGATATGAGATCGTCATTCATTTTTGTAGATACACATAAACAGGAGAGCATGGGTTTCTTACAGTAGGCTCTATTATCAAGACACTCAGTCAACATGCCTGAAAGTTTGTTGCAGTCGGTTCGATCATATATACAGAGTGTCCCATTCAAATCTCCCACATTTTAATTAATCATAACAACAAAGTATGCTGAATTATGAAATGAGGCCGGTATTAAACGAAACAGAAACTCAAAGAATTTGCCACACACTAAAACACCTTTATCTTGCTCTAATTTCTTCTATCTTTTCTTCTGAAACATGTGTACGAGCACCTCCTGATTCTTTTTTTAAAGCTTCCAGTCGCCAGAAACTTTTGAAGTCACGCCTTATTGGTCTTCCCATCAGGTGCATTTCCTCCATATTCCCTCCGGTAATTTCTTTGCACTGTAGTTATTGATTTTGTCTGCATACCAGAAAACAGTTTGTGCTCGTTGCTGAGGAGTCGCCGTTTTGTTTTATGTCATTATTGTCCAACATGCGACAGACGAATTAACTGCAACAATGAAAACGAAAATTCTTTGAGTTTCTCTTTCTTTTAATACCAACCTCGCTTCATAATTCCGCATACTTAATTAAAATGTGGGAGGTTTGAATAGGACACGGTGTGTGTATACATAGAGCGTTATTCAGAAAGAAGGAACAGACTTTAAACGTTTATTTCTTCCAAACTGCAAAAAATAGAAACACAATTCCAACGTTTCTGGAAAGAGAAAAGTTTGAAGTAACGATCACAGCCATGTTTCTCTAACCACGTCCGGCGTTACCTGAATAACACCATTCCAGGACGTTGGATTGGCAGATGAGGAGCAGAATATCAATTTCTGGTGACCGGTGGCATCCCAGGTCATTAGACCAACCCTGTGTGACTTTTATCTGTGGGATTACGTAAAACACCATGTTTTTATCCCCCCCTATGCCTGACACTCTGAAAATCTGCAACATCGAACTGTTGAAGTTGTGAATTCGGTAACCACAGACCAGCTGAATCGTGTGTGGCAAGAAATGAGCCTCTGTTTTGATATTTGTCGTATAACACAAAGTGCTCATATTGAATGAATAAAGTAGTGAAAGTTGAACTTTTCTCTTTCCAGGAATATTGAAATTGTGTTTCTATTTGATTAGTAGTTGGAAGAAATAAATGTTTGAAGTTTGTTCCTTCTTTCTTAATAGCCCTATATTGTAGATTTTCGCGGATATAAGTATGATTAAGAAAGTTTTCTTGTGTTTTCCGCGTCATGGATCCAAGGTTGGCCTCTGTCCACTGATTCCGACGTTTCAACATGATCCCACATGCCATTATCTAGAAATGATATTTTCATTTGTCTAATAAGACACATTATTCACTGTCATTCATAGGCCTATTAAAGAAGGCGAATTATATGGATGATGATTAATGATAGAAGAAGAGATGTCTGACGTCCTCGGAAGAGTTGGTCTTAGATCTATCAGTGAAGATGGAACAGGCAACTAATGCCTAAACCAGGAAGTGAAGAAGGTGATGATGATTATGATGGCCAGATGATGTTGGGGACTATTTGGGCCTTAAAGTTTCCCGATATTTGTCTTATAGGAGATGAAAATAACTCGAAAAAAAAATTACCCAGGAAACTGGTCCCGATCGGGTATCGAACCCAGTGACAACGACGTCACCTCGAGATCACAGCGGTGGACCTTGTTCAGGGATACTAAATGTATTTAAAAAAATTGATAAATCACACTATTCGAAATATGATGGCAGAAGCCTTGCGAGATTTTGGATACACGGTTTATGAGGAAGTTCATGATGTGACCACTAATGGGAGTAACAGACGAATAGATATTATTGCATTTAGACCATCTTCTAAAATTGGTATATTAGATCCCATAATTCGTTTTGAGACTCATTATGGCCAACCTGAGGAAGTTGACTCTGAAAAGAAAGCCATATATGAGCCAACAATTGGCTATTACAAAGATAAATACCAACTAGATAGTATAACTGTCACAGGATTGATGATCGGGGCAAGAGGTACTATACCAGAATTCTTAGCCAAATTTTGGAATTCCTTAGATTTGGACAGGGTGTATCTTTCTAGAATTGCCATCGCTGCCATTAGAGGATCAATTTCAATTTTAAGAAACCATTTTTACAAAATTTCTACTTTGTAGTATGTATACTTCAATTAGGCCTACAATTTGAATTTTTTAAAATGTATTTACAAAATGAATTTCATCTATTTAGAAAATTAATTGTCTGTATCACTTTGTCCTTGAGGCAATCCTCTAATGAGGAAAGTTGTATATAATAAAAAAACAAACAAAAAATTATATATTAAAATAACTACCTGTATATCAGTCCTCAACTAAAATTGAATTCTGTTAAAAAAATAAAACTTCGTAACTTAGTTAAAACCATGTAGGCCTTCAGTGCCAAATGATGTGCCGAAGATGGAACATGTTTTGAAAGGCCTCCATGCTTTTAACTAAGTAACGAAGTTTTTTAAACAGAAATACATTTTAATTAAAGTAGCTAATGGCGTGCCGAAGATGGAAGATGTTCTGAAGGGCCTATATGGTTTTAACTAATTGACGAAGTTTTTTTTAAACAGAAATTAACTTTAATTAAAGTAGCTAATGTCATGCCGAATATGGAACATATTCTGAAAGGCCTGCATGGTTTTAACTAATTGACGAAGTTTTTTTAAAGAGAAATACATTTTAGTTGAAGACGACCGATATATCAGGTCCTTATTTTAAAATGTTACTACATAACCGCAATTGTGATTTACAATGAATTTTAGAAGTATTGATAATACAACCAGTTATCAAGAAAACACCTAATTTCGAATCATGTGGAATACAGTAGAAACTATTTTAAAGGGTTAAGAAGCAATCGGAGCTGCCAAAATTCGGAACACAGCGGGCAAGATATATGATGTAAACCTGTACGTGAAATTATTATTTTTCAACAGAAGAAGATTGTGAAAATGGACGAGTGTTGGAAGAAGCCAAGATAAAGGAAAAAGAGCAAACTAGCAGAAAAGCAGAGTATAAAATGGGTCTCTTTTTAACTGGTATAAAAAAATAAGACAAAGTGGCAAACTGTGGAGGAGACAGGCGTGATTAACATCTGGACAGGAGCTGAGTTTACTTAACCAGGAGACGTGAATTATCACGGGTTTAACTCGCACAGGCAAAACTTGCAGTCACAACCCCAATACCATAATTATCCCTTATAAATAATTTCACAAAAATATCTAACACAAATATAATAGTATTACTATTACCAGTAATGTATTCTTATAACGTAAAATACTAAAATAAATAAATACCTTGGCAGGTGACATCATTCTCAACTAAGTTAAAATTTTTAAAACTGTAGGCCTTTCAGAAATCGGTTTCCATCTTCAGCAAAGATATTTATTTTTTAAAATATTTACTTCATTATTATTCACCTTTTAATAGTTTACTTTATTACTATCCACCTTAACTAGTATGAATTTTATTGATAAGTTATTGAATGTATTCTTTAATGCATTAGGACAAATTTCATGATGATGGAGGAGTTAACACTACATTTATTTTTTGAAGCCTTAAAATAATTCGATATCTGCGTTTAGTAATTATATTATATTCAAAATAAGCGCATTTATTCTGGTAGCTGGTGTAATTAAAAAAAAGACATTATCAGGGAAATCTCTAACAGGTTTTCAAGTATATTGAATATTGAAAATGTCGGAAGAACAGCGGCCTAAACGAGCATTAAATTGGATGGTAACAGGCAGAAGGAAGAGGAGGAGAAGCAAAATAACATTATATGAGAGAATATATGATGCCATGGCGAAGATGGGTATTGAAGAAGGACAATGGGAAGATAGGAATATTTGGAAAACATGAATTAAGGGCGAATTGCTGTAAAGAGGAAAACCTGTATTAAGTAAGTATTTGAAAATACCGTTTAGGACATGTTTTAAGAATGGAAGATGAGAGGGAGACCGAAGTTAACATGGAAGGAAAACATGAATACATAAAAACAAGACGGCTAAGCATTGAAGAATGACCAAGATCGTAGGCTTTGGAGGTTTGGCACGGGTAGACGGCAGCAGCTGTAACAACCCGAAGATAGAGATATTTAAAAAAAAAAATGTTTAATAAAATGTTCGAAAAATACTCATACATCAAGAACTTTGACAAAAGACATTTCACAATCTATTTCAGTGAATTCTATTTGTCTATCAGAGTGAGAGTCTTCGCCTCTAAAGCATTTAACAATTTGAAAATATGATCTGAAAATACAATACCAAAAATAGTTATTAAAATAATAAGGTAAAGTGATCCCACAACAGGCCATAGAAGACCCTTGGATTAGTAGGAGGTTAAGAATCCCACTTTTTCTAGTCAATCGGCACTTTATGTCAGCCGGGTTGTCAGCCCCGCATGATGGCCGCCTTTACCCCCAGAACAAGAGTCTGGTACTCGTTTACGTAAGAAGCTGAGTCGACCCCAGAGTCATGGGGCCACCAAAAGGTTTGGGCCAGTTTAAAAATCCTGGCCCACCGGGACTCGAACCCCCCGACATTCTGATTTGTAGCGTTAACCAACTACGCTACGGCGTGCACCTTATTAAAATAGTGCAAGGACTTTAGATTTTGTCACTATAACAGTGACTAAAAATTAAGCAAATAAAAATAATTGACGTGACAAGCATACTCAGGATATTTATGCAATGAAAAAATTCATCTGCGGCCATGGTTGAAATTATGAAGTTCGGAACTAGAGAGGCGAGTATCTTAGTCACCGGGACATTAGGATTGTCTTACATAAAAAAATCAGACAATGTTAAAAATATTGCCCAAATACAGTTGGGCTGAAGGATAGCTACTGTAATTAGACAAAATCCTTTATATATATATATATATATATATATATATATATATATATATATATATATATATATGATATGAAAAGAAAAATGAATGCTTGAGTCGGGATTCGAACTCGAGTCTTCGAACTTTAGAGACTCGAGTTCGAATCCCGACTCAAGCATTCATTTTTCTTTTCATATCATATTTGCCTTCATTGCCAAATGTCAAAAATATATATATATATATCCATCCATAGTAATTCTGCCCGAAGGCAGGTCCTTCATTGTAATCATAGCATTTTCATTCTATGCTTGCACCTTCGGGCAGAATTACTATGGATGGATATATATATATATATATACACACACACACATACACACGCCTTGGCAGCGAACAAAATGCAGTCGCGATACACATGCGTTAGAATTTTATGATGTAATTCTCTCCTTCCAGCCACATATAATAAGAACAGTTCAGTCTCGTAGACTGCGATGGGAAGGGCATGTGGCATGAATGGGGAATGATAGAGACATGGAAGAAACCAGAGGAAAAACGCCTAATTAGTAGAATATGAATAAGCTAAGAAAATAACATTAGCCATGATTTGAGGGAAGTAGAATATACAGGAGATGATTGGACCGGCGTTGCATCCATATAACTGGTAGAAATTGCTGTTTTAAATGTTGAAATTGTTTGCATACGATCAGACAATCCTTGGCTCTTCAGAAGACAATTTACAAATAGCAGCGTATAAATTAAATTAAATAGCAAATAAATTCAATATGACAATCTCTGAAAGTAAATCGAAAGTAATGGCATTCAACGGGAAATACCTTAAGAGGTGTAAAATCAGTATTAATAACAGTACAATACAACAGGTGAACAATTTCAATTATTTAGGATGCAACGTATCATACTGCCAGAAGGAAGATACTAATATTAAATTAAATAAGTTTCATAGAATGTGTGGCACTATAAAACGGACACTGAAAAATAAAACTTTGAGGAGAACACAATTAAAATTTTACAAAATTGTGGCAGTGCCTGTCTTAACATATGCAATTGAAAATTGGACTCTTAACCGTTCAGACAGAAGAAAAATAGAAACTGCAGAAATGAAGTTCTTACGTTCAGTAGCAGGTGTGACAATTTTGGACAAAAAAAGAAATGAAGATATTAGGAAAGACTTAGGCCTACATATTTTTAATTTAACAAACATAATTAACAACATGAGAAACAACTGGTATGAACATGTTAAAATAATGTCTAGAGATAGAATCCCTCAGCTATTATTAAAATACAAACCAATAGGACATAGAAGTGTTGGACGCCCATTTACTAGATGGAAGGATTCATTAAATTCCACTTGATGTGAAAACAGGTCAAAAGGCCTAATTTCATGAAGTAGAAGAAGAAGAATGTTGAAATTCAAATCCTAAGCACTAGCGAATCTGAGCATAACTTCTAACATCAGAAGAGAACAAAGAATTGATGGTAGAAGAAGACATTAAAATACAAATCTTAGTTTTGAAATAGTTCTCCGTGACCAATAAGCATGTCCAGTTGGCAGTATAATGACAAATACAGAGGTGATGGTTAACTGGCGGTCCGCCATCAGTCACGGCCCGAGTAGCAACCACTTCACACAAAATGACATAATGAGCGTCCATCCGTTCCTCCCACAACACATTTTGCTTTCTCGAACCTATACTCAATTTATCATTACTGGTCATGTTGGAAGACTCGCCACATACGTACCGCTAATTATCAAAATAAACATAATAATAATAATAATAATAATAATAATAATAATAATAATAATAATAATAATAATAATAATAATTCATCATCCATGCAAGTATTAGGCCAAGTGGCTTGTTACTGTCTCAAAGAGGAATTATCCATCCAGCGCTTTTTTGGACGTCCCAGCGGTCTTTTGCCTTGAGGACAGTAATGAAGCATAGTATTTAGAATTCTGTGAGATGACATTCATTGAAGATAGGTTTTCCAGTTGTTCTGGTAGTTTCATATGATGTAGAAGGGTTCACACCCAACTCTTCCATAATTTCCTCATTTCCCTTATTTTTTTAGAGGAATTAAACCCAATGGGTACAACTTACGACACAACACACGCGCACACGCGCGCACACGCACACGCACACGCACACGCACACGCACACGCACACGCACAAACGCACAAACGCACAAACGCACAAACGCACAAACGCACAAACGCACAAACGCACAAACGCACAAACGCACAAACGCACAAACGCACAAACGCACAAACGCACAAACGCACAAACGCACAAACGCACAAACGCACAAACGCACAAACACACAAACACACAAACACACAAACACACAAACACACAAACACACAAACACACAAACACACAAACACACAAACACACAA
This sequence comes from Diploptera punctata, assembly GCA_030220185.1. NCBI lineage: Eukaryota > Metazoa > Arthropoda > Insecta > Blattodea > Blaberidae > Diploptera > Diploptera punctata. The sequence goes on from JASPKZ010009820.1 coordinate 2,100,054, forward strand.
ACACACAAACACACAAACACACAAACACACAAACACAAAACACAAAACACAAAAACACAAAAACACAAAAACACAAAAACACGCAAACACGCAAACACGCAAACACGCAAACACGCAAACACGCAAACACGCAAACACGCAAACACGCAAACACGCAAACACGCAAACACGCAAACACGCAAACACGCAAACACGCAAACACGCAAACACGCAAACACGCAAACACGCAAACACGCAAACACGCAAACACGCAAACACGCAAACACGCAAACACGCAAACACGCAAACACGCAAACACGCAAACACGCAAACACGCAAACACGCAAACACGCAAACACGCAAACACGCACGCACGCACGCACGCACGCACGCACGCACGCACGCACGCACGCACGCACGCACGCACGCACGCACGCACGCACGCACGCACGCACGCACGCACGCACGCACGCACGCACGCACGCACGCACGCACGCACTCGCGCACACTCACACCCACACACACACCCACACACACACACACACACACACACACACACACACACACACCCAGTTCCAAGGTCGAGACTTAAAAATCCCTTACCCCGCCGGGAATCGAAGCCGGGTCGCCGGAGTGCAAGGGTCCCACTTTATATAGCTTGTTGTATAGCGCATAAATAGCATCTCATTTGCTGTTATAATAATAATAATAATAATAATAATAATAATAATAATAACAACAATAATAATGTTTAATTATGGCAGAGTTAAGACCAAAAGGTCTTCTCTTCCCTCAATTAGCACAAATACACAAAGTAACTAACTCACTGGCAAAATCGAACTCGCAGATTCATGGCCGCCCGGACATAATTCCCTATCCTAAGCCAACGTCTTTCAATAATCCCCTGTATTAATGTCATTCTCCCATATCATTCTTCGCCTATGTACTGGGCGCTTCTCCTCTGGGTTTTTCCTAAAAGGAGTTTCCATGCACCTCTTTCATTCCCCATTGCAGTCTACGAGGCTTCAATGTTTTATAACATCTAGTTTCCTATAAAAATAATGTAGTTCACTGTTATGCAATCTTCTCCATTTACCTGTCTGTTCGTCTCACTTTGGTCCAACATTTTTCTAAGAACTCTTTTCTCAAATACTCGTGGGGTACAATTTACAAGTATATAATTATTAAGAGGAAAATTCTTATGACTTGTCATATTTAAAAAAAAATATTTTGAGTTTCGAGTAAATAATAGCATTTATCTGATGGAAATTTGGTATTTTTTTTATTGTGTCGTAAAGTCATATTCGTCACGCCTGACGAAATGGATGAGTATGGAGAAATGGCGGAATAATAATTTAAGGCAGGACAAAACGGGAGAAACCCAGTGAAAAACATGCCCAAGCTCCATTTTTTCCATCACGAAACCCACATGAAGTAACCGAGACGCCAGCTGTGAGAGCGAGTTTTTGTAGGATTACCGAATATAAAAGGTCTAATTAAATAAGAAAAACGTACAAATGAAAAATTATTATTAAAAACTAAACGAAAACCAAAAGAAATTGAAATTCTACAGAGGAAGTGCGGGTGATTTGAGTCAAACACTTCGCCAACCTCTAGATCACATAGCCAGGAGAGCTTGGATTGGAATCCTCAAGGCAACATAGGAGTAGCCAGACCCAAGACAACATGGAAACAATTCTCACGAAAAAAATAACGAGATAAAGGAGTGGTTAAGGTAAGATACATTGGCGCAGAGCTACGGTACTTGCGCTGGTTCGGGTCTCCATGGGGGAAGAAATTTCCTCATGGAATTTTGGCCAGCATGAGACCAATGCTCACTCAGCATCTTGAGGAATTTTGGTAGCTACAAAAAATAGCGGCTCCAGATTGATAAAACCAGCTATAACGGCTGGGGGACTCGACATGCTGACCATATATCACCCATACACTGGCTGGATGATCCTATCTCTGTGATTAACACATGTGGAAGTGAGATTAGCAGGCGGGTGATAGCCAAGGGCCTTCTAGGGCCTCTCGCGCCATGGTTTAAAAAAACGGAGTAACATGGAGGAGTTTTCTGAGAGTCTTATATTCCGTGCAGGAATTACGGAAGGATTAATTTGTTTATTGTAAAACGATTTCGAAAAAATGATTACACTAATTGATTGGAAAGGAGGTTCCGTGACGCAAGCGGTTAGACGCTTGCCTCTCACCGCTGGGGCTCCGAGATCGAATCTCGGTCACCCCATGTGGGTTACGTGGTGGACGAAGCGGAGCTTGGGCAGGTTTTTCTCGGGGTTTCTCCCGTTTTCCCCTGCCACAATTTCAATCCACCATTTCTCCATACTCGTCTCATCCATTTCGTTTGTCTGCCCCTGTCATGGTGCGTTAGGCGTATCTGCCGGTACCCTTGTCATTCACAGACTCTATGAAAGGGGTTCATCTCATCTCATCCCTTGATCCGACTCTGAGTTAGACACGAGTTGAGGAAATTTATATTTTAACATACATAAGTAGTAGTTACAAATAACGTAAACGATGTATATATAACAAAAATATGTAACGTGTTTTTACAAAATTGTAGACGTTAAAAATAAAATAAAATAAAATAAAAGAAGAAAGGTACTTCCTCTGGATGACTGATGCTGTTCACAGAGTTGGCCATGTGACTCTAAGCCATAATAAAGCATGAAATTATCCGCCCTAACCATCATCATAATCCCATAATGATCAAAACCTATTCATTTTTGTCGCTTCTCGATCGCTACAGCTATTACAAGGGTCATAACCACGCTGGACACCTGTAGCGAGTTCTTTCCCCCTTTGCCAGACAATTCGTCTCGCTCTGTCAGTCACACATGCAATTACACCTTGCAACACCCAGTCCTCAATGCCCTACATTGCTAATGTTATAATACTGCATGGTTTTACTAGCAACTTTAACACAATGGTATTGTCATTAAATTTACAGTACTGTCCCAACTTCTCTAAAAAAAGTTAAACTGAAAATAGATTTAACTGTATTCTCCAGTTATATTACATGGATGTAAAACACGGATTCTTAAAGGGAATAGAAAATGTATTTGAAAATGCAGGTCTTACGAAACTTTTTGGATCAAAGCGAAATGAACAGATAGACGAATGCAGAAGAATATAGGCCTATAACAATCAACACTTTTAAAATTCATATTAAAAAAATATCCCTAGCACATAACAAAGGATACAAAGAAGAAATGATCAACAAATTGGTCAGAAAACAAAGAAGAAGAATCAATTTAACAAATACAAAGAAGAAATGATCCAACAAATTGGTCAGAAAACAAAGAAGAAGAATCAATTTAACAAATACAAAGAAGAAATGATCAACAAATTGGTCAGAAAACAAAGAAGAAGAATCAATTTAACAAATACAAAGAAGAAATGATCAACAAATTGGTCAGAAAACAAAGAAGAAGAATCAATTTAACAAATATAACAAAAAGCTAGAAAAAGAATGTAACACAAATACAAACAATTGGAACACACTAACTTATGCAGGAAATGAAACGACCAAATTAGCCAATTCGATCAGGAAACAAGATAAAAACATTAAAATCGCCTTCAAAACTAATGACAAACTCAACAACAACATATCCAACAAAATAGAATCAACAAATAAATACGAAAACGAAGGTATTTATAAACTAAAGTGCAATAATTGCGAAAAGTTCTACATAAGCAAAACAACAAGAAATTTCAACACAAGATATTCTGAAAATTTCAACAATTTTATTAATAACGAAGAAAAATCAAGTTTTGCCAAGCACATAGAAACGGATCATCAGTTCGATAAAATCGATAATACTTGTCAGTACGACACAGAGAGCGTAACAACAACATGATCAGCATCCTTGAAGATATAGAGATTCTAAAAGAAGCAAAGAATGCAATCCTACTCAATGAAAACACACCCGCAGACATAAACCCGCTGTACAACTTATACAACAACATCAGTGCCAATTAAAATGCAGATGAAACATTGCCTTTGAAAGACCTCCATACTGGAACTACTTAATGAAATTGTTTAATAATTTAGTTGAGGACGACTGACCTACCAATTTTATATTTACTATCTGACTACATACCAAAAGCAGCATACAACTATTCACCACGAGGAAGAAGAAGAGGTTTGGGAAGACCAAAGAAAATATGGAAACAGCAGCAATTTGGGGCCGGAACAGGCTAGTAAATAAGCCTAAACCGTGAAGAAGAAGAAGACTATCTGACTATATAACAGTCAACTACATGATCTTTTTAGGAAACTAGATATAATAAGAACAGTTAAGTCTCGTAGACTGCGATGGGCATCAACTATAGGCTATGCAGATTTAAAAAAGGCATACGTTTCAATTAAAGAGGGAATGGTTATATAATATCCTTCTGGAGTTCCGGAATTCCTAAAAAGTTAGTTAGACTTACAAGAATGTGTCTAAATGGCACAAAGAGTAGGGTGCGCGTAGGCAAACAGTTTTCGGATAGCCTACTTTGGAAATCCACAATGGGCTAAAGCAAAGAGATGTAGGCCTACTATCTCCTTTACTATTCAATTTTGTCTTAGAGCTTGCCATCAAATCTTTAGGGGATGAAGAAGATCTACAACTCAATGGTATTGATGTAGTATTATTGGCGTTAGGAAAGAGATACTAAGGGCCAATACACATACTTTACTGAGTAACAATAAGAAATTGGCACTGAAAGTAAACAGAAATAAAATTAAATACACGTATTATATAATGGAAATGCGCAGTTAATGACAAATGAGGGAAATTTTGAGGAAGTGGCTGAATTCAAATACCTAGGAACAATAATTACAAACAGGAATGGGATGCACAAAAAAATTAAACATAGGCTCAATTCTAGAAATGCGTGCTCTTGTCATCCCAACTTCTCTCAAAAGTTAAACTGAGAGTAGGCCTATATAAAACTGTTATTCCACCAACTATATTACATGGATGCGAAACATGGACTCTTACTTTAAGGGAAGAGAAAAGGTATTTGAGAATGAAGTTCTTAGGAAACGTTTTGGACCAACAGAGTGAACAGACAGGCAAATGGAGAAGACTATATAAAAGTAATCTACATGATCTTTGTAAGAAACCAGATATAATATGAACAGTTAAATGTCTTAGACTGCGATGGGCAGGACATGTGGCACGAATGATGAATGAAACAAGGGTATGGAAACTTTTTATAGGAAAACCAGAGGGAAAACGCCCAATTGATAGACCAAGAATGAGGTGGGAGAATAATATTAACCATGATTTGAGGCATCTAGATTACGCAGGGGATGATTGGAAAACATTAGTTCAGGATAGGGATGTGTGAAGAGCTTATGTCCACGCGAGCACGGACCTTTGGTAATGAACCATTTTATTTGATTGGTGCCACGGCCTGCTGTAGTCTCAACTAATAAGCATTGCTCACACTGATAACGTTAGTCAGTTGTTTATAATGAACGCAAATATTTCCAACAAATATGTTATTATTTTACTATTATTTATTATTTTGAAAACACCATCGCACAAAAAATAATGTACAACGCACGTTTGTGAAGCGTTTTACAGAATCTCGGATATTAAAAACCGAGCTATCGCTCAGCTTTTTAAACATTTTCCTTGCTTCTTTTAAAACCACTTTCCAACCTCACATCATAATAGGCTATAGTAAAGTGTTCCCACTACAGGCCTCTGGAGGCCCTTGGGGTAGTAGGATGTTAAGGCTCCCACTTTTTCCAGACAATCGGCACTTGATGTCAGCTGGGTTGTCAGCCCTGCGTGACGGCCGCCTTTACCCCCAGAACAAGCTCATTACAGTTAGAGGCTGAGTCGACCCCAGGGCCATGATGCCACCAGAAGGTTTGAAACTCTTGTTGAGGGATCAAAAACTGAGAATATATTTGTTATCATTTTCAGTTTTTATACCAGTTTAAAAATCCTGACCCTACAGGGACTTGAACCCTCGACCTTCCGGTTTGTAGCGCACTGCCCCACATCATAATATACTATTCCTAAAATTTGTAAACAAAATAAAGAGACTAAGTGACATTATATATATATATATATATATATATAAGTGTATATAAGTTACAATTATGTACATATATTAGTGTTGTATGAGAATTAAGTCTAGCATGTAGTGTTACAATTTGTAATGGAGCATTCTATGAACGAGTAATTATTAAAAAAGTACTGAGTTAAATGAATATAAAAGACACACAAAAACTGCACTGAGCAACTAGACAGCACTTTATTGAAAATAAAATTATCTTGTTTTAAATCCGCCATTAATGTAAGATTCAATATTCTCTGGGAGAAGAAAAGACCGCTTCCATTCGCTACATATCCGCCGATAAGTAAATTGATTCCACTATCAATCTTACTACAGCTGAGCTATGAATCCATCACGTCCTTTCATTTAGGATAAAAGCACAAGGAAACTGAAAAGAGAGGAAGAAAGAGCCACTGAGTCACATACAGCCAACAATGGGATTACCCTAAGTGATGTAATTTCTCTTAACCTTGCTATATGTACAGGCATGAGAGAAAAAAAAAACTGCCAGAAAGAGAGAGAAGAAAAATGCAATGGAGAAAGAGCGAAAAGAAAAAGAACAGAGACATACACAATGAGATGAATAGATGAGATACGGGAGAAGAGAATGAGCAAAAAAGTTGAGCAAATTGATGAAACAAAGTGGACGCCATTTTTAGTCAACTGATGATTGTAATTTGTCTGTATCAGAGGACAAGGGAGAAAAGGAAAAATGAGGTTATGTAACCTTTGGTGATTCTACTATCAAGTATTTAAGTAATTAACTTTCTTATTTGCCACCGTGTCACATTACTCGATATTGTTCTCATTAAGAACTCGTTTTATTGTCTCAATTATAGCACATCATAGGGTTAACAATTCTACTAATCCCACCAATATAGCATCAAGTCTTCAGGAAGTCAAATTTATGGAGCCATTTTGCTAGTTTATGGAATATATATTGTTACATTGGATTTCCAGTTCAGAAGATGATCTACAAAGAGCTATTTTTAATTTTAAAAAAATAAGTGCCAGTTACAATTTTAAAATTTCAAAGAATAAAACTAAAACTTTAGCATTTAAAGGACATGATACCTTAAGAGCAAAAATAGTAATTTTTTTATTGTATTGTAAGACCATGTTTTCCCTTTGCAGAGATTTAGGCGCTCTCCCCCTACAGGGAAGAATTTGAACCATACTAATTTAGTTACACTTGTTTTCGTATAGATGTCATTTTGAGTGGTCCGTGGTCAGCGTTCCGCCTCATACTGACATCTAGGGAACCTAGGTAGTACTAGGACGGAAAAATTCGGTAAATTTTTGCTTAGATGCCTTTTCATTCAGGCTTAAGGATTTTTTACGAGCCTGAAAATCTTCAGACTCGGGATCCACAGCTTAAAGTCCCTCCCTTGGATTTTTCCGTCCTAAAAAATCCATCGACCCCGGTCGGGTTTGAACCCGCGATCCTTGGGACCAGAGCCAAGGAGCATAACCACTAGTCCATCGCGGCCGACACGAAAATAGCAATTGATGACAAAATTTTAGAGCAAGTGAACACTTTTAAATATCTACTTTCAACTTATATGTTAAAATTGAAGATATTAATGACAAAATAAATAAATAAATTTAATCTAACGTGTGGCATTATTAAGAGAACCTTTAAAAACACAAGAAAAGAAACAAAAATTAAATTTTATAAAGTAATGGCTGTTCCTGTATTGATGTATGGATCAGGATCAGAACGTTGGACGATCACTAAAAGACAAGAACAGAGATTGTATGAGATTTTTAAGAAATATACCTGGATATACTCTGCTGGATAAGAAAAGAAATGAAGATATAAAAAAGAACTAAATATTCCCAAACTTACAGACCGAATAATTAAATATAGGAACGACTGGAAAGAACATATTGATAGAATACCAGAAGGGAGATTTCCAAAATTATTGCTAAATTATAAACCGCACGGAAGGAGAAATGTTGGACGCCCACACAGAAGATGGTCTGAACAATTTTAATTCTAGCTTTCATGAAACTGAAACGAGCCAACAAGCTTAATCCCTGGATGATGATGGATTTGGAGAAACTCAATTTATGATGCCACCTTATTTAAAAGTGTCAGAGTGCAATAAAAATAAACCATGCATAACCGTAAGTTATTGCCTATTTGCATATTTTTTGTATAATTTGACACAAATTCAATATCTAGGCCAACTGATTCATTTTCCATTCGCCTTTATGAAAAATATGAAATAAATTAAACTAATATATCATTTAGGATACATTGTCAATTTAAAGGATAATTAAATTGAATGGTATAAATTGCGACGAATGGTAATGATAGAGTCAATTTTTAATTTCGGATATAAGTTAAACCCCCACTTGTAATAGTTTTATTTCGCTGATTTTTTGAGAATACCTTCCTCAATGTATTTTAATATCATATATTGAGTTTCGTTGTGAAACGTTGAAAGTTGCTACTGCTAGAGTGATTTTTAAATTTTAAATAAATAAATAAATATATATATATATCCACAGTAATTCTCCCCGGGACAGGTCCTTCAGTGCAATCATAGCATTTTCATGCTATGCTTGCAACTTTACTAGGGAATTGTAGGTGTGGTAATTTCCCGTTGCTTTCCACACCGATGAAGGATGATGATGATAATGATAAGGATGATGATGATGGTGATGATGACCATATGATTTCGGGGACCGTTTGGGCCTTAAAGTTTTCCTGACATTTGTCTTACAGTGAGGAAAAACCCCGATAAAAACCTCATCCAGAAAAACTGCCCCGACCTCAAAGTGTCCACCGCTGTGGTTTCGAGGTAGCGTGCTGCCTTGTCACGCAGCGGGGCCGGGTTCGATTCCCAGGCTCCTGGGTGAGGTTTTTTCGGAGTTTTTCCTCACCTGTAAAACAAATGTCAGGAAGCATAGGGCCCAACGGTCCCCGAAAATCATCCTCATCATCGTATGATAATCATCCTTCACCGGTGTGGAAAGCAACGGGAAGCTACCATACCTATAATTCCCTAGTAAAGCTGCAAAGCATAGCATGAAAATGGTATGATTGCAGTGAAAGACCTGCCCTCGGGCAGAATTACTATGGATGGATATACATCAATAGATTAATTACTTCGGAATTCGACTAGGGTCGATGAATTTTTTTAGGATGGAAAAATCAAAGGAGTAAGTACTCCAGGAGAGTCTTTAACCGTGGGTCCCGATTCTGAATATTTCAGGCCCGTAAAATATCCTTAAGCCTGAATAGAAAGGCCTCTGAGCAAAATTTACTGATCTCAACATCCAAATAATTCCGTAGTTGCCTGCTAGATGTCTCAGTGAGTTGACCACATGTCATTCATGACATCTATGGGCATATAAGGTAACAAAATTAACTTAGTCTAGTAACTCCTAACAAAGGAGAGGCTATGGAATAATTTTGGGTTAGCCTATATATATTATTAATGTTCAAATATCTTATTAATAATCGGAGATTTGCATAACTTCTGGCCAAGATATGTCTACCAAAAGAAATAAGCTATCTCTTAAGAACTTAATAATAATAATAATAATAATAATAATAATAATAATAATAATAATAATAATGGAAAAAGAAAAATGCTTTATTTCAGACATATTAATATATGAAATAATAATCACTGATATCGGACTTACATACTCCAACCTTAATGATATATATATATATATATATATATACACATACATCTAGTAATAATGGAGAATATAATACATATATAAGAAAAATAAGTGTTTGAATTGGATTCGCCTGGTAGTGTAATGGATATCACGCTGAGGTACAGACTCAGAGATCAGGGTTCGAATCCCGCCCAGGCATTTATTTTTCTTATCATACCATATATATATATATATATATATATATATATATATATACAGAGAGAGAGAGGGGGGGAGAGGGAGGGAGAGAGAGGAGAGAGAGTAAAATACATTTGTAAGAAAATTTCCATATTAAAGTGCTAGTTTTAGCACAGTACATTCCATCATTCAATTACTTTCCAGTGAATGAGTTTTTCAATGCAACTGGATGGATGGAATGCCTGTTTGACCACAAGTTAATCTAACTCTATTGGCCGCATGTTAAAAATAACATCCCTCTGACGACAATAGCTGTCAACAACACATGATCAATAACAAATACCAAACAGATTCCGTCCTGTGATCCAACTTTCAACTTAATGGATAGAGCTATTCTTTTTTAGCTTCGATAATAATAAAAAAAATGCTTTGGCTCAGAGCTACGGGAGTTGCGCTGGTTCAAGTCTCGATTGGGGAAGATATTTCCTCATGAAATTTCGGCTAGTATGGGACCATTTTTCACCCAACATCGTGAGGAATTTAGGTAGCTATGATAAGTAGCGGCTCCAGGTTGATAAAACCAACCATAGCGGCTGAGGGACCCGCATGCTAACCACATGTTATTCCAATACTGGCTGGATAATCGTCTACTTCTGTGATTAACACATGGATGTGAAGTCAGCAGCCGGTAGGCTAACGACCTTCTAGGCCTGTCGCGCGGTGGAGTTTGTTTGAAGAATAGAAAAGATCTACAATTAAAATATATCAAGATTGGAAAAACAAATCTTCAAGTCTCCAATTAAAAACGTCACCACCATCCCCGCTGTAAAATTTAAAATTTCCCTCTTCTGCGTATAGAACTATGACCCTTTTGGGGTAAATTAGAAACCTTAACTAGCGGTTTCTTTCTAGGCCTACCGTAAAATGCCTCGTTTTTAAGAATATTTGTTTAATAATAATAATAATAATAATAATAATAATAATAATAATAATAATAATAATAATAAAATTATTTATGCTTCCAGTCATGGAATGAAACAAGATTACTGGCAGGACTAGTATAACCAACTTACTTACTTACTCACTGGCACTATCGAACCCGTAGGTTCATGGCCGCACGGACATAAGCTCTCCATACATCCCTATCCTGAGCGAATGCTTTCCAATCATTCCCTGTATAATCTACTTCCCTCAAATCATAGTTAATGTTATTCTTCCACCTCATTCTTCGTCTACCAACTGGGCGTTTTCCCTCTGGCTTTCCTACAAGAAGCTTCCATGCATCTTTCATTCCCCATACGTGCAACATGTCCTGTCCATCGCAGTCTACGAGACTTAACTGTTCTTATTATATCTGGCTTCCTATAAAGACCATGTAGTTCATTGTTTGTTAGTCTTCTCCATTCACCTGTCTGTTCATCTCTCTTTGGTCCAAAAATTTTCCTAAGTACTTTATTCTCAAATACTTGTAACCTCCTTTCCTCCCTTAAAGAGTCCATGTTTCGCACCCATATAATATACTGGTAGAATAATAGTTTTATATATTTTCAGTTTAACGTTTTTTGAAAGGAGTTGGGACATCAAGAGCCTCTGTAATGCATAATAGCACGCATTTCCAGAATTGAGCCTATGTTTAATTTCTTTGTGATTATTGTTCCTTGGTATTTGAATTCAGCCATTTTAGTAGCCTATATAAGTAGTTTTCTCCATTCATCTGTATATTCGTCTCTCTTTGGTCCAAATATTTACCTAAGCACTTTATTCTCAAATGCTCGTAATATTTTCTCCTCTCTTAAATGAAAAGGCCATGCTTCGCACATATATAGTATAAATTATATATGTTTAGTTTAACATATTTATAATAGAATTTGGGGCAAAAGTCCATGAAATCTACTACAGCAGAAGTTTCCAGAGTTCTACATTCTTATTGTTAATAACAATTTTAACGATATTGTATTAGATATTTAAATTTTAACAGAAGACCATGATGTGATATCCTAGACAAAAAATGGCTTACAACGGGCAATTTACATTTTGTGTAAAATATGTGTCCCTAAGGGGTCCTCATCTAGGGGATATGTGGATGGCGACCACAAGGTGCCCAAGCTGAGCAAAACATTTCTTCCACTTACTTGTGTTTTGCACTCTTTTAACTTTACTATCTAACCTCTCTTGGTTAACTCTTGTTTGTTTCGACTCCGATGCTATTAGGGCATCCGAGGGCTAGGAAGTCTTTCCTTTCTTCCATTTCTTCTTTCCTTTATTTTCTTTTCTTCTCCAGAAAAGCCTGACCAGAGGCTATAAGATGGCAGCCCCATCACTGGTCTTGCCTTCCTTTGGCCAGCAACCAATCGAAGAGACTATTATTATGCTTTCAAGTCTTATACGAGAATTTCCCGGAAGGATCAAAACGCTGGAGGGAAAATTTTCTATAGGATCGTAACAGGCCTTGGCCTAATACTTGGAAGGAAGAAGAAGAAGTAAAATATGTGGAACATACAATCTGAAGACATATACCCCAAAAACGAAGATTTAACTTCTCGGGGTTATGAACTACCAAGAGTAAAAATCTCATTAGAGAACAAAACAACAGAACAGGTGAACTATTTTAATTATCTGGAATACAATGTGTCATATAGAAAAAGTGAAGGCATTAAAAAAAAATTAATTATATGTATAGCACCATGAATCGAAGCTCAAAGAAACTACAAAATAGACACTTTTAAAATGTCATAAAACAAAGGCGGTTTTAACACTGCTGTATGGATCGAAACACTAGGTCTCAACAGAAAATCAGTAAAGAAGAATAGAAACTTCAGAAATGAGGTTCTTGAGGAGTGTGGCTCGCTATACAACAGCAGATCGGAAACGAAATGAAGATACACGAACAGAATTAAATATATTCAAGTTGGACGTAGTTATGCATCAACCGGCTAAGTGCCATTACACATATTTTGATGTCATCTGTTGCATTGGCTCATGAAGTAAGTGTACGCACAATTTTAGCGCCAAACCTTTAAATATAGCCTTATTATTAAAGAAAAATATAAACGCCATCAGTCCTATTAGAGAGTCTATGTTTTGCAACAAACAGATATGAAACCAGATCTTAAAAAATGCTAATCTAAATTTTGAATCAGGAGGTAAGCTCCAAATGTTCCCGCTCTTAGGATGTTGATGCATAACTGTCAAACAAGGAAATTAACTTGCAATATCCAGTATTGTTAAGTTTGACACTTCAATAAATTGTGAAGAATGACTTAAATTTTAAACTCATTTTTATAGAAACTTACATAATGGCGCATAACCGGTTGATGCATAACACTATCCACTTATTAGAAGGATTATATAATACAGGTCCACCGCTGTGGTCTCGAGGTAGCGTGCTGCCTTGTCACGCAGCGAGCCAGGGTTCGATTCCCGGTCGGGAAAGGCTACTGGGCGAGGTTTTTCCTCACCTGTAAGACAAATGTCAGGAAGCTTAGGGCCCAATGGTCCCCTAAAATCATCCGGCCATCATCATCATCCTTCACCGGTGTGGAAAGCAACTGGAAGTTACCACACCTGTAATTCCCTAGTAAAGTTACAAAGCATAGGGTGAAAATGCTATGACTGCAGTGAAAGACCTGCCCTCGGGCAGAATTACTATGGATGGATATAAAACAGAGACGAAAGGATGGGCCACATCAACTAAATGGATAACAACAGAGTCCCCGAAACAGATTCTTCACTGCAGACCACAAGGACGAAGATATGTAGAAGACCCAGTAAAATATGTGAAGACCAATTCCATCATGAGATCGAAACAATATCCTTGATATTGATGATGACAAATTTAGATCTCTACTTTTTTTTCGTCTGAAAGCCATTGTTTTCTTTATGTAAGAAGTCTTAAGGAAATGGAAGAAGATTTATTAGTATTTAATTGATGAATACACCTGGTCTCTTGATTTAAAAATAAGTTATATTTATAATGTATCATTTGAAGAAGCATTTTCGTGTTCTAATTAATTTTCTTCCTATTCTCAATGTCACGATTCTGACACCTCCTTTATGATTCCATTAGCTGGCCATAAATTAATTTTAAAGGAGTATCGGCTTGTTTTTTTTAAATTAGGTATGTTGGCTACCAGTTAAGAATGACATTTGCAAGTCAAATTTTTACATTCATTTTAATGAATTTTTTTTCTAACCATATTAAAAATGCTTACATTTATATTTTAAACATTTTCCATCTAAACATTCGTTACAATGCCTAAAGAATTGTATCTGGATCTGTTTATCTACATGTATTATAGTTTGTTTAAATGTTTCTGAACAGAACACACCTCAACATTTGTTCCCTTAAGGTGAAGTGTAAAATTAGGGTGTCAGCATTACAAGGAAGTAGGCAGATGTTTAAATAACTTCTGAAAGACTTGTCGGGCAACATTTACATACAGGGTGTAATTTATTTACGTGATTGTTTTATGTTAATTTGTTCAAACATTCAAAATCAAAATAAAGGTTTTAAATATTATGAAAAGTAAAAGACAGAGGTTTTCACTATTATTTTTACTTCGTATTTCTCCTATATAGAAATAAAAAAGTTCTCAGATTATTATACAAACATGATAAATTGAGTGCTGTAATTATTATTTATTACACTAGTGTGGTAAAGAGGGAAATATTTATTTATTTATTTATTTAGCCTGGTGGAGTTAAGGCCATGTGGTCCTCTCTTTCACTCATCAGGGCAAACATATGTTACATTTAAATACAAAAAAAAATAGCACATACCAAACAATTAATTGTCTGTCAAACCGAACAATAATGAAAATAATCTATACACAAAGGAATAACAGCTCTTAATACTATTTTTATTAAATAATGAGGAAAACAAATTTACTTAATTTTTAGTTATTTACTTGGTACAATTAAATTAAAGGAGATACCAAGGGCCAACACGCAAATTCTATTGAGTAACACTAAGAAATTGGAGTTCAAAGTAAACACCAACCAAAAGTATGGTCACACATAGAAAACCATTGTATAATGGAAATGGATAGTTAATGTCAAATGAGGGAATCTTGGAAGAAGTGACTGAATTCAAATACCTAACTAACTAACTCACCGGCACTATCGAACCCGTAGGTTCATAGTCGCGCGGACATAAGCTGTCCATATATCCCTATCCTGAGTCAATGTTTTCCAATTATCCCCTGCATAATCTACTGCCCTCAAATCATCGTTAATGTTATTCTTCCACCTCATTATTGGTCTACCAACTGGGCGTTTTCCCTCTGGTTTTCCTACAAGAAGCTTCCATGCACATCTTTCATTCCCCATTCGTGCCACATGTCCTGCCCAGCGCAGTCTACGAGAGTTAACTATTCTCATTACATCTGGCTTGCTATAAAGACCATGTATTGCACTGTTATGCAGTCTTTTCCATTCACCTGTTCGTTCATCTCTCTTTGGTCCAATTTTTTTCCTAAAAGTTTTATTCTCAAATACTCGTAATCTCCTTTCCTCCCTTAAAGTAAGAGTGAATTCAAATACCTAGAAACAATAATTACGAACAGGAACAAGACGGAGAAAAAAATCAATTCTGGACATCGTGCTATTACACATGGGGGGGGGGGAAGACATTTTCTCATAGAATTTCGGTGGCCAGTATAGGGCCGGTAACATTCAGCACCATGAAGCATTTGGGTAGCTACAGTAAGTAGCGGCTCCAGGTTGAGGAAATCGTTACAGCTGGAGGGCACGACATGCTGACCACATGTTTACCTTTATGCTGGCGGATGATCGTACATCTCTATCATTAATACATGTAGATGTGAGGCCAGCAACCGGGTGGCAGGCCAAGCCTTATCGCTCCATGTTGTTAATATTACATTATCATTTTTTTCAATTGAAAAAAATTCAAGTAACCTATATTTGGACCTCATCAATTATAATCATACTTTTAGCAACAGTTTATATTTCGCTTTCTTTTTCTTAAATTTAAAGCTGAAAATTCGATGATAGTGCTTACATAATTTGTAAATATATTCGGACATGTATTGAGAATGAGGGATGATAGATGGGCTAAGAAGATCTTCAATTGGCAACATCCTGGCAGAACAAAGAGAGTAAGACCAAGATATACGTTAAAGTAAATTTCACAAAAAAGTATGAGAACCAGAGGAGATGCAATGAATAGAATTATTAGATGGTGACTAAAAATGGAAAAGGTGTTGCAGCCATCAGTCGTAGAAACCCTTTTATATCTATCAAATCACTTCTCAAACATTTTTTTTTTGTTCAATGCCACTTGTTTGTCATTCGGCATTTCACGTATTCTCTCCTGGCAAATCAGCCCATAGTAGAGTTATAATTCATTACGGTACTTTGTTATTAGGTAATGTAGAGATTTGTAGAGACAATACATTTCCACGAAAAAGGTGCAAGCACCGATTAAATTACTTACATATATTTATAAATTGCAGTAATTTGCGTTCATAATAATGGCGAAGGACACATGTCCAAACAGTAAAAAATTAATTTTGTAATATTAATGTCCACGCAAATAGATTATCTACTAGACAAATAATATGAGTTTAAAATGACAGCATAATAATGGTATTTGTTGTATCATTACAAGTTGTTGTCAGATAAAAAATGAATGACGCTACTCTTAATTAAGGTTAACGCACAACCTTATTACATTTTTTAACGCCCCAAACGATAAGCAGTAGACTGTACACAGTCCAACGTCATGCTTACATATTTGTACATTACATTCCATGTTTAAGTTATATTATTAATTATTACATTACCCGATTTTACATGTTTTAACTGAGTATGATTCAGAATCTTCCATCGACTTGGGCAATCTAGGGGTCTCGAATATCACGGATTCAAACCCGGCATGGACTGATAATTTTTTAACTTACTCACTGGCAGTATCGAACCAGGAAATTAATGGCAGCCTGGATATAAGCTACCCACACATCCCTATTTTAAGGTAATGACTTCAAATCATCCCTTTACCTCTTTACCTTGCATCCCTATTTTAAGGTAATGTTTTCATCATCCCCTTATAATTCACCTTCTTTTAACCATGGTTAATGTTATTCTTCCATTTCATTTATGGCCTATATATTGGGCACTTTTCTTCTGATTTTACTACAAGTTTCCATGTCCTATTTTCATTACCCATTCGTGCCACGTCATGCCCATCGCAGCCTAGTTTCGCACAAAGGAGGAATAAAAGGATTGAAAAATCCAAGGGCCAAATTATCCATGAGAAATTTAAGCCGTGGGTCTAAAGTCTGAAGATTCCGGGCTGTAAAAGAAATTCAAGCCTAAGTTAGATTCGCTGAGCAAATTTGAATCGATATTTCCAATCCAAATAATATCTTAGTTGCCTATTAGGGGTCTCTTCGATGTGATGAGCTAACCACTGATATCTGTAGCCAAATAAGCATAACTAAATTAGCTATGCTTTGTATTACAAAGTAGACTACAAAGCGTACAAATGAACTTCCTTAGCATAACAAAAGGCTGCACAAGATTGGATCGGATAAAGAATGAATATAAAAGAACAGAATTAAATATATATCCACTGAATGGTAAAATAAAAGAATATAGAGATAAATGATTTAGACATGCAGAAAGAATGAATATAGCCTAACAAGATTACCAAAAGCAGCATTTAATTATAAGTCAAGAGGTTCAAGGAATGTAGGAAGGCAGTGAAAAGATTGACAGAACAACAGTGAAGCGGAACAGGCAATTTGCCTAGCCCGTGGAGTAAAGAAGAAGAAGAAGAAGTTCTAAGCATCTTTCATTTCCCATTCCTGTCACATATCCTGCCCATCGCAGTCTACGAGACTTAACTGTTCTTATAATATGTGGTTTCCCATAAAAATAATGTAACTTACTATTATTTAGACTCCTCCATTCTCCTGTCTGTTCATTTCTCTTGGTCCAAAAATGTTCCATGTTTCGCATCCATATAATATAATTAGGAGAATAACATACACAGCGGAAACAGATATAAATAACAAACTAAATAAGTTTAATTATATAACAGGAGCACTAAAAAGAACTGAAAAATAAAGCCAGGAAAGACTATAATGAAATTATATAAGCACGTATGGGGAATGAAAGACGTGCATGGAAACTTCTTGTAGGAAAGCCAGAGGGAAAACGCCCAGTTGGTAGACCAAGAATGAGGTGGGAGAACAACATTAACTATGATTTGAGGGAAGTAGATTATACAGGGAATGATTGGAAAGCATTGGCTCAGGATAGGGATGTATGGAGAGCTTATGTCCGCGCGGCCATGAACCTACGGGTTCGATAGTGCCAGTGAGTAAGTAAGTAAGTAATGGCAGTGCCTATTATTACTTATGGTCCGAAACATGGACAGTTACAACACAATCTGCCAGAATACAAACTGCTAAAATGAAATTCCTTAGACCAATAGCAGGATATCAAAGAACAGACAAAAAACATAACACAGAAATAAGACAACTAAAAGTAGAGGAATTAAACACAACAATAGAGAAATACAGAACAAACTGGAAAGAACACTTGGCAAGGATGACTGAGAATAGAATACCAAAAGCAGCATACAGCTATTCACCACGAGGAAGAAGAAGTTTGGGAAGACCAAAGAAAAGATGGAAACAGCAGCAATTTGGAGCCGGAACAGGCCAGTAAATAAGCCTAAACCGTGTTGAAGAAGAAGGAGAATAACACTTTTATTTATTTTTATTTGAATGTTTTTATAGAAGTCGGGATGACAAGATTCCCTGTAATGCATAATAGCATGCATTTCCAGAATGTATAAATAAGAATTAAGTAAAACATTCATATAATTTTAAATATAAAATGTATACCTCGGTTATAAACTTTATGTAACATTATTGCTGCTAGTAAAAGATAATTTAAGTCAACATTGTGTTTGGGTAATTTCCATAGAGGTTGTTGACTTACTCTTGCCATTGTAAAAAGAGAAATGGACGTAGTTTTAAAAGGGCTATTTTCCCCCCAACTCCAAGCTGATTATTAATGACTGAGCTCTATCAAAATAATCCCGCTGAGACTAGAAGCAAATACGCAGATGTACGCATGTAACAGCTCCAAGTACCAATCAAATACGTTTATGTCAGCAATTTTAGCACAGGCTCAACTGGGATATGAAACATTGCTAGAATGTCGAGAAACATTTTATCAATAAATGTTTATACCATATTGTATAGTCCACCGCTGTGGTCTCGAGGTAGCGTGCTGCCTTGTCACGCAGCGGGCCCGGGTTCGATCCCCGGTCGGGGCAGTTTTTCTGGGTGAGGTTTTTATCGGGGTTTTTCCTCACCTGTAAGACAAATGTCAGGAAAACTTTAAGGCCCAAACGGTCCCCGAAATCATATGGCCATCATCCTTATCATTATCATCCTTACCATTATTATTATCATCATCATCCTTCACCGGTGTGGAAAGCAACGGGAAGCTACCACACCTACACAATTCCCTGGTAAAGCTGCAGGCATAGCATGAAAGTGCTATGATTGCAGTGAAGGACCTGCCTTCGGGCAGAATTACTATGGATGGATATTGTATAATCAATTATTTACAGGTATGCATATAAGAAAACTGAAGCAGTTGGGCTAGTTTATTCGTTAGAGTAACTCAAAATATATTGTAAATAATAATTGTAATGTACAGAATTTAGTTTATTGTAATTAAGATATAACAGTAATTTTTGTATTTTTTTTCTAGCTTTGTTGAGTGGTAGACAAAGCCTTACGGCCTTAGTATGAATTGTATTAGTATTAACTCTGCCAGGTAAAATAACTCCAACTTACTGGCACTATCAAATCCATAGGTTCATGGCCGCGCGGACACAAGCTCTCCGTATATCCCTATCCTGAGCTAATGTTTTCCAATCATCCCCTGTATAATCTACTTCCCTCAAATCATGGGCATTGTTACTCTCCCACCTCATTCATGGTCTACCAACTGGGCGTTTTCCCACTGGTTTTCATGCACGTCTTTCATTCCCCATATGTCCTGCCTATCGCAGTCTACGAGACTTAACTATTCTTATTATATCTGGCTTCCTATAAAGACCATGTAGTTCATTGTTATGTAGTCTTCTCCATTTATCTGTCTGTTCATTTCTCTTTGGACCAAACATTTTCCTAAGTACTTTAATCTCAAAGGAATCACTTTACACTTACTTTTTAACGTTTTAAGAGGAGAGGGATAACAGGAAAAATAAGTTAAACGTTTTCAAATTATACAATTTCAGTTGATTTAAGTTACATCTTTAGATGTGATTATATATATTCTGGTCTTATTCTATTACGATTATGAATTTGCGTTTTAATAATAATTTAACAATTCGAACACATATAGGCTGTACCTTTACATTATTTGAAGACTACCAACAACATATCTTCACCATATCAATTAAACTACATTAAATATGGCACCATAAACGAAGTCTCAAAGGAACTAGAAAGGAGACATTTCTAAAATTTTATAAAAAAAAATGGCAGTTCCAACACTACTACATGGATCGGAACACTGGGTCTTAACCAAAAAACAGGAACGGAGAAAAGGAACTTCAGAAATGATGTTTCTGAGGAGTGTGGCTGGATATAGGCCTACAATAACTGATCGAAAACGAAATTAAAATATACGAAGCGAACTAAATATTCAAACTATTAAATAGAATTGCACAATAATATCTATTGCTATCCCATTCATCCTCTATTATGCATTGCAGAGACTCTTGATGTCCCAATTCCTTTCAAAATACGTTAAACTGAAAATATATAAAACTATTATTCTACCAGTTATATTATATGGGTGCGAAACATGGACTCTTACTTTTAAGGGAGGAGAGGAGATTACAAGTATTTGAGAATAAAGTACTTAGGAAAATTTTTGGACCAAAGAGAGATGAACAGACAGGTGAATGGAGAAGACTACATAACAATGAACTACATGGTCTTTATAGGAAGCCAGATATAATAAGAACAGTTAAGTCTCGTAGACTGCGATGGGCAGGAAACGTTGCACGTATGGGGAATGAAAGACTTGTATGGAAGCTTCTTGTAGGAAAGCCAGAAGGAAAACGCCCAGTTGGTAGACCAAGAATGAGGTGGGAGAATAACATTAACTATGATTTGAGAGAAGTAGATTATACAGGGAATGATTGGAAAGCATTAGCTCAAGGATAGGGATATATGGAGAGTTTATGCCCGCGCGGCCGTGATCCTACCGGTTCGATAGTGCCAGTGAGTGAGTAAGTAAGTAAGTATCCTATTCATCCTTCCTTTCTTTAATTCCAACTTCCGAGGAATCCAATTGTATCTATCAACCAGATTATATTCTGGATTATTAGTAAATGCAGTAATTTCATTAACATGAATCGGAGCGAATATTAATAAAATTCCCTTCCATTCTTACTTTTCCATTAAAGATACTTTTGGGACGAGACGACGCTACAGAGTTTAATAATTTTAATACTTTAATTGGTTGGTTTATTATTTTAATTTTTAAAATGGATGGATGGATGGACCACATCAATAGAATGGATAACAATAGAATTCCAAAACAGATTCTTCATTACAAACTACTAGGACGAAGAAATGTAGGAAGACCCAGTAAAAGATCATCATCATCACTCCAGGGATTAGGCAATTGCCCGTTCCGACTTCATAATGCATCAGCCCAACGTCTCCTAGGTCTTCCAACATCACGTCTTCCTCTTGCTTGATAATTTCTCGCTAACAATGGATATCTCTCCTTACTCATTCCATCCATGTGATCAATCCATTTCTGTCTGTAATTCGTGACCTTATCCAATAAAGGCTGTACATTCAATTCTTCTCTTATATCCTCATTTCTTATTCCATCAAGTCTTGTACATCCTTTAACTTGTCTTTGGAATCTCATCTCCGCCGCCTGTATTCTATCCTTCTGTTTCTTCACTGGAGCCCAAGTTTCACATCCATACAATATTGTGGGAACTGCCATAACATTATACATTTTTATCTTGGTTTCTTTTCTAATTTTATTTTTGAATGTTCTCTGTATTGTTCCACACACCGTCTGAAATTTATTTATTTTGGAGTCAATATCTCTTTCCACATTGTAGCCAACATCACAGCCCAAATATTTGAAACTAGACACCTGTTCTATACTTTGACCCAGTAAAAGATAGATAGACCAATTCTAACGTGAGATCGGAACAGACCTTAAGGTATAATCTTGATGCTGCTGATGATGATAAATAAATTATCTAGCAATCCTATATACGTTTCCAAAATATACGAGATAAACAAAAACACGTTACAGCTTATACGCACTCAATTAATCCGGTGTATGATCTTATTCCAGCATTACTGCCAACACTCCTTGCTCAAGAAACTTTGGAGTGAAGAGAAGCAACTAAACAAAGTAAGTTAGACCGTGATGAAAGATCGTGTGAAGAGGATTAAGTCCAATATCTTGTACGTGATCCTCGTAATCCAAAGTAATAAGATGTCCTGTTTACATTTTCATTTTGACTCTTTGCTAAGAGTTTATCCATCCTCAGTACAGGGAGAATGGGATAGGAAGTATGGCTGAAACGGTATTATGTCGTCATTGAATGTTTACAATTAAACTTATTTTCATTATATTATTTTTGGTCTGGACATCTTACCTCAATATTAATGTTGATTGAGGTAAGATGTCCAGACCAAAAATAATATAATTAAAATAACCTCAAAATATAACTTCCTCAAGAACAAATCAACATTAATATTGAGGTAAGATGTCCAGACCAAAAATAATATAATTAAAATAACCTCAAAATATAACTTCTTCAAGAACAAATCAACATTAATATTGAGGTAAGATGTCCAGACCAAAAATAATATAATTAAAATAACCTCAAAATATAACTTCCTAAAATTAAATATTAAACTTATTTTCATTCAAAGAAAACTATACAAAATATACAGAAAATACTGGGAAAAACTTTAGGCATGAATTCCTTATTTTGTAGTGTTGAAAATTAGTTATTCCATAGATTCGAAAATGTTTGATGTCCGCTTTTGACTACACACCAATATAAACTATTAAATATAAGGCGCATTCACAATAAGAAATATACTTAAAAATAAGACAAAAACAGAAGATTTCCATCAATCTATTTTCATCATCACAATTGAAGCACTTTTATATATACTGATATTAACTTATTAGCAAGACTACGATTTTTATGTAATTATATATATATATATATATATATATGTGTGTGTGTGTGTGTTAATTAAATCTTTAGAGAATGAGGAAGGCTTACATCTGAATGGTATTAATAAGCTGTTAGTTTATGCTGATGATGTAGTACTACTGGCCGATAGCGAGGAGATACTAAAGGCCAACACGCACACACTATTGAGTAACACTAAGAAATTAGGACTGGAAGTAAATATCAGTAAAACTAAATATATGGTCACACGTAGAAATTCAGTATATAATGGAAATGGACAGCTAATGACAAATGAGGGAAATTTTGAGGAAGTGGCTGAATTCAAATACCTAGGAACAATAATCACAAATAGGAATGAGATGCACAAAGAAATTAAACATAGGCTCAATTCTGGAAATGCGTGCTATTATGCATTGCAGAGACTTTTAATGTCCCAACTCATTTAAAAAAACGTTAAGCTGAAAATATATAAAACTATTATTCTACCAGTTATACTATATGGGTGCGAAACATGGACTCTTACTTTAAGGGAGGAAAGGAGATTACGAGTATTTGAGAATAAAGTTCTTAGGGAAATTTTTGGACCAAAGAGAGATGAACAGACAGGTGAATGGAGAAGACTACATAACAATGAACTACATTGTCTTTATAGGAAGCCAGATATAATAAGAACAGTTAAGTCTCGTAGACTGCGATGGGCAGGACATGTTGCGCGTATGGGGAATGAAAGACGTGCATGGAAACTACTTGTAGGAAAGCCAGAAGGAAAACGCCCAGTTGGTAGACCAAGAATGAGGTGGGAGAACAACATTAACTATGATTTGATGGAAGTAGATTATACAGGGAACGATTGGAAAGCATTAGCTCAGGATAGGGATGTATGGAGAGCTTATGTCCGCGCGGCCATGAACCTACGGGTTCGATAGTGCCAGTGAGTAAGTAAGTATATATATGTTATGTTTAAATTTTTGACATTGAGTAATTCAAGCTTAATATGACATGATAAGAAAAATAAATGCCTGTACGGGATTTGAACCGGGACCTCTGGGTTGGTACCCCAGCGTGCTATCCATTACACCAGCGGACAAATCCAATACAAACATTTATCTTTCTTATATATATTACATTCTCCATTATTACCAGATGTAGCGAGAACTCGGTCTTCACTGCCATTTGCTAGCTAACTGTAACAAGTAAGCAAACTAAAGAGAACTTATCATTCCTTGATAATGGCATGTGGGATCATGCCGGAACGTCGGAATCAGTGGCCTGAGGTCAAATTTGAATCAAAGACGCGGAAAACCCAAGAAAACTTTCTTATTCATACTTATATCCGCGAAAATCTGCAATATAACACACACACACACACACATTATATATAGCCTATTTAAAAGCGCTCAACAGGTATCATTATAGTCGCAATTCAGCTCTGGACCTTTTTTTAGACTTGAGGTTCTTTTACGTGCCATAAATCTACGAAACAGGATTCTTGGCTTTAGTTCCCTTCCAATTAATCAATTCTCAGAACATTTACGTTCTGAAAATCCATTGACCCTGGTTGGGTTTGAACCAGCGAACTTTGGAACCGGTGGCGAGCAATTCCTCCAAGACCCAAAATTTGCCATTCATGTCACGTCTCCTTATGCATAAAAAATTCAATTATGAGAAAAAGAGGTCTAGTGTTTTGGAATAGAAACAGATTATTGACTACTGAGAAAAACTGTTGTTTCCGAAAGTTCCAGTTTCTTGCGTTCATGGAGATGGAAAGTACTAATTAGCTCAGGCTGCAGGTGGAATGTTACAATTACATTATCTTAGCGTTTTCCTGACATGTTGTACGCTATAACAAGTGTTTTCAAATCCCAAAATTAAAGGTGAATGCGATAAGTAGTGTCAGGTTCCAGTGATTGGAGAATCACCAAATGATATGTTATCCGTAGGAGAACAGGTGAGAGGTAACTGTGTAATTAACGTTACCTGGAACCCCGCACTTAAATTTTGAGTACTGACTCTCTAACTAAAGAAACAACAAGGCGTCGTTCACTGTATGATGTATATAGAGTCTGGATTTATGGAAAAATTACTTGTTTACTGTTAGAAAAGATTTAAATGTACAGAAATCATATTCGTAATAGATCACATATATTTTTGTTCCGACTTTCAATTGACATTTGGACGGCGTTATGCACAAAAAAGACCAACTCTCATTGTAAGTGTTTTGAGAAAATGAAACACTTTGTTTTTTCTGTAAAGTCAATACTTTCTTTCATCGTAGATGTAGCCCTAATAGATGTCTATGATGATTAGAACTTTCTTGCACTGAGTAGAATGATCTCCCGAGAAAACAACCCATATATATATATATATATATATATATATATATATATATGTGTGTGTGTACACAGATGTTATACTGTATCCAACGACTGACATGTTGATAACAATCCTCTAACACAACATCGGTAAAGCGTCACTGCTACAAGGTAAAAATATTATCTTTAATTTGCTTACTTGTTATAGGAGCTACTAGGTGACAGTGGAGACTGAGTTCCCGCTATATTTCGTAATAATAGAGAAAAAAATATATATCTTAATATACAAAAATTACGTGTCACATTGTTTGTCCGCGATGGAATCCTAAACTACTGAACCGATTTTAATAAAATTTTGCACACTGTGTGCAGTTTGATCCAACTTGAGACTTAGGGTAGTTTATAACTAAATTTATAGTCACATTATTTTTTATTGCAAATTATTTGTTTATTAATTAACAAAGCGTTATAATTATCTGTGAGTTCCATATTATTCTAACAGATGGCGGTGTAATTATCTGTGAGTTCCATACGATTCTAACAGATGGCGGTGTAAGGTAATTGGTTTATTATTTAACAAAGACAGATCCAGATGGCTGTGCTTTTTGTTGCAACCGAGAATTTGAATCGAATTACAAGTATTGATTATTTCATAATTTAAGTGTGTTCAGAGTTTATTTTATTTTCAATATTATTAATTTCGTGTGTAAGTATTAGTTTTAAGTAATCTGGCTGAAATACAGCAACTTAATTTACATTTTTAAAGTATACCTTAGCCACAGCAGAGCGTGGCCGGAGACTTCTAGTATATATATATATATATATATATATATGTATATATATATTCCATTGCTCAATGTCAAAAATTTAATTATAACTTCGATAAAGCGTCACTGCTATAAAGTAAAAATATTCTCTTTAACTTGCGTACTTGTTATAGTCAGCTACTAGGTGGCAGTGAAGACATCTAGTAACAATGGATATATATGTATAAGAAAAATAAGTGTTTGGATTGGATTCACCTGGTGGTGTAATGGATAACACACTGGGGTACCGACCCAGAGTTCCGGGTTGGAATCCCGTCCAGGCATTTATTTTTCTTATCATGTCATATATATATATATATATATATATATATATATATATAGCGTAATCGGTAGAGTACTGGGGTATCAATTCAGATGTCCCGGTTCAAATCTCGTACGAGCATTTATTTTTTTATTATGTCATATTAAGCTTGCATTGCTCAATGTCAAAAATTTAATTATAACATATATATACACTGAAAAAAAAGTAGGCCTATTTATTTAAACGATTCAAAGAAAATGGTATATAACATAATACTTAATACTAAGAATTGCAACATTAAAAACCAATAAGAAAAAATCCTACCTTCCTACATATAGGTCGGTAGGATGATGTGGATAAAAACAAAATATTAGTGGAAGGAATAAGAAGAGAAAATAGTCACATGTTTATGAGTAAAGCATAATGCTATGGAAATAAATTAGAATGATCAAGTCGGGACAAGTAAAGCAGAAAGCGTCTAGCTTCTCACCACTAATCATCACCCTCTCCTTGTGACCGCTCTGCCCCGACATGTTTTCTGTCACGCAAACTTAAATTACATATACATACACACACTAGCCAATCACAGAACTCATTAACGCCTTACGTCACTTGCTTTTACCCCGCCCACTTTTTCCCATGCTTGATGACACTTCATAACTTTATGACAAAAGTGGCTTACGTGAGAAATTATCATAGGTAATACTTTAAAAATTGTTCCGAGAAACAAAACAAAAAATGTTTGAATGACATTTATTAGGAACTATTTAAAGACGCATTAACATATGTAAAAAAGTTAATCTTGCAAATTATAAAGACACTTTATATTTAACTCATGCCCCAAATGGTAGTGAATGACCAATCAAGTTTCAATTAATTTTGTTTTACAACCAATGACAGTCGTGTTTCACCTCACTCTTTATCAGCTCCTGCTTTTGTGATAAAGAAAGCTCCCCCTTTTTAATGTTCTGAACAGGTCAGAGCATTATTTTTCTCCAACAAGTACATTTAATATAGCAAATAATAAACAGATTCCGTGATTTTACTGAGCTGTTTACTAAAAAAATAAATAATAGCCCATAATGCTGATTATAATGTGCTTAACTATGTAAAAATATTAGAACTTTCTTAAAATATGGAGATATTGTTACAATATTAGAACATTTGAATTTTTGTGTCATGTAATTTAAATTCGCCATTGTCTATAACGTAAACATTTCTACATTACTATTCGTAATTTAGAATATGAAATTTCATATTTGTACTCATTCTATAATAATAATAATAATAATAATAATAATAATAATAATAATAATAATAATAATAATAATAATAATAATAAACAATCATAATTGCAGAGACTTTTGATGTCCCAACTCCTTTCAAAAAACGTTAAGCTGAAAATATATAAAACTATTATTCTACCAGTTATATTATATGGGTGCGAAACATGGACTCTTACTTTAAGGGAGGAAAGGAGATTACAAGTATTTGAGAATAAAGTTCTTAGGAAAATTTTCGGACCAAAGAGAGATGAACAGACAGGTGAATGGAGAAGACTACATAACAATGAACTACATGGTCTTTATAGGAAGCCAGATATAATAAGAACAGTTAAGTCTCGTAGACTGCGATGGGCAGGACATGTTGCGCGTATGGGGAATGAAAGACGTGCATGGAAACTACTTGTAGGAAAGCCAGAAGGAAAACGCCCAGTTGGTAGACCAATGAGGTGGGAGAACAACATTAACTATGATTTGAGGGAAGTAGATAATACAGGAAATGATTGGAAAGCATTAGCTCAGGATAGGGATGTATGGATAGCTTATGTCCACGCGGCCATGAACCTACGGGTTCGATAGTGCCAGTGAGTAAGTAAGTAAGTAAGTAAGTATAATAATAATAATAATAATAATAATAATAATAATAATAATAATAATAATAAACAATTATAATAATAATCAAATATTTTTTTTATTCAATGCCCTAGGTTTTCGTTTCGACACTTCTGGTGTTCTCTTCTGGCATTGGCGTAACTGTAACTCACTTCTAAAGTTGGGGCGCATGAAAGGCAGAGTTACGTTACTTTGATGATATGATGGGTGATTAATGATAATGAAGTCCCAGAATAATTCTAAGTCTAAACTTAACCCAAATTCCAGGCCATGGACAACCACAGGAATAATTAATAAAAACAATTAATTAAAAAACCTCTTATTACAGAAAATATTCGAATATTATTAATTAGGAGAAAATTTCAGATTCGAATGTTGGAAAATATATTGGAAGCAAGTTATTTTGTGCCCCATTGAGAAGTATTCATTGATCGGTTATTTATTTGTTTTAACTTACAGCTTTTTAATTGCTTTTATTAAAATATTTTATACATATCCTTCAATTTTAGACGATGAAGAAGGCCTACAACTCAATGGTATTAACAAGCTGTTACTTTATGCTGATGATGTAGTACTACTGGCCGATAGCGAGGATATACTAAAGGACAACACGCACACACTACTGAGTAACACTAAGAAATTGGGATTGGAAGTAAATATCAATAAAACTAAATATATAGTCACACGTAGAAATACATTATATTATGGAAATGGACTGCTAATGACAAATGAGGGAAATTTTGAGGAAGTGGCTGAATTCAAATACCTAGGAACAATAATCACAAACAGGAATGAGATGCACAAAGAAATTAAACATAGGCTCAATTCTGGAAATGCATGTTATTTTGCATTACAGAGACTCTTGACTTCCCAACTCCTTTCAAAAAACGTTAAACTGAAAATATATAAAACTATTATTCTACCAGTTATATTATATGGATGCGAAACATGGACTCTTACTTTAAGGGATGAAATGAGATTACGAGTATTTGAGAATAAAGTTCTTAGGAACATGTTTGGACCAAAGTGAGATGAACAGACAGGTGAATGGAGAAGACTGCATAACAGTGAATTACATGGTCTTTATAGGAAGCCAGATATAATGTGAACAGTTAAGTCTGGTAGACTGCGATGAGCAGGACATGTGGCAAGAATGGGGAATGAAAGACATGCATGGAAGCTTCTTGTAGGAAAACCAGAGGGAAAACGCTTAGTTGGTAGATCAAGAATGAAGTGGGAGAATAACATTAACTATGATTTGAGGGAAGTAGATAATACAGGGGATGATTGGAAAACATTGGCTCAGGATAGGAATATATGGAGAGCTTGTGTCCGCGCGGCCATGAACCTTTGGGTTCGATAGTACCAGTGAGTTAGTTAGTTAGTTACATATTCTTCATGCAAGTAGACTTTTTGCACTGAAAGCCAGTGCAACATATGGCATCAAAATGGCAATTAAAAAAAATGTGCTTAGCCGGTTGATACATAACATCGACTATTTGGTGTTTTACAATAACAACGTTGATGATGGAACATCTGTATTTACTAGGTTTATGGCTCGTCTATGCGTAACTATTTGCAGTTTTAAACTGCTTATATATTCACGTGACTAATAAATACACAAGAAAAACGACTCGATACCCTCTACGTTCGGGAACCAAAATGCGCTGCTTGACCATCACCCATCATATCAACGGGGCAGCGTAACCACGTCTTCCAAGCTCCCCAACCTCCGAGGTGGGTTACAATTATGCTAATGCCAGGAGAGAACACCAGAAATGTCGAAATGACAACCGATTGTGATGGGGCTTTTTGAAAAATATTAAGGAGTTTCCCGGGATGGTTATAGGCTATAAGAGAGCTGTATTAATCAACCCCTTCATCCTTAAAAATCGCCCTTTAGTGAAAAACATGAAAAAAGTAGCAGTTTGGACGCTTAAATGACTTACGCAACTTAAACCATAACAAACACACAAAATTTATGTTCACAGAATTGAATATCTCAAAAGTTTCTACATAAAAGCCCGCGAGAGCAAAAAATGTTTCTTTAACGAATAAAACAATAACTATTTTTGTATCTCATTGAAGCCAAGAAGACCGGAATAAGTACACTCCCGAGCAAGCGTAGCAGCGTTCGGCGGGTATTCTTTAAGGATAACTCACAATAACGAATTTTGTCTTTCAGCTCATATATGCCAAGAAGTTGGGGTAAGTAGATACCCGGGCACCGCCGGGTAATCAAACACGGGGTATCCAAAAATAATTACGATACAAATTTATAATCATTTTTCCTTTTATTCATTCAACTAAACATAAAAACACATTAATTTTCGTCTTTCAGCTCATTTATGCTAAGAAGATCGGGGTAAGTAGATTCACGGGCTACGCCGAGTAATCAGCACGGGGTAACTAAAAATAATTACGATATATTTTTTCTTTTACTTAAACATAAAAAAATACAATTTTCGTCTTTCAGCTCATTTATGCCAAGAAGATCGGGATAAGTAGATTCCCAGACAACGCCGGTGATCAGCACGGGGTATATAAAAATATTTACGATATAAATTTATAATTATTTCTCTGTTTACCTATTCAACTAAGCATAAAACATTCATTTATTAAGGCATGGCAGCGGACGCGGAGTATTAGCTAGTTACTGAATATTTGACTGAGGTAACGAATTAATTATTGTTTTTGTTATTAACAACAAAGGGTGTCCGTTGTCACCTGTATTATTTAATTTATATTTGGACCATGTCATAAATGAATGGCAAGAACAAATTAATATAAATAGTGTATTGACAACTCTGCTTTTTGCAGACGATCAAGTAATAATGACAGCATCAAAACATGCTTTACAACAATTCTTTTATAATTTAAATAATATCTATCTAAAATACAATTTAAGAAAATCTACATCTAAAACAAAAATATTAG
Source organism: Diploptera punctata (assembly GCA_030220185.1). NCBI lineage: Eukaryota > Metazoa > Arthropoda > Insecta > Blattodea > Blaberidae > Diploptera > Diploptera punctata. The sequence goes on from JASPKZ010009820.1 coordinate 2,131,394, forward strand.
CCCTTAAACGAAAATGTGCAATAAGAACAAAAATAGTGATTCCATTCCATAGTAATTCTGTCCGAAGGCAGGTCCTTCACTGCATCATAGCATTTTCATGCTATGCTTGCAGCTTTACTAAGGGATTGTATTTGTGGTAGCTTCCCGTTGCTTTCCACACCGATGAAGGAGGACGACGATGATGATGATGATGATGATAAGGATGATGATGGTGGCCATATGATTTCGGGGACCGTTTGGGCCTTGAAGTTTTCCTGACATTTGTTTCACAGGTGAGGAAAAACCCCGATAAAAACCTTACCCAGAAAAACTGCCCCGACCGGGGATCGAACCCGGGCCCGCTGCGTGACAAGGCAACACGCTACCTCGAGACCACAGCGGTGGACACAAAAAATAGCGATAAAGAATCTAATTATAGACCGAGTTCAGAATTTTAATTATTTGGGATGTCATTTAGGTAATGACAGAAATTTAGACAAACACACTAAAATACAACGATTCAATTATTCATGTGGCACAATTAAATGTACTTTATTGAATAAAACTAGAAAATAAACTATTCTAAAATTTTACAAAGTATTGGCAGTTCCATCTCTTATCTATGGATGTGTAAACTGGACATTAACAAAGGCAGATAGTAAACAAATAGGGGCTGCAGATATGAAGATGTTGAGAGCAATAGCAGGATACTAAAGGACCGCAAAATGAAAAACGAAGATATAAGAACAGAACTTAATATATTTAATCTCTGTGAAAGAATAAAATACTATCAAAATGCTTAGCTTCAGCACGTATTACGAATGAATGAACGGCGCATACCGCGAATAATATATAAAAAGGGACAAGATTGTTGGGAAGACCATTGAAGAGATGGAAGGACCAATTCGACCTATAATGAGAGATCGGATCAGGCCATTGGGCTTAATCCGTGTTGTTGTTGATGTTATGATTGTTAAAAATTGTTTATTTATTTCCATAGAAACACATTTATGCAGAAAGCATCCAAATTTTATTCAGTTGAAGTTGTAAATCTCTTTGAGTGTTATTTTTATTTTAAATCTTACAAGAATGTCAGACAGTATGGAAGATACAATAGAAGAATGTGACGCGATTAATGAAGAACTTCAGGATGACCTTGCAAACTTACTTAATAATTACCGTAAAAGTGTGCAATCCTATCTGTGTGAAAAAAGCACAACTGGGGCATCGCTTGATGTCGTTTTGGAGGAATTGAATAAGATGAAGGAACAGTTACAGGTTACCATTGCAGAGCTGGTGGAGAATTATAACAATACCATGAAAGATTTCCTGATCAGTGAATGCGAAATTGCGTCTCATATGACGACAGAATAGAAAAATGGAATGGCATTGTGGATGATAAGCTTACAAAGAAGGAATTTAAGATGGCGCTGAAATATATGAAGAAAAATATTTATTTAATCAATAAAATATAACCTGTTGCAAATCTTGAAGAGTTGACTAGTGTAATGTAAAAAATGGTTGTACAAATGAATTTTTTAAATTTTAATATTATATCAAATATATAGTTCCACACATTTAAATTATTAATTTTGTTTGTTTTGTGATATAAATTAAAATAATAGTTATTTATGTACCAAGGGTATTATTATGATTATTATGTCATGAAGGCGACAGGTTATCAGGTCGAGGGCCTTTGGCCTGAAGCTTGGTAATTCGCACGTGAATGTCGATCAATCCACAGTAATTCTGCCTAGGGCAGGTCTTTCATTGCAATCATAGCATTTTTACGCTATGCTTTGCAGCTTTACTAGGGAATTATAGGTGTGATAGCTTCCCGTTGCTTTGCACACCGGTGAAGGATGATGATGATGATGGCAGGATGATTTCCGGGGACCATTGGACCCTAAGCTTCCTGACATTTGTCTTACCTCATTCAGGAGCCTGACTCCGACCGGGAATCGAACCCGGGCCCGCTGCGTGACAAGGCAGCACGCTACCTCGAGACCACAGCGGTGGACCATGTGGATATAACTAATAATACCCTTGGTGCATACATACTTTTATGACTTAAATGTTTTATAATGAAAAGGAAAGAAATGGTTATTAAAACAAGAAATGCACAAAAGCAAATTATTTGATCATCGCCTTTTTTTATATCGAACAATTAACTTCGCTGATAAGGGACTTGTATCTAGGTAGCTTGTTTATTTAATAATACATTCAAATTGGAAGAATACGTAAATGATTCAGAAGAGATTTGCGAATTGGCAAGAAAAGTTGAACAAACGCTACTGCCCGAGAAGTCAAGAAAAGTATACAACAAGGAATACATTTTTGTGAAGTGGATGAAAGATAGGCAAGTGCATGTTGTCAATGATAATAAAGGAGAAATGGCACAAACCGTGCAGATATTACATTTAAAGTGCTTAATTGTCTTTGCTATAAGCGCTGATTGATTTAAGTCGTTTTTTACAATTTAGAATATGGTACTTTTCGCATATTTCTGAACATTAGGTTCATGAAATGTCTTGTTGCAGCATATATTGTGATGGAAGCCATGGTTTGCCAATCTGGTAATGACATGACGCATTTCACAATTCGATTCTGTCCATCGTCTGTCTTGCATCGTACAGGTCGCATAGAATGCCGATGGTATGACCTTCTTCTCTATAGGTCTTGTAAAAGTACATTGTAGGCCTCACTAGATGACAGGAGTAATGTCCGCAGATCTTCTATTAAAAAGGTCTCTCTGGTGAGTTCATAAACCAGCCTCGATCTCGTACTCAGTGATACTCCTAAGGGCCGCATGCAAATACATTAGTCTCTGGTGAGTTGAGTTTTCCGTGAGAACGTGCAAAGTTCGAATTAGCCAGCCGCAGGCTGGTCATGCATTAAAGTAGTTTTTTTCGTAATATTGGCAAGAAATTACCCAGAATTCTCAGCGATAAAACCACTTCCGTTATTTTTGTCTGCTAGAGGAACGCATTTATGCTTGCGTCCCGCAAATAATACCATATACGACGACGTCTGCGTCGCGCGATATTACGCCGAGTCTCCTGTTCTTCCAGTTGAATTCTTTGGTAGACTCTATCACATTCCTCTTCTCAGCGTATACCGAAAACATGATCGAAGTCTTCAAGGTCCGACATCTTGGATAAAGCAGCAAGGTACGCAGCACGGTTTCAAAGTACATAGGTTCCCATCGGGTTGCTCACGATTCGTTCTCTGCAAAGTCACCTCGGCAGGTAGCTTAGGAATTTTGACAATTATTATCGCATGAACAGATTTTTGAGTAAAACGCAAAAACGTCTTTGGATGCAACTTTCTCAGCAGAGAACGACTTTTACGGTCTAATGCGTTCATAGATACGACCCTAAGAGTCTCTGGAGGTATCTGGACTTTACTTTCTCCATATCTTCCTATTGCTTATATGTGAGGTATTCCCATATCAGGTAGAGTTCTTACAAAAGTACGGGCAGTACTTTCAACCTGAACACGTCCATAGCAGTGCTGATTGATACGCAGTAGCGTGAGGCTCCTGATTTCATTCATGACCCTTATTTCTGCCACGGTTCTTGTTCTGATGTATAGTAGGTCTGAAGCTCTTCCCTGTTGTCTATATTGTGAGGCCTAAATATTTAAAGTTGTTAACTCTCTTGAGGATTTTCACATTACATTTAACTTTTTCCCCTTTGGTCAGCCTGCCGCCTTTCCTGAATACTACCATTTCTGTCTTCTCTTCATTGATCTTTATGTCATTTCTCTCTGCCTAGTCGATTGGTCTATCTATCGCTGCATGTAGTTAGTTTATGTCTTCCGTTGCGATAGCCATATCATCGGCGTAGATATACATGTTGGCTCCTGTTATTTATTTCACCACATCACATGTAAGGGTATTAAACTAGATTGGACTTAGTGGGTCACCTTGAAGTACACCGTTCGTTTGGGATAGCCACTCTGATTTGCCTACTCCGTCATATATTTGGAGGTAGTTCTTTGCCAGAATGTTTGATATGAGTATGATCGTACTTGATTTGCCAATTAGTTCCTCAATGTTGTCAATGAAACTAATATTTTGGCACACTTCGAGGACCAGACAGATTAAGGGGGGGTGATGGGTGAAATTTCTATTATCTACAGTTTTTAAGCTACATTCTTGACTTCTTGTACACACATTCATGCCATAATAGGTAATATATTAAACTTTCATCCTTCTAGGCTTAAAGGTTTTTGAAGACAATCCATTTAAAAATTTGCATATTTAAATTTTTAATAAGTCCCATAATGTTTTGTAATTTTTTTTTTCTACACGACCACTGACTTATTTAGAACAACACTATGCATTAACTTTGCTATATCATTATAGTAAAGGAAGAAAAAAATATATACATCTCTGCATATGAACATTTTTGTTTTTTTTTTTTAAATTACTACACATATTTTATGTTTTATTTCAAAACTATCAACGTTGTTTCAAAATCCATGCATAGAAATATTAGCCATAGTGTGTGGGACATGCAGTTAAAATTTCGTGCTTCAATCATTAAATTTGTCAATGCTATTTTGATTTGAATGTATTGAAATGCAATGAAAATAAAAGTGCGGAAAAGCCAATTTGAAAGTTTGCATGCAGTTAAATTAGAATGTAGCATACATGCCCTCCTACAGTCATTAGGGAGACTTACAAGCGCCATAGGACACTGAAACTTCGCCAACTTATACTTTAAGGTACGTAATATTTTTTTAATAAAAAAAAACAAAAAATGCTAAATTTGACCAAAAATGTCGAAAATTTCACTAATCACCCCTTAATTTTCACCGAACTCATTGTGGATTAAAATATCATTGTTAAAAAAGAAAGTGAAGATATGGATATTACAAATGGCGAATCTGTAGTTAGTGTCTTTAATATGGGTTTCAAGAGAAAATTTAACGAACATAATTTATATTTCAGTTCCTATACAGAGTAAATTGTGTTTAAAAAGTCAATTTAATTAAATGGAAATATTTTATGCTCGGAATTAAAAACCTCGCTCTTGCTCGGTTTTTAAACATTTATCCTCGATTCTGTAAAAACCACTTCCCAACCTCGCATCGTAATATACTATTAATACCGGCGGAGGTAATATGATAGAGTCTATCTACTACATAGATTTATACCGTATCCTAGAAATAAACCAATAATAAAGTACTAAGATATATATATACAAGCTGGCCCGGCGAACGTCGTATTGCCTTTAAATATTTTTACGTTAATTTTTCCGATGTTTTAATAGTTATCTGCTATTCGGGGCGGAAACAAATCCAACAAATCAAAGATCATAAAAATCGGTCCAGCCGTTCTTGAGTTATAAATAGTGTAACTAATCCGACTTTGTTATATATATATATATATATATATATATATATATATATATATAGAAGTCCCGGCCACGCGTTGCTGTGGCTAAGGTATACGTTAAATTATGTTGTAGTAAACTAAGTGAGAAATCTAAATCAGAAAGTTTTTGTTTTACACAATTTTTTAGTTCTGGTACGTTAACTACACCCGGTATAAATATGGGTGGTGGTTTATGTGGAAGTGGTTTTGTTGATTGAGATGAATTTATGTTGTCTGCATTCTCAGTATCATCCATAAGTGTATCATAAGGATTATATACATTTATTGATGGAATATTTTGAGGAGGCTTGCTGATTTCATTATACTTTCGTTTTTTTTTCTACGAACTTGTTGGCAGTTTGGAATTCTCATCATCATCAAGAAGTCTCTGTATAGTAATATCATCTTGTGATATATTATAGTCATCTTGTTTTTCATTTAATTGAGGCATGGAGATTGTTTCTGTAATATTAGGCATATTATTATAACTAACAGACTTACTTACAGTTCTGTTATTCCGTTCCTTAGGACCTTCATATGTTTTTAAATTGACATTCTTCTTAAATGTAAGCTTTATGTCACATAGGCCTATACCAATTTGCGGAAATTCACTTGATATCTTATCATTCATGGTCTCTAGAACTGATTCGCCATATCGTTCAATGTCCCTTCTCGGTCCAGTTAAATTTAAATTAAGTTGCTGTCTTTCAGCCAGATTACTTAAAACTAATACTTACACATGAAATTAATATTATTATCAATATATTGAAAATAAAATAAACACAAACACACTTAAATTATGAAATAATCAATATTTGTAATTCAATTGAAATTCGCGGTTGCAACAAAAAGCACAGCCACCTGGTTAAATAATAAACCAATTACCTTACACGGCCATCTGTTAGAATCGTATGGAACTCACAGATAATTATAACTCTTTGTTAAATAATAAACAAATAATTTGCAATAAAAATAATGTGACTATAAATTTAGTTATAAACTTCCCTAAGTCTCAAGTTGGATCAAACTGCACACAGTGTGCAATATTTTATTAAAATCGGTTCAGTAGTTTAGGATTCCATCGCGGACAAACAACGTGACACGCAATTTTTATATATTAAGATATATATATATATATATATATATATATATATATATATATACCTATGTTGATGTCTATCGATTTCAACCAGACAAGATCTAAAAGTAGTTTTTTTAAACGCCCAGGTCATCTTCGTCCTTGTACCGATATTGAAGAACTACATTAGGGATCCTAGTTGATGACATTCGGTATACACGTTGCAGCCATCTGTCTCTGTAGGTGAAAATATTTTCTTCAAAAGGTTGCATGTGAATTTCCTTTAAAATATCTTCATTCCTCTTATGGTCAAGTAGAGTATATCCAGCAGTTCGGCGCATGAATATCATATCTGCAGCTCTTAATTTGGTCATGTATTTCTTTTTTAGAACCCAGATTTCACTTCCACACAGGAAAGTCGGAAGGGCGGGAGTTTTATATAATTTGAGTCTTGAATGTTTTTGTATAAGATGTGGTTTTATATTAAGATCAATCTCGCTTAATTATATTATGTTTATATGAACTCAACATTTTTCAATAATCATGAAAATTGCTATCTAAAAAATCCGAAGCTATGATCATTGTCATCTATATACAGGGTGCTCTAAAATTCCTCTTACAAACTTCTAGGACTTGTAGAGGGGTCTGAGTTGATAATGTTTAGAATCAGAAACCATGTCCGGAAACTTTCAATATTCAATAGTTTGGCATTAATGACTGCTACCACATTAAGATCCATCCATAGTAATTCTGCCCGAGGGCAGGTCCTTCACCCCAATCATAGCATTTTTATGCTAGGCTTGCAGCTTTACTAGGGAATTGTAGGTGTGGTAGCTTCCCGTTGCTTTCCACACCGGTGAAGGATGGTGACGATGATAATGATAAGGGTGAGGATGAGAATGATGATGGCCATATGAATTCGGAGACCGTTTGGGCCTTAAAGTTTTCCTGACATTTGTCTTACGGGTGAGGAAAAACCCCGATAAAAACCTTACCCAGAAAAACTGCCCCGACCGGGGATCGAACCCGGGCCCGCTGCGTGACAAGGCAGCACGCTACCTCGAGAACACAGCGGTGGACCCACATTAAGATGATTTATGAAATATTAAAACCAGTATGCCTAGACCATTCAAGAACCTATTGTTCATTCTACTTTATACTAACTTATAACTAAAGTTTTTATGCCTTAAGTGTTAATTAAAGGCCTCGCTACCATACTTGTAAAGAAACCCCTCCTAAATTCACTGTAAGTATAAAAAAAAACTTCCGAAGGAAGGCATCTTAAACCATAAGAATAATAATAACAACAATATAATGAAAATGGATGTGGAAAGAGAAAAAGACAGTGTGAGAAGTTAATAAGGGGTAAAGTGAAATGTAATCTTTTCAGACACCCTATATTAAGAAATGTTGGTTTGTCTTATAAAGAGAGGGAAGGGAAAAAATACAAGTTGCAGAGGTGGCGTGAAAGTAATTAGATAACATTAGTGTAATTACATATAACCCGGTTAAAATGAGTTAAAACATTGTTCAAATACTTCAAGTTAATTAGAAGTGAAGGGAGGAGGACTCCTGCTAGTCTACATTCTAGTAATTAACTCAATATGATGCCTGCTGCCGCCGCCGCATCTCAACTATTTGTCATTTCACCAAATCTCAACTCATTAATAAACATATCCTTTCAATAACTTCTACATAAATAGAAGCCAAAAAACTTCCCAATAGCATGTGACCTACATCTCTCTCTCTCTCTCTCTCTCTCTCTCTCTCTCTCTCTCTCTGTTTACCTATAAAATAAAATAAGTCAAAATATACCTTCTTAGGTAATATCTTGGGTCAATAATTAGTTTTGGTACCTGTGAGAGAGATGTACACACTAAAATTCCAATGGCAAAAAATGCAACTAAGACATTACATGGAATAATTTGGAATAAAAATATTACAAAGGAAACTAAAATGAAAATTTATAAGAGCATAATACAGAATATTCTGTCACATGGAAGTGAAACTTGGTCTTTGACGGAATTACAAAAGAACAAAATTAGAACAGAGTTGAATTTGATTATTTTAGAAGAAGCCTCCAAAAAAAAAAAAAAAAAGACAGGATAAAATAAGAAATGAATTCCTTTGGAGAGAAATGAATGTCACCACATCTGTTGTTAAGAGGATTGAAAACCAGACACTTAAATGGTATGGCCATGTACAAAGAATGGAAAATGAAAGATGGCCAAAAAATATATACCAATGGTCACCCCCTGGAAGAAATAAATGTGGCAGACCAAGATGGAAATGGAAAACCTACGTCAGAACTATAATGGATGATCGGAATTTGGAAGAGGGAGATTGGAATGATAGAGATAAATGGAAACTGAAGACGGCAAACCTATAAGTGGGGGAAAGCCGAAGAAGAAGAAGAAGAAGAAGAAGGTAAAATCCGTCGTCCTCAACTTATAAAATATGTAATCTTTATGCCTGTAGGCCTTTCAGAACATCCGTTCCATCTTCAGCAGATCACTCTTCGCTACAACATCCAGTATGATGGTTGATGCTGCTGGTCGTGACGACAGAGCCACATTAGGACCAGCAGCATCAACCATCATACTGGATGTTGTAGCGAAGAGTGACCCGCTGAAGATCGAACGGATGTTCTGAAAGGCCTACAAGCATAAAGATTACATATTTTATAAGTTGAGGACGACGGATTTTAGCTAAGAAGGTATATTTTAACTTATTTTATGACTCTCTACCTCAACGGTTTTAACAATGAATTTGATTAGTATTGACTCTGTTTACCTATCTCTATCTTAATTTAACTTCTTCCTTTATAGGTAGTTTTACATGCCCCACGCCACACAGGCCTTACAGATATATATGAACTGTCAGGAGAAGATTTTTAACTGCGGATAACAAACATAGAGGAACTTCGGGTAATTTGGACTCCTGTTTTGAATGTGTAATTTTTCTTCTTTTAATTAAGGGATTTGAATTTTGTTTAATTACAGTGATTATCATTAGTGTTGTAACTATGAAATACCATTGTTATTTTATTCAAGTATGGAAACATCTTCATTATTTATAAACTTTTTTACAATACAAGAAAGGCCCACTTTAACCTCCATATACGGATAAAGTGGACCACAGAATCCACCTTAGCTTTTAGTCTATTTTTAAGTTTATTTACTCCATTAATTTATACAGACAGGCACATATTAATCTGAATATATTTATTTATTACTGATCATAATTAAAAAGCGTTGATATTAATTTAAAGTTTTGAAAAAATATGGTTGATAACATTCACACGACATTCAACTGCAGAAAGCGACGGTCTTTGGGTTTAGTAAAATTACAAGGATATTAAACAAAATTAATTATGTGAATACTAAAATAATAATAATAATAATAATAATAATAAATATTTTTATAATGTAACATCAGTCTATGTTTGTTATGACTGAATGGATTTAAATCATTTAGGCCTGATAAATAGAATAATTTAGAGCGATAAAATAATAAAAAAAAGTAAACAGTGCAACTTAATACAGTCAATCATATTTGTCGAGACGTAAATTATGGGTGATACCTTACACGTTAATATTTACACAATATATTAAAGAGTCCACCGCTGTGGTCTCGAGGTAGCGTGCTGTCTTGTCACGCAGCGGGCCCGGGTTCGATCCCCGGTCGGGGCAGATTTTCTGGGTGAGGTTTTTATCAGGGTTTTTCCTCACCTGTAAGACAAATGTCAGGAAAACTTTAAGGCCCAAACGGTCCCCGAAATCATACGGCCATCATCTTCATCATCATCATCTTTATCATTATCATCATCACCATCATCCTTCACCGGTGTGGAAAGCAACGGGAAGCTACCACACCTACACAATTCCCTAGTAAAGCTGCAAGCATAGCATGAAAATGCTATGATTGCAGTGAAGGACCTGCCTTCCGGCAGAATTACTATGGATGGATATTAAAGACATATTTGATTTGCAATTCTGCATAAAGATATGCCATTAACTTCCCCACAAATTTAGGTGAAGCATACTTACCCTTGAATCCCTCTTCGATCGCAGCGCTCATTTGAAGAGCATCATCCATTATAGAAGGATCATCAGTTGGTTCGTCAGCCTGCAAATAATATTCTCAGTAAGTGACGAATGCCGACAGTAAATTACAAAAAATTAACAATATTGCGTTTTTAATCACATATTAAACAAATTAACATTCCAATCATCAGATATATAAGCTACTTCCTCAAATCATGGTTAATGTTATTTTCTCACCTCATTCTTGGCCTGCCTACTAAGCGCTTTCCCCTCTAATTTCCCTACAAGGAGTTCCATCCTCTCCTTCATTCCCCATTCGTGTCACATGTCCTGGCCATTGCAGTCTACGAGACTTAACTCTTCTTATTATATCTGGTTTCCCTTAAAGATAACGTATATCACTCTTACACAGCCTTCTCCATTCGCATCTCTGTTTATCTCTCTTTGGCCCAAAATTTTCCCTAAGAACTTTATTCTCAAACACTTGTAATCTATTGTTCTTCCTTACAGCAAGAGTCAATGTTTCCCATCCATACAATTAAACAATCTAATACGCGTATATAAAATGAATGTGTGTTTGTTTGTTTGTTCGTACTTTATGCGCGGCCGTAATGTAGATCTGATTGTGATAGGATTTTTTGCAAAATGTTTAGGAGATTCTCGGGAGAAGCATAGGCTATAAGAGAGTTGATATAGTCAACTCCTACACCCTTAAAAACGCTCTTTGTTGTGAAAAACGGGGAAAAAGTCCCTTTTTTTACCCTTAAATAAATTACGCTGGCTAAACCATAACAAATACAAAAAAATAATGTACACCGAATTGAATATCTCAAAAAAACTCTACAAAAAAGTCTGCGGACAGCATATGTTTATCATAAGTAATGCCACGAGTGATTTCCAAATTATCGATAAATTCACGACTCACGAAGTGAGGAGTGAATTTATCTAGAGAATTTGGAAATCAAGAGTGGCATTTGTTAGGACTATTTAACGAATAAAATAAAGCTGTTTACTCACAAATCATTATTTAACTACAGTTATTTAAAAATATTTTTATATTTAAAGTAAACGGTGATGTTTGAAAACTAATGAGAAACGATAGGTAGCCTACGCTTCTACTGCTTCTTTTGTTTATCACTGCAACCAGATCATACTATTTATTGCCAAAGGAACGCAATATTGTAAGAATGCTCTCTAGTGGAGAAAAAAATGAAAACACATCAATCTGTATATTAATTCATTTTTGATGTCGTATACATTTAAGAAAGTGCAAACAGTGGTTTCTTTTTTGGTGGTATAATCAATTGCTACAAATGTTGACATGTAAGCACTATTATATACAATCTGGTAGCCGTATTTGTTATAGGCTCAGTCACTGCAAAATAACGGTCAGACCTGTTCAGAATATTAAAAAGGAGGAGCTTTGCTTAATATATGATAATCCTAACGTTGATAATTATTTCGTGAAACACGTCTCTGATTGGTTGTAATACAGAAATCATTGAAACGTGATTGGTCATTGACTCCCATTTGGGGCATGAGTTAAATAGTCTTTTACAGATAACACACAATAGCCATTTTTGTCTTACATTGATGCCAACGAGATCGGGATAAGTAGATTCCCGGGCAAGCATGTGCTGCCATACACTTCATCCGATTGACATGGGGCTTTTTTTCAAAATGTTCAGGATTTTCCCGGAGGGTTATAGGTTATAAGAGAGTTTTAATGCTGAAGCCCCTTTACCCTTAAAAATCGCCTTCCGCAATGAAAAAAAAAAAACGTGAAAAAAATGTAGCTTTTTATAAGCTTAAATGGCTTACGCTACCTAAACCATAACAAATACACAGAATTGAATATCTAAAAAAAAAAAAAACTCTACAGAAAAATCCGCGACAGCATATGTTTATCTTTTAAGGATAACTCACAATAACCATTTTTGTCTTTCGTTGATGCCAAGAATATCGGGATAAGTAGATTCCCGGGCAAGCATAGCAGCGCACGGCGGGTATTCTTTTATGGATAATTCAAAATAACGAATTTTATCTTTCAGCTCATTTATGCCAAGTACATCGGGATGCCTATATTCCCGGGCAACGCCGGGAAATCAGCATGGGGTATCTAAAAATAATGATATAAATTTATATTTATTTTTACTTTTACTTATTCGACTAAAGGAAAACACCGTATCATTTATTTAGATGTAGCAGCGCATGCTGGGTATTAGCTAGTAATATATAAAGTCCTGTCCACTGCTGTGGTCTCGAGGTAGCGTGTTGCCTTGTCACGCAGCGGGCCAGGGTTCGATTTCCGGTCGGGATAGGCTCCTGGGTGAGGTTTTTCCTCACCTGTAAGACAAATGTCAGGAAGCTTAGGGCCCAACGGTGCCCAAAAATCATCCAGCTATCATCATCATCATCCATATAATTATCATCATCATCCTTCACCGGTGTGGAAAGCAACGGGAAGCTACCACACCTATAATTCCCTAGTAAAGCTGCAAATAATAGCATGAAAATGCTATGATTGCAGTGAAAGACCTACTCTCGGGCAGAATTACTATGGATGGATGGATATAAAGTCCTTGTCGTGTTTTTTTTGTTGCAATTGACGCCCATGAATTTTCTACATTTTGTAATTGCAAGGAACAAAGATAATTATACTTACTTACTTACTTACTCACTGGCACTATCGAACCCGTAGGTTCATGGCCGCGCGGACATACGCTCTCCATACATCCCTATCCTGAGCTAATACTTTCCAATCATTCCCTGTATAATCTACTTCCCTCAAATCATAGTTAATGTTATTCTCCCACCTCATTCTTGGTCTACCAACTGGGCGTTTTCCCTCTGGCTTTCCTACAAGAAGCTTCCATGCAAGTCTTTCATTCCCCATACGTGCAACATGTCCTGCCCATCGCAGTCTACGAGACTTAACTGTTCTTATTATATCTGGCTTCCTATAAAGACCATGTAGTTCATTGTTATGTAGTCTTCTCCATTCAACCTGTCTTTTCATCTCTCTTTGGTCCAAAAATTTTCCTAAGTACTTTATTCTCAAATACTTGTAATCTCCTTTCCTCCCTAAAGTAAGAGTCCATGTTTCGCACCCATATAATATAACTGGTAGAATAATAGTTTTATATATTTTCAGTTTAACGTTTTTTGAAAGGAGTTGGGATATCAAGAGTCTCTGCAATGCATAATAGCACGCATTTCCAGAATTGAGCTTATGTTTAATTTCTTTGTGCATCTCATTCCTATTTGTGATTATTGTTCTTAGGTATTTGAATTCAGCCACTTCCTCAGAATTTCCCTCATTTAACAACAAAGATAATCATAGCCTTAAAAATTATGGTGTTGATTTAGACTTTCTTTGCAATTGACCAAGAGGACCAAATTTTATGAGTTTCGATCTACTTTATGACGAAGTTTCAACACGAGTTTGCAGCTCTGGCCATATCTACAGTAAGTTACTTGAAAGAGACAATGTTACATTCTGAATCTAGAAATTACTAATGTTATTTACTTTCAAGGCAGACAAATAAAAGAGATATTAAAAAACCTCTGGACTCTGTAGCGTTCAATGTGAGTTATTGACCACGTGAAAAGCGGAGACAGAGGGGTGGTAAAAATCAAACATAATATACATGAGAAACTTTTTTATATTCTGTTAACATGTAGCCTAATTAATCATCGAGTATGCAAATAATAAAACTTCTCTGTACTTTATGTTTTATAAAAATCAGGAGATATAAAGGAGTCGTAATGAAAAATGCCAATGCAATCAAGTCCTTGTAATCCTACTTTTTAATAACGATGTGCTCAATATAGCTTCGTTTCCTTATTATGTCCATTACTTCACAATGGATCACTAACTTGTATTGATTGTTATTAAAGCATTATATTTTAATGAAATTATCGAAAATATACCTTTATAAGAAGCCAGATATAATAAAGCAGTTACGTCACGTAGACAGCATGTGGAACGAGTGGAGGAGTGAAAGAGGTGCATGGAAGATCATCATCACTTCAAGTTTAGGCGATTCGACTGTTCCGATTCACAATGATTCCTTCCATCTCTTCCTAGATATTTCTATATTATTTAATCCTATTGATTTATAATGATATGTTACATAAGCAATCTTGTTTTTTTCAATCTCTGAACATGCTCTTCCCAGCCGACGGGGTGTTGTCGAATTCTATCATTTATTGGATATATTTCTAATTCCCTTATTTCTTCATTTCTTATGTGGTCTAATTTTGTTAATGCTTTGGTCCTTCTTAGAAAAGTAATTTCTGCATGGAAGATTATTGTAGGAAAACTAGAGGGAAAACGCCCAGTTCGTAGACTAAGAATGAGGTTGGAAAATAACATTAACTATGATTTGAGGGAAGTAGATTATACAGGGGATGATTGACAAACATTAGCTCAGGATAGGGATGTATGGAGAGCTTGTGTCCGCGCGGTCATAACCTAACGGGTTCGATAGTGCCAGTAAATCTTGTCTTGTAAGCCCATATTTCCCTTAACAGAGATTTAGGCGCTCTCCCCCTACACGGAAGGATTTGAACCATACTAATTTAGTTACACTTGTTTTCGTATGGATGTCATTTGAGTGGTCCGTGGTCAGCGTTCCTCCTCATGCTGACATCTCGGAAACCAAGGTAGTACTAGGACGGGAAAATTCGGTAAATTTTGCTTAGATGCCTTTTTATTCAGGCTTAAGGATCTTTTACGAGCCTGAAAATCTTCAGACTCGGGACCTACGGCTTAAAGTCCCTCTCGGAGGATTTACTCCTTGGATTTTTACATCCTAAAAAAACCCATCGACTCCGGCCGGGTTTGAACCCGCGACACTCGGGACCACTAGTCCACCGCGGCCGATTAGTGCCAGTAAATAGTTAGTTATTTTAATTTATTTTTAGTGTAGAATACAATTTCAATTTTCGTGCGAAAAGTTGTTCTTGGCTTCCACATTTGAAGATCTTTATGGTAGTCCAAAACTGATGTGGAGAATTATAATCACACTTTTATGTAACTGATTATTTCTAACAATACTTTAACAAATACCGTATAGTGACCAGGAAGCAAAAATACTCAAATACATATTATGAGAAACTTGAAAATTTCAAATCTGTTTATTCCAAAATCAACTTTTTGATGTGAAACATTTTACCCACCCACCAAATATTCGTATTAGAATGCTACCTAAAAAATATTTGTTCGTAGTATTACACTGGTCAACATGAATTTTGTCTTATGAGTACCAATAGTTGTACTTAATGCAGTTTTTTATCGTGTTTCAAATATGTATTCGGAATTTCTCCATCACCCACAGTTTTTTTTTTTAATTTCAATTTCAATTAATGGATTTAAATAATTATTTTTTTTAATAAACGCATTTTCGTCCATTTGTCCATTGTAAAATAAAACCAAATGAGCTAACTCAAATAGTTTCAGCTATGGAAAAGAGATATCAAGGCAAATAGAATTCTAATATGCTGGCCGATTATTGTTGGACCATGAAGAGGGATGCTCCACAGGCGAAATATAGCAGAAAATCGTCATTTCTTACTTTCTAGGTGAGTCCGAATGTTCGAATATTGTGTAGTTACGAATGTAAAAATATTGAACTGTTTGATACTATAAATGACTGTATCTCGGAAAACCTATATCATATTTGAATTCAGGAGAAAAGAATACTATCAGAATCACATATTTTTCTTTCTGAAGCAAACAAAAAAAAAGTTTATTTTTTGTTGCTCAGTGTTATTTGTCACAGAAGAATATTTTAATCATTACTGTAAAGTAAAAGTTACATTTTTTTTAGTATTTTTATTGGCCAAAATACTCAAATACATAATTTGGGAAACTTCAAATTTTCAAACCCGTTTATTCCAAAATCAACATTTTGGAGTTGACACACTTTACCCGTCCACCCTCCCACCAAATATTCGTATTAGAATGCTCCCTAAAACGAAATCCTCATAGCATTATTTGCCATAGAAAAACGTTTTAATCATTACAGCAATGATTAAAATCACATTTTTTAGTATTTTTGTTGGTACAGATTAAAAATAACGAAGTTTTTAATGCATAATGCACGAGACCAAACAAAAATTAACTTTGAAACGTTCTTGCCAGAGTGCAAAACCACTACTTTTTTACATGAATTCCGTAGAAGAACATCTATTTGCAGGCAAGCGTTGTATATTTATGTTAGAAGCTTATGTTCTGTTTGTTTAATACTTGAACGAACCATAGCCTGAACATGTACTTGTGATGTAAGACGGAATTGGAAGGGGGTGCAGGAATTTGAGTACACATGTTTCATAGTATCGCACTCACTACTATACGTCTGCACATGGACATCTTGAGCGTATAAACCAAAACCGAACTAAGCAACATCAAATCAACAGCTTCAATTTAATTTTACACTGCATTTATGCAATTTTATAGAAACACTAGAACCTGCGTGTAAAAAGTAGCTTAGATTTCTTCTTAAAATTTTCACTCCTGATGTGGATTCCACTATAACAAAATACTATATGTTAGGATGTGGTTTTTACAGAGTCGCGGAAAAATGTTTAAAAACCGAGCGATAGCGAGATTTTTAATTTTCGAGATTCTGTAAAACACTTCACAAACGTGCGTTGTACATTATTTTTTGCGCGATGGTGTTTTCAAAATAATAAATAATAGTAAAATAATAACTTCTACGTTGGAAATATTTGCATTCATTATAAACAATTCTGGAAATGCGTGCTATTATGCATTGCAAAGACTTTTGATGTCCCAACTCCTTTCAAAAAACGTTAAACTGAAAATATATAAAAATATTATTCTACCAGTTATATTATATGGCTGCGAAACATGTACTCTTACTTTAAGGGAGGAAATGATATTACGAGTTTTTAAGAATAAAGTTCTTAGGAAAATTTTTGGACCAAAGAGAGATGAACAGACAGGTGAATGGAGAAGACTACATAACAATGAACTACATGGTCTTTATAGGAAGCCAGATATAATAAGAACAGTTAAGTCTCGCAGACTGCGATGGGCAGGACATGTTGCATGTATGTGCAAATGAAAGACTTGCATGGAAGCTTCTTTTAGGAAAGGCAGAGGGAAAACGCCCAGTTGGTAGGCCAAAAATGAGGTGGGAGAACAACATTAACTATGATTTGAGGGAAGTGGATTATACAGGGAATGATTGGAAATCATTAGCTCAGGATAGGGATGTATGGAGAGCTTATGTCCGCGCGGTCATGAACCTACGGGTTCGATACTGCCAGTGAGTAAGTATGTAAGTAAGTAAGTAAGTAAGTATAAACAATTGACTAACGTTAACAGCATGGACAATGTTTATTAGTTGAAACAACAGGAGCCTTGAGAACAAATATTGATAACATGGCCGCGAGTACGTATTTATTGTTTTATATTGTTTCAGATAAAGTTCAGTTCATTTAAAATACAGTGATTTGTTTCGTATAATGTATATATAGAGGGCAGTGATTTTATACTTCCCGCACGTGGGTGTAAATGAATATTACAGTATAGTTATTTAGGTTGGCAACCCCGAAATGTAGGAAGTTGAACTTTCAATAATGGTCGCCATTGCTGGTAAGTACGACAAAACGCACTATCGCGCATGAGCATGCCATAAATCTTTAGAGGATGAAGAAGGCCTACAACTTAATGGTACTAATAAGCTGTTAGTTTATGCTGATGATGTAGTATTGTTAGGCAATAGCGAGGAGATACTAAGGGCCAACACGCACACTCTATTGAGTAACACTAAGAAATTGGGGCTGGAAGTAAACATGAATAAAACAAAATATATGTTCACATATAGAAAAGCATTATACAATGGAAATGAACAGTTAATGACAAATTAGGGAAATTTTGAAGAAGTGGCTGAATTCAATTACCTAGGAACAATATTTACAAATAGGAATTAGAAGCATAAAGAAATTAAACATAGGCTCAATTCTGTAAATTCGTGCTATTATGCATTACAGGGAATCTTGTCCCAACTTCTCTAAAAAAAACGTTGAACTGAAAATACATACAACTTATTCTCCCAGTTATATTATATGGATGCGAAATATGGACTCTTACTTTAGGGGAGGAGAAAAGATTACAAGTATTTTTACAATGAAGTTCTCAGGAAAAAATTAGGATTGAGATGCACAGACAGGCATATTCAGTAGACTACAAATCAGGGAACTATACGATCTTTAAATGAAACCAGATAATTATAATAAGAACAATTAGTCTCTTAGACTGCGATAGGTAGGACATGTGGCACGAATGAGGTGGGAGAATAACATTAACCATGATTTGAAGGAAGTAGATTATACAGGGAATGTTTGGAAAACATTAGCACAGGATAAGGGTATGTGGAGAGCTTATATCCGCGCGGTCATGAACCTATGGGTTAGATAGTACCAGTGAGTTAGTTTAATCTAGGGTGGAATATAACTTAAAATTGCACTTAATTTGTTCTTATTTATCCGAATTTGAAGGTAATTTTGTGAGCTCAAATTTAATTTCATTCGGCCGCGGTGGTCTAGTGGTTATGTTCCTTGCCTATAGTCCTGAGGGTCGCGTCTTCAAATCCGGCCGGGGTAGATGGATTTTTAGAATGGAAAAATTCAATGAACAAGTCCTCCGGGAGGGACTTTAAGCCGTATGTCCCAGGTGTGGATATTTTTCAGGCTCGCAAAAGAACCTTAAGCCTGAAAAAATACCTCTAAGCAAAATTTACCGACATTCATCATCCACATAATACCGTATTTGTCTACTAGATGTTTAATTGGGTTGATAAGCTAAGCAAGTGCCATTCATGACATCTGTAGGGAAATAAGCTTAACTAAATTCATATATTAAGAACTAAAGAAAGCGGTGCGGTGGCATGAACGGGGGATCAATCAATCAAAATTGATTTGGAAAATTATAATCTTGTTTTTGTATTACAGAAATTTTCAAATACACTTGTAATTTATATTTTTAGAAAACAAATTTAAATATTTAGGATGTGATATCAGCTATGGATATTGAACATAAAACTCATCAGTTTCAAACTATTTGTGGTAGAACATTGAATAATGAAGGGGGCACGCCGTAGCGTTGTGGTTAAGGCACTGAGCTACAAGCCGGAGGGTCGAGGGTTCAAGTCCCGTTGGGGTCAGGATTTTTAAACTGACCCAAGCCCTCTGGCGGCACTATGGCCCTGGGGTCGACTCAGCCTCTAACGGAAATGAGTACCAGACGCTTGTTCTGGGGGTAAAGATGGCCGTCACGCAGGGCTGACAACCCGGCTGACATAAAGTGCCGATTGTCTAGAAAAAGTGGGAGCCTTAACCTCCTACTACCCCAAGGGCCTCCGGGCCTGTTGTGGGATTACTTTACTTTTTTTTTTGAATAATGAAGCCCATAAACAAACAAAATTAAAATTTTACAAAACAATGACAATCCCTGTCCTTTTGTATAGGAGTTAATCTTGGATTATCATTACCAAACAAGAAAATAAAATCCAAGCAGCCGAGATGAAATTTTTAGTACAGTAAAAGGATGCACTAGAATGTACCATATAAGAAACGAGGATATCCGTGAAGAACTGCAGATCTACTCCATAAAAGAAAATATATTTAAAAACAAGATTCAGTGGAAAGAACACGAAGAAAGAATGGAAGAAAGTGGATTACCATTATTTTCCGAGAGGATGAAGAGATGTCGGACGTCCTCGGATCTATTACTGAGGACGGAACTGACAACTAATGCCTAAACCAGAAAGTGAAGAAGAAGAAGAAAAAAATAGGACTTAATTTGATGGGGACGAATGCTTATCACTTATGAAAAATTAGATGTTCTTAAAATTTGCAACATTTAGGACACGTTCACACTCCTAGAATAATAAGGCCATAACTCTAAAAAATAAAATTCTGAATTAAAGTGCTTTTTGGAATTAACAATAGTCATTTTATCTAGCGTAATAAGGCAAAAGTAATAAAACAGAAAGTTGTTTAAAATGAAAGTTTTTTTATCCAATGCTACCAGGTTCTCTTTTAAGACATTTCTCACATGGCATTGGCGGAATTATAATAAATTTCTTAGGTTAGAGCACCTGGAAGACGGAGTTACGTTACCCCGATGATATGATGGGTGTTAAGGTGAGACGGTAGGCCCTATCCCATCAATGTTAAGGTGAGACGGTAGGCCCTATCCCATCAATGTTAAACTATGGGAATATGAGACCCATTACCTCAGGAACTACTAGATGGATTGTATTGAAAATTTTACGGCATATTAAAAGAGGTTTGTAAAGACCACTGAACCTCAGTCCCCAAACCTTCTGGCGGCACTATGGCCCTGGGGTCGACTCAGCCTCTAACTGAAATGAGTACCAGACGCTTGTTCTGGGGTAAAGGCGGCCGTTACGCAGGGCTGACAACCCGGCTGACATCAAGTGCCGATTGTCAAGAAAAAGTGGGAGCCTTAACCTCCTACTACCCCAAGGGCCTCCTGAGGCCTGTAGTGGGATCACTTTACTTTTTACTGAACCTCAGTCAAACTTGTATCTAAATATTATTTATTTATTTAGCCTGGTGGAGTTAAGGCCATGTGGCCTTCTCTTCCACTCACCAGGACAAACATATGTTACATCAGAATATAACAATCTTAATTAACTCTAATATTAAACACTAAGTAAAAATTTGATCAAAATATAATATCTAATATATTACGATCTATAATACAACCAGTTAATATTAGTTAAAATTAAGACTAAAACTAATAATAAAATGTATACAAGCAAGACATATTAAATTGTCCCTGTCTAGTGTATATAAAAAACAAAGGAAAATAATGACATATAGAAAACTAATTTTACGATTATACAATATTTAAAACAAAACAAATACAAATATTTGTTATTCTTAATATTATTTTCATAAATAATTAAATATATTAATATTGTTAAAAGAATATTATGTCCTATATAATTAAAAAAATACATATAAAAATCATAAGTGAGTGTCTGTACAAGTGATTATCATGATTGTGGTTCCACAGCTATAGTATAACTAGATTTACCGCCTGTAAAAATGTCATGTAAATATCTCTAATAGTTCCTGAGATAATGGAGCAAATGTTCGAAAATTTTCACTTTCGAGAAAACAAGGTTTAAAGTATAATGATATTACAGATTGACAACTGTCAATTGTTTAAAAAAATAATTAACGCACTTAAAATTGGCGTTCAGTAAAAAATCATATACGTAAATTTTCAGAAAAGAACAGACTATTTAATTATGAAAAAAAAACTTGATTTTTTTTTTCAAATTTTGGCCTACCGTCTTACCTTAAATGATAACGAAGAGCCAGGAGAGACCTTAACCTAAACTTAACCTAACCTAAATTCCAGATCATGGGCAACCACAGGAATAATTCCCCTTCAGAAAAATCTCTATGGTCTGAACGGGAATCGAACCCAGGATTCATGAACTGTCAGAAACGTTTACCACTATCCCACGAGGCTCGACAAAATGAAAGTGTTGTGTTATAAATATGATTTTGAATTTTATAATTTTTTCTTCTGAGAAAAAAGTATTTATTATTCTGAGGATACGAAATATCTTCAACAGAATTCAAAATTATATATATATATATATATATATATATATATATATATATATATAAAGTTAAAATAATAATACCTTTACCTGAGAAGTCAATCGACCTCAACAAATTAAAATTTCTATTAAAATCGTGTTGACCTTTCAGAACTTCTTGTTCCATCATCAGCTGCTGATTAATACCTTCCGAAAGGCCTACAAATATTTTAATAGAATTATAATTTTTTTGAGGACGGCTGACATCTCAGGTGCAGTTTTTTTATTATTTTAACTTTTTATACAACCTCAACAGTGATTCAGAATGGATTTTAAAAGTATTGATATACTATACAGTAAAATAACTTTGCCTTCCAGAAGTGAGTTACAATTTTACAGTGTCAGAAGAGAATGCCAGAAATGTCGTAAGACAATCTGGTGGCAATGGATAATAACATTAATTATATAGGCTATATATAGGCCTATATATATATATATATATATATATATATATATACTGGTGATGGATGATGATGATGGCCGGATGATTTTCGGAGACCGTTGGGCTCTAAGCTTCCTGACATTTGTCTTACAGGTGAGGAAAAAACCCGAACAAACCTCACCAAGGAGCCTGTCCCGACGGGAATTGAACCCGGGCCCGCTGCGCGACAAGGCAGCACGCTATCTCGAGACCACAGCGGTGGACTATATATTTTAGGTATCTGCTAGATAGGATCGGTGAAGATCT
This sequence comes from Diploptera punctata, assembly GCA_030220185.1. Classification (NCBI taxonomy): domain Eukaryota; kingdom Metazoa; phylum Arthropoda; class Insecta; order Blattodea; family Blaberidae; genus Diploptera; species Diploptera punctata. Next base: position 2,154,246 of record JASPKZ010009820.1, read on the forward strand.
GTAAAATAATAAAAATAGATAAAAATTACACAAGAACAACCTTAATAGCTTAATTCCTGCAGAGTAGGATAATAAATTATAATTCACACGACTTGTGAAGAATTTTGTAAATACTTGTTGCAAGACAATGCATTTCTTCTGCCAAAAGTGAGGGCAGTGAACATGTGGTATTATTATTTTAGCTGAGCAATTTTAAAAGAAATTTAAATTTATATTTGCTCTAACGTCGACGTCATTATTACCCAGTGTAAGGTATATATACTAATTGGCGTTTCTCGTATAATTTATCATGTTTATATTATTATTATTATTATTATTATTATTATTATTTGTCCAACAATGTCAACACAGTTTAAGTTCGAAAAGTGAAGTTCTGGATTTTTAAGGGTGTAAAAATCCTTGGGAAGGGAAATAAGTAGTGGGTTTCGAAACATAGATTTACGAAACTTAAAAGAACAGAAATTCAAGTATGAAATATCAGGCTTCAGAAAAAAAAATCGGCCCTTTCTCTCCTACATTTGAATTGCGATGCTAATTACCTATGTTGTTAAAGAGTGTCGTTAAATAAAACACTAATCAACTAACGAATGAATAAAAATATGTAAGCTATGGAGTACATGGTGGAAAATTGAATTCGAGGGATGTCAATGTGGGCAAATTAAAAAAAAAAATATATATATAATTTGTTGAATTAGGCTGATATGCACATAACTCGGTGTTGCAGAGAAGGCGCCAAGACGGCGGAGGCGTGGGAACGCGACGATATCCTCACAGCTGTTCCTAACTCTTCATCACATACGAGATGGACAGCATATGTGTCATGTCGCAGTCCTCCATGCATCATCGCATCAAGTCTGAGTTGGCAGGAATAATCTTACTGCCAATTCTTTATTTCATTAATTTACAATTTCATCGCATAATTAAAATAACTACTGGTTCTACTGATGGACATGCTCGTCTCTGCTTCTGTAGTTCCCGGGTTCAAACTCGGCCGGGTCCATAGATTTTTAACGGGGTAAAAATCCTACGTATGGCTTCCTTTCGAAAGGTAGTAAGGTGTTGAATATTTACACATATAGGGCCTTCTGTAAAAAAATAAGAAACCCAGAAGCTAGAGTAAACATAATCTGAGGAAAAAAGCTCATTCTTTCACGTCCCCCAGATATAACATGAATTGTTAGTGTCGTTAAATAAAATAGACATACTAACAGAGTAATTATCAGCCTGGTGTTCTGGTGGTTATGTCCCTTGCCTCTAATCCCGAGGGTCACAGATTCAAACCCAGCCAGGGTCGATGGGTTTTTAGGAGCAAACTTACTCACTGGGACGGGCGAACGTAAGATCTCCATACATCTCTATCCAGAGCTAATGTTTTCCAATCATCCTCTGTATAATCTACTCCCTTCAAATGATGGTTAATGTTATTCTCCCACCTCATTCTTGCCCTACCAACTGGGCGTTTTCACTCTGGTTTCCCTACAACAAATTTCCATGCCTCTCTTTCATTCCTGATTCGTGTCAAAAGTTATTCCCGTTGAAGTCTACGAGACTTAACTATTCTTATTATATCTGGTTTCCTATAAGGTCATGTAGCTCACTATTATGTCATCTTCCCCATTCGCCTGTCTGTTCATCTCTCTTTGGTCCAAAAATTTTCCTAAGAACTTTATCCTCAAATACTCGTAATCTTTTCTCCTCCCTTATATTGTTACGTTAATGTAATACCTGTAAGTTGTAATTGAATATCGAACGTTTCAGCTGTAATTATATCATAAGAGGTACATGAAAAAATGCAACCTCTAGGAATAGTTGTTTAATTAAAAAAAACGTGTGACATCTCTATGAGAAATACCCTACACAAGACAATTTGAATTTAGAATACTATAAAATATAATAGTCGATTTTCTATATGTTTCCAATGAAGTGTCCTCGGATGACATTCTTTTTATGGTATGTTCAATAACATACTACTTATACGTAGTAAACGATTCCGGGCTATGTGGCCGTGGTCTATAACTGGCGTTTCTTCCAGACGTTTCTCCCTCAACTGCGGAGGGCATCTTCAGTGGCGAGCGCTAGAAGCTGTTGTTTCCCTGTCGTAGACTCGACAGTCGAGTCTACGACAGGGAAACAACAGCTTCTAGCGCTCGCCACTGAAGATGCCCTCCGCAGTTGAGGGAGAAACGTCTGGAAGAAACGCCAGTTATAGACCACGGCCACATAGCCCGGAATCTTTTACTACCATGATTACCGGCCGTGAAAGCCTGCATTCCAATATTACTTATAGGACTAAATTTTATAGTGTCTAAAGTATATTTAGAGATAGAAAAAATTGTTATAATAGTGTATCAATAATAATATTGTCGGAAGTACCTGAAGCACGAAAAATGCAGTGGATGGCAATGGGACACACATAATTGTCGGAAACTTTAAATTATTTGATACTATAATTATCATAAGTAATGCCACGAGTGATTTCCAAATTATCGATAAATTCACGACTCACGAAGCGAGGAGTGAATTTATCTAGAGAATTTGGAAATCAAGAGTGGCATTTGTTAAAAATTATTTAATGAATAAAATTAAGCTGTTTACTAAAAAATAATTCTTTGAATATAGTTACCGGTGTTTTAAAATATTTATATAGTTAATGTAAACGGCGATGTTTGAAAACAAATTAGAAATGCGAGGTTATGTATCTTCACTGCAACTCAATCATATTATTTATTGTCAAATAGGATCGCAATATTGAAAGAATGTACTCTAGTGGAGAAATAATGAAACACATCAAACTATTATCATCAACATTATAGGTTAGTCATTTATATTTTGAATAAGCAACTCAGTAAAATCACTGAATCTATTCATTATTTGCTATATTCAATGTATTTGTTGAAGAAAAATAATGGTCTAACCTGTTCAGAATATTAAAAAAAGAGGAGCTATCTTTATCAAAAAAGCAGGAGCTGATAAAGAGAAATCGATAAAGAGCGAGGTGAAACACGAATGTCATTGGTGTAAAACAGAATTCACTGAAACGTCATTGGTCATTGACTACCATTCGCGACATGAGTTAAATAGTCATAAATAATGCCAAGAGTGATTTCCAAATTATCGATAAATTCACGAATAGTGAATGTATGTAGAGGATTTGGAAATCAAGAGTGGCATTTGTTAGGACTATTTAACGAAAAAAATTAAGTTGTTTTCTCACAAATCACCATTTAAATATATTTATATATTTAATGTAAACGGCGATGCTTGAAAACAAATGAGAAATGTTTGGTTATGTTTTATTTGTTCATCACTGCAACTTGATCATACTATGTATTGCCAAATAGGATCGCAATGTTGTAAGAATGCACCCTAGCGGAGAAAAAAATGAAACATCAAACTGAATATTACAACCAAATAGGCTATTAATTCATTTTTTCGGAAACAATTCAGTAAAATTAGTATTTAAAAACACAGTTATTGAACACAATTACCAAATGTGTAGGTCGAAGGAATCTGTTCATTATTTGCTATATTCAACGTATTTATTAGAGAGTCAGTCACTGCAAGTAAATGCTCTGACCTGTTCAGAATATTAAAAGGAGGAGCTTTCTCTATTTTGGTAATCGAAATTCGATAATCATCGAGGTGAAATACGACTGTGATTGGTTGTAAAATTCACTGAAACGTGATTGGTCATTGAATTTGGGGCATGAGTTAAATAGTCATTATATCAATCAGTTTTAGAAGAAGACAACATGGTTTACGCCCCTCCCTTGTTAGGGTTTTTACCAAAATTAATAATTATTCAATTTATGTTATTCAATATTTCTCTAAAATAGACCATAGGATGTTTGCCGAAGGGCCGAGCGCTACTATTTTTGTGTATAATCTAGCATTAGTACTAACTTATTAAATGACACTAATATATCATGTCATTAGTTTCGCAATTCAAAGCTAGGCGTGAAAGGGCCATCTAATTTTTCTCAGAGGCTTTTTATTTCGGATTGAGGATTTATATTATCTATACATCTACGGCACGAGACACACGGATTTACTTCCACCCAAATGAACTAAACTCATGATTTCTACGTCGTGAAATAAAATAAAATAAATTCGAGTTCTGCCGGGAATGAATCCGCGAACTTAAGAAACGGACTGACATGCATTTCTATACTTCGTACAAATAATACTTCAATTTACAATGAATTACATGATTAATGGAAATACGGTTCGGGAAATTGAAAAAGGGCTTGAAAAAATACACGACAAAATGACATCATTAGTAGATCTCAGGATTTCATCTCTGAACGCCCAAAAATATTTGACATTTTCTGCTATATTAGATTATTATTTATATTATTAGATTTATTGGATTATTAAAAAGGAAGTTTTTCTATAATATATTTACGATGCTTTCGTAATGGGGATTCATTAAATAATTAGTAAGACATAATAAACCACTAGTGATTATTTGAAATTTAGAGCGTTCAATTATTGCAAGGATAACATTAGAAAACGATTCACCATTCGCTCTCTTTCCGTTTTGCGCTGCCCAGCGGCCTTTTCACGATTACATACATTAAAGGAACATCTGTTTTGTGACAAGATTAGTCTAATCATCAACTGTAATCGAAATGAAGGAATCAAATTAGATCATGATAAAGCTATTAAATACAGAAGATGCAGACCTATTTTGCAGTATTTGTGCTATCCTGCTTTCAATATATACTATTACCCGTTTAAGGAGTAAGCGCAGTTGTTGACGGAGGGCACTGCAGTCGTGTTTATGCAGGAATAGACCACGTGACACTGCTATCTACGAGTGCAAAGGGGAATGGGACGTGGGACGCTGACAGTGTACACTGCCTTATATGACGTCACGTGTACTAACAAACAGAGCTTCCTGATTCTTCCGCCTGCAGAGATACTTTGAACGGGTAATAGTAGTTTACATTGGTATAGTAACACAAAAACAAGTTTTTTTTGTGCAATGTCACCATGTTGTCTTTCATGACATTTCTGGCTTTCTCCCCTGGCATTGGCGGAATTGTAATCCATTTCTTAGGTTGGGGCATCTGGAAGGCGGAGTTATGTACACAGATGATATGATGGGTGATAAATGATAATGAATAGTCAGAAGAGTTCTTAACCTAAACTTAACCTAAATTCCAGACCATGGGCAATCATAGGAATAATTCTCTTCAAGAAAAAAATCCTATGGTCTGACCGAAAATCAAACCAGGACTTCATGAACTATAGTCAGAAACACTGACCACTAGCCCTTGAGGTTTGTCACGCAAAAATAAGTTGCATTAAAAAAAATCGAGGGAGGAAAATAATAGGCCCATGTATTGCTTATTCTGGCAGAATTAAGGTCATAAAGACCTTTCCATTCCTATTGACTTGGGCTTTCACGGCCGGAGTTGCTATGATGATCTTGAAGAAGATTTCCGGGCTGTAGGCCGTGGTCTCGAGGCTGACAAATTGCCAGTCTCAAGACAACCCTTGAGGATGCCAGACGCAGTCTCTGGCGAAACGTAGGGGAACTTCAAAATCATCATACCTTTCCTTTCATTCAACCACCACAAATATAAAAGATACAAATTATATTCAAAATATAAAGTGATCCCACTACATGCCTAAGTAGGCACTTGTAGTGACAAAATGTTATAAGGCTTTTCTTGCTAGACAATCGGAACGTTATGTCAAAGTCTCACCTTTCTAGACAATCGACAGGATATGTCATCCGGGTTATCAGCCATGCTTGACTACCAACTAACCCTCAAAATATATGTCTGGCACTCATTTTCTTAAGAGGGCGATCGACCCCAGGATGACGGTGCCGCTAGAAGGTCTAAGCAGGTTTAAAAATCCTGACCATCCGGAGTCGAATAGCCTATAAGATATCTATCTACAATTACGCAACAACCCAATATTGGGCATTAACCTCTCCTTAGTTACGAGTTAACAAACCAAGTTAATTTAATTACGCTTGTTTACCTATAGATCTCATGAATGCTATGCGGTCAACATACCGACCCAATGAGACATTTAGTAGGCAACAAAGGTGTTACTATAGCCCTCTTTATTCAGGCTTAAGGTCTTTTTCGAACCTGAAGCTCTTCAGAGGAGGCAAAATCAAGACTCGCCTTATATGACAAAAGAGGATTCGTGATTTGGCAACTCATGAATCATAGTGGGCCGATAGGAACTTTTCAGATGCGACTATATAGGCCTATTGTTGTATAGAAGGAAACTCCTCTCGAGATTTCCATTCAAGAGGTCAAGACTGGGCTCTCAGAGTATACTGAGCAATAAAAAAGAAACTTTTCTTTTTGTCTCAGAAAGAAAAATATGTGATTCTGATAATATTTTTTTCTCCTGAATTCAAATATGATGTCGGTTTTTCTCCATCACGCAAGGTTTTCGAGAGACATATTTATAATTTAAAACACTTTAATATTTTCTACATTCGTAACTACACAATATTCGAGCATTCGGACTCACCTGGAAAGTAAGAAATGACGATTTTCTGATATATTTCGCCTGTGGAGCATCCCCCTTGATGGCCCAACAATAATCGGCCAGCATATTAGGATTCCATTTGCCTTGATATATCTTTTCCATAGCTGAAATATCCTGAGTTAGCTCATTTGGTTTTATTTTACAATGGACAAATGGACGAAAAAACATTTATAAAAAAATAATTAATTAAATCCATTAATTGAAATTGAAATAAAAAAAAACTGTGGGTGATGGAGAAATTCCGAGTACATATTTGAAAACACGATAAAAAACTGCATTAAGTACAACTATTGGTACTCATGAGGCAAAAAACATGTTGACCAGTGTTATTCGTCCTTAGCATATAAAAAATATGCGAGCGGTATTACTAGTCAGCCAGTCAGTCAGTCAATCACTCGCGAATCTGTGACCAGCGAGTCATATCCAAGAAGTGGATCAGTGAAGATGATACGAAGAGTGATAAGAAAGAAAGTGTTGTAAGTTAGGATTTGTACTTACTTACTTACTCACTGGCACTATCGAACCCGTAGGTTCATGGCCGCGCGGACATAAGCTCTCCATACATCCCTATCCTGAGCTAATGCTTTCCAATCATTCCCTGTATAATCTACTTCCCTCAAATCATAGTTAATGTTATTATCCCACCTCATTCTTGGTCTACCAACTGGGCGTTTTCCCTCTGGCTTTACTACAAGAAGCTTCCATACAAGTCTTTCATTCCCCATACGTGCGACATGTCCTGCCCATCGCAGTCTACGAGACTTAACTGTTCTTATTATATCTGCCTTCCTATAAAGACCATGTAGTTCATTGTTATGTAGTCTTCTCCACTCACCTGTCTGTTCATCTCTCTTTGGTCCAAAAAATTTCCTAAGTACTTTATTCTCAAATACTTGTAATCTCCTTTCCTCCCTTAAAGTAAGAGTCCATGTTTCGCACCCATATAATATAACTGGTAGAATAATAGTTTTATATATTTTCAGTTTAACGTTTTTTGAAAGGAGTTGGGACATCAATAGTCTCTGCAATGCATAATAGCAGGCATTTCCAGAATTGAGCCTATGTTTAATTTCTTTGTGCATCTCATTCCTATTTGTGATTATTGTTCCTAGGTACTTGAATTCAGCCACCTCCTCAAAATTTCCCTCATTTGTCCTTAGCTGTCCATTTCCATTATATAATGAATTTCTACGTGTGACCATATATTTAGTTTTATTGATATTTACTTCCAGTCCTAATTTCTTAGTGTTACTTAATAGTGTGTGCGTGTTGTCCTTCAGTATCTCCTCGCTATCGGCCAATAATACTACATCATCAGCATAAACTAACAGCTTATTAATACCATTGAGTTGTAAGAGTTAGGATTTGTACGAGTATAAACTCTGAGGTAAATTGTGATTACATAAGTCTCAAAGCAGAAAATAATATGTTCTTGTACAATAAACAATTATTGTGAAATAAATAAAGACAATTTGGAATGTTTGTGAAAGTTGTATCAAATAAATTTACAGAAATTCGAACTAACCAAACCACAATACTAACGGATATTACTGAAAGTGGGCGATTTTTTATGAAAAAAATGAAAAGGAAATATATTTGACCCAAATGAAGATGTACTTTATAACCATGGGCAACATATAATCGACAAACTGGCATGGAATGAGGAAGAATGAGAGCTGGATTTAATTCGTTCTCGCACGGAGCAATCGCTGCACTACATTATAACATGAAGTGCAATGTGCGAAGTCGCACTGGGTGATAAACATCGTGGAGAGAGGCTTGGCCTCTGGCATGAGTAAATCATCTATTTACGGAGATGTTCAAGAGTCTTTGGAATTACAAGATAATACAGCATTCTCTTACTCTACTATTCCGAATTAACCATACCTCTAACCCAAGCTCGCTTTCACCTTTTATCCTTTAATATTAATTTTAACGCTAGATATAAGGTAAATTAAATATTAACTACATATTAGAAAAAAATAATTTTATTTTCTTTTTTGCCTCGCTTTCCTGTTATTGCAATTCACTACCATTCGAAAACAGGAATTATAATATTCATAACACAATCTAGGAGATCATCAATGTGTATTTAGAAGAAACAGGTCTACAACAGATCAGATTTTTAGTATAAGACAAATTTTAGAAAAGAAATGGGAATATAATGGTACTGTACATCAAAAAAGCATGTGATTCAATTAAGAGGGAGAAGTTATACAGTATCCTGCTGGAGTTCGGAATTCCTAAAATGTTAGTTAGACTTATACGAATGTGTCTAAATGGTACAAAAAGTACGGTGCGTGTAAGCAAACAGTTTTTGGACACGTTTGAAATCCAGAATGGGTTGAAGCAAGGAGATGCACTATCTCCTCTACTATTTCATTTTGTACTAGAGCAGTCATCAAATCTTTAGAGGATGAGGAAGGCCTACAACTCAATGGTATTAATAAGCTGTTAGTTTATGCTGATGATGTAGTACTATTGGCCGATAGCGAGGAGATACTAAAGGACAGCACGCACACACTATTGAGTAACACTAAGAAATTAGGACTGGAAGTAAATATCAATAAAACTAAATATATGGTCACATGTAGAAATACATTATATAATGGAAAGGACAGCTAATGACAAATTTTAAGGGAGGAAATGAGATTACGAGTTTTTAAGAATAAAGTTCTTAGGAACATTTTTGGACCAAAGAGAGATGAACAGACAGGTGAATGGAGAAGACTAACAAACAATGAACTACATGGTCTTTATAGGAAGCCAGATATAATAAGAACAGTTAAGTCTCGTAGACTGCGATGGTCAGGACATGTTGCGCGTATGGGGAATGAAAGACGTGCAGGGAAGCTTCTTGTAGGAAAGCCAGAGGGAAAACGCCCAGTTGGTAGACCAAGAATGAGGTGGGAGAACAACATTAACTATGATTTGAGGGAAGTATATTATACAGGGAATGATCGGAAAGAATTAGCTCAGGATAGGGATGTATGGAGAGCTTATGTCCGCGCGGCCATGAACCTACGGGTTCGATAGTGCCAGTGAGTAAGTAAGTAAGTAAGTAATATTCATAACTGTCGGCCGCGGTGGAACTAGAGCGTCAGGTCCCGAGTTCACACCCGGCCGGGGTCGATACAGTTTTTTTAGGATATAAAAATCCTAGGAGCAAGTCCTCCAGGAAGGTAAGACTTGGGACCCAAGTCTGAAGATTTTCAGGCTCATAAAAGATCCTTAAGCCCAATAATGAGGTCACTAAGAAAATTTACCAACCTCTTTCATCCTAGTAATACCTTTGTTGCCTACCAGATGTCTCATTGGGTCGGTATGTTGGCCGCATAACATTCATGACATCATTTGGAAATAAGCATAAGTAAATTAAGGAGAGGCTAATGCCAACATTGAGTTGTTACGTCATTGTAAATGTAGATATTCATAATTACTGTAAAGTAAAAAGTAAAGTGATCCCACAACAGGCCCGGAGGCTCTTGGGGTAGTAGGAGGTTAATGCTCCCACTTTTTCTAGACAATCGGCACTTTATGTCAGCCGGGTTGTCAGCCCTTCGTGATGGCCGCCTTTACCCCCAGAACAAGCGTCTGGTACTCATTTCAGTTAGAGGCTGAGTCGACCCCAGGGCCATAGTGCCGCCAGAGGGTTTGGGTCAGTTTAAAAATCCTGACCCCAACGGGACTTGAACCCTCGACCCTCCGGCTTGTAGCTCAGTGCCTTAACCACTACGCTACGGCGTGCCCCAAAAGTAAAGTGATCCCACAACAGACCCGGAGGCCCTTGGGGTAGTGGGAGGTTAAGGCTCCCACTTTTTCTAGACAATCGGCACTTTGTCAGCCGGGTTGTCAGCCCTGCGTGACGGCCGCCTTTACCCCAGAACAAGCGTCTGGTACTCATTTCCGTTAGAGGCTGAGTCAACCCCAGGGCCATAGTGCCGCCAGAGGGTTTGGGTCAATTTAAAAACCTGACCCCAACGGGACTTGAACCCTCGACCCTCCGGCTTGTAGCTCAGTGCCTTAGCCACTACGCTACGGCGTGCCCCTCATAATTACTGTAGTATCAAAAACTAAAATAATTATTTTGAAGTGCATTTTTATGTTAGTAGTACCGCAATTAACACGGATTTACGATCCAATAAAAGAGAATAAATGTATTTTTGTATCCCGTTTTCTCACTTTACTATTTGAGTTTATTTATTTATTTTTTGTATATAGGTGTGCACTATTATGTTGTACTACTCACGTAATATTGACATTGATATTCTCAAGTTTGCTATTCGCATGCAATAGTTAATACAACTAAAGGGGGGGGATTGCCTATATCGGGGTTTGAACCTAAGATCTCCAGTTTTACGTCCTGGCGCACTAAACCATTGTGCTTCTGGCAATCCAGGAAGACACACAATTTTTTCTCTACTTGAAATTGCCGTGCAGCCCTATTATCAATTTCTTAATTGAAGTGAGCTGTTGTAATGCGAATAAGTTTATTAATAGGGGTACACCGAATTTCAAGTAGAGAAATATACGTGTATTCCTGGATTGCCAGAGAAGCTCGGTTTGGTGCGCCTGCGCGCAATTGCTTGGGTTCAAATCTCTTTAGTTGCGCTATAGATAGCCTATACTATGTTTCTGTATGAAGTATTTTTTCACTGACTGGATGGAAGAGAAGGGCTTATGGCTTAAACTCTGTCAGTTTGAATATATTAATAATAATAATAATAATAATAATAATAATAATAATAATAATAATAATAATAAATTGAGTTGGTGTTTACTTGATGAAAATCCATATTTATTAATTAAATAAAAATACAACTTAAATATAAATATGAAAATCAAATAAAACTAAGTTTTATTTTTATTTAATTAATATTTATATTATTATTAAAGAATGTATAAATTTTAGAACAAATAGAAGTAGAATCAGTAGAAGAAAAACTCAACAGATATAAATTAAACTGGCTAGATCTTGTAAAGAATGGATAATTCAAGAATCCCAAAAATGATGCAATATAAACCCAAAGGACATTGTCAACATGGAAGATCTCTTATAAGACTTCTAGATGGGGCCGAAACAGATCTACAAAGGCCTAATTCGTGACGGATTGTTATTATTATTAGTGTTATCAGGTCGAGTGTTCGGATCCCTCTGGGATCAGTACTTTTAAAGTGAATTTTAAACAGTACCTTCTGTCGGCATCACTGTTCTAGGGTCGACTCAGTCTCTGGCGGAAATGAGTACCAGACGTATGTTCAGGCCTGACATCTCGTGCCTGTTGTGTAGAAATGGATGGAGCCTTAATCTCTTATTAGCCCAGGGGCCTTCTAAGGCCTATAGCGGGATTAATTAAACTTATAAATAAGATGTTTATTTTGTCACTTTTAGTAGTCACAATAAATATTATAATGCTATGCAACTGCTTTATTTAATAATAATATAATAATAATAATAAATTGGTAAGAGGCACACGAAAGAGCATTAAGTTATAAGTTTATGATTTGTCTTTTATGAGTTCGTTCAGTGATCCTGTCCATATTCTGCATTGTTTGTAATGGTATCGCTCACACTTTCGGTCGCATATCTTGCATTCACACGAATCTCTCGGTTGGTGGAATTTTGTATTTTTGCACATTTTGTGATGATATCCGTGTGTTGCTAAACCTATGATTCTGTGCCTTTGTGGTTGGTTACTTCCAGTCCACTCTCTGTTTACCATGGCATCTGAGGCGTAGAAATCTTCGTCAATCTCTTTTTCTCTCTGTTTCTTTTTTTCGATGACTTTCTTATATGCTTTATTTAACATTAATCTTTAACAGCTAAGGCCATTAGCGTCACAATTCAAAACCCGACAACAAAGGACCAACAAATTTTGTCAAAGACTTCTTCTTTCAGGCTTGAGGTTGGTTTAGCAGCTGTAGATATATGTCATGGGGCCACGTCTTTAGTTCATTTCCGAAGGAGCCCACGTTCAGGAATTTAGCGCCCTGAAAAATACATAGATTCCTGTCAGAATTAAACTAGATCACTAGTCCAATAGAACCGACGAAATAATTTCAAACAGGGCGGTTAAAACCATTTAAATGATTAGGGCCATTCATTGCACAAAACTTGCCAACCCTGATTTTCATCATCATCATCTGCACTCATGGATTAGGTCTGTTGACCCGTTTTGACATCAGCCCATCTCTTTTTAGGTCTGCCCACTCGGGTGCCTTTAGGTTTATATTTTATTTGTTTTGGATATCTATCTTCATTCATTCTGTCTATGTGTTGCTTCCATTTTTGTCTATATGTATCTATTTTATCAGTTATTGCAAATATTTCAAGTTCCTGTCTTATTTCTTCAACCCTGATTTTACGTCCATAAATATAGATTTCAAAACCTCTATTTAGCTGAACAATGAGCAAAAAGTGTTAATTTAAAGGGCTAATTAGTCTCATTTGTAAAAACAAAGAGAAGTAATGGATCGGAAAAGAGATTAAGAGTTCTACTCTCGTTGCTCGGCGACAGAGACGAATTTTGTGAAGTCAGTTCGCATGGCAAGGAGGTTGCATGCAGTACTGAGGTAACAACCCTCAATTTTGTATTTAAAATATCGTAGAACTATTCAGACTGATTTGTGATTATTAAAACAAAATAGGGATGACAACGGAGACAAGTACAAACAACATTCGATTCATACCTTCCCATTATAACTTAAACGAAGATCGAAAAACACTTAAATCTAGATGTATCTCTTCGTCGATAAACCTTAATCTATCTCAGTATTTATCATCCTTCATTGTCCTGGATATCATAAAATCCTTGGCGCGACAAGCCTCGAAGCGGATTAGTGAATCAAATAGGCCTATACCAATTCAAATTCTACCCCCTTAAAAATGAAACTTTATGAATGCAACTTAAAGCCATGGATCCACTATAAATTTTATAAACTAACGCACAATCAATACTAGTAAAATTCATATCAAATTCCGTTGAAGTGAAGTCATATGATGAAAGTTAAAAACTAAATTGTACCTGTTGGAAGGTGCCGTCGTCCTCAACTTTGTTAAAATATTGTATATAAAATTATATACAATATTTAAAAAAAAATTGAGGAAGACGGCACCTACCAACAGGTAAAATTTAATTTAGTATAAGGATGTAATCAGCATGTCCAGTACCCATACATTACTGTATAGCCGGTTTTCTTAACCTGGAGCCGCTATTGATTGTAGCAATCCAAATTTCTTATGATGCTGGGATGGGCACCGATTCCGTATTTGGCCGAAATCCATGAGAATATGCTCGGGCTACTCGTCTCTCTATTTCCCTGTACATTAGGGATGTCTGACTCAAAAGATGTTTAAAAAACATACTGAACACTTTCTTAGACAATATTATCAAGTTATATGGACTATTTAACTCAGGCCCCAAACGGGAGTCAAATCTATAATTCTCGTTTCGTCCGTTTCCATGCACATCTTTCATTCCCCATTCGTGCCATATGTCCTGACCATCGCAGGCTACGGGACTTAATTATTCTTATTATATCTGGCTTTCTATAAAGACCATGTAGTTCACCGTTATGTAGTCTTCTCCATTCACCTGTCTGTTCATCTCTCTTTGGTCCAAACATTTTCCTAAGAACTTTATTCTCAAATACTCGTATCTCCTTTCCTCCCTTAAAGTAAGAATCCATGTTTCGCATCCATATAATATAACTGGTAGAATAAAAGTTTTATATTTTTTCAGTTTAACTTTTTTTGAGAGGAATTGGGACGTCAAGAGTCCCTGTATGCATAATAGAGTCCCTGTAATGCATAACAGCATGCATTTCCAGAATTGAGCCTATGTTTAATTGCTTTGTGCATCTCATTCCCATTTGTGATTATTATTCCTAGGTATTTGAATTCAGCCACTTCCTCAAAATTTCCCTCATCATTACCTGCCCATTTCCATTATATAATGTATTTCTATGTGTGATCATATATTTAGTTTTATTGATATTTACTTCCAGTCCCAATTTCTTAGTGTCACTTAATGCTACATAAAATACATTAGTCGGACTTATACTAAATATTCAATTTTATAGTCAGGCCTATTTACTTAGAACATATTTCGGGAGAACTTTTTCATATCTTCAGTTAATTCCAACTGGGCTTAAGAAACCCGAGTAGAGACGCATTCAACTATCTCTCTCTCTCTCTCTCTCTCTCTCTCTCTCTCTCTCTAAGTGTTGGGTTAATGCACTTCTAACTAAGACATCCTCAGATGTCATATAGAAATTCATTAGATTATTAAGCACTTTTCACAAATTGCCTGTTCGTAGGATTAACAATATGTTTCAATTTCGAATTAAGAAGAAGTAAATCTAATTACACATATTGTGGTTGTTAACCTAGGAAGTAACAGTTAGGGGAAAAGTGTTTATTACAAAATAAATAAATAAATAAATAAATAAATAAATATATATATGGATTTTGATCCCATCCGAGTATAACATAGTTACCAACTCCATTAAACCAGCGTCAAACATGGTAGAATATCACGGAGATAACTGAAGAGAGAAAAAATTCCCGATACATTTTCTAAGACTATTTAACTCATGCCCAAAACGGAAGTCAATGACCAATCACATTTGAATGTTTTTTTTTTATTTACAACCAATCACAGTTGTTTTTCACCTCGATTTTATCAGTTTAATTTTATCACTTTAAAATGAAGCTCCTCCTTTTTAACATTCTGAATAGGTCATAGCATTATTTTGCAGTGACCAGAGAGTATATATAGTGCACGAATGTTAGCAGATAGTGCTTGCGGGATGTAATATAAAAACATTTGTAGCAATTGATTATACAAAAAAAAAACTGTTTGCACTTTCTTAAATGTATTATTTCTCAGGAATTTACGTTCCAGAGAAATATAACTGATATATTTACATCATAGGACATCAGAAATTAATTAATATGTTGGTTATAAATTTCTCCACTAGGTGTTTTCCTACAATATTGCAATCCTTTGGCAATAAATAACATGATCTGGTTGCAGTGATGAACAAATGAAGCATACCAATCGTTTCTCATTTGTTATCAAACATCGTCGTTTACATTAAGTATATAACATTTTAAAATAACTATATTTAAATAATGAATTGTGAGTAAACAGCTTAATCTTATTCGTTAAATAGTCCTAACTCACTTCGTGAGTCGATAATTTGGAAATCACTCGATGCATTACTTATAAAAAATAATTACAAGGTGAAGATTTAGTGTAGGTCCGAATAATTTTACTCTTATTTTATGTGCCCAGCTTTTATTTACATAAATTCGCATTTCTGAATCTGTAGTCAGCAATTTGCAATATTAGTTGCAACGAACTATACTGATCAATATTCGCAATTGACGGAATTAATGAAAATTGTACCTATCAATTAGCTTTATAATGAGTAAGTATTGGGCATTTTTAACATATTATTTTATGTCCTTTTAATTTGTATTAGTGAAAAGATGAATTTATGAATGAAATCATATAGGAAGAAGGAAGACGGGAAGACCAAAACTAACATAGACACAAGTTGTACTCAGAACAATGGAAGCAAGAGGCTTAGAGGAACGTGGCATGGAAAAATAGAGATAAACAGAGATTAGCTATAGAATCTGAAATGGTAATGTCAAAGACGTTGTAAAACCAAGAATAAATAATAATCTTGAAATGGATAGACGGATATCTCAGACACATTGTAAAACCTGGGAATAAGTATATAAATAACTTACCGTATATTGGCTACTATTGCTTCTTTACTTGTAAAATTTGCCATAGTTTATGCTAGTCAAAGGTGTTTCTGCTTTTGTGGATATTATAGTATAGCAATGTTCCATTTCCCAGCTATTTTATAAGACCGCAAGGCACCTAAATGAGACGTACTGTAGTATGAAATGAATGTATATAAAAGAGTTACTTGCGGACTTAGTCCAATCTTCTGCTGGAAGAGAGCAATGTAATTTGTAATGTCTCTTGAGGGACTGTTGTTCGCTTGAGCGAATGCTGCGTAGCTTGACTGAGTGACTGGGTGCTGCTTGCGACAAAAACTGTTTTCTTGTGCCACTGCCACAAGGTGAAGTAATTCTGCTCTAAGTCCATTCAATGACTCCGCATTTTCCTACAGATTCTGATTTTATAAAACTCAAAGTAATTAGTAGGATAATTTCAATTCACATTAGCTTATTTCCAAGTTTTGTTTAACGTCTCTCTTTGCAGGTACTTTTAAATGTCCCGTACCTTACAGAGTCGCGACCTATTAGTTGACAATTTTAAATTCTGGAACAAATACTTTATTTTTAAACACACAAGGCCATGGAGGGTTTCCCAGGATGAGTGACAAGCTCAATACCCAGAAATACATCCGAGACAACATCATCATCATCATCAAAAGTGAAAGTTTTGGCCTTCTCAACAATCCTCCTCCATGCCAATCTGTCTCTTGCCATATTCAAATTAGTCACTTTCATTTTCTTTAGATCGTTCAATGTGTCATCCTCCCATCTGATCTTCGGTCTTCCAACAGCTCTGCCTCCTATAGGTTTCCATTTGTAGAGTTTTTTGACCAGTCTCTGATCATCCATTCTTATCAAATGTCCCAGCCACCCAATTCTGAGAGATCTTATATGGTTTACTATATTCTCATTTTTGATTAATTTTAGATCATTATTTGTTTTGATTCTCCAACAGTTATCAGTTCCTCTATTTGGTCCAAATATTCTTCTTAAAATTTTTCTTTAAAAAATTAGCAATTTCTGTTTTATTGTTTCTTTTAGGACCCAACTCTCACAAGCATATGTAACTACTGGTCTAATTAGTGTTTTGTATAACCTTATTTTTGCAGTTTTTGATATTAATTTGCTTTTAAATAAGGTTCTGTTAGCAAAATAAGCTTTATTCCCATTTACCAATCTTTCCTTAATTTCCTCTTCTAATGCATTATGTCCATTTACTTTGGTAGCTAAGTATTATCCGAGACAACACTAACATTTAAAAAATACACACCTTTCACTCATATAGGATGCATACTAAACAAGAGGAATATGATGAGCAGATGGTATTCACAACTAGTAGTGTTTCAAATTTTCCCGACATGTCTTGAAGTTGAGGGAAAACTCGTAAAACCCCAGGAAATTTGTCCCAGTCAAGCAAACGAACATGAAACCGCTATGTCTGAGAGAACAAAGTAATTCTGAAACTACAACGGTGGACTACAACATTTAATTATTAGAAAGAAACAGGATCATCAAGAACAATTTTAAATTAGAAATATAATTTGAGAGAACACATTACAGAAAGGGAACATGTGAAAGGAAAAGGAAAGGATATAGATCAGAAATCCCCAAACTTTTGAATCCCATAGACCACGTGTCATTTGTTTTATATTTTGTGTAGACCACTGCATTTCTAATACTGACTTTTTTTTTATAAATTCATCAATATCAAATGGTGCTGTATACAGTTTTTGACAGCTGACACAGTGCTACTCACTTGTTTTTTTCGCTGATATAGATCCTTTCGCAACCTCTGGGGGTCGATATAAACCACTTTTGGAAAGACGATCTAGATATCTGACCGAGGATTACTTTTGTAAAAGCCGAGACGGAGGAAATCAAAGAGAAGACGGAACGAAGGTTTTGAGATTGGTGCAGATGGATTGCTACCTAATCTACTATCTGCAAGAAATTTAGATTAAGCTTGGCACAATTTCCTAGTTAAAGAGATCAGGCCGTAGCGTTTGAGATTTAAATTAGGATAGTTCCGGATACAAATCCAGGAACCGACCAATCTGACTGAATTATTATCCTAATTTTCCTCAGTCATCAAATACAATGTTGGGTTGGAATTTAACCATGAGAATCAAGTTCACAGTATCATTGGAAACAGTTTATTTCTTCAGAAAAACCTAAATACTCTAGTCGCTATATCATTTTTCCCCCCTCCAATCCCATCAGGTTGTCTTTCATGACATTTCTGGCTTTCTCCTCTAGCATTGGTGGAATTCTAATCCATTTATTAGGTTGGAACACCTGGAAGGCGGAGTTGCGTTACCCCGATGTCATGATGGGTGATAAATGATAATGAAGCGCCAGGAGAGTCCTTAAACTAAACTTAATTTATATTCCAGACCACGGGTAACCCACAGGAATAATTCCTTTTAAGGAAAAAATCCTACGTTATGACCGGGAATCGAACACAGAATCTTAGTCAGAAACACTAACTACTAGCCCAGGCGGCTGTTATAACCTTATATGTTAGAGCGTGTATAAATCTGTATGTAGGAGCTAAAATACACCATGTCCACTTATTACAGAAATTGAGTTAACACCATTTCCAAAATGTGCATTTTGTGCTCTTTGTAATGATATAGAACACTATGTCCTGTGACAATAATTGGCTAAATAAGGCAGTTGAAAACAACACCATGTTCCACTGAAGATATAGGTCAAAATAATATATCTTGTAAAACTACAGTTTTATGACACAATGTATTTTACCTCCGACATACAGAAATGAGAATAGAAACAAATTTCTTAGTTATGTTCATCGTAAATTTGTGTATTGCTTGATTGATCATTGCTAAAACAGCGCTGTTGCGGCAGTGATTTGAACGGTTGTGAAAATTAAAATATTAAATAGAAGGACAAAAGAGGGATGTATTTAGGGGGCTATGCTAACATAGGAAGCAATCTTTGTATCTCGACAGAAATAAATATTTTTTCTTCTCCACACAAATTGTGGTCTCATATCAGTCCCTTGCATTCTCTCTCTCTCTCTCTCTCTCTCTCTCTCTCTCTCTCTCTCTCTCTCTCTTCTGTTGTGTGTGTGTGTGTGTGTGTGTGTGTGTGTGTGTGTGCGCGCGGGCGCTGGGGCTGCTTGCTCCCTAGTACCACACGAGTTTGTCTGAATGATTTATTTTCGAGTCTTGAGAAACGGGAAACCAACGTCTCGAAATTTATAAATTATAGTGGTGACCGTCTGTGTTAGTAAAGTAAAGAATAGATATAGAAGGATTAAAAGAAAGAAGATTGCATAAAGAAATCCTTCTTCTTCTTCTTCACTTAACGGGCTAGGCAAAAATTGCCTGTTCCGTCCCACAGTTGTTCTGTCCATCTTTTCACTGGCCATCCTACATTACTTGAACCTCTTTGCTTGTACTTGAATGCTGCTCTTGGTAATCTTGTTACATTAATTCTTTCCACGTGTGTTAACCATTTTTCTCTATATTCTCTGATTTTCTCATTCAATGGATATATATTTAACTCTGTTCTTATATATTCATTCTTTATCCGATCCAATCTTGTGCAGCCTTTTGTTCTTCTAAGGAAGTTCATTTCTGCGCTCTGTATTCTACTTTGTAATTTTTTGGTCATTAGCCAAGTTTCGCTCCCATAAATTAATGCAGGAACTGCCAATGTTTTATAAAACTTGAATCTAGCATCTCTTCTTGTTTTATTCTTTAATGTTTTATGTATAGTTCCGCATATGATTTGAAATTTCGTCAGTTTCATATTTATGTCTCTTTCAGTTTTTGTGTTTATAGTTAAATTACAACCCAAATAATTAAAATTTGTTACTTATTTTTTTATTATTATAAGAGTCTTCATATGACAGCATGCTCCACTACAGTTTTCTGCAGTACTACATGCTTTGGTTTAGCAATATTAAAATATCTCTATCATTTTATGTGTGTTGATGTTCCTGACTATGCATTTATAGTGTTATTTACTAGTTCTAATGTGTGAAAATATTTTTCTATTTTCGATTCCTTAAAATATATTTTTGAGTTATTGTGACGCTAAATTGTTCTATTTCGTTGTGGTTGTTATTTGCATTTCAAACAATGCTCTCTGTTAATTATACTTAAGCAAGTTATGGTTCCTCTTGGCACTAACAAGTTATGATTAATATTTACAGTTGCTTGATATTGTTCCTATTAGCACTTACTTAACCCTTAAATTGGCGAAACAATACTTTCTAGTGCCCGTCATTCAAGTGTTTCGGACCGCAAAGAAAATAAAATCATGTAAAAGTAAGTTATTACTGTATTTTTAACGTAATTTGACACAATCTTAGGTAATGTATGATAATTTGTTTTATTTTTACTGTTTAATAAACTATAACAAATAAATTAAATCAATGTTTCTTATAAGATACATTGTAAGTTAAGGGTTAAATTAGTGCATTCTTCATTACTATTCCTAACAAAATATGGTTCCTGTTTACATTTAAATTGACTAATCCTATCAAGCTATAATCTATATTTACACGCTAAGTTAATATTCTATCCATTACTAATCTAAGAAGATATAGCTCCTATTTACACTTAAGTTACGGACTAATTCTAACATTTTATGAGTAATCTACTATTGAAAAATATTTTACTGTCCTTACAAGTTCTAAAAAATTAGGCTATTAGGTTCCTATTTACACTTATAGCACTGACTAATCCTAACAAGTCATGATCAATATTTACACTTCCTTAAAATAATGTTCTTATCCTAACACTTATTATCTAGTTCTATCACTTATGATTTACAGTTCCTTAAAGTATACTGTCCAAGTAATGTTCTATTGTAATTTTTTTAAGTCTATGCTATTTGCGAATTTGGTGAATTGTTTAGTATACTTAAAAGCTAATTTACTCTTATTTATGGGCCACCTTTCACTACCTCTATTTACAAAATTTATAAGAGTTTGTCTTTCGTTTTTAAATTCTATACAGTTATATATGACATGGTCCACTGTCTGCTCACCAGCACCGCATGCACAC
Source organism: Diploptera punctata (assembly GCA_030220185.1). NCBI lineage: Eukaryota > Metazoa > Arthropoda > Insecta > Blattodea > Blaberidae > Diploptera > Diploptera punctata. The sequence continues at coordinate 2,175,570 of JASPKZ010009820.1, forward strand.
ATTGCACTGTCCTTTATCTTGAAGCGATGGAAGTAGGCGTTTATATTCCCGTGTCCGGTCACCAGCGTTGTGAGATTGGGAGATATCTGGATTCTTGTCTGTAGTCTGTCGCTGACTTTCGGGAAGAACGATTTCGTCAAATTCCCATTGGTGGTTGATTGCCATTCCCTTTCCCATTTTTCTTCACTAATGGTTGTCAGGTGTTTCTTCACAGCACTTACTGGAATCCTGTCGTAACTCGTTTGTAGGCCGCCGTCGCACGCTGCTTGCTTCGCTAGGCGATCCGCTATCTCGTTGCCGTAGATTCCAGCATGTGCCTTGACCCAGCTGAATTCCACTGTCCAATTGTCGCCTTCTAGAGATTTCAGCTTATTCCTAATTTCTTCAATTAAATTGTTGCGATTATTTCTGTTCCTTAGGGAGTCTAACGTGATCTTGCTGTCAGTGTAGATTGCCACATTACGTTCGTCAATCGGTATTTCGCTGGTGTTGAGTCCTTTTAAGGTGTCTAGTGCTTTCATGATGGCAAGTTGCTCAGCCTGGTTATTTGAACATTCTTCGTACAACTTAAATTTCAGCTGGTTTGTTAATACATGTTTTTTGAATATAACTATTCCCGATCCAACTCCATCATTGCTTCTGCTTCCATCTGTGTATATTTCATAAGTGTATTCTTTGTTTTCTCTTGTATCCTGGATTTTTATGAATTTTGCCGGATGTGTCCAGTTTTTGTAACTAACTGTCTGATCAACGTTAAGAGTTTCGTATTTGGAACTTCCTCTTATTTGGTGAATAGCCGAAATTTCTTGTATTTTTAGATGTATAGGTGTTAATCCCGTCAGAATGCAGAGAGCTTCGTAGGATGCAGTGCGATATGCCTTTGCCATTCGTATGCTGATCAATCTCTGTACCTGTTTAAACTTTCGGATATTATATTTCTTGTCCAGTGCACTTATCCATACTGGTGCCGCGTACGATAACAGTGGCAGAATTGCACCGTTATAAATTGTGCACAGGGCTTTGTCACTTAAACCCCAGCTTATTTTTGCTGTCTTCGAGAGAGCATTAATAAGTTTTTTGCATCTCTCTGCTACATATTCGATATGCTGGTTGAACGTAAATCTCTTGTCGATTATTATGCCAAGATATTTAATCTGGTCGACCTGTTCTAACTGCTTATTATTTAGAAATATATGTATTTGTTTGTTTTCCCTTCGTTTTCTTCTTGTTATTAGAATAGTTTTTGATTTGCATTCATTGAATTTGGATTTATTGTTGTGGGCCCAGGATGTGATCTTTCTCATTTCAATATTTGCATAATTCTCAGCTTCGAGAACTGATTTTCCCTTTGTTATTACTATCAGGTCGTCTGCAAATGCTATTACTTTAGTATGTTCGGTGTAATCTAATCGAAGTATGGAGTTGTACTGGATGTTCCAGAACCCCGGACCGCAGCAAGATCCTTGTGGGCAGCCTCTCGTTACATTTTTGTCTACTTTAGCATTGTTTACTGCTAATGTAGCTGTTCTTTGGTTAAAATAATTGTTTGCAAGATTATACAAGTTCCTTGGGCACTGGAATTCCCGCAGAGCTTTCATGATCCCCGGCCACCAGGCCGAGTCAAAAGCTCCTTGGATATCCAAGCTTACTAGCACCAAATACATATTTTCTTTTAGATTTTCCTCGATGTATTCTTTTAGTGTCATCGCTGCGTCCACCGTGCTAGTTTGAGGAGTGAAACCGAACTGTTTGTCTGACATTAGGTCTTTTGAGTTGACATGATGCATAATTCTGTTTATTAACAACTTCTCCAGTACTTTTCCTCCTGTGTTTAGGAGGCTTATTGGACGGAATTTAGTAACCTCCTGGTAATACTCTTTTCCTGGCTTTATGATAGGAATTAATCTTGCTTTCTTCCACTGTTGGGGAAAATTACCTCTCCTGAGACAGTTATTGTATATCGCTGTTACAAAGCTTGGTAGGATGTTCATAACTTGAAGTAAAATTCTGCTCGTAAATCCGTCTTCTCCTGGGGATTTATTTGGGTCCATATTTTCTAAAATGTGTGCTATTTCTTGTTGGGTAAAATCGGAATCATCTTCAGTTTCCACGGGACGTTTATTATCTTCTCTGACTAGTTTGTGGTAGTTGTTGTCCGCTGTCTCGTCATCGTCTGGTGCAAAATGATCTATCATATGCTGCAGTGTTTCTTGTAGGTCGGACGTATGAGAGCCGTCTGCTTTCTTTAGAGTAGTTAAAGGTGTTACGTTTCTGGCTTTTCCAGACACTATGCGGTAGACTGCGTTCCATGGGTTTTTTGACGGAGTCAAACTACAGTAGTTTTTCCAAGACATAATTTTTTCCTTTGTAATAGTTCTTTCATATTTTCTTTTGGCTTCTAAATATTGATGCTTTCGTTGTTCTCTCAGCTCTTCGTTGTTTCTAGTTCTCTGATATCTCCTTCTTGTAGCATTCGCTCTTTTCCGCAATATGGTTAATTCTTCTGTCCACCATGGGAGAGATTTATTCCGGTGTAACTTTTGTGCTCTGTTTGATATTCTGAAGTGCCTACTGCATGCCGCTGTGATGATATCTTCAAACTCCCTGACTAGTTTTTGTGAGTCCGGTTCTTCCCTAGCTATGCTGCTCAGCCCCTTGTCCAGTTCTTCAACAGTGTTCATTATCGTTTTGTTTAGTAATCTTTCTGAAAACATTCTTATGATGTCATTACTGAAGTTCTCAAGTCTGTTTTCTTTTACTATATATTTTATTCCTTGAAAATTGTTGGAAGTATTCGCGTTATTTTTAGATATGTTGAATGTAATAAATCGGTGATCAGAGCAACTCTCTTCTTCCTCACACTTCCACTCGCTCACCATGGTTACTAACCGGTCATTAGTTATGGTGAGGTCGTTATTGCTCTTTCCTGTTGCACTCTCGAAAGTTGTATATTCACTAGATTCATTCATAACATACAGCCGCTTTGAACTCAGATATTCTTCTACTTTTCTGCCTCTAGTGTTGGTGATAGTATCATGCCACATTATTGACCTAGAATTACTGTCCACGCCTACTATTATTCCATCCTCCTTCCTCGTAACTTCTAGTATATGGTCCAGCTTAATGAAATCATCATTAATATCTGCTCTGATATCCATATACATACTAACTACATTGCATTTTAATTTATTGTATAAAATTTCGACAACTACGGCATCTTCGTCAGATATTTGGTTTATTAGTACAGCATCTATTTGTCTATTTGCTATGACAACGGCTGCCCTAATCCTATTTTCTCCTTTAGAAAAGGTCCTATACTTCCTGGAAATTCTAGCCACTTTGTTTTGGATAACATATGGTTCCTGAATGAAGATTATGTCAATATTGTGTGATTCTATCATATGCATGAGATTACTAGTAGCCGCCTTGGAATGTTTTAAATTTATTTGAAGGCATTTAATGTGTGTTTTCCCTCTGAGCTTAATTGTTTGACTAGCATTGCAACTGTGATTGGTTGAACCTGCCATTTTAATATTCAGTGTTTTGTTTATATTTCTTTAGCATTGCTAGCATGCAGGGGCAGTTTTTGTCGAGGGATGAATGGCATTCGTTTACTTGTTCTCTATTGAATTTGTTATGAGTCACACAATTTATACATTTATATTCATTTGCTCTTGCAGTACAGTCTGCCAGTTTATGATTACCCGCACAAAGTGGACAAGTATCGCTGCTGTTACATTCTTGGGCTCTATGGTTAAATCTGGAACATTTGTAACATCTTCTAACTTTTATATAGTCTTCAACGTTACAAATCTGCCAGCATATTTTAACCTTCTTTTGATTTAGAGCTCGCCAAGATTCAGGTTTTACTTCCATAACGAGGTTCCGAAAGTTCCACTTTGTTTTGAAGATGAATCTAGGCATGAGAGTCTCCTCAGTTAAATTAAGTTCAGGGTTTTGGGCAACGATGGTACCTGCCGCGTTGTCTATTGTTATGTCTTCAGGTATGTTGTAGATAATTAGGTTAGGGTTGCGAAGTTTAGGAGTGCTGATGTCCAATAGTTGGCTGCAATGATCTTCGATATTTTTTTTAAGAATATCGATATCTTCTTTCTTTCCAGATTCGATAATCAATCTACCGTCTCTTAGTGCCTTCATAGATCTTATTCCAACTTTTAGTTGTGTTGGATTAATATTTCGCTTCAACAATACTTTCATTGCATCTGTGGACTCGTTCTGTTTGGATTTAAGTACAAGTTTGTAATTTTTTTCGTGTATTACTTGTTACAGAGGTTTGTTGCCTATTACGATGTTTGATCTTATATGTTCGTTTCCCCAAAATGCCATTATTTTTGTTTCTTCTTTTGATATTTTTAAATAAAGAAATCCCTTCAGCAGTAAATATAGTAATTGGAAACTCAAGTATTTTATACATTTATAATCTTTTATTTCTTATATATTTATTTAATAACTAAGTAATAACTCCACCATTGCCGGTCCCAAGTCCGGATGAGAAAGGAGGAGGGGGAGAAGTAACACCTCGTTGTTATAAAACCTAGGTACAGCTCTCCCGGCTGATAGTATCTTGTAAGGGTTCCTAGCCAGTGTTACGGTGAAGACCCCAACGGCGAATGCAGCAGAGTACGAGACCTACGGTATGTGCAGACGGCGGATGAGGCAATAAAGGGTGGATCAGACTCTTAGCTGCAGCGAAAGCAACTGATCTATGGTGGACTCCAGGAAAAGTCTCTGGTCGTCCAGGTTGGGGGTTGATATTATGGGCCAGCTCCTCAGACATTGTAAAATATACTTAATGCTAAAAATCCAAAATATATAGCCTCGGATATGAAAAAAATGGTATATGGTTGAGGATACCTATGTATATAACAGAAACAATCCTGAAAAAAACTAAGTAATTGGCAGTATCGAACCCGTTGGTTCATGGTTTTCCATATATCCGTATCCTGAGCTAATGTTTTCCTATCATCCCGGTATAATTTACTTCCCTCAAATCATAGTTAATGTTATTCTCCCACCTCATTCTTGGCCTACGTATTGGGCGTTTTACCTCTGGTTTTCCTACAACAAATTTCCAACATTTCCCATTCGTGCCATATGTCCTGGCATCATAGTCTACGTGACATAACTTATCTTATTACATCTGATTTCCAATAAAGATCATGTAGCTCACTGTTATGTTTTCATATGGTATCGTAAAAGACTATCAAAACGCATAGGATATATTCTAATTCTTCATAGAACTCATCCTGAATCTGGTCATCCCTATCTTCAGTGCGACCATATATATATGCCTATACGATTACAAAATCATAGCGAATATGGTAATGATTATCTATAGTGTTCTGCTCTAGGGCGGGTCCTTAACCGCAATCATAGCATTTTTTATACTATACTTTGCAGCTTTACTAGGGAATTATAGGTGTGGTAGTTTCCCGTTGCTTTCCACACCATGAGATGATGATTATCATAGCCAGATGATGTTCGGGGATCATTTGGGCCTCAAAGCTTCCTGACATCCGTCTTAAAGGTGAGGAAAATTAAAAAAAAAAAATCACCCAGAAAGCTTGTACCGATCGGGAATCGAACCCGGGCCCGCTGCGTGACAAGGCAGTACGCTACCTCGAGACCACAGCGGTGGACATAATGATGATGGTCAAATTAAATTGGGAAACAGTTTGAAATTTACGTTATCTGAGATTTGTCTTACAGGTAGGATATTCCACGAAAAACTCAGGACACTTTTTCCCAACCGGGGATCGAACCCCGGCAAGCTACAAACGAGGAGGCGACGCTACCCTGAAACCACAACGGTGGATCTGAGGTAGATTTTTAAAAAGTTTTCAACAAATTGAGGACTGCACCTTATAGGAACTAATCTTATATTTGTGTCAGATTTGGACTATAACACCGATGATCTATCATCAGAAATCTCAATGTAACAGGTAAACATGTTTCTCTGCAGTGGATACTATCCCATTGTGGCATTAAAGGGAACGAAATGGCAGATTTGTTGGCCAGGAAAGGAACCCACACCCTTCAGACATCACCGAACATTATATCTTACTCTACAGCAGCTATGAACATCCGCTTCAGAGTGAGAGAAGCCTTCAGAACCTTCCTAGAGCTCCAAATGACTGACAAACCTAGGAAAGTATCCATCCAAACTACACTCCCAGATTGGCCTAGAAGAGTAGCCGTTGCATCATTCCGTACTGCAACAGGACACAATTGCCTAGGTAAACACCTTCATCGCCTCGGTCTTCTACCAACTCAACAATGTATCCTCTGCAACACTATGGAAGATATGGATGCTGATCACATCCGAACTTGCCCATCCCTAACAACCAACAATTTCATGAACAGATACTGGGAAGCCAGGGAACACATGAACATTCTATACTCTTTCTTGTTATTGTTTGTTACTGTTTGTTTTCCCGAGTCATTGTTGGCCAATGAAAAAATTCAAAAGCCACTGCATTTAAATAAATAAACACCAATGATCTGAGCTGTTAAAGTGTGCCGCTAAATAAATACAACCAAATAGGCTTTACCAACAGGTATGTTATACCAACTGAATATTAAAAAAAATATATGAAAAATACGTAAGCGATGATTCAAACACAATGGAGTTAAAAATGCAGTTCGGTCTACCAGTAACAAATTGTGCTTGACAGGAAGAAGCTTTCGAAGTTCAAGCTTAATTTAACATGTACTGGTGCAATCATCCATCGTTAAAATACATGGAAAGAGTTGGTTAAGCCTTTATAAACTCCCGAAATGAATGCAGTACATTGTTGATACTGGAACTCTTGACAGCAGATGGTACTCTATTTGCGCAGAAGTGGCCCAACTTTCACTAAATATATCCTATTCAATGTGCCACTCTTCAATGTTTCTCCTCTACAAGCGAAAAAAAATGACAGTAACAATTTAAATTTAATCTGACTTTGAAAATCTGGGTAAAATTAATTAATTGCTTAATACTTCGGCATTATGTTGACAACAAATTGAACTATCAATCCACGAACCATTTTACATACTAATCATATTATGTAGGCCTAACGACATATTATTTACTATTCCTGACATTCGCCATTATTAAACCTGGTATAATCCTAAATATATAGGCCTACAAATTAATAAAATAGAAATTGACATTTGAATCAAACAAATTAAATTCAATCAAAACAAGACAGAAAATAAAATAATTTTAGTTATCAAAAGATCATGAATAATAATAATAATAATAATAATAATAATAATAATAATAATAATAATAATAATAATAATAATAATAATAATGGCAGTAACAATACTATAAACATTTTGGAAATGAATACCATGTTGTCATCCCAACTTCCCTCTCTCTAAAAAAAAAAGTTAAACTGAAAAAAAAAATATATATATATATAAAACTGTTAATCTTCTAGTTATATGGACGAGAAACAAAGACTGTTGCTTGAAGGGAGGAGAAAAGTTTACCAGTATTTGAGAATAAAGGAAAATTTTTTGGACGAAAAAGAGACGAGCAGATAGATGAATGGAGAAGACTACATAATAGTGAGCTACATGATCTTCATAAGAAACCAGATATAATAAGAACAATTAAGCCTTGTAGACTGTGAAGGGCAGGATATGTGGCACAAATAGGGAATGGAAGAGGGGCATGGGAACTCACTGTAGGAATACTAGACAGAAAACGACCAATAGGAGGCCAAGAATGAGGTGGGTAAATAAGATTAACTAGGAAGGGACGTAAAGTGCAAGGGATAATTGGAAAATATTACCTCAGGATAGGGATGTATGGAGAGCTTATGTTCGCGCGCCCTTGATCCTACGGGCTCGATACTGCTGGTGGGAAACAATAATAATAATAATAATAATAATAATAATAATAATAATAATAATATTTAAACTGAAAGAGTAAAAGTCATAAAGCAGTCTCTTCCACTCAACCAATGGAAAATATATTAAAGAACATACAGAAAAACATACAGTAATACGCAGAAAAATAATTAAGTTATGTGCAATTAAATGAAGTTATATCAAAATCTGCCCAGAAAAGCTTGATTGCTAAATGATTAAAATGACAGAGTGGAGTGGACAAAGTTAAAAGAAAGCTTTGTGTCGGAATTTCCTAACTTTATAATAGGCTATCTTTCATAGTTGTTCGCATTTGTATTACATACTTTAAAAAATAACACGTTTTCCACATTTAATTAAATAATGAAGGATTTTCGATATACCATTTCCTTCATTTCTTATAACTTATGACAAATCCTCTCCAGAATATTTCCCCTAAATTTGTTTACATCCTGTGTGAAGAGTATGTCTATTGATTAATTCCAAACATATGCTTTATTTATAGCTGCTTTAACTACAATGATCAAGTCGCGCTTCTCTGTAAGTACTGGATATGGGTGCTCTTATAAATCATTTAAAGAGTTAAATTTCTATGCATCACTATTTGTGTGGCCAAGGAAATTTGCTAAATTTTGATATTAGAATTAGATTACAAAGATAAAGCTTTATGTTTATTCAATTTGCTTCATCAGATTATAGATGTGATATGGATATATGTTGAATAATAAATATTAACTATATTTACTGCGGTAGGATGCGTTGCCGCTGGGAACACTTGATTCTAACGTATGATACAGGTATTGATGTTATCTCGAAGCTACGTATGTACAGCACAAGTTAGATATTTAGACAACTATAGCTTGGCAGCGCTAATACAATATTACTTGGAAATTATTCCTGTGGGCTCCCATGGTTTGGGTTTAGGTTCAGTTTAGGTATAAAGAGCTCTCCCAACGTTTCATTAATTATCATTCATCATATTTCCAAACACATCAATAAATCTCTCTTCGCTCTGTCTCAGTGATAGACGTAAATTGCACTCTGTTTCACTTCTTTTCAAACCTCTGAATTCCTACATTATCTTGCTACCAGATATGATAAGTTATATTTTTACCACATTATTGACACTAGGTCACCAGATAACAGTCTGCTAACAATCCCTCTCCTTAGCACTTCCTCTTTTTCTACGCCTACTTCTTTCATAGTAGCCTCTGCCCGTACCTGGAATTCCCTCCCTCAAGATATCAGAGGTTGCCGCACAGTTGATGCTTTTAAGTCACGCTTATACAATTATTTGTTGTTAAATAATTAATTTTCTCGAGAACTAAATTAATTCTATGTCATTAACAGCTTTTTTTTCATCTTTCTACGTTGTATTTTTTATATTTCATTCGTTATATCTAGATTAAAACAAAATATATTTAAATAATAATCATATTATAGATACACCATGTAGTAACTAACTCACCATGTAGTAACTATCGAACCTGTAGGTTCATGGCCGCGCGGACTTAAGCTCTCTATATCCCTATCCTAAGCTAATGTTTTCCAATCATTCCCTGTATAATCTAACTCCCTCAAATCATGGTTAATGTTATTCTCCCACCTCATTCTTGGTATACCAACTGGGAGTTTTCCTTCTGGTTTTCCTACAAGAACCTTCTATGCACGTCTTTCATTCCCGATTCGTGCCACATGTCCTACCCATCACAGTCTACGAGACTTAACTGTTCTTATTATATCTGACTCCCTATATATCATGTACTATTTTTGTTTATTGTAATTTAAATGTAAGAAAAAAATAACCTGGTTGATTGATAGGCAAGGCCTTAAGACATTAATCTGCCAGATAAAATAAAGTTATTATTATTATTATTATTATTATTATATCATCAGAGCAATGTAACGACGCCTTCTATCCACCCCAACTTTTGCTTTCACTAAGAAAAAACAGGAAATATTTCAACTTGCCCGATAATAAACATTTCGCAGAAAATGACTGGATAAAAAAAAGATCCATGTCACATTCACACATCAAAATTGAGAGAAAAAAATTCATTGACTTGTATTTTTCAATTGTATTTCAAACCTCGGCACTTGAAGCTATGTTTTTGTAAACATACAGACTATTTGGAAATCAGTTATGTTTATTTCATAAATATCGTTAAATATTTTTTACTCTCAAAGAGTATTTTCGCTTCCTATTGAAACATTTATTCTTTTCCTAGTAAAAACAGGGACACATCCTGAGGATGATCAGGAAAAGTGCAGCTGTGTCCTGTGTCAAAAAAAAAAAAAAAAAGGTTGTGTTTCCATTCAAGTAAGACAAACATTGTCCCAACAAAATATAGCTTATTCCCTTTCAAACAAATTCACTAACGGATTAAGGTATATAAACAATGTCGTTAATTTTTTTCTTGAATGAAATAAGCATTTTCATTTCATACATATTGTAGACTTATACATTGACACATACGAATTATAATCAACAACATGGATTCGGCCTGTTGGATTGTTCCCACCACAAAGTATATCGAATTGGTCTATCCATCTCTTCGATGGGCGTCCTCTTATTCTCTTATTTTTAGGTTTGTAATGTAGAACCCTTCTGGAGAGTCGATGGGCTTCCATTCTTAAAACATGTTCATAACATGTGTTATCGTACTGTTCTATTTTCTCGTTAAGGTTGAATATTTTAAATTATTTTCTGACTTCTTCATTTTCTATCTATTGCTTTTTGATATCCTGCCGAAATGTCTTCTCTGCAGGCTCTATTTGCTTTGACTTTTTCTTCAAAGCCCAGAATTCACATCCACATAGGAGATATGGGAAAGCTAATATGAATTATAATCTTATTTTTCCTTATGTTAATTTTTAATAAAGCATTTAATACCGTAACGACATCAAACTAAGATAATTTTATTTTTATTAAATCTCCAATAATGCGAACCCTATTTCGCTATCCGGTATATTAGGGGTTCAGTTACAATACAATTAATTATTTAAAGTATGCTTAATGTGTAGCGTTACATAATAACGTAATATGAACAAATAAATAAAAAAATAATTAATTAACAAAACAAAAAACTAACTCAACGTCTCTTAAATATGATAGATAAATAATAATAATTTTATTGCAGCCAAATAGCCAGGATTAAAATAGAATACATTTTAAATTTACATATTTGCATATTCACACATTGTCTTTGTTCTTTTTGTGCATAGCTCAATGTGATATCGGTCACACGATTTTTCGCATAGCGTACATCTTCAAAATGGCGATCGCAGTAAATATGATAGATAAAGTCACATAGTTTTCTACAGCAACACTTCTTACATAAAATATTTGACAAAGCAGTTGAAATCTATTATGGCAATAACCTAATTTTTTAATAAATTCATGTCTTTTGGAATAAAATGCGGGACACTCAAATAACAGATGTAAAGTAAGATAATTAAAACTGTTATAGGCCCTATTATACATTCGAGTGCAATTCTTTTCACAGACCTATGCAAAACATCATAAAATATTATAATATATTAAAAACCCTTAGCTTATATCATGGTATTATTATATTATTAATTATTATTACTGTTATTATTATTACTATTATTGTCAGATTATAAAAAATTTACAAAATACAAAAAAAATAATAGGTACATAATTTAAAATAATTAGAAACAAAATTACGAACACACAATATTGTCTAAAGCTGCTTTAAAGTATGCAAGTGAGAACAGGAAATTAAGTAAAAGATCTGAGGGATCACAGTTAAAATACTTACGTAATATTTGGGAATAATTTCGGACAAGGAGAGATTTTAAACGCTTAGAAAACACTTGGAACTGAGTAAGTTTTATAAAAAAAATCTGTGGATAAATCATCTAAAAATAATTCCTAATACCAGGTCTCCTAAGCAAGTATTCTTGTATCAACCAACCTGAAAACGTAACACAAAAACTCCGAAAAAATGAGGGGAATATCAACCACACTTCTGAATAAAATTCTAAACATTCAGCAAGTCTAAACACAAATATAAGATGATGACGATGATGTGACGAAGTAGATAAATAGTAGTTTTATTTTTAGGTATTTACGCATACCTTTCTTAACAGATTCTGCAATTATAGTTAAAAATATTTCGAATTGGATTTTCAAATGAATAAGATAAAAAATGACTAAGCTTAAAACAAGCTCTACAGTATTATTTATAAACAAATACGAACTAAATGTTTGTTTGTTCTTGTTCTGTAAATTATATTTCGCCCCTCGAGCAGAATTCAATTCTACAAAACAAACACCGAACTTCATAGAATCCTAACAATAACAAAATAACTCCAAACAAATCAAAAGCACCAATACTGTTAAACCCGGACAACGTGCAAAAAATAATGGTTTCCTTTCTTTTAACACATTTGTAGTTTTCTGCAACGTAACCTTAATATATACGATTAAGGACATAACATTCACACTGTCAAAGTATTGAAATGTATGTTGCTCTTACACCTAAAATATTGTCATGAGACATTGTTAACATAAATAACATAATTTGCAATTTAGAGGATATTGTATATATATAAACATATAGATGTGAATAAATTACTTTTTGAATAAAATAAAAAGTTTGAAATTAATTATTACCCACATCTATCTAATAATAATAATAATAATAATAATAATAATAATATAATAATAATAATAATAATAATAATAATAATAATAATAATAATAATAATAATAATAATAATAATAATAATAGTAATAATAATAATAATAATAATACTAATAATAAACATTTAAATATTTTATATGTCGCCCCTGTCAACGAATCACACTTTTTTTCCCCTATTTTGTATTGATTCTAGCTAATAATTCCCTAGTGATAAACCCCATCACTTCTATTCATTTCCTCCACAAGATGTTTGTTCGGATCGGATTTGCTGGTTATAGTGTTTTATGACTTCCTTATCTAACTCGTCCCATAGATGTTCTATGGAATTAAGATCTGGAGAAAGTGGCGAACTTCGGAGAATGCAGGGAGCATTATAAACAATCCACTGTCGAACGAAATACGCAGTACGTTTTGGTCGTTATTTTGTTTTCGGTTTTCTCATTGAATTCTTTCATTATTCTTGAAAATTCAGAATCTACTTTCGTAAAAAATATCCCCTTACTCCAGATATCTTAACTTTTACTCACATACTCATTAGATTTCTTTTTTTTTTTTTTTTTGCGCTGATATATAGTTTCTTTCGGCAAATATGGGTCCGATATCCAGCTTTGGATGCATTTCCTTTCCGTTAAATTCCTTTATTTCTACAGCGATCACAGAAAAACTAATTTTGGGACTCTTCTTGAAAATGTTTATTATTTGCCTCTGTTCTCTGTGACTGATCTTGTTTCGTCCTCTCGACCAGCATTTACTTATGCAGTTTTAGTACATTTATGCATTCTAAAAATGCTGCACATAGTAAATCTGCTTCTCTTAACTATCTGTCCAATTTCACTGTAAATTCAGGATAATCTTCCACTCTTCCACTGTTGTTCCCTTCCCCTTCCAACCCATTTTAACTTGACGCGCACAACTCTCACAGGTAAACTGTTCAGTAATCATGCTAGTACCCATGTTTCTTGTTATGCACTGTACTTAGGCATATGCTTCTGTCTAAAGGATGAATATTCGTGCCCCGCCACCTAAATCACATCAATAAACTTGTATCGTTTCTAGTTTAATAAATAATTTTAGACATATGTTTTGCCAATATATAAATACAGCATAGGGAGCTGTAGTAAATATCCAATCAGTTAAAAATTGTGGACAGTTTAACCAAATATAAATGCATTTAATGCTCTTTAGACCTCTCTGTATGAATGCTTACATCCATGAATGTGTGTGTATACTCTGATTTACAGATGCTTTAATATGATTATATCGCGTCCCTATCTATTTTAAACTAAACTAAAAAAAATAATAAATAATTAAAAAATTAAAGAAAAGTTTTAAATTGAATTTTTTTCCCATAAAACTAGATATACTACTTGTCGACTGACATGTCACCACTAATAAATAATTACTAATATTTTTGAAACAATAAATTTATTAATATGTTAGCTTCAAATTCTTCGAGAATATTTTTATCAAATATACATATATTTTAATTAACCCTGATACACAAGGTACAAAAATAATATAAACTTTTAAAATAAATAATGTCATCCTACACAGTACAATAAACTATCATAATTCTAATTACATCCTTAGGATATTTTAGGTGTAACCATTAGTCTGTGTGCTTCTATTTTGTACTTCTAATATAATTTTATGTACTAAACTAGAGGTAGATGGAATTCGGGATCTATTTGAACCGTACATAGTCCTCTTACGCTTGGGAATAAAGTTCTTAGGAAATTTTTTTGGACCGAAGAGAGATGAACAGACAGGGGAATGGAAAAGACTTCGTAACAGTGAGCTACGTGGTCTTTATAGGAAGCCAGATTTAATAAGAACAGTTAAGTTTCGTATACTGCGTTGGGCAGGACATGTGGCATGAATGGGGAATGAAAGACGTGCATGGAAGCTTCTTGTAGGAAAACCAGAAGGAAAACGTCCAGTTGGTAGACCAAGATTGAGGTGGGATAATAATATTAACTATGATTTGAGGGAAGTGGATTATACAGGAGATGGTTGGAAAACATTAGCTCAGGATAGGGATACGTGAAGATTATGTCCACGCGACCATGAACCTACGGGTTCGATAGTGCCAGTGAGTTAGTTAGTCCTCTTATGCTATTACCTTTTACTAAGATATTAAGTTAGTAATTTATTATTCTGTCAATTAAATTTTAAATTCTTCATAAATTTATTGATTGTGTGTGCTTACACATATAGTATATGCCTTTATGTGTGTATGTATATATATAATTGTAAGCCCATGTTTTCCCTTTACAGAGGTTTAGGCGCTCTCCCCCTACAGGGAAGAATTTGAACCAAACTAATTTAATTACCCTTGTTTTCGTACAGATGTCATAGGGTTGGCCCGTGGTCAGCGTTCCGCCTCATACTGACATCTAGGAAAGCAAGGTAGTACTAGGACGGGAAAATTTGGTAAATTTTGCTTAGAATATATTTTTTTTTAAATTTGTGGTGAGGTAGAGAACATTAAATTATTTTCTTTCTTAATATTGTTCTGAAATGGTTCGCTTTCAAATAAATGTGATATAAAGAGGGGGGGAATAAATAATCTAAACTTGGAAAGTTAAAAAAAGAACTATATATGAAAATAATTCACATATATACGCCTAAATAATAACATTTGAATATAATCTTTCTAAGAATATGTGTGCATGTAGGTCGTATATATTTCTGAGCGTTTATAGGGTTAATTCAACATAAATAACACCTCTTCACTTTGTGGATTGTCTTTTTCATCCCCTTGTCCGTATTTCATTAATAAATTGAGATACGTGTTACAAGAATTGAATGAGAGTATTTTTTCTTGCAACTTAGACTACTTTTGGTGTTCTCATAACTTCCATATGGCTGCTGGTAACTTGATAAGAAGAGGAAATATGCTCCAATGTAATGAGGGAACGATTATTTTTTTTCTTTCCTTTTACTCTACATCTGATGTATAAAGCTAGTAACAAACATGTTCTTTGTGGTGATGCTTGGGTCCAGGCACTCGCTGTCTTAACTAACTGCATAATATAAATAAAACAGAAATAAAATCATAACAGCAACGTCCTTTCCCTTGCATATGTTAGCACGCCATGATGGAATTCCTTCCCGGCGCTAGGACAGTCTGGTTAAAATGAAATCTAAGCCTAACAATTTATATTTCAGTCACCCAGATTATGTACTCAGCTATATTTGATCTATGTGTCTTCAAATCAGGTACATGTGAAGTAAGTATTTTTATTTAATGGCTCTCTTTTACATCTCAGGTCATTAGTGTAGGATTTAAAACTTGGGCGTAAAAGGGCTTACACATTTTTTTCAGAGATATCTTAATTCGGCTCGAGGTTTTTTTATGTGCTGTAAATCTACTACACGTTATATACCATATTATATTCCATCCATAGTAATTCTGCCCGAGGGCAGGTCTTTCACTGCAGTCATAGCATTTTCATGCTATGCTTGCAGCTTTACTAGGGAATTGTAGGTGTGGTATCTTCCCTTGCTTTCCACACCTGTGAAGGATGATGATGATGATGGTCACATGATTTCGGGGACCGTTTGGGCCTTAAAGTTTT
Source organism: Diploptera punctata (assembly GCA_030220185.1). NCBI lineage: Eukaryota > Metazoa > Arthropoda > Insecta > Blattodea > Blaberidae > Diploptera > Diploptera punctata. The sequence continues at coordinate 2,191,708 of JASPKZ010009820.1, forward strand.
CCTGACATTTGTCTTACAGGTGAGAAAAACCCCGATAAAAAACTCACCCAGAAAAACTGCCCCGACCGGGATTGAACCCGGGCCCGCTGCGTGACAAGGCAGCACGCTACCTCGGGACCACAGCGGCGGACTTATTATATTAATTCTTCATAAATAATTTAACATTAATTGACTATAAAAAACTAATCAATGAAAAAAACAAAAATAAATTATTGGACTGACAGACGGAACTTTAAGCTATAGCCTATAAGCATCCTGATATAGTCATAAAAACAACTGGGCATTCCAACTAATTCTAAAAAAAAGAAAACGTTGAGAGAAGAAAGTTAAATTTGCTCCCTAAAATATTAAAATAAATTGATTCTTTAATCATTTAGGCTTTATTTATAAAACTGTAGGCTATTCTTCATTTCCGAAGGAAGCCATGTACAGGAAATTTACGCCTTCTAAAAAATTATTGAGCCCAGCCGGGTTTGAATTTGGAAAACATACATTACAAACACACACAACATTACCCCCATTAACAATACAAGTGAATATTGTATTTACATAGACCTTCAGGGGCGGAGTTGCTATGATGATCTTGAAGAAGATTTTCGGACTGTAGGCCGTGGTCGTGAGGCTACAGCCCGAAAATCTTCTTCAAGATCATCACAAGTGAATATATATATATATATATATATATATATATATATATATATATATATTTTTTTTTTTAATGTCTATCTTCACCCAAACAATGACTGATCAATTGATTTGGTATTTACTTGATGAAAGGGGCACGCCGTAGCGTAGTGGTTAAGGCACTGAGCTACAAGCCGGAGGGTCGAGGGTTCAAGTCCCGTTGGGGTCAGGATTTTTAAAGTGACCCAAACCCTCTGGCGGCACTATGGCCCTGGGGTCGACTCAGCCTCTAACGGAAATGAGTACCAGACGCTTGTTCTGGGGTAAAGGCGGCCGTCACGCAGGGCTGACAACCCGGCTGACATCAAGTGCCGATTGTCTAGAAAAAGTGGGAGCCTTAACCTCCTACTACCCCAAAGGCCTCCTGAGGCCTGTTGTGGGATCACTTTTATTTACTTGATGAAAATACGTATTGTTTATTTATTAAATGAAACTATCAAAGTTTTATAGATTTTCACAAATAGCCTATTTATTTAAATCAGCATTCATGACAGCTGTTTCGATATATTGTATCTTCTTCAGATGTAAGCCTATGTCATACAGTGTATCGAAACAGCTGCCATGAATGCTGATTTAAGTAAATATTTATGAAAAATCAATAAAATTTTGATAATTTTATTTAATAAACAAACAAACAAAAAATTATTTGTTTTGCTTCACAATAAATAATAAGCATTTCAGATTATTATTTTTGTATTGATTTTATTTTTTAATGTAGGCTAAGTGATACAATAATGTGATGTTCCTTTGATTACTTTTTTATTTTTATTTAAGCAAAACAATTATTATTATTATTTTATTGTGTTATACGTAGCTTTTAATTAGGTCTAGAATTATCTGAAATTAATTGGATACCCCCACGTTACAAAACAGTATAAAACTATGAAGACTTGATGGTCGAATATATTAAAAGAACCAACTGTTATTATTATATATGTATGCCTAACTAACTAACTCACTGGCACTATCGAACCTGTAGGTTCATGGCCGCGCGGACATAAGCTCTCCATATATCCCTATCCTGAGCTAATGTATTCCAATCATCCCCTGTATAATCTACTTCCATCAAATCATAGTTAATGTTATTCTCACACCTCATTCTTGGTCTACTAACTGGGCGTTTTCCTTCTGGTTTTCCTACAAGAGGCTTCCATGCACGTCTTTCATTCCCCAACGCGCAACATGTCCTGCCCATCACAGTCTACGAGACTTAACTGTTCTCATTATATCTGGCTTCCTATAAAGACCATGTAGTTTATTGTTATGTAGTCTTCTCCATTCACCTGTCTGTTCATCTCTCTTTGGTCCAAAAATTTTCCTAAGAACTTTATTCTCAAATACTCGTAATCTCTTTTCCTCCCTTAAAGTAAGAGTCCATGTTTCGCATCCATATAATAGGCCTACAACTGGTAGAATAATAGTTTTATATATTTTCAGTTAACGTTTTTTGAAAGGAGGGAAGTCAAGAATTTCTGCAATGCATAATAGCACGCATTTCCAGAATTGAGCCAATGTTTAATTTCCTTGTGCATCTCATTCCTGTTTGTGATTATTGTTCGTAGGTATTTGAATTCAGCCACTTCCTCAAAGTGGCCTATATTAGATGATAGACCATCGGTAGCCAAATATTTATTATTCCAAACTTTTTGTCACCAATCACCAGCCAAATATTTATTATTCCAAACTTTTTGTCACCAATCACTTTTGAGACTCCGAACCCTTCCTTTACAGTAAACAAATGCGGCAAAGCTACATTTAAACAATAGGATTATAACAATAATTTCAGTAGAATGCTATTCTGTGCTGCACAGAGAAAAACACGACGATATGGATTAAGCAATTAATATTTCATTGGAACGCACTGTATCGTGGCATTAAGTTCCAAAAGCAGGAGCTTATGGCACAGATGTCGCTACATGACGACATGTAAGCTGCAGCATGCTGATGACGCAATAGAAAATAAAACATGTGCTTCGCTCCCAAGAAATATTTTTACCTCAAATGACTATTCATAATTCACAAATGTGGAGGATTATTAGGTTCAATTTAGCAATAGATAGAACATTATAGCAATAGATACAAAAGTATGAATTTACTAATCTGTCATAAGAGCAGTTCTAACATGTGGTTGTGAATGCCGAACAGAAACTCAAAAAACAAAACAAATCAATGAAACAACCGAAATGAAAGTTTTAAGGAAAATCGTAGGAAAATCGCTGAGAGAGAAAATTCGCAGCTCTGTTATTAGAGAAGAATGTGAAATTGAACCGATAAACGTCTGGATAAATGATAGAAGACTAAATTGGAACGATCACATAGATAGAATGGAGAACAGTAGACTAGTGAAGAAAGTACGTGACTCGACACCTCAGCAGAAAAGGCCATTAGGAAGACCACAACTACGATGGAAGGACGTCACCATACCCCGGACCTGTAGTGAATGAACACGCAACAAGCTGCCAGCTTTCATGCGTAGAGGAAGAAGAAGAAGAAGACGAAGGAGAAGAAAAGAATATTAGCAAATAGGCAACATTTATAAAATCAAAATAATGTCATATTTACTTCCAGTCTCAGTTTCTTACTGTTATATAACACACACACGCTATATTAAATAAAACTAAGAAACAAGACTGGAAGTCAATATAACTAAATATATCTTCACAGGTATATATCCATTATACAGGCTGATTCAGAATAAGTATTACAGACTTCTGGGGGTTGTAGAGGGGACTTAGTATATAAAGTTTTGATAAGGAACCCATGTCCGGTAACTTACATTTCGATGTAAAATAAGTTTGAAGATCGAAACACATTGGGCTGATATCGTGTGTCTTGTGTTTCAGAATAAGTATTACAGACTTCTAGAGGTTGTATTAAGCCTGTAGAGTCGGAAGAAGATCTTGCACAAATTCTGACAGCAGCAGAAATTTTAATGAGCATATACTTGGTCTTGTGGGGCGTGTGTATGAAAACATGCGTCGCAGGTACAGTTTGTGCAACGAACAACAGGGTCGCCACGTGGAACCACACTTTTAATACAACTCCTAGAAGTCTGTAATACTTATTCTGAACCATAAGACACACGATATCAGTTCATTGTTTCTCGATGTTCAAACTTATTTTACACCGAAATGGTAAGTTTCCGGACATGGGTTCCTCATCAAAACTGTATCTACTAAGTCCCCTCTACAACCCTTAGAAGTCTGTAATACTTATTCTGAATCACTTTGTATAATGAAAATGGACAGGTAAAGACAAATGAGGGAAATTATGACGAAATGAGTGAATTCAAATACCTAGGAACAATAAGGAATGAGATCCAGAAATAAATTAAACAATTAAACATAGGATCAACATGCTATTATTCAATGCAAAGACTCATGTAAAAATACATTACAATGGTCATTCTTCCAGTTATACTAGGGCCTATATGGACGCGAAACATGGAGTATTGTTTTTACACGCTTTATATTAGCTTGACCTGTATCTGTCTATGTAACGGAATCTTTCAACACGATTTTCACCCACTTAAAAACATTGGATCGACTTGAAACTTTGTATACTTGTAAGGGACCAATGACAATACAATAATTTCATAATTTTTTTCTAAGATCCTGGCCAGGATCATCAGGACATTATTAGAGTATTAAGCAATACATTTTCATGGGATTCCGGTTTATGGCAACCAAACTAAAAATTAAAAAAAAATTAAAAAAGCTAAAGCAGCACGCTTTATTAGAAAACATTAAACTAAAAAATAAAAATAAATAAATAATAGTTTAAAAACTAACACGCTTTATTAGAAAACCGAACCAAAAAATGAAACATAATTTTAATTTCCAACACCCTTGGGATAAAATTAAAGTGGTCAACAAAAAATCATCTCCATCACATCTAGAATAAAACTAGAATTATCTACAAAAAAAATTACCATCAAAAGTGTGGGGTACTTTTTATGGTTTTAACGTTTTCTTCTTAGAGACTTTACTTTTACCAATATCTGTTTATTATCAAATATATTAATTGATACAGAGCACCCCATGCTTTTGATGGCAAAATTATTTTTTTTTGTAGATAACTCAAGTTTTATTCTAGATGTGTTGGAAATTAAAATTGTTTTTCATTTTTAGTTCGGTTTTCTAATAAAGCGTGTTGTTTTAGTTGTTTAAATATTATTTATTAAGAGAGGAGAATATAGCCTATTACGAAAGTAAACAATATTAGGATAACACTTATATACCCTTGAAAGTTGAAGAGAGAATGTTAATCAAATGTAAGAGATTTTTATGTAAAAACTAGGTTTGCTATACTAAGCAGAAGCCAGGAAATACGTACTTAAATCGTTAAGACGCTAAAATAAAAAGGCATACTACTGTAGAGGAAACTCCGTTCACAAAGAAACGCAAAACTCTGGGTTGTACTGTAATTTCACGACAGAAGCTGTCAAACTAACACTACATTAGGCACAGTTACAATAGGCCTACTACTAAGATAATTCATAAAATAAATTTACATTACTGGTACGATAAATTAATAGTATGTTAATGTTATGATTATAGCTCGGAATTTTAAGTGCAAAATTTTGGCGAAAAGGTGCAAAAAAAAGGTGCTTTAATTTAGCAGAAAAAAGTGCAAAAAAGTGCTTAAATTTAGCAGAAAAAGGTGTAAATTCCACATTATATAACTACATCAAAATCAATTAGGCCTACATCAAATAACAAACAACACAAAATTCACTCATGTTCTCATTTATTAAAAAGTCTGCGTAAGAAAAGCCCCAGAACATTATGTTACTCAAATTACAAGACCAGAAAATTGTTAAAGTATTTTTTTTTCATAAATCAGTGTTTTAAGATAAACATTAAAATAAAAATATATCCGTTGGCAGGTCCCGTCATCCTCAACTTTGTTAAAATTATGTATTTAAAATATTAGTTGGAGGCCTTTCAGAAGTTAACTTCCATCATCAGCAGCATGATGAAGTGGAAGTAATGTGATGTGGACTGATATCACACATCATTACCAACCCGTGAAAACTTATTTGAAGAAATGCATATATATACACACATTATTTTGGGAATAAAATGCTGCAAAGGAGACAAAAAAGGTTTGAAAAAGTGCAAAATGAGCTTGCATTGAAAAAAAAAGGTGCAAAAAAAGTGGTAGCATTGAAAAAAATGTGCAAAAAAGGTGCAACTAAAACAATTAGGGGCATTTATTTAATGTTTTCTTTGCTAGACAAGCTAATTTGAGCATTGTAGCAACAAAAAAAAATTAAGGTGTAGCACCTAAAATTCCTAGCTCTATATGATCATTAGGGCTATATTTGCACAATTTTGACATTTTTTTGTCCAATGCCACCAGTTTGTGTTACATAACATTTCTGGTTTTCTCCCCTGGCATCGGTGGAATTGTAATCCAATTCATAGATTGGGGCACCTGGAAGGCGGAGTTACGTTACCCCGATATATATATATATATATATATATATATATATGGGTGATAATAACACCAGTGGAATCCTTAATCTATACTTAACCTAAATTCCAGATCACGGGTAATCACAGGAATAATTCTCTTTAAAGAAAAATTCCTATCATCTGACCAGGAATCAAACCCGGGTGCTTGTGAACAGTAGTCTGAAACGCTGACAATTAGCCCATGAGACTGGTCACAATTTTGATTTAGAAATCGTATTTCGTGTTTTTAAATGTAATAACAATAATAGTTACAGTTAAAATAATAATAATAATAATAATAATAATAATAATAATAATAATAATAATAATAATAACTCACTAGCATATCGAATCGTAGGTTCATGGCCGCGTCATACATAAAGCTCTCCATACAACCCTATCCTGAGCTAATGTTTTCCAATCATTCCCTCATAATTTACCTCCCTCAGATCATAGTTAGGGCCTAATGTTATTTCTAGCCAACTCACTGGGCATTTTCCCACTGTTTTTCCTACATAGTTTTCATGCCTCTATTTAATTTCCCATCTGCACCACATGTCCTGCTAATCACAGTCTACGAGACTTGACTGTCCCTATTACATCCGGTTTTCCATAAAGATCATATAGTTTACTATTAAGTAGTCTTCTCCATTCACCTGTCTGTTCGTTTCTCATTGATCCAAATGTTTTCTTAAGAACTTTACTCTGAAATATTCGTAATCGTTTTTCCCTCCTTACAGTAAGAGTCCACGTTTCGCATCCACATAATGTAATTGGGAGAATAAGTTTTATATATGTTCAGTTTGTTGGGAGAAATTGGAACAACGGGAGTCCTAGATATGCGTAATAGTATGCATTTCCAGAACTTTCTTTCTTTCTACCGCATCCTTGTTTGTAATTATTGTTCCTAGATATGTAGATTCAGCCACTTTTTTTTTTTCAAAACTTCCCTAATTTTTAATTATCTTTCCATTTACATTATATAATAAGTTACTATATGTGATAACATATTTTATTTCATTGATGTTTACTTCCTGCCCCAAACGCTGTGTTACTCAACAGAGAGTGTGTGTTGGCCCTTATTATCTCCTCACTATATTGCTATAAAATCAGCATACACCAACAGATTATATCAATGCCATTGAGTTGAAAGCCCACTCCATCTTTTAAAGGTTTTGATGGTATGCTCTAGTACAAAACTGAATAGTACACGAGATAGTGCTCCTCCTTGCTTTAACCCACTGTGAATTTCAATGTAACTGAAAACTGTTGTGCTTACTGAATACGGGTTCCATATGAAGGGAACTATAACTATGTCGTAGAAAGAGAAAAAAAAAAGTCTTCCGACCAAAATTTGTCGTCTATTTAATACTTAGCTCTGAATTGCGAGGCTAATGTCCTTGTATGTTAAAGAATGCCGTTAAATAAAATAATATCAATAGCCTCGGTGAGTTTCATCAGCACCGGAATTTCAAACCCGGATCTTTCCGAACAGTTACGATAAGACCAGCTGTTTAACCGAACCAAACTTAGGAGAACAAATACTTATCAATATGACTTCTAGTTAACAGGACCAGCTGCTAAACACGGTCTCAACATGGTCCTATTAAAGAGAATTTAAAATAGACCCTTGTTATTATCAAATACAGACATCACACACTTATTAGCCCTATCTGGAAAATCGTTTTTCAGTCACTAAAATACAAACAATAAATTGACAGGAAAGCATGCGATACAATTGTCAGGACACTGAAGGAAATATTGTTACATTTTATAGTGAGCCGATTTAGAGGCAGATATACTTGTATATTCTTACGTCTTAACGGACCATTCTCTTTTGTTGTATGTCGAAGTAATGAGCTACAAGCATATAGCCTAATCAATACCCAAATGTTAACATTTTTTATCAGTAATACATAGTTTGTTTGATAAACAGAGTGTAAACGTTACAAGTTGTCAAAAATGTTTTGAGATTTGAGCACTAATATATAATTAAACAGAGATAGCACACTTTAACTATCTTGGTTCGGATATAACATACAGCTACAATTGGGATATACATAATAAATTAAACCGATATCAAATGATGTGTGGCACCATAAGAACATTTAGACAGAATGGACAATACAAGATTACCCAAAAAAGATCAACACCTACAAACCACATGGAAAAAGATCTTTGGGACGGCCAAGGAAACGATGGACTTGAGACCGGAACAGGTCGCATTGACCTAATCCTGGAAAGGAAGAAGAAGAAGAAGAAGAAGAGAAGTATAAAAATAGAAGACGCCAGTTGCCGTGATGGTAGCGACAGATATCAGCCTTCGCAGGAACGAGAATTGTATAAGCGGAAAGAAATGTTGATGTTCTTATCGGTGATCGAATGGCATAACTTGGTATCGAACTGATTACAGAATCAAAGATATAGGATTCAAGCCCCGGTTCAAGCATTAATTTTTGTTCCAAGAAATTAAGTTCTGCCCAAGATTGGAAAACGTTAATTTAAACAAAAACATTGAAAAAATGATGTTTTAAGTTTCTCAGGTTTTCCCAGAAAAAAACATGTTTAGTGTAAAGTTTTAAGAAAGAGGAATACTATAGGGCCTATATATTTGTTTTAAGTCTAGTATTATCTTAATACAACTGCATTAATTTTATTTCTACACAGTAATATAATAGTCTAGTTGAACAATACTGATTACTGTCATGAGCAAGACTCTCAAGTCCAAGTCCGTCACGCAGAAATTGCGTAAACTAAGCGGATTCCTTAGCAAGTCGTATTTATGGTATCATTTTGCTACTTTATGAAAAATATTTATTTTTTTGTTAAAATTGAGAAATAATTTCTGATGCCAGTATATTTAAAAGTATTCGACTACAGAGAAAACGAATTATACATAACAGTAAGTTACTATCTATTTACATATTGTTGTATAATTTGTCAGTGATTTAAATATCATCTACATAATCATTTTTCCATTACTTTACTAAAATATTAAAGAAATTAAACTAGCATATCTTATAAGATACATTGCAAATTTAAGGGCTAATTAAACTGTAAGGTAGTCAGAACTGGTTTCTGGGTTTGATGTAGAGAATAGTAGAGGATGATTTGCATGAATCTTTTCAGCTGAATATGCAAGAATTTTATTTATAAGAATACTTTTTTGTGTAATTTTCCTTGGATGAGGATAATGAAACCAACTGGAGCTTCAATAAATTTTACAATCTTATCATCTATATTATAGGCATAGGCAATGTTCATACATTGCGACGAACCAATCACGACAGATTCCTGAGTCCATTTTAAATGTAGAGTTTTAGGTAAACACCCACTTCTAATGATCGCATTTCGTTAATATTTTAACATATTCTTCTTAATAAAAGAGTTGGAGAAAATGTTTTAACATCTCACCTCACAAAGTTGCGTGTCTTCACGATACCGGTTTCAAAAGTATGGTATTACTTCCATCTTCAGTCAAATTCTTACTTTGAAATTTCGTCGTTAACGTCATCTTCTGAACTGCCATCAGGTGTAGATTTTATGAACTTGGAGATTCAATTATTCTCGTCGGGAATATCGAAATTCATTGCTTTGTATTTATTCTTCAGAAGAATATTTATATATGTTTTGTGTGTGTGTGTGTGTGTTCACATGTAGGAGGAGTACATGTACATTATGACCATGGTCATTTTCGATGCCTACTACATAAGGATCGGAGAAGATCTGTAAACATTTTGACCCTATTCTGCCCTAACTTTACACACAGACTCGGAGTCACGGGGACATACACCTGCATGAGTATGTCCCTTGGATTGACTAACTAACTAACTAACTCACTGGCACTATCGAACACGCAGGTTCATGGCCGTGCGGACATAAGCTCTCCATACATCCCTATCCAGAGCTACTGTTTTCCAATCATCCCCGTATAATCTACTTCCCTCAAATCATAGTTAATGTCATTTTCCCACCGCATTCTTGGTCTACCAACTGGGCGTTTTCCCTCTGGTTTTCCTACAAGAAGCTTCCATGCACTCTTTCACTCCCCATTCGTGCCACATGCCATTCCCATTGCAGTCTACGAGACTTAACTGTTCTCATTATATCTGGATTCCTATAAAGACCATGTAATTCACTGTTATGCAGCCTTCTCCATTCTCCTGTCTGTTCATCTATCTTTGGGCCAAAAATGTTCCTAAGAACTTTATTGTCAAATACTCGTAATCTCCTTACCTCCCTTAAAGTAAGAGTCCATGTTTCGCATCCATGTAATATAACTGATAGAATAATAGTTTTATACATTTTCAATTTAACGTTTTTTGAAAGGAGTTGGGAAGTCAAGAGTCTCTGTAATGCATAATAGCACGCATTTTCAGAATTGAGCCTATGTTCAATGTCTTTGTGCATCTCATTCCTGTTTGTGATTATTGTTCCTAGGTATTTGACACAACTACAAATTTTAGACACCTGTGGTATATTGAACAGACTATTTTTACCTAATATAAGATAATGAAAGGTGATATGAAATTAATGAATGGAGATGAAATTACATTATGGGCGCGGGAAGAGAAGTGGAGAGTGTTGGGGTGAAACTGGGAAAACGGAAGAACCCAGAGAAAATCACGGTGTGCCCCCCCCCACCAATACCCATCCGGAATAGCCTGGATTCGAACCTGAGATCCCAGTCGGGCAGCCGCACGCCCACCGAGACATCTGCACGCCACTAGTAGACTACCTGTTCAGACAATTTATATACAAAGTAAAGAGAAGCCAGAAAGTAAGAAGGAAGGAAGAGAATATGAACTGCAAAGTGAGGTCACATCGGCACGTTGCACCGCAGAGAATAATGTTCTTAATAAGCTTGACAAGACAGTGCAAAAGGGGAAAGTCTGTATTATATTATCTTGTGGTATCTTCTCTTCTTCCTTAGGGGGGGTCCATCCCTTCATTATTATAAGCAAGAAGCTGTCCTTCCAAACCGCGGACCTAAGATAAATATTCCCTATCTTCAAACCCTCTCCAACCATCCAAAACCTCTTACACAGAAGACTTGGAATTAATTTAATTTCTTCTCAGAATAAACTGACACACGTTTCCTGATATGAATAGTATAGTGAATTATATTTTACAAATTTTCGAAGGAAAACAGCTATTGATGTTGTACCAATTAAAACATTTTTGAAAAAGTTACTAATCTTCGATCGTACCTATAAGGCATCTAAAATGACTATGTCAAAAATAGGTCTATATTTAAACTAACTCAGCTGCAGTATCGAATCCGTAAGTTCGTGACCGCTCGGACATAAGCTCTCCATACACCCATATCCAGAGCTATTTTCCAATCACCTATATAATCCACTTCCCTCAAATCACGATTAATGTTATTGTCCTAACTGATTCTTGGTCTACAAAATTTGGCGTTTTTCCTCTGCGTTTCCTACAAGAAGTTTCCATGCCCCTCTTTAAATCGCATATATGCTTGAAGTTCTGCCCATCACAGTCGATGAGACATTCTATTCTATTCAATTCTATAGTAATTCTGCTCGAGGGCAGGTCTTTCACTGCAGGATTTTCATGCTATGCTTTGCAGCTTTACTAGGGAATTATAGGTGTGGTAGCTTCCCGTTGTTTTCCACATCGGTGAAGGATGATGATGATGATAATGATAAGGGTGATAATGATGACCGGATGATTTTCGGGGACCGTTGGGTCGTAAGCTTCTTGACATTTGTCTTACAGATGAGGAAAAACCCCGAAAAAAACCTCACCCAGGAGCCTGTCCCGACCGAGAATCGAACCCGGGCCCGATACGTGACAAGGCAGCACGCTACCTCGAGACCACAGTGGTTGACTAATTATAATTAATAGCGATTAACCGAAGCATATACATGTATGTATGTATGTGTGTGTAACACGTTTGTCTTAACGCTCCAGTGACAGCATTTTCTTTCGGAAACAAACTCGGCGTACATCAATCAATTAAGAAAACTATAGCCTATAAGTGGAGGTTAACCAGAAGCGAATATTTAAAATTCGTTCTAGCGACAGCAATTCTATTTTTTGCAAAGAAACTAGGCACACTATTAAAAAAACGAGAAAGGCATTCAACAAAAATCAAACAGTAACCAATAGAAAGTCGATTATGTAGAAATGGTGGAATTAACATTTTCAGGGAAACCTGGAAAAATCCAGAGAAAAACCTCCCCATACTCCGTTTTATCTACCTTGCAATTCAACAATATTAATGAAATTGTGGGTATGCCCAACTCTAGCTGCGATCTTCTGATGAAGTTATAAAAAGAGTTCAATGATTATGAGGCCTTGATATTTCGAGAAAGGTACCGTACGATTGATATACAGGCCTACTGGATAAATGTATGAAGCAAATTTAGGATGACTATTTAACTCATGCCCCAAATCGGAGTCAATGACCAATCACATTTCAATGATTTTTTATTTACAACCAATCGCAGTCGTGTTTTGCCTAGAATTTACCAACTAAAGTTTATCATAATAAAGAAAGCACCTCGTTTTTAACATTCTGAGTAGGTCATAGCATTATTTTGCAGTGACTAACTCTTTAAGAAATACGGATACCATATTGTATATATAGTGCATAAATGTCAACACACAGCGCATGCGGGAGTTAATATAAAAACATTTGTAGCAATTGATTATAACACGAAAAAAGAAACCACTGTTTGCACTTTCTTAAATGTATTTTTTCCCAGGTAATAACAATCCTGAAAAATATAATTGTCATATTTACATGATAGGACATCAGAAATGAATTATACAGTTTGATGTGTTTCATTTTTTCTCCACTAGAGTGCATTGTTACAATATTGCGTTCCTTTGGCAATAAATAATATGATCTGGTTGCAGTGATGAACAAAAGAAGCAAATGAAGCGTACCAATTGTTTCTCATTTGTTTTCAAACATCGCCGTTTACATTAAATATATAAATATTAAAAAAAATATTTAAATAATGATTTGTGACTAAACAGCTTAATATTATTCGATAAATAGTCCTAACAAATGCCACTCTTGGTTTCCAAATTCTCATAAGTAATGCCACGAGTGATTTCCAAATTATCGATAAATTCACGACTCACGAAGTGAGGAGTGAATTTATCTAGAGAATTTGGAAATCAAGAGTGGCATTTGTTAGGACTATTTAACGAATAAAATTAAGCTGTTTACTCACAAATCATTATTTAAATTAGTTATTTTAAAATATTTATATATTTAATGTAAACGGCGATGTTTGAAAACAAATGAGTAACGACAGGTACGCTTCATCTGCTTCTTTTGTTTATCACTGCAACCAGTTCATACTATTTATTGCCAAAGGAACGCAATATTGTAAGAATGCTCTCTAGTGGAGAAAAAATGAAACACATCAAACTGTATATTAATTCATTTCTGAAGTCGTATGATGTAAATATGACAATTATATTTTTCTGGATTATTACCTGGGAAAAAATACATTTAAGAAAGTGAAAACAGTGGTTTCTTTTTTTTTTATCGTATAATCAATTGCTACAAATGTGTTTATATTATCTGCCGCATGCACTATCTGCTAACATTCATGCACTATATAGCCTATACAATCTGGTAGCCGCATTTCTTACAGGCTCAGTCACTGCAAAATAATAGTCAGGCCTGTTCAGAATATTAAAAAGGAGGAGCTCTCTTTAATATGGTAAATATAACACTGATAAATAGTTCGTGAAACACGACTCTGATTAGTTGTAAAACAGAAATCATTGAACGTAATTGGTCATTGACTCCCATTTGGGGCATGAGTTAAATAGTCTAGATAAATTCACTCGTGGCATTACTTATGAATATTTAACTCATGTCTCAAATGGGAGTCAATGACCAATCGCGTTTCAATGAATTTTGATTTAGAAACAATCACAGTCGTGTTCCACCTGGAATTTCTCAAATTAATTTATCACATTAAAGAACGCTCCTCACTTTGTTAACATTCTGAATAGGCTAGAGAACAGTAGTTTACAGTTGACTGAACAGCCCTAGAAGAAAATTGGCTACCAGATTGTATAATTTGTGCACGAATGTGAAAACAGATAGTGCTTGCGGGAACTAGATATAAAACATCTGTAGCAATCGCTTAGTACCACAACAGAAAACACTCTTTGGCACTTTCTTAAACGTCTTCGATTCCGCAGAGTAATAACGCTCATCCGAGAAAAATAACTGGACATATTACGCATTACATCATAGAGATAGCACAAATCATCATCATCAACAAGGATTAATGCCCCAAAAATTTGGTGCCCCCTGTTCCGATCATCATTATATGTCGGATTGTTCCTTCCAATCTCTTAAATGGTCTCCACATCATTCTTCTCCTCTTTCGCTTTCTAATTATACATTCTTCGTGGTAAGCGCTGTTCATAATCATGTCGTAATACGGGCGTGCTGAAAGTCAGCATTTTGATAAGTAATTTTATTTTCTCAGAGCTTAAATATAATAATTCCTTTTGATCTAGATCATTCGTTTTTTTTTTTATATCCTTCTATTGTACTATTGCTGCTCAACATCTTCATTTCTACAACAAACTCCTCTATTTGTATACTATCGTGCCTTTGTTAATGTCCGGTTTTCGCATCCATAAATCCGAGATGGAACTATCAATACTTTGTAAAATTTTAAAAATAGTGTTCTTTTCGAGTTTTATTCAATAATGTACTGATTTAATTGGGCCACACAGATAAATTGAAGATCGTGTTCATTTAGTGTGTTTTTCTAAATGTCTTGTCGATTACCTAAATGACATCCCCAAATAATTAAAATTCTGAACTTGGTCTATAATTACCTTGGTTTATCACTATTTTTATTCTTCTTGCACATTTTTCTTCCGTTCATAGATACATATTTTTGTTTTAAATGTAGATATTCTATAAATGGTATTTTAGAGAGATATGATTTAAAGTATAAAGAAATTTTTTTGTAACAATTTTCTGATGCTGTCCTTATTAGCTACGTGATCGTCTGCAAAAAGCATAGTTTTGTTCAATACATGATTTATATTAATTTGTTCTTGCCATTTATTTATGACATGGTCCAAGTATAAAATAAATAATACTGGTGACAACGGACACCCTTGTCTTACTCCCTGGTTTATTTCTATTTTTTGTTTACTAATTTTATCTCCGCAGTCTATTTTAAAATTTGTTTCTATGTATGTATCATAGGACATCAGAAATGAATATACAGTTTGATGTGTTTCATTTTTTCTCTACTAGCGTGCATTCTTACAATATTGCGATCCTTTGGCAATACGTAATATGATCTGGTAGCAGTGATGAAGCATAACAAACGTTTCTCATTTGTTTTCAAACATCGCCGTTTACATTAAATACCGGTATATACATATTTTAAAATAATTATATTTAAATAATGATTTGTCAGTAAATAGCTTAATTGTATTCGTAAGTCGTGAATTTATCGACAATTTGGAAATCACTCGTGACATTACTCATGCATAATTATCTTACTTTGTAAAAACAAATTTACCAAGAGATTAATTCTACATCTGCAGTTAACCTATGAGTTAAAATACAACTGCAGTTTATGGATGTGGATAATGTGTTTTTGAAACTTTGAGCCACAATATAGCTTGTAGAGTGCATTTAATTTATTTTCAATTTTCTTATGTTGTATACTTTTTTATGCAAGACTCAGATCTAGACCAAGTTGAGATTTAATATCCTCTATCCTGCTAGGTATCGAACCCGGGTTCCTGATTACGCCACGCCGACAGACTAAGAGTGTACTCCGTTGCAAGAGAAGGGAGAATAGTAAATCATCACGTACAACTTTCTTCCCATGAAGAGGAACAAGGATTTCAACAAGGATGCATTTTTTGTTGGTCACAACACAGTGTCGCGTATACAAAAAGTTTATAATTGTTTTGATCAATAAAGCCAAGTAAAAAATTAATTACATGCTACGGTGACTTTTAAGGGTGAAGTGCTAAACTATTTTCTCAAAATGAGATGCAATATATCTCAATTTCCTTTATTTACTTCACTAATCAAAAGTAATTAACTGCAATACAAAAAAAGCAGACCTATTTCTATATTCCAATTAACTATTCCACTGGGACTAGCGAGCCTAGAGGTTCCTAGCTGCGCAGACACAAGTTTTCGATAAATCTACAGGCATAACTTGAGGTAATATTTTGTAACCATTCCCTGTATAATTCATCTTCCTCTTTTTTTTTTCGTTTATACTGTTTTTTTTTATTTTACCTTTTGTTTTACCTGTTTTGTTAACTTTATTTTATCCTCACATAGACACAAGGACAGTACACACACACCCAGACCCAGGGTGGATATTTAAAACCCCCTACCCCACCAGGAATCGAACCCGGGTCGCCGGAGTGGAAGGTAGGGACTCTACCGACTACGCCACGGCGACGGATTCCCTCAAATCATAGTTAATGTTATTCCCTCATCTCCTTCTTGGCCTACCCACTAAGAGTTTTCCCTGTGGTATTTACATGTCCTCTCCATCGAAGTCCGAGACTTAAATTTTCTTATCATATCAGGTTTTCCATCGACCTACCCTACGGAGCCCAAACTTATTAATTAGTTTTCTTCATTCACTTGTCTATTCGTCTCTCCCTTGTCCAAAATGTTTTTAAAGCACTTTGTTCTCAAATAATCATAAAATTTAATCCTCAATGAAAAGTACTTCAATTATGAATATTGTTAAAAGTGTTTATTTTGATAATCGTAATCCTTATTAAACTTCTGTTCACAACCTCAAGGAACTAGATTAAGAGGAAGACCTAAGGAAATAAGGTGGGATTGTGTGCGCCAAGATCTTAAAAAAAGTAAAATAAATCATTGGGAAAGGCTTTCTATGGATAGGGATGTCTGGAGGAGACTCATTGAGGAGTGTCATTTAAGAAGAATCCATATTAAAATGAAATAGGAGTGTGGTATAGTATGGTGTATGAAATGTAATAAAGTATAAACTCTTTCAAAAGTAAATAAATAAGCAAGATTAAGACGTTATGAATCTGTAGTTTGTAAGATCATATATGAAAATCGTTGTAACCTTACCACAAATAACGACATATTTTCCAAAATATTAATTTTAACTACATCATATGACTTTAACGAGTTATAACTCATATTTCAAGAAGAAAAAACAATTGTCATGTCGAAATTATTATTATTATTATTATTATTATTATTATTATTATTATTATTATTATTAGCAGCTTTACAATGTCTTTGGTATTTCAAAATTCTATAGCAAATATCTTTTCTCCTCTATTTATCCACGCCCTCTCCTCCAAGCCTTGTTATTTCCATTACTCTAACTAGTCCTTCAGATTTGATATTCCTCTTTTAGGTCTTCCTGTGGGATTCCATTCATATATCATCTTCTATCATTTCTTTCATGAGTCCAAACCATCCTTGTGCTGTTTTGATAGTGTCTAATAGGAATCATCGCATTCTCATATTCTCTAATTGCATTATTTTTAATTTTCTCAATTTTCTTAGTAAAGTAAGAATATAAGATATTTCACATGGATGGCTTGGGACCTTTATTAAGTTAAAATATTATACACATAATGGAAAAAGGGGCCTTTGAACCCAAATATAATCCACAAACAATATTTTCGCACATCGCTCCTTATTTCTAGCATTACACACAATATTAAAGGGTCTTGACAACAGTTTCTGCCAGTTCTTGCTACAATACGTTCAGTTAATAATGCATGAAGGTGAAGTTTTTGCACAAAATGTCCGTAATATATTGCGAGAACTGCATTATGATAATATATTCTCTGGGTTATTTAATATTGTAGCTGTAGGAATTGTTGAGGTTACGAGGGGTTGAAATATGCGGCATTCTTGAGGTTTCCGAGATGTGGCGAGGGAAGGCTGTCACGTATGATTACCGCGAAGACGACCCACTTTTCATTAACTACCTGCTTAATATACGCTACACATATGCAAACGCTGTTAACGATGGCATATTTCACGTTCTAAGGCGTCCAACAACTACTTTCCAACAGTATTAGATTACACCAAACCTAAAATGTGTATCTGCAATTGTATTTACATTAAAATTGGTACATTTTAATTTTTTTATTTCAGGATTGTTTCTGGTATCCTCAACCAAAATATACATTTTTTTTTCTTCCACACTTCCCGGTCTTGCGTGTCTGCTTCTGTCATATTTCTCTTCTTCATGTTATCTTGAATTCATTTATCCACGTTGGCTTTGGTCTACCACGTTTTCCTTTCCAGTAGGTATCCATTTCAGTATATCTTTGTTTGTTTCTGTGTCTCATCTTCTCATTTATATGACCATGCCATATACATATTTTAATCTGCAACTATCTTCGGGATTTTACAGATGCTGCCGTCTTCCCGTGCCAAACTTCCAAAGCCTACGATCTTGGGCATCTTCAATGTTTAGCCCTCTTGCTTGCATTACTATCTTCATGCTTTCCTTCCATGTTAACTTTGGTCTCCCTCTTTTCTTCTTTTTTGCTCGGTTGCCATTGATATAGTAGTTTCGGCCACCGTTCATCTTCCATTCTTAAAATATGTCCTAACCATTTTAATTCCTTCCCCTCAATTCTTTCAATTATGCTTTCTTCTGCTTCCATTATGTTTCTAATTTCCTTATTTGTGACATGTTCTAATATTTTAATAAGTGTTATTAATAAATGTGCCCATTTTTAATGTAAAGACAATTATTGAAGATGAACATTTTAGGATTTTCTGTCTTCATTAATTGGAGATGAGTGAAATAAATTCTGGTAAAAGGCGCTGTTCAATAAAATAATAGTTAAATACCCATGCAACTTTCCAGTCAATTTTACTTTAAATAGCGTCATCAAAAAGTTACTATTAATTAATATAACTCGTTCCCGGTTGGCACAAGTTTCCTGCTTAAGATTGTTTCGTGGTTTTTCCTCCCTGCACGACAAATCCCGAGATAAGAACCAGAGGGTTCTATTTACATTTTATCATTCTTGAATTTGTTTATATTAAATGATCATTTGAAATCATTTCTATAACATTAATATTTTATTCATAATGTTTACAATATCGAGAATTGTGCAGGTTTATCATCACTATACACATTTTATCCTATATTTAGTTTTAAACTTTAAAAAGCTCTCCTGAAATATTAACAAAACATCAGATGAACCCTACGGTTCTAACCTCACGAAATGTCAAAATACCATAAAAATAATATCATCCACTTTGTTTAGTATATTGCGCTCAGGCCTGACTCGTTTTAAATATCTGTGTTGTCACGGAGATACTCCTAGGAATAAACTGATCATTCATCCAAGACCATCCGTGTTCAAAAAAGTACATGAGTGATCCAGAGTTGACAAACCTCTATATTCAGATTAATAACCATATAAGGCCTGGTCTGCACGTAACGTTTTGTCGTCAGTATTGCATGATCATGCCAAGTTTGTCAAACAAAACGTTGCGTGTGTTCGGCAAATTGGACTTTTGCATGAACTGAATGAGGTTTGACAAACTCGCAAAAGACTGAAGTGTACAAACAAGACGGCGGACAAGTTGGTGAATGTAGACGCATGCCAGTCTAAAATATCAAACTTCGCTCTTCTGTCGGTCTTTTCTCGGCGATACTGGAGGTTTTAACTAGTGTTTTTACTGTGACATCAGATTTACGACACTGGTCTCATAAATTTTTCACGGAATGCATAGAACTGTACCACAGTTTTCTTTGCCTCTGGCACGTGAAATCGAAGTATTACAGCAACAGAGATAAGAAAAACCAAGCTTACACAGCATTGGTTAGTAAATATAAAGAAGTGGATAATAAAGCAAGTAGAGTCCGTCACAAAAAAATCAACTCATTTCGAACAGTTTACCATAAAGAGTGTGCGAAAATAAAAGCGTCAAAGTGTTTAGTTTGCGTGCCAGTCTTCTGATGCAGTAGGTAAGGTAGGGTAACGACTGACCCAAAGACTGAGTACAAGTTTGAGTTGTTTAGCCGCACGATTTTTGTCAGTCTTATTCGATCATGCAAGACAGACGACAAAATGTTACATGTAGACCAGGTCTATGGATCGTGTGACATGAGGCATGTAAAACTACATACGAATGCAGAAGTTAAATCAAGGCAAATCAACATAAACAAAAATAGGTCTATAACATACATGAAGCCAGTTCCGTTGCTTTAGTTGTTAGTAACTCACCCACCATCTTTCAGGTTTCGAGTTCGCATCTCATTTGCTGTTAATCAGCTTTCATCTCTTCTATGAACTGTCCATGCTTTACTATCATATCTTAATACAGGTCTTGTTATATTCGAATATTTAGGAACTAAAATTTGTAATAAATGAACGATAGAGCATCAAATTCTTAATCGCGTAAAGAAAACTGCAGCTACATGGACCTACTACGAAATATGGAATATGAAGGCCGCAAAGAAAGAGATTATCATTAAAACTAAAATGCCAATATATAACGTTATTATACAGGGCTTCCAATATAAAACCGGACACGCCTCACGGGGTTTCACCCGTCAGGCAGCGCTCTCTCCTCGTCCGCATTTCACTCTGCCAGCCGCAGAGTGTCCGGTTTTATACTGGAAACCCTATAGTACTTATTGTGTAGAACTGCAGTCAAGAAGTAAAGCAGAGGATAGCAATGGCAAAAGAAGCTTTTAACAAGAAGAGAAGCATTTTATGCGGACCTTCATCAAAAGAATTACGGAAGAGGCTAGTGAAGTGCTTTGTGTGGAGTATAGCATTGTATGGTGCAGCGACTTGGACATTGCGAGGGAATGACGAAAAGCGACTGGAGGCTTTTGAGATGTGGATATGGAGAATAATGGAACGTATAAAATGGACAGACAAAGTAACAAATAAAGATGTTCTAGGAAGAGTGGGTGAAAGAACAATGCTGGAACTCGTGACGAAGAGGAAAAGAAATTGGATTGGCCACTGGCTAAGAAGAAACTGCCTGCTGACGGATGCCCTAGAAGGAATGGTCAACGGAAAGAAAGTTAGAGGCAGAAAAAGACATCAGATGATAGACATTATTAAAAAAATATATTTGTATGCGGATATTAAAAGGAAAGCTGAGTTAAGGAAACAGTGGAGAATGCTGAGTTTGCAGTGAAAGACCTGCTCTTGGACAGAACACTATGAATGAAATGAATTGTGTAGAATGGATCTGAAAGCCTACCATTGTTAGATAGACATCGAAGTAAACTAACAGCAATAGTAATGAAATACATAAGAGTAGAGGGTGTGATATAACGGGATAGAACAAGAAACGATAGAATAAGTGAAGCATTCGGACAGAAGAAGACATTAATAGAGCCATTGATGAGAGGCATTGAAGTGGTTTGGACATATGCCGTATATCAGAGGAAAGAAAAGACCCAAAAGAGTAATAGAGATGAAAACACAAGAAAGAATCGGAAGATGAAGACCTAGAATTAAATGGGAAAATGCATTGGGCAGAATAAGACGAAAGCCAAGCAAAACAATGGCAGAAATGAGAATAATGTGTAGGGATAGAACCCCAACTGGAAGAACTGGGCGTTCAGAAGTAGGCTAATTAAGGGGGTCGAAGAAGAATTTCTTCGCAGTGTTAATTTTTATAAATAACATCGACAATAAATATAAGGGAGAATTGAAATTTACATTAAAAAGTCAAAATTTATATGGTGAGTTGAATCTAGTCTTACAAGAGGTTCAGGGAAAATAGTTTTTATGGAAATGAAACAAAGCATTCGTAATGTTTTACAAAAGTTTTAAAACAGAATTACTTCAAGATGCGACATGAAATGCCACAATTAGAGTCATACATCAGAAAAGAAGGTAAGAGAGCAGGTGAAATACAATATCATTACAGACAGAGCAAGTAATCCAGGTGAAGTGTACTGTATCACCTGTTCTTCAAAGTGTTATACTGAATTCTGAAAACATTTCACCTGTACTTGCCACGATTTATATTAAAATGCCGTTAATATCTAGTGATTATACCTTCATTAACAACTTTACATTACACTAATTATATCACTGTTTCTATTTTACAAAGAATGTTAAAAGCAGATTGGTAACTAACACAGAAACTGTTAAACTCGCATCAATTCATCATACTCTGCCGTCCGTGACGCTAGTACAGGCGGTAGCATGTCAGTTTCCATTCCCGATGCATTTTTCAAACTGACTATACGGAGCTACAGGTACGCGACGATATGTGTACAATAGAAGAGATGAGGAATTTACGAATCAACGAATCCATATTATTTCCACTCCCATTAGACTCTCCGACAGAAAATTTAGGCAATTTCCCATCGGCATAGGCCTATTATACACCGTGTCCCATTCGAACCTCCCACATTTTAATTAATCATGACTCTCAAAGTATGCGGAATTATGAAATGAGGTTGGTATTAAAAGAAAGAGAAACTCAAAGAATTTTTGTTTTCATTGTTGCAGTTAATCCCTCCATGGTATCTTTACCTTGTCGTGGTGGAGTGGCTTGCGTGCTTAAATGACCCTGAGAGCTATGCCGGCGGTAGCATTGCTGCCGATAGGGTTACCCATGCTGGACTGGTCGAAGGTGATAAGCCAGACGAAAAAAGTACCTTGATCGAAAGAGTGCGATCTTTCACCGTAAAAATACAACCGTCAAGAAATGCGGACATGGGTTCAACTGGGGTAAAATTTTCCGGAGGTCAAATAGTCCCCCATTCGGTTCTCCGGACGGGGACTACTTCAGGGAACCCATTCCAAAGGCTCAAACACAGGGACATGTTCATAGGAACATGGAATGTTAGGACTTTATACAATAGCGGAGCACTAGAGATATTAACGCGGGAATTAGATAAATCGCCCTTGGATATAGTCACCAAGAATGAGATGGGAGAATAACATTAACTATGATTTGAGGGAAGTAGATTATACAGGGAATGATTGGAAAGCATTAGCTCAGGATAGGGATGTATGGAGAGCTTATGTCCGTGCGGCCATGAACCTACGGGTTCGATAGTGCCAGTGAGTAAGTGAGTAAGTATTGTTGCAGTTAATTTATCTGTCGCATGTTGGACAATAATGACATAAAAATGGCGAGCACAAACTGTTTTCTGGTATGCAGAGACGAAGTCAATAATTACAGTGCAAAGAAATTACCGAAGAGAACATGGAGGAAATGCACCTGATGGGAAGACCATTAAGACATGGCTTGAGAAGTTTGTGGCAACTGGTAGCGTTAAAAAATAATCATCAGGAGGTGCTCGTACACGTGTTTCAGAAGAAAAGATTGAAGAAATGGTGCACATATAGAGGTGTTTTAATGTGTGGCAATGAAAATTCTTTGAGTTTCTTTTCGTTTAATACCAACCCCATTTCATAATTCCGCATATTTTGTTAGTTATTAATAAAATGTGGGAGGTTTGAATGGGACACCCTGTACTTTATATCCCTCCTCATCCATTGTCTATTACTATCTATTTTACATGCTTTATATTAGCTTGACCTGTATCTGTCTATCTATGTAATGGAATCTTTCAACACAATTTTCATCCACTTAAAACATTGGATCGACTTGAAACTTAGTATACTTGTAAAGGACCAATGGCAATACAATAATTTCATAATTTTTTTCTAAGATCCTGGCCAAGGTCATCAGGACATCAAAAGAATTAAGACCGGTATAATAGGTTGCGCCTTATCGACTTTTTAGTCCATCGTTGTTAATATTATGTCTTCTGGTAGCGTGTGGTGCTTTTTATGGTTTTTACGTCTTCTTCTTAGAGACTTTACTTTTACCAATATCTGTTTATTATCAAATATATTAATTGATATAGAGCACCCCATGCTTTTGATGGTAAAATTATTTTTTTTTGTAGATAACTCTAGTTTTATTCTAGATGTGTTGGAGATGATTTTTTTGATGACCACTTCAATTTTATCCCAAGCGTGATGGAAATTAAAAGTATTTTTCATTTTTTAGTTCGGTTTTCTAATAAAGCGTGTTGTTTTAGTTTTTTTAAAACTATTATTTATTATAATATTCTACTGTTCTCTTCCGCCCTTCGTCAGATTCTGAACTATACCTAACATCCCTCAAAAACGATTTGAACAATTATTTTAAATTAACTAACAGGAACATCTCACTAATAGAATTCTTTTAATATAATTAACAATTTATTTTATTTTATTTTATAAAAATATTATTAAGAGCCATCAATATTTTAAGCAGATGTTTTATATAACTCATAGATTAATTAATTATATTATTTTTCCTTGTATTTTCACGTATATTAGGTAGGCTACTATTTTTCCTTTGAGTATATTTTAATATTACCTTCAATTTTATTATCATTAACCTTGTGTAATGAGATCTTACTTTTTATTACCGTCACTTTGGTCAAATTTTTGTTTAGTATATAATATTTTAATTGTTTTTTTTAATGTAACATTTTGTTTGTCCTAGTGGAACAGTACGATACTCCATCAGACTAAATATGTACATAAATAAATAAATAAATAATAAATAAATAAATAAATAAATAAAATAGTATGCTTCTTGCAATGTTGCCAACTCTCCTTATCTAACACTAATTTTAAAACTCCATTCGGTTTTTTAAAATTTAATTTGTACCAAACCAAATCACGGGATTAAAAAAAAAATAAGAAGAAAAAGTTTTTCTTCATTTTCCTACGAACACCTGGTGAGTGAAAATCAGTCCAATATTTGCCATCATAATAAATTAATGCACCAACAGACTTGCCTATCAGGATAGGATTTTTTTTTTAAATATTGAACACACATAGTTTTTGACAACAAAAGGACATTAAGGACTCCCCGGATGAATGATCAGCTCAATGTAAGAGCCGCATCCGGGACATAACCATCATTTAAAACAAAACACACCATTCACTAATACATAAATAATAAACAAAACATAAGTTCATTATGATGTCCAGAGGGTGTTTGGGGACTTGTCCCTGCCAGGGATCGAATCTGTACACAATGCGTCTGAGGAAAGGACGTTACCCTGAGACCACGGTCATAGCAAAAAACTTGGTCGCAAATCGGGTACATTGCAGATAAAATACTGAAGACCGGGAAATATGCATAAGTCATTTCCCTAGTAGCACGTGTTGCATAACTTATTACCTTTTCCTACAAAGCATTATTACGAATTCCGGTCAACTTCAAAAGCTCTACGGGCAAACGTAGCAAAAACACCGGACAAGTAGAATTTCATATACAGTTCACATACAAGAGTTAGGGGTGTTAGCACAGTTGAAAGTTTGCGAACCACAAGACTCCCAACACCAATCTAACATTCATAGCTTGCCCCCGCCTCGGTCAAGCAGGCAACATGTGTGGGGTCAGATGGTCGGAGGGTTTTTAAAGGCCAGAGACGTGGAGGGAAATTTGAGAGATCAGAAACCAATGTATTAAATATAGAATGTCGAGGCTGTAAGAAGTTTAACACCATGAGTTATGGCAACAGAAGAGGGGGAAATAAAGCAACTACAAACAAATATGAATTCTGAACAGTGCCTAATACAGTCAGGTACTGGGGAGGAATGATATATATAGGCTACAGCTATAGGTTCTATTTGTAGATTACACTTTGATATTCATAGTTGTATTTCACACAGAAGTAAAAAGGAAGACATACACAGTACATTTGTGTGCTTGTGTAAGCGTGTACAGGGGTCCTACAGCATCACAAGGATTGATAATTTAGTTAAAGTCATCTTACGTCACAAAGTAAAATATTAAAATAGATACTTGGCAGGTCCGCCGTCCTCAACTAGGTTAAATTATATATATATATATATATATATATGATTAAGAAAGTTTTCATGCGTTTTCCGCGTCATGGATTCAAGTTCGCCTCTGGCCACTGATTCCGACGTTTCGGCACATGTCATTATCAAGAACCTTAATCATACTTATATCCGCTAAAATCTGCAATATTATATATATATATATATATATATATAGAGAGAGAGAGAGAGAGAGAGAGAGAGAGAGAGAGAGATCTTTCGCAAACCAGTTTCCATCATCAGCAGAAGGGTATGCGATATTGACTGTTATCTTGCGAATCTTTTGACATAAGCGGCCTTCCAGCGTCGTCGGTAACTATTGACTCAACTTAGTATGAATTTTATGGGTCTTTTTGTCATTCCCAACTTCTCTCAAACACTTCAAATTGAAAATATATAAAACCATTATTCTCCCAGTTTTATCATAAACACATCTGGCCATCATTATCATTTTCGCCGTATTAGTATGAATGTGTGTGTGTGTGTGTGATGTGAATGGCGTGTTTCGTCTTAATGCTATGGTGTCTCGAAGGGATGTAAGGACATTGAGTTGATCCTCATTCCATATCCTTGTGTAGTCAAAAAAGTAAGTCTGAGATCCACAGTTTAAAATCCCTCTCCCGACAGATCGTGTCACTGTAAATACCGGGTCACGTGTGACATATAAAAGGTATTTAAAGGTCAGAGATTAAACCGATAAGACAAATAACGGACATGTAAATAATTGCGTTGATGCGATTAATGAAAAAGAAATTAAAATTGCTTGGACACGTACAAAGCACGACAAGAGACAGAATACCAAAGATGATGCTGGAGTGGACGGCGGAGGGTAGAAGAGGAAGGTGAAGACCTAAGAAACGATGGATGGATGGACAGTGTGAGAATTAGAATGAACAACAGAGACATTAATGAAGATGATGCAGAGAAAATATATTTATGGAAGACCTTATGCAAGTTGTAGGAAAACTACTGCCAGAGAAACTCCTAAAGAAATATAGTACTGTACTATAATTAATTATAATAATATCAATAATAATTTATTAATAAATAGCTAAAATCGGCTACACTTCGCTGTGGCTCAATCTCTTATGAAATGAATAGGTAAGTAAAAAAAAGTATTCTAGCAAACATATAATCACCGAGAAAACACATCATTCAATTTAATATCTTGTCTTGCGTTGCTGTTGTTATGTGAATTGAAATGATTGCGTATTATGTTTGTTAGTGTTTTTACATTAAACATACAGATCAGACGGTTTACCAACTCTGGAGCATGCTACAAATAGTGCACATGAGAGAAGCAATCGTTTTCTAAATTAAAACCATGTACTTGCAAAGATTGCCATTGCGGTTTACTGATAGTCACGCAAGGCGTGTTGGAAATTGAAGTCGTTTGAATTCGAACACGCGCGTATTCGAATTCAACGTTGTGTCAAATTTCGTCATCATCATCTTCTTCTTCATTTCAAGGGCTAGGCAAATTGCCTGTTCCGTCCATCTTTATACCGGCCTTACTACATTCCTTGAACACCTTTGGCTTGTAGTTAAATGCTGCTTTTGGCAATCTTGTTATATTCATTTTTTCTACGTCTAAACCATCTATCTCAATATTCTTTGATTGTGTCATTCAGTGGATATACGTATATTTAACTCTGTTCTTATAACTTCATTCTTTATCCCATCCAATCTTCTGCAGCCTTTTGTTCTTCTAAGGAAGTTCATTTTAACGCTTTGTATTTAACTTTGTAATTTTTTGGTCATTACCCAAATTTCACTCCCATAAAGTAATGCAGGAACTGCCAATTTTTTATAAATCTCAATCTAGTATCAAAATTTAATTTTACTATTAAAAACTCGCGCGTAATAGAATGTAACGTTGTGTCAAAATGACATTTTACTATAAAAACACGCGCGTAATCGATTGCAACGTTGTGTCAAAATGTCTAAGTCAATCGACCAACTACTTTTAGAGTTTTGCGAGCACAAACATGCGCAGGCTGATTATTTATATAAAGATAGCTAATAACCGGCGTGCGCTGTTACGCCTAAATAAATTATAGACTAACGTGTTTTTACGTTTAGTTGAATAAGTGAAAGGAATAATAATTATAAATGTATAACATTATTATTTTTAGATACCCCGTGCTGCTTACCAGGCATTGCCCGGGAATCCACGTATCCCGATATATTTGGCACTAACGAGCTGAAAGACAAAATTCGTTATTTCGAGTTATCCGTGGTGCTGCTCTGCTTGCCCGGGAAACTACTTAACCCGATCTTCTTGGCATCAATAAAAGACAAAAATGGTTATTATGAGTTATCATAAGTAATGCCACGAGTGATTTCCAAATTATCGATAAATTCACGACTCACGAAGTGAGGAGTGAATTTATCTAGAGAATTTGGAAATCAAGAGTGGCATTTGTTAGGACTATTTAACGAATAAAATTAAGCTGTTTACTCACTTTACCTATAGTTATTTTAAAATATTTATATACCGTATTTAATGTAAACGGCGATGTTTGAAAACAAATGAGAAACGATAGGTACGCTTCTACTGCTTCATTTGTTTATCACTGCAACCAGATCATACTATTTATTGCCAAAGGAACGCAATATTGTAAGGAGGAGCTTTCTTTAATATGGTAATTATAACACTGATAAATATTTGGTGAAACACGACTCTGATTGGTTGTGAAACAGAAATCATTGAAACGTGATTGGTCATTGACTCCCATTTCGGGCATGAGTTAAATAGTCCATAAAAGATAAATATATGCTGTCGCAGGCTTTTTTGTACAGTTTTTTGAGATATTCAATTCTGTGTACATTAATTTGGTGTGTTTATTATGGTTTAGGCAGCGTAAGCCATTTAAGCGTCTAAAATGCCATTTTTATTTTACTTTTCACTACAAAGAACGATTTTTAAGGATGAAGGACTAGATCGTTAAAATTCTCTTGTAACCTATAACCTTCCCGGGAAAATCCTGAACATTTTGCAAAAAGCCTCATCACGACAGGTACGGCAGTGCACGCTTATCCGGCAATCTACTTATCCCTATATTCTTGACATCAATGAAAGACAAAAATGGCTATTGTGAGTTATCTGTAAAAAAATAAGCATAGGCCTATGCTGTCGCGGACTTGTTTTGTAGAGTTCATTGAGATATTCAATTCTGTGTACATTAATGTTGTGTATTTGTTATAGTTTAGGCAGCGTAAGCCATTTTAAGCGTCAAAAAAATATTTTTTTCATGTTTTTCACTACAAAGGGTATTTTTAAGGGTGCAGGAGTTGAGTATCACAACTCTCTTATAGCCTATGTTCATCCCGGGAATCTCCTGAACATTTTGCAAAAAAAACCCATCACAATCGGATCAACGGTATGGCCGTGCATAGAGTACAAACAAACAAACAAACATGTTTATATATTACATTACAAATATTCACTACTACCCCCCCCCCAGAGAGAAATCGATGCCTTCTTAATGATCGCGACTCACAGTTTGGCAACCACTGACCTATATCATTAATTCAGTTTACAGAGTTACGTAGTAGTGTAAAGATAAAGATAACAGAAGCCTAATGTAAACCTTAATGCATTTTACGGTTAAGGGTGCACTATATGTACCTCATTAGTAAATTCATTGGACCAGAGGCAAAGAGAGCAGGAATCAAGAATCAGGGCCGACAACATGAGAAAATTCAGTCTGTAATTGCTGACGATGGGGCTAAGAAGCCCTGAAACATATGTTCCACAAGGAACATCTATAAGAGGTAAGAATGAACAGACAAAATGTTTTAATTACTAAACAAATCTCTTAACGTTACTTCCTATTGTATTTTAAAATAAGAACATTAATCTCCATTGATGTTATTACGTCCAAGCGCTCGTTTTTTGTTTATATTCTTAAGAGCCACTTCTTACAAATATGATTTTAGATTACTCTGAGTTCAAATTCTCATTTCATTTTAAGGAGTTTCTCATACTTAAAAAAAAAATATATTTTTCTCAGGTAATTATTCACATACTGAAACAATAAATAGTAGTTTTCCGTTTTTTTTTAATTCATGTATGTGGCATGGTTGCATGGCGGCGATAGTAGGGATCTCGCATAAGAGTGTAGCCTATGTTCATCCTGGGAATCTCCTGAACATTTTACAAAAAACCCCATCACAATCGGATCAACGGTATGGCCGCGCATAGAGTACAAACAAACAAATAAATATTTTTATATAGCCTAATTACATTACAAATATTCACTACGATCCCCCCACCCTCCCCGAGAGCGAAATCGATGTCCTCCTAGCGATCGCGATTCACAGTTTGGCAACCACTGACCTATATTATTAATCCACTTTACAGCATTACATAGTAGCGTAAAAATAAAGATAACAGAAGCATAATGTAAACCTTACTGGATTTTACGGTTAAGTTGATTAATCTTCACACCTGTCCTTTAACAATATACTGCTAACAATAAAGTAATTCAGCTTTCAGTAAGAACAGTTGAGAAAAAAGAAAAGTAACGAAAATGGCGGATATTTTAAGACGTGAAACAATAAGTTGAAACATCAAATTAGAACCGTGAATGGACTGAGGCTATTGTGCAAACACAGTGGGGCGCCATACAACGCTGTAATAATAGTATTAAACTAACGTCTTAACTATAAAACTCTGCTAGCAAGAAAAGCACTTCAAGACTTACAACTCTCACATCGTTACAAAAGCAAACTTCTCAATTGTACTTAAAATATGTTAATGTTTTTTGTGAAACGTTAAGTTGCACTAGTTATTGACGTCAACTTAATTATTACTATTTTACACAATAGTATATTACGATGCGAGATTGGGAAGTGGTTTTTACAGAATCGAGGCTTTTAATTTCCGAAATTCTGTAAAACACTTCATAAACGTGCGTTGTTACATTATTTTTTGCGCGATGGTGTTTCAAAATAATAAATAATAGTAAAATAATAACATCTTTGTTGGACATATTTGGCTCATTATAAACAATTGACTAACGTTAACAATGTGAGCAATGTTTATTAGTTGAAATAACAGGAGGCCTTGAGAACAATTATTGATAACATGGCCGCAAGTACGTATTTATTGTTTTATATTGTTTCAAATAAAGTTCAATTCATTTAAAATGCAGAGATTTTTTTTCGCATAATGTATATTAACACTACCTTTTGGATATTTTTTGTATATAGGCCTACATTGTGCGTAGTATACATAGAGGGCAGTGGTTTTACTTCCCACATGTGGGAGTAAATTTAATATTACAGTATAGTTATTTAGCTTGGCAACCCCGAATTGTAGGAAATTGAACTTTCAATCATGGTCGCCATTGCTGCTAAATACTTCAAAACGCACTATCGCGCAAAAAATATTGTTTCCGGATAAATCGTCATGAAATCGTCTGATGTTTTCCGTAAAGGGCATTGACCATTAGGCGAATTTTATCCAAAATATAACATTATGGCTTTATTAAAACCGGCTAAATTCAATATCCAAAGGCATGATTTAAGAATTTTTTTTATTATTCCGGCTTTTACAATGAATATACATTTTTCCGGTACCCATGTTAACAGTTAACTACATATTTGATTCAACGCATTTTTCCATTCTTGTCTATTCATCCATATAACTTCTTCTATTCCCCATTCCCTCTTAGTTTCATTGATTCCCTGAATCCATGTAATATTTGGTCTACCCCTCTTTTTTCTTCCCTGTGGTTCCCAATCCATGATTATCTTAGGTAGTCTTCCTTCTTCCATCCTTCTAATGTGTCCGTACCAATTTAATCGTTTCTTCTTTATAAAATCTAATATTGAATATTGTACCTGCATTTTTTTCTTTTATATATGAATTTCGGATTTCCAAAATATTAATAGATTTTTAAGAGTAAGCCAAGATATTCTAGACATCAAATTTGCATTACTTCATTTATAAAGTCAGAATGTCTACAACTTAAAAAAAAATATATGGCTCAACTGTACTTTTACTGTTTTTTGATTTTTGAGTTTATTGTTGAAAACTATAGCTCTTCTTTTGTATTCACTAACATTTTTTAATATTTCAAACTTTTTCAAACAATTTTTACATTAGGCTATTAGACAATTTTCAAGTATTTATTTAAATACGCAAACCACAATATTATGATACTGTTAGACAATATTGTGATGATAACTCAATTTTCTCCACAGAGTATATTACTTAGTCTATTATATTTCTATCGCTGTTTTGGGTTATCGCTGCTTGGATCGGCGTTAGGGAGTGATAAGTAAGTGCACACCCCCATTTTTAATAAACGTTTAGCAATTTTAATATTATTAATATACATTTTAAACATAGATTTGGGGATTTGTTGCAAAGATTGGTCATTTAAATTTCATAGCGAGATGCTGCCATCTAGCATCATATTTTTGAACTGTAGTACGATATCGATAGTAGACGAGGATGATAATCGATGTGGTTCAATGGTGGGTTATCACTGTCTCTATAAACTCTGGCGCATGCGCATTGTTGTTCTATAGGACTTTGGAAATATTTCACGTCAGTTTAAGTGCAGTTTTTCCAAATATAGGCTATATAGATTGTGCGATAGTGTGTTTTGTCGTACTTACAGCAATGGCGACCACCTAAATAACTATACTGTAATAAAATAACTATACTCTAGTACATATTAAAAACCTAGTGTGGGAAGTAAAACCACTGCCCTCTATGTATACTACGTGCAATGTATATACAAAAAATATACAAAAGGTAGTGTTAATATACTTTATATGAAACAAATCACTGCATTTTAAATGAACAGAACTTTATTTGAAACAATATAAAACAATAAATACGTACTTGCCGCCATGTCACGGCCTCCTGTAGTTTCAACTAATACACATTGCCCACACTGTTAACGTTAGTCAGTTGTTTATAATGAATGCAAATATTTCCAACAAATATGTTATTATTTTACTTTATTTATTATTTTGAAAACACCATCGCGCAAAAAATAATGTACAACGCACGTTTGTGAAGTGTTTTACAGAATCTCGGAAATTTTCCTCGCTTCTGTAAAAACCACTTCCCAACCTCGCACCGTAATATACTATTTTAACCAATTGAGAGCGACAAAAGCGGAAAGCAATGCATTCATGAGAATATAGTCATTATAACATGAAAAGAAAATAAGCACAAAGTTAAGTTGAAGAGGTTCGCCGGTCTGCAATTACTCCTCATTGCACTTGTCTGGGTCTCTAACTTTATGATGCCATGCTCTCCTTCTTTATGGACTGCCAGTCAATACACACACATTAGATAATCTACATCTTAACACATGGCCCACATTACGAAACCCACCTCTACATATTTTATTCCTTCAAAGCTATTACAACATTACAGATGGGAAATATAATTTGCCTTCATCGATTTTTCGTTTAATTAATTATTTAGTCTTATTCGTCTAGCAAATACATACAGTACTTACGTAAATATTTGAAGGAATTAAATAAAATATGAACATTATATGATCTAAAGATATCTGTAAGAAATATAAAGATTGTGGATTTTAGAGGAAAAGATCCAGTGAGATCCAAAATTATTTTAGAAAACCAAAGTATAGAACAGGTATCTAGTTTCAACTCTTTAGGCTGTGATATTTGCTTCAATGTGGAAAGAGATACTGATTCCAAAATAAATAAATTTCAGACATCATGTGGAACAATACAAAGAACGCTCAAGAATAAAATTAAAAAGGAAACAAAAATAAAAATGTGCAAAGTTATGGCAATTCCTACAATATTTGGAGAGAAACTTGGGCTCTATAAAAAAACAGAAAGATAGAATACAGACGGCGGAGATGAGGTTCCTCAGACCAGTTAAAGGATGTAGGCTACAAAACTTGATAGAATTAGAAATGAAGATATAAAACAGTAATTATAAGTGTAATATTTATTAGATAAAGTCCAGAATTATAGACAAAAGTGGATTGATCGCATGAATGGAATGATTAAGGAGAGATATCCACTGCTAGCAAGAAATTAATGAAGCAAGAGGAAGGCGTGATGTCGAAAGACCTAGAAAAAGTTGGGCTGATGCATTATGAAGTCGGAACGGGCAATTGCCTAAGTTTCTATGCCCCTCTTTCAATCCGTCCATATAATAAAATTTTCTTAAAATAAAATCCTCACATATTGAATAATATAATAAACGGAATGAATAACATACAGTTAACCCTGTAGAAAAGTAAAAAAATAAAAACTAAAAGCATTTAGGCCTATAAATCGTAATGAAATAATTTCTAAAATCAAATCCTTAGTCTCCATTCGTGCCATATGTTCTGCCCATCGCAGCCTACGAGATTTAACTGCCCTTATTACATCTGGTTTCCTACAAAGATCATGTAACTAAAAGTCATAATCTAAAAATAGCTCTAACTGTTGCTGCGTTTGTTTTCTCCCGAAGTAACTGGATATACAGAACTTAATTAACAAAAGAAAGATACATACTGTAAATCAACAAAATCTCACCATAAATTCGACTTATAACGAATTCCCTTATTTTACGCATTTAATTCGTGATGGATTTTTATGAAATTTGTAACTGCAAATCCGAGAGAATAAGAAAATTGTGATCCAAAGGTTCATATTAGATGAAGATAATTTTATTTAAAACATCACTACCAATAAAATTCTACAAATAATAGGATGTCTTATCCCAAACTAGATAATTAACTTCTCCTCAAGTTCAATGTCTTTACCTTAATTAAGACATTATAGGATTCTTTCTTTGCTTCAAATTCATTAAATTTTACTTCCGTGATACGTTGAAAATACCAGCAATCAACTGATGCAATGACATATCTAGAATACTCCACATTCTTTCTTATATCAACAAAATATGATTTTCTTGAGGTAAATACGTTTCTTTCAATTAACGTATCTTATCTCAACTCAAAATAAAATACAACTCCAAGCTCTCCCAATTAAGAGCATAACAACCTGAGATATACGATCTCTAGAAAATATTTATACACTGATTATAAAATACTACGAACATTAAACATCAACAGAATAAATAGAGTTGTACCAGTTGGGCAGAGTAGTTCAAGAGTATATCTCTAATTAAAAAAGTCATTATGTATTCACATAAAAGTACTATAAAATATTGGATTATATCTTCTTTTAATAGCAGTTATTAATAATGACATTAGGACGTACAGATTAGGCCTAATTATAGTCCGACAGTTGAAGTTGCATATAAATAGGCCTAACTGACAGAGCTAATATAGTATACTGCGATACAAGTGAGGTAAGCACTTGTTACTGATCGAGAAAAGTTTGAAAAAAAAAGAGGCGCTTGCGCCGAGTTTTTTCAATTTTCGAGATCTGTTACGTGCTTACCTCGTGTGTATTGCATACTATTTTTTTTTTTGGTCGATGTGACTAATTTTATTAAATAATTATAGTAATAAATGAATTAAAACATTGGTTGGATGACTTCTATGAGAAAGAAACATTTGGCTATTGTTGCTATGTAGCTTTTCATTTGTTTTATTAAAAACAAGGATTGTTGGCTGTGGAGACATTTTTATATGTAGTACCGTAATTAGAATCTGTTTGATAATTTTATTATGGAAGGAGTCATGGTAGATGATAGAGAAATTGAAGAAGCCTGGAGAGTGGGATGTTCTGCATTAATTCCGGAAAAGTCTAAAGAAAGGTACGAGTTAGTGTACAAAACATTCAAGAAATGTTTTATTTTACTTACCGAACGTGTGCTTTTTGAGTCCATATCAGCATTGCGATTTCTTTTGTTTGCATAGCAACTAGGTTAGATGTGGGAACGTTGACTTACTTCCAGTAACAACAATATTGGTAAGTATAAGAAATTAGTCATATCGACCAAAAAAATATTTACAGCGTTAGACATGGAAATTGATTGATCGTCAAAAGTCTTGTCTCTTTCAAGCTAGTTTCATGAAGCGGTCAGATTTGGCATGTATGATATCCACACATTGTTTCTATCTGAGTCGTACTTCTGTATAAGGGAATATGACAATAGAAATAACTAATGAAACGACAGACGCACAAATGAAAACACAGATACTTGTTGAAAGTGCAATGCTTCGTTATTTCGGCGAATTAAATAAAACAATTAAATTTACAATTATTTTCAATACAATAAAGGTCATGGTAAAATACACATCTTTATAATAAAAGAAGGACATTATATTTAATTATCTAGGACACTATGTGTCATATAGAAAAGGAAAAAACATTGAAAAGAAAACAAATTTAATTATATGTGTGGCACCGTAAACGAAGTCTCAAGGGAACTAGAAAGGAGATACATAAAATGTTATAAAACAATGACGGTTCCAACACTACCATATGGATCGAAACACTGCGTCAAACCAGGAACGAAGAATAGAAACTTCACAAATTAGGTTTTTGTAGGGTGTGGCTGGCTATACAATAGAAGATACGAAACGAAATAAAGATATACGAACGGAACTAAATATATTCAAGCTATAAGGTAGGATCGCACGACACAGAGACGAATGGATGGACCACATCAACAGAATGCATAAGGAAAAGTTTCTTGCCTTCATCTTTAAATTATTTGCACGATTCTTTACGACCACTAGGACGAAGAAATATGGGAAGATACAGTAAAATATGGACAAACCAATTCTAACATGAGATCGAAACAGACCTTAAAGTATAGTTCTTATTGCTGCTGCTGATATGATCATATGTGGGACATAAGACAACACCCTCTCAATATTACACAGAGAATGCAATAGACCTAAGATGAACATACTGGATGAGGTAGAGATTTTAAAGGAAGTTAAAAACAGTATGATTTTAAAAAGAAAACACCCAGTACACAAAACCCTACCTACACGACCATCTCAAATCAGCCAATAACTGGATAACGAACAACATTCTGCTGAGGATGGGGCTAGTCCAGAAAGGCCTACAATGTTTTAGTTATTTTAACTGTTGACGAGACTGCAAAAATGGTGTAATTTTATAATATCACCCGGCGTGCAGTGCTACGCCTAAATGAATTAAATGTGTTTTTATGTTTAGCTGAATAAGTACAAAGAAAAATAATTATACATTTATATCGTAATTACTTTTAAATACCTCGTGCTGATTACCCGACGCTGCCCGTGAATCTACTTATCCCAATCTTCTTAGCATAAATGAGATGAAAGACAAAAATTGTTATTGTGAGTTATCCGTAAAAGATAGACATGCTCTCGCGAATTTTTATAGAATTTCTTGAATATTCTGTATACATTAATTTGGTGTATTAAACTTCAGCCACTGATTCTCCGGCCTTGACGTTTTCACGACAGTGTTGCCGATATGGATATTCAGTGGGAGTGGCCGCTTATGTATGCGGTTAGCAGACATGCAGCTGACATCTCAGCAATTTCAATCCTTACTAGCGCGCTACAGCTGTGTCAAGAGTAGTGATTGGTTGTGGCAGACATCTACTCCCAATTCAACCATTTCCTTATTGGCAGTAGATGGCGAATTCTCCCTTTACCCCTCGTATAACTTAAACTTCAGAGCCGGATATATGGTGGCTGGGGGTATAGTTGTGGTTTAGAAATATTAAGCTATTTAAGCGTCCAAAAAGCTCAGTGTCATCTATGATACACACATAAGTATAAATTGTTCTCAGAAGGTCAATTATTCATGAATGCCAGAAGTTTTAACGGATAATTAATATTTTTTTTATTAAAAAATATAGTTGGTGGAGGGTGAAAATTTGGGGTTATATGTTCTGATATGCGAAAAATCTTTTAAAAAAATCGTATAACCCGATCGCAGCGCCACCTTCCGGGCTCAATTGTGAATGTGAACCATCCAGGGACCCACTCAAACAAAAACAAAAAACTATATAATCAAAATAGGTTCTGTCGTTTAGGAGGAGTTCAGTCACATACACTCGTTCAGAAGAATTATGTAATTATATAAAGATATTAACTAAAATTATTTCAAGTTCACCATTATCCAGCTGTAATCGACTTACAACAATTTGTTAGCCTGATAGTGATTTCCATATTATTTAAGATTTGATACTTATTTTTATTATTGTTTAACAGGTTTTAAATGTATAAATCATCTTCCTGTCCTAACATCAAATTTTGATTCTCTTCCTCCAGTCATTTCTGTCCTTCCAGTCACCATCCTGCAGTTCCCTGTCCTTCATCAAATTCACAATTCCCTCGATTCACGTCTTCTTATAGTACAGGATCCGAAGAGAGGTCGACCTTCACCTAACTGCTTACCGGATGAAACATATTTTTTTATTAAATCTCGAATATGTCATACATCCAAAAACACTTGCCTATTAAAATATGTTCAAGGCTATCTTCAATTTAAATTATTTAAATTAACTTTTTTTTCGGATTCTTCGCCCACTTGTTTACCGAACAAATATTGTTTGAACCGAGAGTTTGTAACATAAAGAACACTTCAATAACCTCTCTTGGCTCCGTCTTACTGATAGACATAAATTGCACTCTCTTTCACTTCTTTTCAAGCTTTTGAATTCCTCCACTCCTAGTTACCTGGAGTCCAGATTTGAGAAGTTATCTTCTTACGACAATATTACACTAGGTCACAAGAGAACAGTCTGCTAAGAATTCCTCTTCATAGCACTTCCTCTTATTCTACTTCCTTCACAGTAGCCTCTGCCCGCTCCTGGAATTTCCTTCCTCAAGATATCAGGGGGTGCCCCACACTTGGAAATTTTAAATCACGCTTATACAGTTACCTGTTGTCTAATAATTAATATAGATTTGTAATTAAATTATCTTTATTTTGATATGTATTTCTATTGGTAAACAGATCAATGTAGACACCTATATTAACCTATCTGTTTTTATCTCCTAGCCAGGTAGTCATGACCAGAAATAAGTAGGCAATGCTACCCAGGCATATTTTTTATGTTTGAAACTCTCGGTTCAAATAATATTTGGTCGGTAAACAAGTGGGCGAAGAATAAAAAAAAAGTTAATTAAAATAATTTAATTAAAGATAGACATGAACATATTTTAATAGGCAAGTGTTTCTGGATGTATCCGTCTACATTCGAGATTTAATAAAAAAAGTATTTCATCCGGTAAGCAGATGAGTGAAGGTCGACCTCTCTTCGGATCAGACTATTAGATCTCCGTCTTCCTTTACTCGGATTTGGAATCCACTCCAAACTACTAACTTGTAATCTATCTTCACGTGTCCTAACCATTGTAAATGTTTATTTCCCACAAATTGTATAATTGTTTAATTTTTTCTGGGATAACGATAATTTTAAGTTGTTAATAAAGTTTGTATTACAGTAATTCTAACCTTTACCTTTGAACTGACACGATAATAAAATAAAAATTCCATTAAAATATGGAGTTTATAAAAACGAAAAAAGCAAATAGCATGAAATGTAATTTAAAAAAATTCTAGGCCCTAGTATATTGAATGTTTTGTAGCTATTGTTATGACAATAAAAGAAAGTTGAGCAAAACATTAACCGATGCAGTTATGGCTGTGTGACGACGTGACTTTTCGGTCAATGACAGTACTTTTTATTTACAACTATAGTGATGGCATCCCAGATCTGATATAAAATTAATGTTCCTAAAATATTGTTAAGAGTGAAAATGACTAAGGTATTTCTGTCGCTATACTTACAAAGTGCAGCCTATTATACAAGAAAATGTATTCATTATCTTATTGATGGATCCAAAAATATAAGTTTTAGTACTTATATCATGAAAACGTCCACTGCTGTGGTCTCGAGGTAGCGTGCTGCCTTGTCACGCAGCGGGCCCGGGTTCGATCCCCGGTCGGGGCAGTTTTTCTGGGTGAGGTTTTTATCGGGGTTTTTCCTCACCTGTAAGACAAATGTCAGGAAAACTTTAAGGCCCAAACGGTCCCCGAAATCATATGGCCATCATCATCACCCTTATCATTATCCCCATCATCCTTATCATCATCATCATCCTTCACCGGTGTGGAAAGCAACGGGAAGCTACCACACCTGCAATTCCCTAGTAAAGCTGCAAAGCATAGCATGGAAATGCTATGATTGCAGTGAAAGACCTGCCCTCGGGCAGAATTACTATGGATGGATCATGAAAACTTACCATTAGTAACCTCAGTGCATATTTGCAATTATCCCCACTGATATTAAGTTTTATAATATGCTTAATTGAAAGGGTGAGAGTAAAGAAAAAATCAATAAAAAGTGATACATTTCCGTTGAGGCATTAGTTATAATATATTAATTTAGCAGGTTTCATAACATCTTCCTGCGCCCAATTACTCTGCTCTTATTTTCCTCCATATCTCTGTCGTTCCAATCTACATTGATGTATACATAACAGGTACTCTAAAAAGAACTTTGAAAAATAAAGCCAGGAAAGACTTCATAAAGAAATTATACAAGACAATGGTAGTGCCTATTATTACTTACGGAATCGAAACATGGACAGTGACAACACAACAATCTGCTGAAATGAAATTCATCAGACCAATAGCTGGATATCGAAGAACAGACAAAAACATAACACAGAAATAAGACAACTAAAAGTAGAGGAATTAAACACAACAATAGTGAAATACAGAACAATCTAGAAATAACACTTGGTAAGGATGACTGAGAATAGAATACCAAAAGCAGCATACAGCTATTCACCACAAGGAAGAAGAAGTTTGGGAAGACCAAATAAAATATGGAAACAGCAGCAATTTGGAGCCGGAACAGGCTAGTAAATAAGCCTAAACCGTGACGAAGAAGAAGAAGAAAGACGATTTACGATTACTCACATAGGTTGTAATATAAATTCACAATAGTGAGTTTTCCGATAAAGCGATTAGCCAAAGCTTCACAATATTTATTTTTTAATTTTCTCAAAAGGGTAATCTATGGAATATTTTCCTTCTAACTCACAAGAATTCAACAATCTTTATTTTATCCAATTTTCTTTCGATTACTAATACTTATGATACTTTAATACAATATAAGAAGGATTATTTTTTCTTACGTTTTATTTACGGAACAAAGATGATTGAAACTCGCAGGTTCAAAGCTGCATTCACTAAAGGCTTCATTTGTCCCTATCTCCGGTAACTCCAGATCACACACCCTATATCCAGTTCCCTAAGATCCATGGGAATATTTTTCTTCTATCTAAGTCTAGTCCTTCCCAATGGTCTTTTCCCCAAGGATTTTTAAATACAATTTATGCGAGTACTTTTATAGTTACCCATTTGGGCAACATGACCTGCGCCACTCAATCACTCGGATTAAATAATTAATGTATGTTGTTTTTGTTCTACTGTACATATTTTTAATTACTTTATTGTGAAATAGATACGTTTTTTCTTCTTTTAGTTTCAATATTACATTATAAAAATAGTGTAAAATGTATTTTTAAGAAATTAAAACATTGAGTATTAATGAGTACAAGACATAAAAAAACAAACATTTATATTGTAAAGAAATCAATGAAAACATTCGGAATTTGACATAAGAAAATTATATATTTAGCCTACTACATTTTTTGGAAGACTTCCGATTTTACAAAAGGGTAAATACTGAGAAATCAGGAGAAATAAGAGGATAGACAACAAGAAACAAATAGGCTGTATTCTGACACGAAGAGAAAAATAGGTATGTGGTCAGTTTTTGCCCTCTGTGTTGCCTGGTAATGTAGCTCGAATGGACAACACTAGAAATGCTTTTTAAAAATGTTATTGGGATACTTGGGGAAGAGACTATTAGGGAGACCTAAGCATAAGTGGTAGGATAGATAACATGAATTAGCTTGTATTTCCTTCTAATTCTTTTCTTCTCTTCGCATTCAGCACTAACTTATTTCAAAATGAGTATTAATACACAGTTATATGTATTTTTTATTGTTCACACTTTTCTTCATAAGGACATATTAACGTATCTAAAAAAATAGTATATTGCGATACAAGTGAGGTAAGCACTTGTTACTTATCGAGAAAAAGTTTGAAAAAAAAAACGAAGCGCTTGCGACGAGTTTTTTTTTTTCAATTTTCGAGATCTGTTACGTGCTTACGTGCTTACCTCATGTGTATTGCATAATATTTTTTGGTCGATGTGACTAATTTTTATTAAATATAGTAATAAATGAATTAAAATATTGGTTGGATGACTTCTATGAGAAAGAAACATTTGGTGATCATTGTTATGTAGCTTTTCATTTGTTTTATTATAAGCAAGGATTGTTGGCTGTGAATACATTTTTATATGTAGTATCGTGATTAGAATCTGTTTGATAATCTTATTATGGAAGGAGTCATGGTAGATGATAGAGAAATTGATGAAGCCTGGAGAGTGGGATGTTCTGCATTAATTCCGGAAAAGTCTAAAGAAAGGTACGAGTTAGTGTACAAAACATTCAAGAAATGTTTTATTTCACTTACCGAACGTGTGCTTTTTGAGTCCATATCAGCATTGCGATTCCTTTTGTTTGTATAGCAAGCAGATTAGATGTGGGAACGTTGACTTACTTCCAATAACAACAATATTGATAAGTATAAGAAATTAGTCACATCGACCAAAAAGAGAATTTTCGACATTTGAAAGTCAAAACAGAAGATCTAGAAAAAACAAATGCATATGTCATAGAAGACTTCCTTACTGTGAGGTTACAACTGTAACGAATTGCTCACAGGTCAGAAGTGTTTAGTGAAGGTGGTATAACAAAATGTGAGGTTAGAAAATAGCTGTTGGAATTTAATAATAAATAAAAAGACAGGAGGGGGCAGTTAGTCACAGGCTGAATCACGAACAGATCGGTCACGCTCCCAAAGCAAACTGGAGTGTAAAAACGGCAACACGGACTTGTTAGATTGCGCACGGTGAACACATTAAAAAACCGCAAGGTGCAAACAACTTGAAAATTATTTTCAAAAAAATGGCAGAAAACACTTATTTCGAAAGACAGTCAACCTCTGTATTTTCATTAAATGACGCGCTCAAGCTCCCTCTTGTTTCAACAACAAAAAGTTCGTCACGCAGGAACTGCGTACACTAAGAAAATTCCTCAGCAAGTCGAATTGTAGGTCCAATTTTGCTGGTTTACGGATTATTTATTTATTTATAATCAGGTTTACAATGTAATAAAACATCTTCCTCTGCCCAAAGCTTTTTTTAATTTTTATCTTCTTTCTCCATTCTTCTCTATCTTCCCATTCCAATTCTTCCAGACCTACCTCCCTCATACCTCTTCTTATATATTTAAATATAGGTCGACCTCTCTTTCCTTTCCCAGGTGGAATCCATTCCAAAGCATGTCTGGGTAATTTTGTCTCTGGCATTCTATGTATGCCTATAATTATGACCCTACCATTCGAGTTGTATCTCGTCATCATCATCATCATAATCCAGGGATTAAGCTTGTTGGGCTCGTTCCGGTTTCATGAAAGCTAGAATTGTTAAAATAGTTCAGACCATCTTCTGTGTGGGCGTCCAAAATTTTTCCTTCCGTGCGGTTTATAATTTAGCAATAATTTTGGAAATCTTTCTTCTGGCATTCTATCAATATGTTCCTTCCAGTCGTTCCTATATTTAATTATTCGGTTTGTAAGTTTAAAAATATTTAGTTCCATTCTCATATCTTCATTCCTTTTCTTATCCAGCAGAGTATATCCTGCTATATTTCTTAAAAATCTCATCTCAGCTGCTTCCAATCTTTGTTCTTGTCTTTTAGTGATCGTCCAACATTCTGATCCATACATCAATACAGGAACAGCCATTACTTTATAAAATTTCATTTTTGTTTATTTTCTTGTGTTTGTAAGGATTCTTTGAATAGTGCCACACATTAGATTAAATTTATTTATTTTGTCATTAATATATCCAATTGTATCTCACAAAATCTAATATTGAATTTTGGACTTTCATTTGTTGTCTGACCTAAACCTTCTGGCGGCACTATGGCCCTGGGGTCGACTCAGCCTCTAATGGAAATGAGTACCAGACGCTTGTTCTGGGGGTAAAGGCGGCCGTCACGTAGGGTTGACAACCCAGCTGACACCAAGTGCCGATTGTCTGGAAAAAAGTAAGAGTCTTAACCTCCTACTACCCCAAGGGCATCCTGAGGGCCTGTAATGGGAACACTTTGCCTTTATAATTGTATTTCTGATTTTTTCCAATTTATAATTTCTAGTTGAGCGTCTAAAACAATTTCAGTAACTCGAAATTGTATTCAACTGTCAAGTTTCTGCACCGTATGTTAGCGTGCTTTGAATTATGGATTTATAAATTTGTAATTTGGTATCTATTCGTATGTTCTTATCCCACAAAATTCCGTTTAACATTCTTATTGCCGATCTGCCTTTTTGAATTCTATATTTTAAGTAATTTTCTTGGGTACACTTTAAGTTAATTTTGATCACTGGTAGTTATATTCTTCACATCCTTTGACACATCCTATTACATGTTCCAAAATTAAATCTTTCTTTTC
Source organism: Diploptera punctata (assembly GCA_030220185.1). Lineage (NCBI taxonomy): Eukaryota > Metazoa > Arthropoda > Insecta > Blattodea > Blaberidae > Diploptera > Diploptera punctata. The sequence continues at coordinate 2,236,235 of JASPKZ010009820.1, forward strand.
ATTACCACGAGATAAATAAAATTATTTATTCAAATTTACTTTTAAATCCATTTAATAAACTCTTCTAAGAGTTTTCAACTCATATATTCCAGATCCTCATAATCCTGTGCTATAACCAACTGGTCATCTGCAAATAATAATGTTTAAATAGTTGTATCTTCAATAGGTATCCCAATACATTTACACTTTTTCTTCCATGTTTGTAAAGCTTCTTGTATATTAATAATGAATAACGGTGGGGGATCTGCTACAGCTTTGACGTAAATCTATTGTTGCTGACAATTCATGGGATATATTTTTCCCAATCTATATTCTAGAATTTGCATTTTCGTATAATTTATATATTGAATTCACAAGTGATTTATTTTCAATATTTTCTTGTAAAGTTCCCATAATTTATTTAGCGGTACAGAATCATAATTATTTATTTTGTTAATTAAGTCGTATACATCCAACTTGGATTGTAATTTTACTATAAACACAAAAACTGAAAGAGACGTAAATGTGAAACTGTCAAGATTTCAAATGATATGTGGAACTATACATAGAACATTAAAACAAAACAAGAAGAGATACTAGATTGATGTTTTATAAAACATTGGCAGTCCCTGCATTACTTTATGGGAGTGAAACTTGGGTAATGACCAAAATAATTACAAAGTACAATACAAAGTGTAGAAATGAACTTCCTTAGAAGAACAAAAAGGCTGCACAAGAATGGATCGGTTAAAGAATGAAGATATAAGAACAGAGTTAAATATATATCCATTAAATGATAAAATCAAGGATATAGAGAAAAATGGTTTAGACATGTAGAAAGAATGAACGTAACAAGATTACCAAAAACAGCATTTAACTACAAGCCAAGAGGTTCAAGGAATGCAGGAAGGCCAGTGAAAAGATGGACAAACTGTGAGGCGGAACAGGCATTTTGCCTAGCCCGTGAAGTGAAGAAGAAGACATCCAGATATGTTGCGAGAAAACAAAGATGGTTCGAAGATTTGCGGGTTCAAACTCGAACGAATCTGAAGGTTTTTTTAAGGCGTAAAAATCATGGATATGGGTTTTAGGAAAGAAGACAACCGTGCCATAGATTTATACCAAGTCTGAAAAAATACTTATCTAAACAAAATTTGGCAAGTCTTTCACGCCCAGATTGCGAAGCTCATGACCTTAGGTGAAATAGTGTGTCGATAAATAAAATAATACACACACGCATAAACAAGTTGAATTTATAATTTAAACGGAATCTGAAGATTTAATTAAGTGAACTCAACAACATCTTCATACACTTTTTTTTTTTTTTTTGGATGAAACGATGTATCCAAACCACATAAAAACCACACAATGAGATTTCATTGAAAAATTAAGAAAGAAAGAGAAAAGACCATCTCTTCTCCCAAGTGTCTCGTATAAGAAAAACATGATGGACAAGTTAAGGTCAACCCAGAGAGCCGTTATAAAAGGAGGCGTTCTGCTTAAATGTTCTCCCACGGTTTAATTGTTCCTATTAAGAAAACAGAATGAACAGCAACCTCCCAATAAGTAGCTGACACCGAAGATAATTTCAACGGCAAGACTCTTCAATTCAAAATTGAAATAACAATTAAAATTTAACTGCAGTTTATAAGACAATTCTGAGAAGAATTAATTAAACACCCCCCTTCCCCCTAAAATAATTCAATTGCCCAGTTAGGCCTATACACCCTGATTCAAAAGTAACGCTCATATTTCTTATACAACAGTAAATATAATATTTTTTCATCAGTGAATTATATAATGTAAATACATTTTTTAGTGCGATTTATGAGTAAAAAACGACAGAAGATGCAGTGGTCATCCTCCTTAGGGCAAAGGCACAGTGATCCCATTACAGAATATATGTGTTTGGGAAAGGATGTGGATGACCTCATACTTGAAACTGGGAGAATTAAAAAAATGTGAATTTTTTAAATATCTTGGGTCAATAATTACATGTTTAGCTACATGTGAAAAAGATGTACAAACTAAAATTGCAATGGCAAAAAAAAATGCTACTAAGACATTACATGGAATAATTTGGAACAAAAATATTACAAAGGAAACTAAAATGAAAATTTATAAGAGCATAATACAGAATATTTTGTCATATGGAAGTGAAATTTGGTCTTTGACGGAATTACAAAAGAATAAAATTAGGAACAGTTGAATTTGATTATCTTAGAAGAAGCCTTCCACAAAAAAAAAAAAAAAGGTAAAATAAATGAATTCCTTTGGAGAGAAATGAATGTCACCACATCTGTTGTTAAGAGGACTGAAAATCAAACTCTTCAATGGTATGGCCATGCCAGAGAATGGAAGATGAAAGATGGCCAAAAAATAAATACGGTCACCCCCTGGAAGAAATAAACGTGGCAGACCAAGATGAAAATGGAAAACTTAAGTCAGAATTATAATGGACGATAGGAATTTGGAAGAAGGAGATTGAAATGATATAAATAAATGGAAACTGAAGACGGCAAACCTAAAAATGTGAATTTTTTAAATATCTTGGGTCAATAATTAAATGTTTAGGTACATGTGAAAAAGATGTACAAACTAAAATTGCAATGGCAAAAAATTCAACTAAGACATTACATGGAATAATTTGGAACAAAAATATTACAAAGGAAACTAAAATGAAAATTTATAAGAGAATAATACAGAATATTTTGTCATATGGAAGTGAAACTTGGTCTTTGACACAATTAAAAAAATAATAAAATTAGAACAGTTAAATTTGATTATCTTAGAAGAAGGCTTCAAAAAACAAGATAGGATAAAATCCGATTGAGGGTCTTTCCACTTTTCAGCGGTTGCCCTTTTACCAGCCGGCTGCTGGCCCTTCACATCCACATGTGTCAATCACAGAGGTAGATGATGAACAGCCAATGTAGGGGTGACATGTGGTTAGCATGTCGAGTTCCCCAGCCGTTATAGCTGGTTCCTCAACCTGGAGCCGCTACTTATTGTAGCTACCCAATTGCCTCACGATGCTGGGTGGGCACCGGTCCCATACTGGCCGAAATACCATGAGAAAATTTCTTCCCCCATGGAGACTCGAACCAGCGCAAGTCCCGTAGCTCTGCGCCAAGGCTTCCTACCTTAACCGCTCGGCTACGGCGCGGGATAAAATAAGAAATGAATTCCTTTGGAGAGAAATTAATGTCACCACATCTGTTGTTAAGAGAATTGAAAATCAAACTCTTAAATGGTATGGCCATGTACAAAGAATGGAATATGAAGGATGGATAAAAAATATATACCAATGGTCACCACCCCCTGTAAGAAATAAACGTGGCAGACCAAGATGAAAATGGAACTATAATGGATGAGGAATTTGGAAGAAGGAGATAGAAATAATTGGAAACTGAAGACGGCAAACCTATTAGTGGGGAAAAGCCGAAGAAAAAGTTAAATAGTTTCACTGACAACTTTTCCAAGATGGCGGGTGCCCGATTTATGACAAAAATTACATTATGGAACGTGTATTTATTACCCACATATTTAATAAAATTAAGGGGGGTGAACTGAATTACCGGAACAGCTACTAGCAGAAATGCCACTGAATCCTCTTTCAATGAAACTTGGAGATAATTATATTTCCATACATGTCACTCAGTCTGCGGCGTCAAGAGGCAACAAAGTTCCCATAAAATCAATATTATTTTCTAGACATGAAAAATCCTATAAACAACTTGTGAAAGTTTGTCAGCAGAGCTTGAATTCACTCTATATATACAGTTAAGACGGGATGTCCATAACCATACATAACATTTTCTTAATATGATTTAGCCATTCGATATATCTAGCCAAGGCTTTAAAAAGTAATGTACTCAGGCCAATGTTGCATGGAAAAGATGGACATTATCGTGACACGGACACCAGAGTGATGGGCATTACGTTCATATGAAGAGAACAAAAGGAAGACAAAATGCAAGAAAAACACAACAAAGCGACCCGAATAAAAACAGAGATATGTGGATGATCCGCGCTTAAATACCATCGCTCTAAACTGACCGCGTCCTTACACAAAGGGTGCCCCTATACAACGCGTTTTTGTTACTATGGCCGTTTTTAGCAAAATACCTGAATTTTAGTCGAGATCACACAACCATAAATCAGAAGACTCTTAGCTATAGAACGCTTATCAACGTTGTATATATTACAGGAGAAAGAGTTCATTCAATATTACGTAGGGAAAATAAAAAAATAAATATCCTCAACTCGTGTCCAACTAAGGATCGGGTCGAGGGATGAGATGAGATGAAGGTCCTATACTGTAGAGGTCTGTGAACTACAAGCGTGCCGGCCGACCACTCCTGACGCACCGTCACAGAGGCGGATGAACGAAACGAAACGAAATAGATGAGATGAATATGGAGAAATGGTGGAATTATATTGTGGCAGGGGAAAACGGGAGAAACCCCGAGAAAAACCTGCCCAAGCTCCGTTTCGTCCACCACGAAACCTACATGAAGTGAGCGAGACTCGATCTCGGGACACCAGTGGTGAGAGACGAGAGTCTAACCGCTTGCGCCTCGGAGCCGCTACGTAGGTAGTATAGATGATGATGATAATAATAATATATTTATTTATTTACCAGAGTTAAGGCCATAAGGCCTTGTCAATCACTCAACCAGGCTAATAAAATACAAAAAAAATATTCTTACATCTAAATTACACCAAACAAAAATATTATATGGTATATCTAAAATATATTATTTACACGGAACAGGCAACTCTTGCCTAAACCAGGAATTGAAGAAGAAGAAGAAGAAGAAGATATTATTTACAATATATTTTGATTTAATCTGGATTTAACGAATAAAATATAAAATGTACAATATAAAAATGAGGGAAAAACACTGTTAATGACATAGAATAAATTTAGTTCTGGAGAAAAAAAAAATTAACAAGTAATTCAACAAGCGTGAATTAAAAGTGTCAAGAATTCGGCAACCTCTGATATCTTGAGGGAGGTAATTCCAAGAGCGAGCAGAGGCTACTGTGAAAGAAGTAGAATAAGAGGAAGCGCTGTGGACAGGGATTGTCAGCAGACTGTTATCTTGTGACCTAGTGTCAATATTGTGGTAAGAAGACAATTTCTCAAATCTTGAAGCCAGGTAACTAGGAGCATAAAAATTCAGAACCTTGAAAACAAGTGAAAGAGAGTGCAATTCACGTGTGTCACTTAGGGCGGAATTAATGAAACCATCTTTACGCAAAGACCGACTCTTTTCCCCTCTCTATGACGTAGAGAGGGGCAAAGAGTCGTCCTTTGCGTAAAGATGATTTCATGAATTCCGTCCTAAGACAGAGGTCAGGAGATATTATTGAAAGTGTTCGGAAATATGATCATAACGGCGGTGATTGAAAATAAATCGAACGCAAGCATTATGAACACGCTGCAGTCTCTGCGACAAGTCATAGTTTAGAACATTATATATAACGTCACAATAATCGAAGTGTGGCAACACAAGATCCTGCACAAGAATTGTTTTAATTAAACTGAAATGATGATAATAGGTGATATTTTAATTAGTGACGATTTTAGTCCCGCGCCGTAGCCGAGCGGTTAAGGTAGGAAGCCTTGGCGCAGAGCTACGGGACTTGCGCTGGTTCGAGTCTCCATGGGGGAAGAAATTTTCTCATGGTATTTCGGCCAGTATGGGACCGGTGCCCACCCAGCATCGTGAGGCAATTGGGTAGCTACAATAAGTAGCGGCTCCAGGTTGAGGAACCAGCTATAACGGCTGGGGGACTCGACATGCTAACCACATGTCACCCCTACACTGGCTGTTGATCATCTACCTCTGTGATTGACACATGTGGATGTGAAGGGCCTGCAGCCGGCTGGTAAAAGGGCAACCGCTGGAAAAGTGGAAAGACCCTCAATCGGAATAAATGTTGTTTCCGCGCCGTAGCCGAGCGGTTAAGGTAGGAAGCCTTGGCGCAGAGCTACGGGACTTGCGCTGCTTCGAGTCTCCATGGGGGAAGAAATTTTCTCATGGTATTTCGGCCAGTATGGGACCGGTGCCCACCCAGCATCGTGAGGCAATTGGGTAGCTACAATAAGTAGCGGCTCCAGGTTGAGGAACCAGCTATAACGGCTGGGGGACTCGACATGCTAACCACATGTCACCCCTACACTGGCTGTTGATCATCTACCTCTGTGATTGACACATGTGGATGTGAAGGGCCAGCAGCCGGCTGGTAAAAGGGCAACCGCTGGAAAAGTGGAAAGACCCTCAATCGGAATAAATGTTGTTTCCGCGCCGTAGCCGAGCGGTTAAGGTAGGAAGCCTTGGCGCAGAGCTACGGGACTTGCGCTGGTTCGAGTCTCCATGGGGGAAGAAATTTTCTCATGGTATTTCGGCCAGTATGGGACCGGTGCCCACCCAGCATCGTGAGGCAATTGGGTAGCTACAATAAGTAGCGGCTCCAGGTTGAGGAACCAGCTATAACGGCTGGGGGACTCGACATGCTAGCCACATGTCACCCCTACACTGGCTGTAGATCATCTACCTCTGTGATTGACACATGTGGATGTGAAGGGCCAGCAGCCGGCTGGTAAAAGGGCAACCGCTGAAAAGTGGAAAGACCCTCAATCGGAATCGGACGATTTTTACCATGCCAGGACATTAGTGTCTCAATTCAAATAGGCCTACAGATGTTACAGGTGTAAAAAAATGCTCACATGCCTTGTTATTTCGGAAGCTATAAGCCAGAAAGTACGCGGGTTCAATTTCTGATGGAATCAGAATTTTTAATCTGGTATAAACCTTCTGGCGACACTTTGGCTCTGGGGTCGACTCAACCTCTAATTGAAATGAATATAAGGAGCTTGTTCAGGACTTAAAGGTAGTTTTCACGAAGGGCTAACAACCCGGATGACTTTTTGAGCTTATGTCCTGTAATTGTGGGAGCTTTAATCTCCAATTACCCATGGGTCTCCTAAGACCAGCCAATGGGATTAATTTATCTTTTAACCCTTATTCCAAGTATGAGGTGCTTTCACGTGCCGTAAAATCTATGTTATTTTATGTGTCATGATTTAATTTCCCTTCATGATTATTTACATCCATAAAAATCTAACACTTCAAAATCAATGGAAAAAAAAAAAATGCTTATTTTATCACACATTCCGATATAATAATTTGCTTAAACTACTTTTAAAAGCATATTTTTTATGTATTACTGTACATCAACTATATGTAGACTTCAAAAAAGCATATGATTCAATTAAGAGGGAGAAGTTATATAGTATCCTGCTGGAGTTCGGAATTCCTAAAAAGTTAGTTAGACTTATACGAATGTGTCTAAATGGCTCAAAGAGTAGGGTGCGTGTAGGCAAACAGTTTTCGGACACTTTTGAAATCCAGAATGGGTTGAAGCAAGGAGATGCATTATCTCCTCTACTATTTAATTTTGTACTAGAGCATGCGATTAAATCTTTAGAGAATGAGGAAGGCTTACAACTCAATGGTATTAATAAGCTGTTAGTTTATGCTGATGATGTAGTACTACTGGCCGATAGCGAGGAGATATTAAAGGGCAACACGCACACACTATTGAGTAACACTAAGAAATTGGGACTGGAAGTAAATATCAGTAAAACTAAATATATGGTCACACGTAGAAATTCAGTATATAATGGAAATGGACAGCTAAGGACAAATGAGGGAAATTTTGAGGAAGTGGCTGAATTCAAATACTTAGGAACAATAATCACAAATAGGAATGAGATGCACATAGAAATTAAACATAGGCTCAATTCTGGAAATGCGTGCTATTATGCATTGCAGAGACTTTTGATGTCCCAACTCCTTTCAAAAAACGTTAAGCTGAAAATATATAAAACTATTATTCTACCAGTTATACTATATGGGTGCGAAACATGGACTCTTACTTTAAGGGAGGAAGGGAGATTACGAGTATTTGAGAATAAAGTTCTTAGGGAAATTTTTGGACCAAAGAGAGATGAACAGACAGGTGAATGGAGAAGACTACATAACAATGAACTACATGGTCTTTATAGGAAGCCAGATATAATAAGAACAGTTAAGTCTCGTAGACTGCGTTGGGCAGGACATGTTGCGCGTATGGGGAATGAAATACGTGCATGGAAACTTCTTGTAGGAAAGCCAGAAGGAAAACGCCCAGTTGGTAGACCAAGAATGAGGTGGGAGAACAACATTAACTATGATTTGAGGGAAGTAGATTATACAGGGAATGATTGGAAAGCATTAGCTCAGGATAGGGATGTATGGAGAGCTTATGTCCGCGCGGCCATGAACCTACGGGTTCGATAGTGCCAGTGAGTAAGTAAGTAAGTATTTTTTATGTATAAGAATAAGATCAAGGAATATTGTTTTAGAAGATGTAACACAAATTATGGATACCAAGACTATCAAGAAATAAGATAAGAATGTTACACTTTAGAAGATAATGATGATGATAAATTTAACGACACTGCCGGGTTTTAACCGCAAGTCTTGAAATCAGAAGCGAGTATGGTAACCACTAGACCAAAGGGACTTTAATAATAATAATAATAATAATAATAATAATAATAATAATAATAATAATAATAATCATAATCATAATAATAATAACGTAAGAATAATGCAGGATGGAAGAGTACCAAAGACCGTCTATGCATGGAAAATTGAAAGAAGGAACTGTAACGGAAGACCAAGAACAACCTGGAAGAACAACATTCAAAATTCAATGTGGAAATTTGGTGTAACAGATGAAGACACAGAGGGCAGAGAACGATGGAGAACTTTAATTAAGGGAAAATTGTGAATGTCTAAGTCCGTAATCATTTATATTTATTTTTTTTTTTAGTTCATGTTAATTACTAGGAAGATCACAGAATACCCAAACAAATGTTAAGATATCAACCTGCAGGAAGAAGAAGACCAGGACGTCCACTCAAAAGACTTCTGGATGGTGTTTCTCTTGAGGCCGAAACAGGTCAACAAATGGCCTAAATTCGTGAATGTACTATGATGATAATTACTAGGATTGGTTGGAGAAAACCCTCAAAGATGAGGAAAATTCTCAAAAAAAAAAAATCTACTACCCATGTATCTGGTGATCTGTTACGGTCTTATGCCATCTTTTAAGTGGTCGTCGTAGAGATCTCTTTCTTTTGGGATGGAAATTTAAAATCTGACCATGAGTTGTATTCTTGTACATGACGCATTCTTATATATAGATATATGGTCAATAACAGAAAAAAAAAGTTCTTGTAGGATGCCCACATTTCTCTTTCTCTCTAATTTTCTGTTCTTCTCATGAACTCCATTTCACCAGCGTAATAATACTTATATTTCTTTTCTGTATAGTCCAAGCTTCGCTTCAATAGATTTATAAGCCCTCAATGCAATAAAGACGATAGTTTCCAAAGACTTGTTAAAATTTTGTATTCTATTTATCAATTTCATCATGATAACCGGCACGGTATTCTACATATTTGAATAGACTTGTTCAACAATTTTGTCATTGACACAGGTATTGTTAGGAATAGGTTGACGCACTTTAAAACCCAGAACTTTTGTTTTATTTGTACAAATTGAATGCCACATTGTCCTGTTAAGAGTTCAAGTTGATGTAAACCATCTTCCGTGTTCGCTAGAAGTAATTACTGTCATCAGCAAATAATAATGTCTATAGGCCTATGTGCTTATATTTTTGTTAATGTAAATGCTGTCATGGAGTTTCTGCGTCAATTCTCCTATTTGAGCATTTAAGTACATTACAAATAGTGTTGGCTATAGGCTAAACACCCAGTTGGTAGATCAAGAATGAGGTGGGAGAATAGGACTAACTATAATTTGAGGGAAGTAGATTATACATTCCAGAGGGAAAACGCCCGGTTGGTAGACCAAGGATGAGGTGGGAGAATAACATTAACTATGATATGAGGGAAGTAAATTATACAGGGAATGATTGGAAAGCATTAGCTCAGGATAGGGATGTATGGAGAGCTTATGTCCGCGCGGCCATGAACCTACGGGTTCGATAGTGTAAGTAAGTAAGTAAGATTATACATTTGCAAAACATTAGTTCAGGATAGGGGTGTATGGAGAGTTTAATTCGCGAGGCCAATAACCTACGGGTTCGATAGTGCGGGGAGTTAGAGTGAGTTGGAGATAAGCAACAAACTTAATGCACGCTGCAGTTAATGTGTTTCCAATCAGTAAGTTATAATAATAAAAATAAATAAATAATAATAATAATAATAATAAAATTAAAGTACCATATACGAAATTATTATTTATATTATAGTCATCCAAAGAGAGAATAGTGATTAAAACAAATAAGGACTGTATGGAAGAAAATAAAGGAAGCAATAAAAAAAAGGCAAGTCAAGAAAAAAACAATAGATGGATCGAACAAAATGGTTCTCAAATTAGCTAATTAATGTATTATCAAACTTATGGTTGTTTATATATGAAGGAGAAACATCTACAACCAGGAGATTGGATGGACCGACAAAATTGGCTATTAGGAATCGGACGATGTCAAAGACATTAATCAACCGATGATCTATCTATCTATCTATCAAACTTATGGTCTTGTACAATCTGTCTAATAGAATCGTGAACCGACCGAAAGTGGAATCGAGGAGATTAAAAAATGCCATCAGATTTCAGGTTAAAAAAAACAAAGAAGAATTGCAAAAAGGCATAGATGGGATACAACGATGGGCTATGGAAAATGAGTTCAAGATAAACAGCAACAAGACCGTACAAATGGTTTTCAAGAAAGGAGGAAGAACAGCGGCAAGTGACAATCTAAAACTAGGAGAAGAACCGATAAGAATGGTCAACAAATTCAGATATTTAGGCATAACACTGCAGCCAACAACAAAGTCTTTCAGCGCACATGTGCAGGAGAGAGCAGCAGCAGCAGCTATAAGAGCTATGTGCAGTATCAAAGACATCACATCGTTAAAATTAGTCACAGCCATGAAATTATTCGCATCAGTGATCACCCCCGATCGTCACCTACGGGATAGAACTGATATGGGAGAAACTATCGACCAGCGATTTGGAGAGGTTAGAAAAAGTAAAACCAAGATTCATCAAAAAGGCATTAGGTGCAAGCAAATACACACCAAACAGAATGGCCTATATGCTAGCCAGAGAAACCTTCTTCATAGAGGACCTGAGGCAAAGGATACTACTGCCAGCAACGGAGCCATATAAGAAAGACATCGAAAAAAAGAAACCGAGAGAAAAAGAGATCGACGAAGATTTCTACGCCTCATATGCCATGGTAAACAGAGAGTGGACTGGAAGTAACCAACCACAAAGGCACAGAATCATAGGTTTAGCAACACGCGGATATCATCACAAAATGTGCAAAAATACAAAAATTCCACCAACCGAGTGATTCGTGTGAATGCAAGATATGCGACCAAAAGTGTGAGCGATACCATTACAAACAATGCAGAATATGGACAGGATCACTGAACGAACTCATAAAAGACAAATCATAAACTTATAACTTAATGCTCTTTCGAGCGCCTCTTACCAACTTATTATTATTTCAGGTTAACGCTCCCCTGGATCGAGTTACACAAAGTTGTATTCGAGTTTCAGATGTTGAGCACATGCAAATGATAAAACAGAAATAATAGAAAATGTGAGCAAACTATATTGTTGAAAAATGTCCTAGTCTAAATAACTATGACAGAAGATGACATTTCAGACTTGTATTTGAGAGGTTTCGGAAAAAAACATCCGAGGATGTCCAAATTAACTATTTTTCTCCTTAATTGCAATAAATAAATCAATAAAGGCTTGGCTGACATTTCATTACAGGATTAATTTCATCATAATCCTCTGGTTCAAATCCGGCCACGTTCGGTGGATTTTTAGGACGTAAAAATCATGAAGGGAAATAAAACCGTGGGACCTGTATCGTAGATTTATGGGACGTAAAAAACATAATCTCTGAAATAAGAAGCTTTTGATGAATAAATTGATTGTTAGTGTTTTCATGCCCAAATTTATTTGATTGAATCTGAACCCTATTTCACTATCCGGTATGTTAGGGTTTCAGTTAAAATAAGTTAATTATTTACTTTAATTTAGATTATGCTTAATTTCTAGCGTTACACATCAATAATAATGTAATATGAACAAACAAATAAATAAATTAATTAACAAACCAAAACTAACTCAGAGTCTCTTAAAAATATAATAGATAAAGTCACACAGCTTCGTATAGCAGCACTTCTTACAAAAAATATTTGACAAAGGCAGTTGAAATCTATTTTGGCAATAACCTAATTTTTTAATCATGTATTTTGGAATCAAATGCGGGATACTCAAATAACAGATGTGAGATAGTCTGGCTGGAGTTCTTGCAAATACAGATATCTGCACCTATTTTAAATCGTTCCAAATAATGTCCAAATTTACCGTGTTCACTCATGAATTGTGTTAATACAAAATTTGGTTCTATGTATTTGACGCGTCGTCAAATAAAATACAAATTTGCTCGTCATAATCACGCTTTCGTACAGTTAAATTAAACAAATTGACCATAAATGTAATGAGGAAAGCATTAAGAACTTGCTCTGTATAACCAGTGCTGAATTTTATACAGAATTAACAAAACAACTGGATGAGCCAATTACGGCGGATGAGATCCTCTAGAATCCCAAAAGCTGTGCTTCACTACCAACCCAATGGGAAGAGATCTCTGGGATGTTTAAAAAAACGGTGGAAGGAAAATTTCTCCTTTATGAGATTGTAACAGACCGTTTGGCCTAACACTTGTATGGACGAAGAAGAAGATATTAAAAGACAATGTATTATACAGCAAAAAATGCGTTAAACGCAACAATAAAATGCGCGCGTACTGAATATAGGCCTAAAAATATACTAGACCTGATAGAACCTTAGTTGTTCAAGTGTCTATAAATAAGAATAAGACAAAACACAGTCACTTAATATTACCATTAAAATAGTGTCGACAATAAGTCGGGAATCTCGGGTTCTAATCCCGGCTATACAACATAAATGTTCATTTTGTATAGTCTCTGATTATAATAAGACAGAATATTAGAGAATAAAATGTTTAGGGTAATTTTTTGTACCAAGGGAGAGACGAACAGACATATAAATGGTGTGAGCTACATGATCCTTAGGAAACCAGATGAAATAAGAACAGTTAAATAGATCCAAACATTTTCTTACCACGGAACTCAAAAATTCCATTGCACACTCTTGTCATGCCAGATTCTGATTACTGTGAAACATTGTTCATAGGTAGTATTAGCACATACATTGCAACGATTTTTTAAACATGTGTATCAGGTATTTATTTAATATTCGTATTAATTTAATATTTAATATTGTATTTAATATTCGTAAATACGACCATATTCCTTCATACTTCCGCGAAATACGCTATCTCCACAAGAGTATAAAAATATTTTATATCATTTTGCTATTCAAAATTAAACATTCCTCTAGGCCTACATCAAGGTATTTATCCTCTCGCTTCCATCTCCTATTCTCGAATCGCAATTTGAGTAGGCCTACATGATCGACCACAACCTCCTACTTCACTTCACATTATGCAGAACTAACCTCTGGAACTCCTTACCACAATATATTAGTGACTGCTAGGCAACAGGTTCCTTTAAAAGAAATTTAAATATTTTTTTCTTTTGTACCTAATTGGACTTTTAGTGTATTAACTGATGGTACCTGATTTCTCGCATAAAATAAAATTGACTTTATTGATTTCAATTTCAATTTTAAATTTTTAAATTTAAATTATAGGCCTATATATATATATATATATATATATATACTTGTTATAATTAAATGTTTAACATTGAGCAATGCAAGCTTAATATGGTATGACCATATGGTATACCATATTAAGCTTGCATTGCTCAATGTTAAACATTTAATTATAACATCGATAAAGCGTCACTGCTATAAAGTAAAATAAATATTCTCTTTAATTTGCTTACTTGTTATAGTCGGCTACTAGATGGCAGTGAAAACAGTGTTCTCGCGACATCTAATAATAATGGAGAGTATAATACATATATAAGAAAAATAAGTGTTTGAATTGGATTCGCCTGGTAGTGTAATGGATATCACGCTGAGGTACAGACTCAGAGATCCGGGTTCGAATCCCGTCCAGGCATTTATTTTTCTTATCATACCATATATATACTTATCTATACATTAATACGAAAGGAAAAACTTTGTATTCCTTTTTAAGCACATTGCGCGCACGGAGGAGTCTGATATTTGATATAATTAAAGTTAATATAGAAAAGGAGTACAGAAGAATACATTTTATGTATAATATGTTACAAATAAATTAAATAAAATAAATAAAATAAATTATCTCTAAGGAATTTGTATTACTCATTCATTTGTTTACGTTCATATTGAATGTGCATTATTGTAAAAAGAAAATTGTGCATCAGCAATGTGAATTGACCTACTCTCGCGTATTTATTGTTAGTGGTTTGTTATTAGTGATTTTAAAAAAGGTGATTACATTATATTATTTAAATTTAAATTAAACCCTCTCTAACCTTTGTTTCAGTAATTTCATTACATTTTTTTATATTTACATATTAACACCTACTTCCATTATGCCTCGACATAGAACTGGCGGGTTGGAGTGAGAGACGAAGAGGACGGGATATATATCCCCGTGCACATAATAGACCAAATGCAAATTGAAATAGTATAAATAGTATACAAATGTCAAATGACGCGTTATTGTTTTTAAATAGGGTTTAGTCAAGCTATACTACATATTTCCTACCGTTCGTATTTTGAAAATAAATCGAAAATGAATGCATAATGACGTATTTATGACATACTTAAAAATAATGAATTGTGGTCGAATTTCGACCGCTGGGCGACCACTAGTAATAATAATTAAGACCTATATAATTAAGTTGTCCACCGCTGTGGTCTCGAGGTAGCGTGCTGCCTTGTCACGCAGCGGGCCCGGGTTCGATCCCCGGTCGGGGCAGTTTTTCTGGGCGAGGTTTTATCGGGGTTTTTCCTCACCTGTAAGGCAAATGCCAGGAAAACTTTAAGGCCCAAACGGTCCCCGAAATCATATGGCCATCATCATCATCCTTCATCGGTGTGGAAAGCAACGGGAAGCTACCACACCTACAACTCCCTAGTAAAGCTGCAAAGCATAGCATGAAAATGCCATGATGCAGTGAAAGACCTGCCCTCGGGCAGAATTACTATGGATGGATGGATGGATAATTAAGTTATGATCTTATGATCTTGCGTTTAATATTTTACATTGGTTGAATGGAACAACCATCTCAGTTTAAATAAAGAATAACATTATTATTATTATTATTATTATTATTATTCTCATATACTGCGATGGGTAAGGCACGTGACACAAATGAAAAAGGACACGGACACTTTCATAGGAAAACTGGAGGTAGAACGCCTGAATAATAAAGATATGAGAAAATACATTTTACTTTAATTTGAAGAAAATTAATTTATAGGGAATGAATGGAAAATGTTCTCAGGATAGGAATATGTGAAGAGTTTATTTCCTCGCGGCCATGAACCTACGGGTTTGATATTATTGGTACGTTAAAGTCTAAATCGGGATCCACGCACCATCATAAGGGCAGAGGTAAAGTAGAGAGTTTAATGAAAATTATGTACAGTTTCTTTGGTACACTGTGCCAAGCCTCTAATAATTAAAAAAAAGCCAATAGGGATACACCCTTTATAGTGAATTTTGTTATGTGGTCAAGAGGACAGTTTATTAACAGAGATGATGTTAAATTGGTGGACTGGAGACATAATCACTCATTGCTTGATATTATATTATCCAACATTAAAAACGCATCAACTAAATTACACCTCGCTACAGTCTTAATAACAGACAGTCCACTCGGCTTCTCAGTGTCATGCCGCACTGCGACCTCTCTTTACAGCTACCAATCAAAAGCCTCCATTTCTATATCCATCGTTCAATGTAGGCCTATGTATTTATTTCCATCATCCATCTTCAACAAGCACACATTTTTCTTTCACATTTTCTTAGGTATGGGTTTGTTTATTCGCTCTCAAAGTGGTTATTTCAACCATTTCACGACAACGTGGAGATGCTGTTTAGCTGCGTCGATAAAAAATCTCTCCAGGTATCCGCATTCAGGACATATTCATCTTGACCTACCTACTGGGCGTTTTCCATCCTTTACCATGCCCCACTTGCGCTATCCCACTGGTTTTCCTACCCCTCTTACATTCCCCATTCGTGCCACATGTCCTACCCATCGCAGTCTAGAGACTAAACTATTTTTAATACATCTGGTTTCCTATAAAGAAATTGTATCTCACTAGAGGACTAATAAAATTATTCCTCTGGTTTTCCTAGAAGTTTCCACGCCCCTCTTCCATTCCCCATTCGTGCCTCATGTCCTACCCATCGCAGTCTAGGAGACTAAACTATTTTTATTACATCTGGTTTCCTATAAAGAATATGCATCTCACTGGAGGAGTAATAACATTTTATTTATTTATTTATTCACACAGAGTTAAGGTCACTCTAGCAATGTTCCATTTTATAATAGCGAATTAGTGGTCACGCAGCGGGCCCGACCCCGGTCGGGACAAGTTTCCTGGGTGACTTTTTTTTCGGGGACATTCCTCACCTATCTTAAGGTGAACATCATCTGGCCATCATTACCATCAATATAATATTCGCCTAATGATATTAAGTTTAGTTTAAGACCTCTGCTGGCGCAGCATTACCACCATCATCATCAACTATCATATCATCTGGGCAGCGTAACCCCGCCTTCCAGATCCCCAACCTTAGAAAAAGCTTACAAGTACATCATGCAAGGAGAAAACACCACAAATGTCGAAATGACAGTCTGGGGCATTGAAAAAAAAAAGCTAATTATCTGCTATTTTCAAACGCTGAATACATAAATATAAATCAAATGCATAAATAAATAATTGCATGAAGCTTCTTGTACGAAAGCCAGAGGGAAAACGCCCAGTTGGTAGACAAGGATTTAGGTGGGAGAATAACATTAACTATGATTTGAGGGAAATAGATTATACAGGAAATGATTGGAAAACATTAGCTCAGGATAGGGTGTTGGAGAGCTTATGCCCGCGCGGCCATGAACCTGAGGGTTCGATAATGCCAGTGAGTAAGCAAGTAAGTCATCATCATCACTCCAGGGATTAGGCAATTGCCCGTTCCGACTTCATAATGCATCAGCCCAACATCTTCTAGGTCTTCCAACATCACGTCTTCCTCGTGCTTGATAATTTCTTGCTAACAATGGATATCTCTCCTTACTCATTCCATCCATATGATCAATCCATTTCTGTCTTAATTCGTGACCTTATCCAATAAAGGCTGTACTTTCAATTCTTCTCTTATATCCGATTGCGACTGAGGGTCTTTCCACTTTTCAGCGGTTGCCCTTTTACCAGCCGGCTGCTGGCCCTTCACATCCACATGTGTCAATCACAGAGGTAGATGATCAACAGCCAGTGTAGGGGTGACATGTGGTTAGCATGTCGAGTCCCCCAGCCGTTATAGCTGGTTCCTCAACCTGGAGCCGCTACTTATTGTAGCTACCCAATTGCCTCACGATGCTGGGTGGGCACCGGTCCCGTACTGGCCGAAATACCATGAGAAAATTTGGTCCCATACTGGCCGAAATACCATGAGAAAATTTCTTCCCCCATGGAGACTCGAACCAGCGCAAGTCCCGTACCTCTGCGCCAAGGCTTCCTACCTTAACCGCTCGGCTACGGCGCGGGACCTCTTATATCCTCATTTCTTATTCTATCAAGTCTTGTACATCCTTTTACTTGTCTTAGGAACCTCATCTCCGCCGTCTGTATTCTATCCTTCTGTTTTTTCACTGGAGCTCAAGTTTCACATCCATACAATATTGTGGGAACCGCCATAACATTATACATTTTTATCTTGGTTTGTAAGTATATAGGCAATAGGAATGAAAATAAAACGTTCATTTGATTTTCTGACACTGGTGATTAATACATTAGAACTCTATGGAAACGATCGAATATTTAAAGGAGTTTTCAAAATCAGATAATTTTACAGAAGGAATATGAATCAGAGAGCACAAATGGTTACATTCCGGTAATATACAACAGTTGTAGCAGAGGTCACTAATTGCATATTAATCAGACGCGTTATCGATGAATCAGGTTATCTCCAGTTGAACTGCTTCCCCCGATTTTCGATATATACGACATTTAGGTCCAACAAAAGGACATCGCACACATTCACATCCCACACTAACTACATACTGAGGAACAGCATGCAAAAATCTGTCCTCCCTGCGTCTATTCAACCTGAAAATAGTATCAAACTATAGTAAAGTATATTTCACTACATAACCCATAAATATGTTAATTATATAACTTTTACCTGGTAACTCAGTCGTCCTCAACTAAATTATTAAATTTCTTCAAGTTATTCTAATATGGAGGCCTTTCGAAAATAATGTTTCATCTTCTGCGTTTTAACTGGAATTGATGGTGTTATACAGGTTGTATAACGGATTTTTTTCTGCGGTTATGGTTCTTGTTGAGTAGGTCTTTATTCCTTACTTCTTTTAGAATCTCTATGTCTTGAAAACAAAAATTATGGAATTTCAAGGTGTAGATCCTGTCAAAAGTAAAATTGTACTGAACAATAACATTTTGGAGCAGGTGATTAATTTTACATATCTAGGATGCAATATCTCATATAAAGAAGAAAAGGATGTAAATGCAAAACTATCTAAATTTATAAGAATTTTAGGGTTAAATTCTATCTTCAAGCCACAGTTAGTCCAAAAACATTCAAGATTAAAAGTGTATAAAACACTGGCTCTTCCAACTCTTTTGTACGGTAGCGAAGTATGGACGTTGAAACAGAAGGATATACAGAGACTTAGGTCTGCCGAAATGAGATACCTTCGGAGGACTGCAGGATACACACTACTAGATCGCAAAAAAATGAAGACATCTTAGAAGAATTACACATGGAACCTTTAGAAAACAAAATTTCTGATTATAAGTCAAGATGGATGCAACATGTTCATCGAATGGAAGATCACAGGATACCCAAACAAATGTTAAGATATCAACCTGCAGGAAGAAGAAGACCAGGACGTCCACTCAAAAGACTTCTGGATGGTGTTTCTCTTGAGGCCGAAACAGGTCAACAAATGGCCTAAATTCTTGAATGTACTATGATGATGATGATGATATCTTGATTCTATTCACATAGAGTCATCTATTTTTTTTCAAATCGATGACCTGTTTCTAGTATATTGCCAAACACATACTAGAAACAGGCCAAAAAATCGATAACTCTATGTCAATACTACACAGAGAATATAATAATAACAGGATCAGCATCCTTGAAGACATAGAGATTCTAAAAAAAGTAAGGAATAAAAACCTGCTCAACGAGAACATAACCGCAGACATAAATCCGTTATACAACCTATATAACGCTATCACTTCCAGTTAAAACGCAGAAGATGAAACATTGTTTTCGAAAGGCCTCCATATTAGAATAACTTGAAGAAGCTTAATAATTTAGTTGAGGACGACTGACTTATCAGGTAAAAATTATATAATTCACATCTTATTACATAATTTCAACGGTGCTTTAATACGAATTTCAAAAGAGTTGATAACCCATAAATGGTAGACGAGAAGACTACATAACAGTGAACTACATGACCTTTATAAAATAAACAGATATAATAAGAACAGTTAAGTCTCGTAGATTGCTATAGGCAAGACATGTGGCAGTAATGGGAAATGAATGAGGAACATGGAAGCTTCTTGTAGGAAAAGCAGATGGAAAGCGCGCCCAGTTGATAGACAAGATTGAAGTGGGGAAATAACATTAACTATGACTTCATGGAGGTTGCTTATGTAGGGATTGATTCGAAAACGTTTGCTCAGGATATGGATGTGTGGAGAGCGTATGTCCGCACGGAATGAACCTACGGGTTTGATACTGCCAATGAGTTAATTCATTGATAAAAAAAAGTACTATTTTTTAACATTTTTTTAGCGGATAACAAAAAAATCCAACTTTTTAGCTTCAAATGATTTTTAGTCTCAGTGTCTTCCTGCACAAAACTTTTTCCTTCTTTGGCCCATTTACGTGTCCTATGCCTGCAGAAATCACAGAGACATCATCTATCGGGAAAATATTTTAAATTCTGAATCACTTGGCCACACAAGGTTATGGAGAGCTTTCTAGGATGAGTGAACAGCTCAATATCAAGGCCACCTCCAAGATTGCACAGCATTTAACATAAAACACCATTCACTCATAATTTCATAAAACAAGGAGAATGTGATAGGAGTGACGATGACAAGATTGAGTTTTAAATTTTCCCGACATTTATCTTATAGGACCAGCCATGTGGTCTTGTGGTTAGAACTTCTCACCACATTTCATCAGCACGTGGGCTCGATTTCTGTCACACAATAGAATTTTTCCTTAAAGATCCCATGATCGTTCATGGTTTGGAATTTAGTATAAGTTTAATTTAAGTTTGTGGACTTTTCTGATGTTTCGTTATCATTTATTTTTCATTATATAATCAGGGAAATGTAAATCCGCCCAGCAGATGCCCTACCTCAGAAGTGGATTTAAATTCCGCCAATGCCAGCAGAAATTGACAGAAATGTCGTAAGACAACGTGGGGAATACAGGTGCAGGGAAAATTTAAAAAAAAAATCCAGTTCGCGAGTTCCGAGTCAACGACTTTACCTCTTGACCACAGTAGAGCGCTATGGTTTCTAATGAAATAAAATAATTTCTCTCTCCATCTCACACTCTCTCTCTCTCTCTCTTGTTTGAATTTCCTTCATGACGCGCATGAATGGATTAACGAGATTCCCTCTGTCCCTATCTACTAACAAGACGAGCACATGACCCACGCACAATTTTGAAAATTACCGTATAAACACTTAAAAAATATATTCTGAATATTGATTTTTTTATAAAAAAAGAATATTTTCTTTTAAATGAGATAAATAAAAGAGTGTAGAATTATAGTTGCAGTAACATTTAAAAAATAATTAAAAATATACAGAATGCTGAAATAACAATAAATCATATATGAAAATGTGAAGGATTTTTCAATTTATAAAACTACTCTCTAAGCGCGACATGCCTAGAAGGTCCTTGGCCTACCATCCGGCTGCTGGCTTCACATCCACATGTGTTAATCACAGATGTAGACGATCACCTAGCCAGTGTAGGGGTGACATGTTGTCAGCATGTCATGTCCTCCAGCCGTTATAGCTGGTCTTCTCAACCTGGAGTCGCTACTTATTGTAGCTACCCAAATGCCTCAGATGCTGGTTGGACATCAGTCCCATACTGGCCAAAATTCCATGAGAAAGTTTCTTCCCCCAAGGGGACTCGAACAAGCGCAAATCCCGTAGTTCATAAAACTACAGAAAAAATAAAATTAATTTTTTTGGCAAAATTGACCATGTAATCTCCCCTTAACATCAAACTGAAAATTTAGGCCAGCAAAAGTTAATACTTAAATGATTTATACGCAATTCCTCACACTTATTAAAAATACCCAGCATGTAGAAAAATGGTATGCAGAAAACTGTTTCTCTTAATTTTCAGAATGGTTTGAAACACGCTTTTTTTAACAACTGCTATCACCATTACATGTTACCTTACTCAACTCTATTCTTCTTCAATTACACTGGTCGATAAGGTTTTCTTCACAAAGAAATCTGATTAGTGAATCTAGTGTATTTTTTCATACTGAATTCAGATATGTAGTCAGAATTTTTCCATCAGGCACAGTTTTTTTTGTGACAGCTACTTTTTTAAAATTGATTTTAGCATTTTCTTTGACCTGTCATAGGAACCTTTACCATATATGAAGAGTTCCCTGTACCAGTATATGCAGATATGACCTTAACTCATAACTCTGATTCTTACCTAGCTCAAACTGAAAACGATTCAGATGGAAATAAAAAGGATCTTACATAAAATATGCCCGAAAATCACTATCTACCACTTTCTAGGTAAGTCAGAATGAGTTAAGAGTTAGATGGATTTTATTAAAAATTATAAAAAATGTAAATGAATATCACAGAAAACTCTTGCCTGATAGGAAAAAACTGAAATGATATTTAAATTCAGGATGAAAAATACTTCTAAAATCTCATATTTTTATTCTAGTGAAAGAAAAAAAAGTTCATTTTTGTAGACCAGTGTTATGTTTCGATGTTCAATTGAAGAACAAATCCGGAAGCAAGTACGAACTTCAATATTCTCGATATGATTGCTATTCAAAATTTTTAATCTACGTAAGATTTATCGATGATATCACTCTATATAATAATAATCATCATATTTCAAGTAAATGCTATATTTATTGAAGACTAAAAAGTTAATGTGTGGATCAATATTAAAGTAAATAGCTTGTCTTACCTTGAGAAGAATTATGGAATCAGGGTACACCTGCAGAGAACCTAGCGTCGCATTATTATCCGTCAAATCTCGACCGTCGATTGATAAATGCTGGTCAAACGGAGCAACATGAAACAGTTTCATCACCTGCAAACAAAATAATCTTGAAAAAATCATTACCTCTATTGTAGTCTGAATTGGTAATATGGGTTCAATAAGAAAACCAGAAATTATGTATTTAACGACGCTCTTTAATATCTAGGGTCATTAGCGTCGCAATTCAAATCTAGGCATGAAAGGACCGACAAGATTTGCTAAGAGGCCTCTTTTTCATGCTTGGGATTCTTTTATGTGATATGAAAAGGGATTCATGGCTTTACTTCCCTTTCGAAGAAACCGATACTAAAGATTTTTACGTCGTGAAATTCCATCGACGCCGGCTGGCTTTGAACCGGCGAACTTCGGAACAAGAGGCGAAATTATTCTCTATTAGCCCTAATATACAGGGTGTAATAGGACCTCACCGACAAAATAATAGGGATGATAGGCCATGTAGAGAGGATAATTTTTTGTGAAGGAACATATAGTCGTAAACACGTCGTTTACGTGTTATGCGCAGATGAAGGTGTTCACCCGCAAGGGTCGGAATTGAATACAAACAATTGTACACGTATAATTTTATTGAAAAATACATGTTTTTACAATATGTGTCCAAACAGTACTTGTTTTGACTACGTCAAAAATAATCCTGCCATGCTCGGCTGTGTTGGCCGATCTTTTCTGCGACGATACCACACATGCAATGAGACACAGGATCGATTGTTTGAACAATTCACAAAAAATGATCCTCTCTGCACGGACTATCATACCTATCATTTTGTCGGTGAGGTCCTGTTACACCCTGTATATTTGCAAGACACCATAATAAGGAAGTAAATAATAATATATGTATTGATATGGTAAATCATTTAATCATATATTAAAGCGTGCGATACATAAAAATACTAAAGAGAGAATATAAATAGTTTGAAAGTTATGAGGATAAGAAATTAGGTAAGCATTTTGCATGAACAGTCAAAAATTGACCCTAATATTTAAATTAATACGCACGAAGAATTTAAGGCCCCTACCCGATCAATGTTTACATCAATATATTGCACAATAGTATTACTTGGCCAACCCACAACGTGCAATATCATTGCTCAATAAATTAGTTCGTGGATGATACTTGTGCAGTCAACATGTGGAATAATAACAAGACTGAGCACAGCACTGAACTAGTATTGCGCAATATTGCCAACAGACGACGCAATATTTACTAGATTGCACAATAAAAATCAAACTGTGTTTGATTGACTCAATATATTGCGCAATATTTCAATATGATCTACAGACGCTCAATATTATTGTACAATGTCAATTATTGTGAAATATACTGACGTAAATATTGATCGTGTAGGGGCCGCTTTACTACTCATTTCAATATTTTATTTATAGTGTTCTGCCCTAGGGCAGGTCCTTCACCGCAATCATAGCATTTTTATGCTATGCTTTGCAGCTTTACTAGGGAATTATACTAGTGTGATAGGTTCATGTTGCTTTCCACACTGCGGATGAGGATGGTGATGATAATGATGGCCATATGATGATCGGGGACCGTTTGAGTCTCAAAGCTTCCTGACATTTGTATTTCAGGTGAGGAAAAACCCCGATAAAACCTCACCAGGAAGCTCGTCCCGACCGGGAATCGAACCCGGGCCCTCTGCGTGACAAGGCAGCATGCTACCTCGAGACCAATTTAATATAAGTATTTGAAAATCGTACACTAAGAAGAATATTCGGTTCTATAAGGGATGGGAATAGAGGAAACTTCAGGATTGGGAACTTCGTAAGTTTGTTTATTTCGTAATCAATTGAGTTGGTGTTTACTTGATGAAAATCCATATTTATTAATTAAAATAAAAATAAAACGTAGTTTTATTTGATTTTCATATTTATTATATAATTCAGTGACAGCTGTTTCGGTACACTGTACCTTCTTCAGACATGTTAACATAATTTGTTAACATGTCTGAAGAAGGTACAGTGTACCGAAACAGCTGTCACTGAATTATATAATAAATATGAAAATCAAATAAAACTACGTTTTATTTTTATTTAATTATTTATTTCGCTATCGCAAATTGCCAGAATTATTACTTTTAAAAGAGATTGACATGGGCTGGTCGTGTATTTCTAATGGTAACAGTAAAAATGATTTCAAACTGTTTTTTATAAACCTTTTGGATAAAGTAATTAGAAATAGCTTAGGTGAAAGGAGAATGTTACGATGGTTATTAGATAGCAGGATAACGGAGATAAGTTCTGGATTTAGTTTCTGAATGTAGGAATCGATTATGGTCCTTAGTGAATACGGCATTCGGTGGGGTTGTACAAGGCAAGCTTTTTACTTACGCTACTTATGCCATTTTTATGTAATTTAAAGTATTATAAAGTGTTAATGATACCATTTATCTGTGAAATATAACCACCGTCAAAATATGTAAACATATCATGAACTAGTGGAAATATGATTGTATGTTGAACCGTCAGACATGTTGAATTTTTCATAAAATAACTGATATGAAGAGGTAATTTATTTTACTATCAAATCACATTTAAAATGCAAGGAACCTAAAAGCTAACCAAACCTAAATCAATTACTGTAACATAAATCAATTACTCTAACCTATATGAATTCCAGAGAACGTCCTTTTTTTAATTATTTTACGCGGTTAAATAAGTAAAAGATAAATCCGGACCTAATTTGTTGAAACCATAGATATGGTACACAGATATGAATCCCATGATTAAATGTACACATTGTGCTCATTTGTGGTTTACACATTGTGGTTTATCGCTGATCATCGGTAGTGTATCGCTGGTTAAAAGTTTGATAATCAGTGGTTTATCACTGGTTAGAATAAGAACTGTTGTAACCTTTGTGGTCATGACAGGAAATAGTCCCACTTTATTTTCATATTTACGAGTAAAATAATGAAGTGATAATTACATCTCTTAGGTAAATACTTTTAATATAGTGTTTTATTAATATGTCTTGCAATTAGGTACTCTTAAAGTGGGTAGATAAAAAGCTTCTTATCTCCCACCCGGCCCGGCATTCAATACACGCGTTTCATAGTCCATACAGTGGGTGGGTAAAGTGGGTTGGTTAGTACACGTTTAGCTGCTCAGTGTAGCTGGAATCTTTACAAGAGCTAAAGCAGATGTAATCTAGTAATCTTACTATATACGAGTTAGGTAATGCCAGTTAAGTTACTAAAAGAAGGAAATGGGATGTTTTATGATAGGGAGTGTTTAATAATTCACTAACCTGAGATTTAGTGTTGACGCCATAGTTAGAGCGTAGGCGTATATAAATAAGAACAAAAACACATCATACACAAGTACTTCCGAACTAAAAATTTAGGCTATTCTATGCCACCAGTGAATATTCAATAGGCTAAAAGTGATTTTTAGCGTCATGTCCCCGCTAGAGCCAGCTGCCAACATGTATGCTCACATACATGGGGATTCTATCCCAAGCGTCCATCTAGCCCTACATTAGTGGACAAATTAGGATGAGAAAATTTGCAAGTTAGTATTAGTTTGGGCAAGTTAGTATTAGTTTGCGCATGTTAGGGTGAGAGTTTAGTGTTCACTTCGATGTTTCTACTATTCATTTCATACATTTAAATGATGGGAGATGGATATACTCTGCTGGATAAGAAAAGAAATGAAGATATAAGAAAGGAATTAAATATTTTCAAACTTACAGACCGAATAATTAAATATAGGAACAACTGGAAAAAACATATTGATAGAATGAAATGTTCCTATAGAGTAGATGAGAAAAGTTATAGAATTTGTTGTAGTTCCAGATATTTCCATTATCCTTGTAAAGTTTTCAGAAGGAAGATTTCCAAAATTATTGCTAAATTATAAACCGCACGGAAGGAGAAATGTTGGACGCCCACACAGAAGATGGTCTGAACAATTTTAACAATTCTAGCTTTCATGAAACCGGAACGAGCCAACAGGCTTAATCCCCTGGATGATGATGCTATTTAAATAATGGATAAACCATATTTGAAGAGAAAAATTATACGCTCAGACCGGTAGCTCAGTCGGTACAGCACTTGGTTTAGAAAACCAAAAGTCCCGGGTTCAAGCCCCGGTCTGAGCGTATAATTTTTCTCTTCAAATATGATTAGTGTTTACTTGTTTGTTATTTGTGATACGTTGGCAATACTGTCTGAGCAATGACCAATACACATTTTACATTGCAAATATGCTGGTTATAGGTTACTTTGAGCTTAACTTCTCACTTTATTTTTTTCTCATTTTTTAAAAAAGAAAACAATCAAAATAAATATCTCTATCAGGTAATTATTCAAAACTGCAACAATAAAGTGTTATTTCATGTTTTTATTAGCGTAGTGGTTAAGGCACTGCGCTACAGGCCAGAAGGTCGAGGGTTCCAGTCCCGTGGGGGTCAGGATTTTTAAAACTAACCCAAACCTTCTGGCGGCACTATGGCCCTGGGGTCTATTCAGCCTCTAACGGAAATGAGTACCAGATGCTTGTTCTTGGGGTAAAGGCGGCCGTCAAGTGCCGATTGTCTAGAAAAAGTGGGAGCACTAACCTCCTACTACCCCAAGGACCTCCTGAGGCCTGTAGTGGTGATCACTTTACTTTTACCTTGAATTTATATTGGTAGCATGGTTGCATAGAATCCCCAAAATTTGTTCTAACGTTTCTTGTGTCCCCAAGGCGACGAAATTCTGAACAATTTATTTTTTGAAAGATAGTAAGATTAATCCATTGTGATCGTACAGTAAGCGAAACTAACAACAAACTTGCGAACCAGCAGGGTTATTTTTGAACTAGAGTTTCCATTAAGTTTGTAAGTTAGAATACCCATTTGTCATAAGATGACCACTCTCCTACGATTCTAGAAGTTGCAGCAATAGATAGCTGGTGGAGAAACAGGGAAGGAGAAACGCATACATTTAGAGTGATTAGCCCTTAAGGCACACAACTCAGATTAAATCAGAAACCATCCCTTCTCATACAAACCTCAGTCTGGATAGCAAAAAAACAAAAGCATCCACCTTCGTACAAAACCTCGCCGTTAGGTTTCTGCATGTCCAGTTTCGAGAAATGACTCGTGACATATCACTACTACCCTTACAAAACTCTTGTGACCCCTCCACTCCTTCATATCCATAATTTGCTGTAGACTTCCCCTGCTTGGGAGGAGCTCAGAGAGCTAACCACTATGATTAACAACTGAACATTTGTTTAAAATCTCGAAAGGCCAAACTGGCCAGTTCACATTCTAGTGCTCCTAGATATAACAAGAAGAGACTACAGGGAAAAGTGATATAAATACAATATTAACAATACTAATCTATGTCGTTATGACCACGTCACTCCTTTATTTCAGGCATTATCATGATTACGTCTAAATGAAATTACACATTTACATCCCTTTGCTATTCAAAATTCTGCACTTATTTACCAAGTTTTTATCAACGCGTTTTCAAAATGTATCGGCTCATCACAATTTAGTAACAAGATCACATGATACTTGTTTACTTTCTGTACCATAGCACAGGACATGTCCATACTCTGAATATTACACAACATATGACAAGAATATGGAATTCACTTTCCAGTCATGCCAGGGACTGTCAATCACTATCATTATTTAAATTTAAATTAACTGATATGTTAAGTTGCACACAATGAAAATATTAACTATATAACAATTAAATTCATAATTTTGTATAGGCCTATCCTCTAGACATTCATCTGGAAAGCTTTTCTTACTTTATTTTATTCCATGTTTTGTTAGTGTTGGCTAACATTAGACTATCTACACATTGTTTTTTGTTTAATTTACATTTTAATAATATTTTAAAATTGTATTACGTATGTAATTTTTTGTATGTTATTATTTTCTTGTTGAGAGGAAGAAAAGGCCTCACGCCTTAACTCTGTCACCTTAAATAAACCATATTTAACTATCGTTTTCAGTATTTATCCCCCAGCCATAAGAACAATTATCGTGGCTTCGTCTAAGAGATCGTAGAACTGTCCATTCCCTATCCCTTCTCTATAAAATACTTCACACATCATCGCCTAATTATTTATCACGCCGCTTCATCAGACTATCCGACACACATAATCTTGACACTCGATCCCATCATCACATTGTCCTTTATATCCCGCCTCATCACACTGTATATTATTCATTATCTTTTACGGTGTCACTTACCAAAACATGGAATTCCCTTCCGCCCTATGTCAGAGACTGTCAAACTATAACATCCTTCAAAAATAAACTAAAGAATTATTTAATAACAAACTAACTTATACACCTCACTGATAGTATTCTTTTAGCAATATTAATATATTTAATTGTGGAATGCAGGCTTTCACGGCCGGTAATCATGGTTATAAAAGATTCCGGGCTATGTGGCCGTGGTCTATAACTGGCGTTTCTTCCAGACGTTTCTCCCTCAACTGCGGAGGGCATCTTCAGTGGCGAGCGCTTACAGCTGTTGTTTCCCTGTCGTAGACTCGACTCATTCGCAGTCGAGTCTACGACAGGGAAACAACAGCTGTAAGCGCTCGCCACTGAAGATGCCCTCCGCAGTTGAGGGAGAAACGTCTGGAAGAAACGCCAGTTATAGACCACGGCCACATAGCCCGGAATCTTTTATAACCAATATATTTAATTATTTATGAAAATAATATTAAGAATAAATATTTTTATCTGTTTTGTTTTAAATATTGTATAATCGTAAAATTAGTTTTCTATATCTCATTATTTTCCTGTTTTTTATATACACTAGAGAGGGACAATTTAATATGCCTTGCTTATATACATTTTATTATTAGTTTTAGTCTTAATTTTAACTAATATTAACTGGTTGTATTATAGATCGTAATACGTATATTAGATATTATCTTTTGATCAAATTTTTACTTAGTGTTTAATATTAGAGTTAATTAAGATTGTTATATTCTGATGTAATATATGTTTGTCCTGGTGAGTGGAAGAGAAGGCCACATGGCCTTAACTCCACCAGGCTAAATAAATCTAATCTAATCTAATCTAATAAAAACATACGCTTATGCAGAACATAACTTAACATAGGATACGTAATAAATTCAGTATCATATAGTATAATTAAGTACTTGGTGTCCACCGCTGTGGTCTCGAGGTAGCGTGCTGCCTTGTCACGCAGCGGGCCCGGGTTCGATCCCCGGTCGGGGCAGTTTTTCTGGGTGAGGTTTTTATCGGGGTTTTTCCTCACCTGTAAGACAAATGTCTGGAAAACTTTAAGGCCCAAACGGTCCCCGAAATCATATGGCCATTATCATCATCACCATCATCCTTCACCCGTGTGGAAAGCAACGAGAAGCTACCACACTTACACAATTCCCTAGCAAAGCTGCAAGCATAGCATGAAAATGCTATAATTGCAGTGAAGGACCTGCCTTCGGGCAGAATAACTATAAAAAAATAAAAGTACTTGGTCTGTGTATTCTTACTCTTATGGTTGTTTTTGTTGAACATATATGTTTCAGGACTTGTGAGCCCCATCTTCAGTGACTTCCTATTGCATTTTTTTAATTAATTTAGTACCTCCACCTCCCATAATTGGAATTCTCTCATATAGCAAATTAGGGGCTTTCAGACGTAAGAATCGTTAAAAGAAATTCAAATCCAGCCAAGGTCGATTAATTTTTTTTAAGGACGGACAAAACCAAGGGACCAGTCCTCCGGGAGAGCCGTGGGACCGAGTGTGAAGATTTTCTGGCTAGTAAAACAACTCCATGTTTAAATTAGAATATATGAGCAAAATGAAATTGAACTTTCCCATTCAAGTAAAACCTCAGTTACCTTACTGCGGGGTAAATCATAAATATGGCTATACGTTTGATCGCGTTGTGTGATGAAAATATTACCATTACAGGAAATATGAAATTACCGTTGGAAAGGCAATTATTCAAATTACAACAATCGAATAAAACAAAACAGTGTAAAATGGCGTTGAATATGCAACAGCAAATTACAATTGCTGCATGGACAATAACGTGTGCTAATGATCGTTAGGCCGCAAGACGGGCAAGACGTGAGTTTAACGTAGCACTGAAGCCGTCGACTGTGGGGAAGTGGAGAAAACGACTGCTGGAAATGGGAAGGATGCAGAAAATCAAACCTCCTGGAAGGTCTCGCATTAGCACGGATGCAGAAACAACGAAGAGAATTGTGGAGGCGTTCGACGCTAGCCCACAAAAATCAACCCGCCAAGCTGCATGTGAGCAGTGATTTGTTTTGTTTTGTTCTATTGTTGTAATTTGAAGGATTTCCTTTCCAATGATAACATCATGTTTCCATTAATAATAATATTCTCGTCACAAAATGCGATCGAACGTATAACCATATTTCTGAATCACTCGAATGTGCTTGTTTGAGGCGATGAGTTACAATTTGTCACTGGCTGACATCTGTTGGGAGATAAGCTTAACTAAATTTGTCTTGGTTGAGTAACTCCACTTGTAACTCTTGTCCCAACTTCTCTCAAAAAACGTTAAATTGAAAATATATAAAACGCAGCGGGCCCGGGTTCGATCCTCGGTCGGGACAGTTTTTCTGGCTGAGGTTTTTATCGGGGTTTTTCCTCACCTGTAAGACAAATGTTAGGAAAACTTTAAGGCCCAAACGGCCCCCGAAAGCATATGACTATCGCAATCATCTTCATTCATATTCATCTTAGGTTAGGCTTAGGATTAGTGACTCTCCTCTCGCACCACTATCATCATCACCCATCATATCATCGGGGCAACGTAACCCCGCCTTCCAGGCGCCCCAACCTCAGAAGTGGGTACAAGTACGCCATACCAGGAGAGAAACCAAGAATGTCGAAAGACAAACCTGGGGCATTTGAAAAAAAAAAAATCCTCTCAATAATATTATGCCCCTATATGGATGCGAAACATGGATTCTTACTTTAAGAAAGGAGAACGGATTACGAGTATTTGAGAATAACATTCTCTGAAACATTTTTGTACCAAAGAGAGACGAACAGACAGGTGAATGCATAATACATAACAGTGAGATACATGATCCACATAGTAAACCAGATATAATGAAAGCAGTTAAGACTGCGATGAACAGAGCATGTGGCACAAATAGGGAATGAAAGAAGGGCATGGAAACTTGCAGGGAAACTAGAGGGACAACGCCGAGTTGGTAGACTAATAATGAAGTGGCAAAATAGAATTAACCATGATTTAATGGAAGATTATACAGGGGATGATTTGAGAACATGGGATATATTATGTCCACACGACCATGGACCTGCGGGTTCAATAGTACCAGTTGTACTCTGTCCAGCCTAAGAAACACACTTGAGGAAAATAAATGGGTGGGAAATCTACGTAGCACATGACTGCTGCAGTTACTGCGACTCGTTCATAGCCAAAGCACAGTTCAGCGGAAGCGAAAACAATAGTTAATGTACTCGATTAATATAATTACGTATTCAAAGCTATTTATGTTAACTATAGTTAATCAGAGTCCACCGCTGCGGTCTCGAGGTAGCGTGCTGCCTTGTCACGCAGCGGGCCCGGATTCGATTCCTGGTCGGGGCAGGCTCCTGGGAGAGATTTTTTCGAGGGTTTTCTTCACCTGTAAGACAAATGTCAGGAAGATTAGGGCCCAACGGTCCCCGAAAATCATCCGGTCATTATCATCCTGATCATTATCATGTCCACCGCTGTGGTCTCGAGGTAGCGTGCTACCTTGTCACGCTGCGGGCCCGGGTTCGATCCCCGGTCGGGGCAGTTTTTCTGGGTGAGGTTTTTATCGGGGTTTTTCCTCATCTGTAAGACAAATGTCAGGAAAACTTTAAGGCCCAAACGGTCCCCGAAATCATATGGCCATCATCATCATCATCATCCTTCACCGGTGTGGAAAGCAGCGGGAAGCTACCACACCTATAATTCCCTAGTAAAGCTGCTAAGCATAGCATGGAAATGCTATGATTGCAGTGAAAGATCTGTCCTCAAGCAGAACTACTATGGATGGATGCATAGTTAATCAGAATACAGTACACACCTACATGGTTCTTCGAAGATCGGAGAGTAACTAAAAATTCTCATTTGTTTGAAACTTATTGATTCTTGAGAGGAAGTAGAATGTTCATTACAAGTATGGCGGTTGTCGCAGAGATTATAGTATCTTAACTCGGTGATAAAATTATGTGATCAAAATTATAAAAAGCACTCTAAACGGAGGAAAAAACGATGGTGTTAAATGTTAAGTTTATGGAGTATAATCCTGGCACTGTATAGTTATATTAACTGCAGTGTGTTGGAGAGGAGTGTTTGTTGTACGTATTCGCAGAAAATTAAAACAAACTGGTAATATCAAAAAGAGAAAAAGGCCTAACCTGTTTTAAGAGTGGTGGACGATTTTGTGAAGCGTGCATGTTTTTTTTTATTTCATTGCTGTAAGTACAGTTATTTTAATTTAAATGTTGAATTTGAATTAATTTGTTTAATATTAACAATTATAATTTAATTCGTTTCCGACATACATTCTGTGTGTTAATATAACCTGCAACATTAAACATTTTAAAACGTTTGTTGTGCATTAATTTAGCGGCTAGTAACAAGCAGCTGACGGAGGTCGCATGAACTTATAGCCTACATGTGCTGCGCGGAGTAACACATTCGGAAGTTAAATGTCAAAGTGTGTTTCTTAGGCTGGACAGACAATAGTTACGTAACTCCACAAGGAAGCACCCATACACCACTTGGGCATATACGGGTATAGACATTGCAAGGCCAGGAAATAAGTAGATACCGGTACATGAAAATACGAATAAATGAATATAAGTTTTCTTTTTGAAATGTAGATACAATGGTAACCCTGAAACAAGGAGATGCACTATCTCCTCTACTACTTAATTTTGTACTAGAGCATGCCATCAAATCTTTAGAGGATGAAGAAGGCCTACAACTCAATGGTACTAAAAAGCTGTTAGTTTATGCTGATGATGTATTATTAGGCGATAGCGAGGATATACGAAAGGCCAACATGCACATACTACTGAGTAACACTAAGAAATTGGGACTGGAAGTAAATATCAATAAAACTACATAGGCCTATATGGACACACAAAGAAATACATTATATAATGGAAATGAATAGCTAATGACAAATGAAGGAAATTTTGAGGAAGTGACTGAATTCAAATACATAGGAACAACAATCACAAACAGGAATGAGATGCACAAGGAAATTAAACATAGGCCCAATTCTGGAAATGCGTGTTACACATTACAGAGACTTTTGACATCCCAACTCCTTTCAAAAACGTTAAACTGAAAATATATAAAACTACTATTGTACCAGCTATATTATATGGATGCGAAACATGGACCCTTACTTTAAGGGAGGAAAGGATATTACGAGTATTTGACAATAAAATTCTTAGGAAAATTTTTGGACCAAATAGAGATGAACAGACAGGTGAATGGAGAAGACTGCATAACAGTGAATTACATGGTATTTATAGGAAGCCAGATATAATGAGAACAGTTAAGTCTCGTAGACTGCGATGGGCATGACATGTGGCACGAATGGGGAATGAAAGACATGCATGGAAGCTTCTTGTAGGAAAACCAGAAGGAAAACGCCCAATTGGTAGATCAAGAATGAGGTGGGAGAATAGCATTAACTATGATTTGGGGGAAGTAGATTATACAGGGGATTGGAATACATTGCCTAAGGATAGGGCTGTATGGAGAGCTTATATCCGCGCGGCCATGAACCTACGGGTTCGATAGTGTCAGTAAGTTAGTTAGTTAGTTAGAGAGAATGGTAAGCATAAAACAGTGATGAGAATGAATAGTAAATTGAATGAAATATTCTATTCACTCCAAATATCACACTTAGTGCATTACTGAACCAAAGAGAATGCTCTATAGTGGTATGAGGGTGTCCTGCTAAGGGAAAGTTTTATACACAAATTTTAAGACGTGATACGCAAAGCAATCAGCATCAGCTTAGAGAAGGGGGTCCCATGGAAGATGGACATTAAATCATACACTTCTATAGGGGAGCCAAGGAAGCATAAATTACAGTTTAATAAGAAGATACTTGGAAAACTATACATTACACATTGTCAACCGTATAAACACAATTAGACACCCCTCTATATCAGTATAGTCTAGATTTCGCCTAAGTAACTCAATAGCATACAATTGAAGTTTTTATTCTCAACAATTAAGCATTTAAAAATAAAACAAAATTGTTATTAACAACAATATAATAGAACAAATTATAACTTTACTTATCTTGGCTGCAACCTTTCCTACGACACATGTAAAGACATAGACATAAAATTGGTCAAATTCCAAAAACTTATAGGAAGAATAAAAAACACTCTTCTCCGAAAAGTACGCGCAGATACAATTCTAAAAATGTTATACAACAATGGCTCTTCAAACTCTACTTTATGGTTCTGAAACCTGGACTCTTACTGCAGGTAAATTAAATAGGGTAGTAGCCGCAGAAATTAAGTTATTAAGATCTTTAGCGGGTTATACACTTTATGACCACATGCGTAATGAAGATATCCGCAAAGCTCTCAACACACCAGCAATAACTGAAACCATTCAAATATACCAAAATAATTGCCACGAACACCTTCTTAGAATGCCAAACAATAGATTACCTAAGCAGCTATTGAACTACAGGCCGACAGGCGGAGATACCCAGGAAGACCTACGAAGAGATGGATGGATCAATTTCTATCCTGAAGCGGAGCAGGTCAATGACTTAATTCATGTCTGAAACTAATGATGATATAGCACACTCATAACTCCTTTCTGAAGTAAAATTAAAAACTTCGCACAGATGATTTTACTTTCATTCTGTAAGTTATGTCATTCTACAGTTAATACAGTTACCAATATAAAACCGTAAATTCTAAGTACAATATTATTAAAGATAGAAACTCCATATTTTCTATAAGAGTGATTGAGACATATATATATATATATATATATATAGCTATACATCCATAGTAATTCTGCCCGAGG
Organism: Diploptera punctata; assembly: GCA_030220185.1. Lineage (NCBI taxonomy): Eukaryota > Metazoa > Arthropoda > Insecta > Blattodea > Blaberidae > Diploptera > Diploptera punctata. The sequence continues at coordinate 2,271,926 of JASPKZ010009820.1, forward strand.
GCAGGTCCTTCACTGCAATCATAGCACTTACATGCTATGCTTGCAGCTTTACTAGGGAATTGTAGGTGTGGTAGCTTCCCGTTGCTTTCCACACGGGTGAAGGATGTTGATGATAATGATAGGGATGATGGCCATATGATTTCGGGGACCATTTGGGCCTTAAAGTTTTCTTGACATTTGTCTTACTGGTGAGGAAAAACCCCGATAAAAACCTCACCCAGAAAAACTGCCCCGAACGGGGATCGAACCCGGGCCCGCTGCGTGACAAGGCAGCACGCTACCTCGAGACCACAGCGGTGGACATATATATATATATATATATATATATATATATGTCTCAATCACTCTTATAGAAAATACGGAGTTTCTATCTTTAATAATATTGTACTTAGAATTTACGGTTTTATATCGGTAACTGTATTAACTGTAGAATGACATAATTTACAGAATGAAAGTAAAATCATCTGTGCGAAGTTTTTAATTTTACTTCAGAAAGGAGTTATGAGTGTGGTATATCATCATCATCATCAGTTTCAGGCATGAATTAAGTCATTGACCTGCTCCGCTTCAGGATAGAAATTGATCCATCCATCTCTTCTTAGGTCTTCCTGGGTATCTCCGCCCTGTCGGCCTGTAGTTCAATAGCTGCTTAGGTAATCTATTGTTTGGCATTCTAAGAAAGTGTTCATGGCAATTATTTTGGTATATTTGAATGGTTTCAGTTATTGCTGGTGCCTATATATGTTTTTACGATGAAGAGTAGTGTCCAGCTATCACAAGGCTAAAAAAAAGTATTTTTTTTTATTTTGTGGCAATTATTACGTCAGTTACCAAGGAATTAACCAACAAGATTTTTCCCCCCGAATTTATTACAGTATCTTATGCATTTTATTAATTTCTGTAAGTAATGTTACTTATACCAATGCAAGTTTAATATATTTATTTTTAATATATTGAGTAACATAAATATTTCCTCTTAGTCATAACTAACTAGAAATAATCGTCAATATAAAAATACAAACTCTGTCTATTTGTTTTCGAGTAATTTAAGTATTTTCATTAAATTAACCTATGGGAATAAATGACCAATCACATTTCAATGAACGTTTAATTTTATCACATTAAAATCAAGCTCGTCCTTTTTAACATACTGAATAGGTCAGAACATTATTTTGCAGTGACTGACTCTCTAAGAAATACGTTGAATATAACAATTTATATATTAAGATGTAAGAATCCTAGAATGTATGGGGCTACCAGATTGTATATATGGCGCAAGAATGTAAACAGATACTGCTTGCGGGATATAATAGAAAAATATTCGTAGTAATTGATTATATCACAATAAAAAGAAACCACTGTTTGCACTTTCTTAAACATATTATTTCCCAGTTATAACGTTCCAGAAAAATATAATTGGCATATTTACATTATAGGACATCAGAAATTAATTAATAACCTATAAGTTTGGTTATAAACAGTTTGAAGTGTTTCATTTTTTCTCCACTAGCATGCATTCTTACAATACTGTGATCCTTTGGCAAATAAATAATGTGATCTGTTACAGTGATGAACAAATGAAACATAACAAACGTTTCTCATTTGTTTTCAAACATCGCCGTTTACAATAAATATATAAAGTAAAGTGATCCCACTACAGGCCTCAAGAGACCCTTGGGGTAGTAGGAGGTTAAGGCTCCCACTTTTTTTACACAATCGGCACTTGATGTCAGCCGGGTTTTCAGTCCTGCGTGACGGCCGCCTTTACACCCAGAACAAGTGACCGGTACTCATTTCAGTTAGAGCCTGAGTCGACCCCAGGACCATGGTGCCACCAGAAGGTCTGGGTCAGTTTAAAAATCATGACCCCAACGGGACTCAAACCCTCAACATTCCGGTTTGTAGCGCAATGGCTTAACCATTACGCTACGGCGTGCCCCACATTAAATATATAGCCATCCATAGTAATTCTGCCCGAAGGCAGGTCCTTCACTGCAATCATAGCATTTTCATGCTATGCTTGCAGCTTTACTAGGGAATTGTGTAGGTGTGGTAGCTTCCCGTTGCTTTCCACACCGGTGAAGGATGATGATGATAATGGTAAGGATGATAATGATGATGGCCATATGATTTCGGGGACCGTTTGGGCCTTAAAGTTTTCCTGACATTTGTCTTACAGGTGAGGAAAAACCCCGATAAAAACCTCACCCAGAAAAACTGCCCCGACCGGGGATCGAACCCGGGCCCGCTGCGTGACAAGGCAGCACGCTACCTCGAGACCACAATATTTTAAAATAACTATATTTACATAGTGATTTGTGAGTAAACAGCTTAATTTTATTCGTTAAATAGTCCTAACAAATGCCACTCTTGATTTTCAAATTCTCTAGATAAATTGGAAATCACTCGTGGCATTACTAATAAAAATCGTACTTAAAATACGCGCAATTATAGTTATTCCATCCTGTATAAAATATTTGTTCCTCTTCTTCTTCTTCTTCTTCACGGTTTAGGCTTATTTACTAGCCTGTTCCGGCTCCAAATTGATGCTCTTTCCATCTTTTCCTTGGTCTTCTGAAACTTCTTCCTCCTCGTGGTGAATAGTTGTATGCTGCTTTTGGTATTCTATTCTCAGTCATCCTTGCCAAGTGTTCTCTCCAGTTGTTCTGTATTTGTCTATTGTTGAGTTTAATTCCTCTATTTTTAGTTGTATTATTTGTGTTATGTTTTTTGTCTGTTCTTTGATATCCTTGCTATTGATCTGAGGAATGTCATTTCAGCAAGTTGTATCCTGGCAGATTGTTGTGTATAAAATATTTGTTAAATTCTAAATTAAATATTTTTTCGTTTACTGAAGGTCTATGTTTTGTTAAGTGTGCAGTAACGAAAATAATATAATATTAAACACGCTTCCCCTCGAATCATGTACTCGATCGAAAAATGTAAAATTAATACAGTCAGCTCTTAATAGCACTGTGTTACATCGGACTTAGGAATTAACTTTATTAATTAATGTTCTTGTTTACAAGAGCTATAAGGGTTTGTAGTGTGAAGGGTGAGGGGATTTTCACCTGCACTTTGTTTTAATCTCCTCCATCATGCCCTTCCTTGCCTTTCACCTTTGTTGTTCTTCGTTTGAGCTGTTTATTAGAAGTAAAATATCATGCTATAATTTCCTTTAATAACAATATTACATTTCAAATAATTTCTATATTTACCAATTTGATTTTCTACGTTGATAAATGTGGGAATCCTATTGTGTTGAAGATTGTTCCTGCAATGTATACGGCTAGCGTGTCTGACGATATAGAAGGGGTCGAATTTGATTATCACTATACAATATGATTTCTTTATATTAAACAGGATTTGGAATAGAGTCCACTCAGCCTCGTAAAATATCTCTGTTAATTAGTATTATTACATTTAATTTGACTATTTAACTGATGCCCCAAATGGCAGTCAATGATCAATCACGTTACAATGTTTTTTTTATTTACAACCAATCACGTTACAATGATTTTTGATTTACAACCAATCACAGTAGTGTTTCGCTTAGAATTTACCAACTAAAGTTTATCATAATAAAGAAAGCACCTCCTTTTTAACATTCTCAATACGTCATAGCATTATTTTGCAGTGAATGACCCACCAAGAGATTGTATAGCCTATATAGTGCATGAATGTCAACACATACCGCATGCGGGAGTTAATATAAAAACATTTGTAGTAATTGATTATAGCACCAAAAAAAGAAACCATTGTTTACACTTTCTTAAATGTATTTTTTTCCAGAAAAATATAATTGTCATATTTACATCATAGGACATCAGAAATGAATTAATATACAGTTTGATGTGTTTCATTTTTCTCCACTAGAGTGCATTCTTATAATATTGCGTTCCTTTGGCAATAAATAATATGATCTGGTTGCAGTGACGAACAAAAGAAGCAAATGAAGCGTACAATCGTTTCTCATTTGTTTTCAAATATCGCCGCTTACATTAAATATATAAATATCTTAAAATAACTATATTTAAATAATGATTTGTGAGTAAACAGCTTAATTTTATTCATTAAATAGTCCTAACAAATGCCACTCCCTATTTCCAAATTCTTTAGATAAATTCACTCCTCACTTCGTTAGTCGTGAATTTATGGATAATTTGGAAATCACTCGTGGCATTACTTATGATGAATTATTTTAAGGGACTAGGAAAAGCTTTATTTGCCATAAATGTTAATAAAACGGTGGATTTAATTGTAATTTTATAAAAAAAAGATTATAAATTCGATTTAGGCTTTAAGGTGTGCACACATCTGCCGTCACTTCCGTTATAAATATTATTTTATTTTTTAACATCTCTGGTTTTTAACGGCGCAATTCAAATCTGGGCATAAAAGGGCTGACAAATTTTGCGCAGAGGCCACTTTTTTCAGGTTCTTTCAATTACCGTTACCGTAAATCTACGGCACGGGAGAATAAATGAATTCATCATTATCTTCATCTTCCAAACAAGTATAGGCCCAAATCAATTATGGTCACCATTGCTGTAAGTACGACAAAAAGCAATATCGCGCAAAAAATCATTTTTCACATTTTTAGAAAAAGTCCACCGCTGTAGTCTCGAGGTAGCGTACTGTCTCGTCACGAAGCGGGCCCGGGTTTGATCCCCGGTCGGGACAGTTTTTCTGGGTGAGGTTTTTATCGGGGTTTTTCCTCACCTGTAAGGCAAATGTCAGGAAAACTTTAAGGCCCAAACGGTCCCCGAAATCATATGGCCATCACAATCATCATCATTCATCTTAGATTATGCTTACGATTAGGGACTCTCCTGGCGCACCACTATCATCATCATCACCCATCATATCATCGGGGCAATGTAACCCCGCCTTCCAGGCGCCTCAACCTCAGAAGTGGGTTACAAATACGCCATGCCAGGGGAGAAACCAGGAATGTCGCAAAACAACCTGGGGCATTTGCAAAAAAAAAAAATAACTTGGCAATAGTTTTGGTCTGCCCATTAAACTTTTACCTCCTGAATGATTAATTAAAAACTTAGACTGATATTGACTGATTTCATATTCCTCATTACATTAAGTTAGTTTAGCCTCTCACCTTAAGGGTACAATTTACATGTCACAGACCACCAGGGTCTTACACTGGTGCGACCTGACGGAAGAGGGACTATAACTATGTCTAACACACATACTTTTTGACCACCCAAGGACATGGAGGGTCTCCCCGAATAAAGGATAAATCCAATGTCAAGGCCTCCTCCGAGACAACACAACATTAAGACGAAACACACATGCACACTAAACATGACGAATATGACAATGATTATGATGGCCAGATGTTGTTCGGGGAAAGTTTAGGCCTTAGGGTTTCCTGACTCTTGTCTTAGAGGCGACAAAAAAAACCGAGAGAAAGCATCGCTCAGGAAACTTGTTCCTACCATGAATCGAACTCGTTTCCGCTGCGTATGAGGCAGTGACGCTACCCCGGGATCACAGGGGTGCACTATATTCCTCTTTTGATTAAGTAGTTTTAATTAGGCAGTCTCAAGTCAAAATAAACATAATAATAATAATAATAATAATAATAATAATAATATAATAATAATAATTATTATTATTATTATTATTATTATTATTCACGGTTTACGCTTATTTACGAGCCTGTTCCGACTCCAAATTGCTGCTCTTTCCATCTTTTCTTTGGTATAATAAACATTATTAAGGGCCGTATATTGTGAGGGTTTGAAAGATGAACAAAGTGGGGAGTGACAAAAAAGAAAAAAAACATAGATTTTGGAGATGTAGCTGGTAGATCAAGGACCTTCTACGGCTGTCGAACCACGGAGTAGGTTTAATACAATACGTTGTCTCTTTCGCAGAGTGAGCTTTTACATTGGTCAACATGATTTTTGTCTCATGAGTACCAATAGTTGTACTTAATGCAGTTTTTTATCGTGTTTTCAATTATGTATTCAGAATTTCTCCATCACCAACAGTTTTTTATTTCAATTTCAATTAATGGATTTAAATAATTATTTTTTAATAAACGTTTTCGCCCATTTGTCCGTTGTAAAATAAAACCAAATGAGCTAACTCAAATGGTTTCAGCTATGGAAAAGATAAATCAAGGCAAATGGAATCTTAATATGCTGGGCGATTATTGTTGGATCACCAAGAGGGATGCTCCACAGGCGAAATATACCCGAAAATCGTCATTTCTTACTTTCTAGGTGAGTCCGAATGCTCGAATATTGTGTAGTTACAAATGTAGAAAATACTAAAGTGTTTGAAATAAAAAATTCCTGTCTCTCGGAAACCTTGCGTGATGGAGAAAAACCTATGTCATATTTGAATTCAGGAGAAAAAATACTATCAGAATCTCATATTTTTCTTCCTGAGACAAAAAAAGGTTTCTTTTTTTTGTTCAGTGCTATTATCTGATTTGTTATCATGAAATAAGTTCAGAAGGAAATAAAACGTCGACTTACCATCACTTTGAAGTCCAACAATGTAAGTTTCGAAGATACTGTGATTTCTCTTTCCCCTCGCATACGACGATGTCTGGTGCTCTTGCGAACTCTGGTATCTCCGGCAGAAGAACTTCCTCCAGGAATTGGAGAACTGCAAGTTCCTGGAGCAAGTTTGGGCTTCTTTGCTTCTGATCCCTGCAATTAAGAACCACAATTATGGTATTTTTTATTTGAAAACTAATAAGCTGGAACTTGGGCCAATGAATGGTGCCGGTGCCCATCCAGTATCATGAAGAATCTGGATAGCTACGATAAGTAGCAGCTCTAGATTCATAAAACTAGCTATAACAGTTATGATCCTCCAATACTGGATGGAAAATATCCTTGTCCTCAATTAAAAAAAAAAGAGCCTGTCACGCAGGAAGTGCGTAAACGAAACGAATTTTTTGCTTCTCTAAAAATATTGACTCGATTAATCGTAATTTTAGTTTAATTTGCATATTCTAAACTTTTACTTGTATTAGTCATTCAAAATATCTCTGCAGGCGGACGCATCGTGAAGCACTGTTTGTTGCTACACGTGATGTCATATAAGGCAGTGTACAGTGGGCAAAGAATTACACTTGCCTCTTAATATCACTTATAACCACATCGTTCGCTGTTGAACAGCAATATACAACAATTTGTATTATAGGAATACGTTTGTGTTGTATAAGAATGGAGACGCCTAAAAGTCTCCAAGAAAAATGATTAATACACAACGCAGAAAGATAATTTACACATTGCAATGTGCATCGCTAACAAACTTTCTACTAGACCTGCACTGCCAGCGTCCCCCTCTGCACTTCATAGTTAAGAGTGCCACAAGTTCTATTCCTGCATAAACACGACTGCAGTGCCCTCCGTCAAAAACTGCGCTTACTCCTTAAACTGGCAATAACTGTATTTGTTAACGTCTTGTGTAATATTTTATGTATTTAATAATTTTCGCAGGTTCAGTGGAAGTGGAATACATAGGCTTATTTCTTTGTTAAATTGGAGAAACTCAATTTATGATGCCAACATATTTAAAAGTAATGTACTGCTGTGAAAACAATTTATACATAAACATAAGTTATTAACAATGTATATATTATAGTACTTTTTTTTTATTGTGACACCAATTTAAATAACTTTATATATATATCTACCCATTAATTTTTCCATTACTTTATTAAAATGTTAAATATATTGAACCATTATATCTTATAGGATACATTGCCAATTTAAGGGTTAATTAAATAGTATGGCGTAGATTCCGACGAAACAAACATGGCGGTTGTTAGAGAAATTTTAATTTCGGGCTTCAGGTAAACCCCACTTCTAATGGTCGGATTTCGGTGATTCTTTGAAAATACCATCCTCGGTTTATTTTAATGTTTCGTTGTTACACATCGAAAATTGCGACTGTTAAAGCTATTTTTAAAATTTCCTTTCAGGTAAACTCCTACACCTAATAGTCCAATTTTGCGGGTCAACGAACTCAATTTTGTTTAATCAATTGATATATCTCAAGTTTGGAGTCGATGAATCAAAAATTGCGGCCGGCAGAACGTTAACGGATATATCCATCCATAGTAATTCTGCCCGAGGGCAAGTCTTTCCTTGCAATCATAGCATTTTCGTACTTTGCTTTGCAGCTTTACTAGGGAATTATAGGTGTGGTAGCTTCCCACTGCTCTACACACCGGTGAAGGATGATGACGATGATAATGATAAGGGTGATGACCGGATGATTTTCAGGGACCGTTGGGCCCTAAGCTTCCTGACATTTGTCTTACAGGTGAGGAAAAACCCCCAAAAAACATCACCCAGGAGCCTGTCCCGACCGGAAATCGAACACGGGCCCGCTGCGTGACAAGGCAGCACGCTACTTCGAGACTACAGCGATGGACAACAGATATATATATATATACACACACATACAAATTTTGGTCATAGTCATTTTCGTTCTCTACTAGACAGGATCAGTGAATATATGTACAATTGAAGGGCTTAGGGCAGTAACATGATAAGCCATATTCTGTTCTGAAATGTCAGTTATTACAATAGCAGCAATTAAATGTATTGAAATATCCATAAAAGCATTTGTAAGTGCAGCAGTGATGAGTTAAAACATATAGACACACAATGTACGTAGTAACAAAAATAGTGCCCAGTTAGTATTTATAATTTTTTGAAACATTTAAATTCTTACATCTCAGAAAGAAAAATATGTGGCCTATCATGTTATTGCCCTAAGCCCTTCAAAAATATTTTCATGAAAAGAACCTCAAGAGATTCATTCCTTAGAAATTCGCTAAAAACGAAAGGTAGGGATAAATGTCAACTTTAAAGAAGTAATCGGGACATTGCACCTTTGTGATTGACACAGGTGGATGTGAGGCCAGCAACCGACAAATATTCGAGACATTGCACCTTTGTGATTAAAAAATGTGGATGTGAGGTGCCCGAAAGGTAGATCAAGGGTTCTCGCGGCATACTTTATCACTTTTCCTGAATATCCTATAAAGACGTTTCGTAGCATATCCATTAACTTTAGCAATATTACGCTAAACAAAAACTATTTAACAGGCCTAGGTCGAAATAACATTTTGTAAGTGAACGGAACTTTTCATTTTCAGCAGTGTTTATTCTAGTGATGTGGGAACTTGGCCGCAGACGCTCTCAGACTTGGAGAGAACAGCGAGAATCACAAATTGGATTATATTAAAAAGCAAATAAGTAAAATGTAAAATCAAACATCTGAAAAGCTTGCAGGACTCATTCACTGAGGGTTTGTCTCATCGTACAACGATCTATCTGGCGTCCGCATACATCCTGGTATTCAAACTGTGAATCGTTAAACTATCTTACATTTATTTTATTACACCGCCATTCTCATAAACCCCATCATCATCATCATCATCATCATATTACATTCACGAATTTAGGCCATTTGTTGACCTGTTTCGGCCTCAAGAGTAACACAATCCAGAAGTGTTTTGAGTGGACGTCTTGGTCTTCTTCTTCCTGCAGGTTGATATCTCAACATTTGTTTGGGTATCCTGTGATCTTCCATTCGATGAACATGTTGCATCCGTCTTGACTTATAATCAGAAATTTTGTTTTCTAAAGGTTCCATGTGTAATTCTTCTAAGATGTCTTCATTTTTTTGTGATCTAGTGGTGTGTATCCTGCATGAACCTCAATATTCCAGACAATTTTACTTGGATTTGATGTTCGAAAGTTTACTTAAGTATTTGCAGACTCTTGCTGCTCAAAATTGAATAACAAATTGCCATAACTTTTAAAATTAATTACGAAACACCGTTCAGGTCAGTATGTAAAACTTACAAATACAGTAAAAATTGTTGAAAGCGGAATCGCGTGGGACCAATTTTTTTCACATTAGAGAAAATTCCGCATTATAAAAAAACCAAAATACCTTGGAATAACTATAGTTCCGCTGCCGTTGGAAAGTGAAGTATAGTATAACGTATCAAAAAAAAGTCCGTTTCGCCAGCGTTAAAAATGTCTCTTAGGCGCATATCCTGAAATTAAAGTATGCAGTTTTGATTTCCACTCACTAACTATAATTTCGTCCACATCCTTTGATTCCCCACAAATTTCATTCCAAACTACATTGTGAAGATGCCTTGAAATAATTAGAACTTGACTTTGGAGTATCGATCCGGAAATTTGGAGATTTTTTGATCGTGCACTTGTAATACACTTCCACACTACTTCCTTGATTACTTCATTTATTATTTATTTATTTATTTTGCTTTCCTATTTCTTTGATCATTAAGCTACTTAAATTAATACAGTAATATAATTACAATCACAATAAATCATATAACGAAAAACAGGAAAAAGTCTTTAAATTATTATACTGTCACCATTGATTTATTTTCCCTAAGAATATTAAACCATTATAGAACCCCTGGCCTCCAAAATATTCATTCCAGCCTCCATCAAAAGACTTTAATGAATTGTACCCTAATTGTAAAGGAAAAAAAGAAATTCCAAATGTAGAAATATAAGGTATATTTCATATAGAACCTAAGAAACTAGTTACACTATTATAATATAAAGACTTAATCTTACTACCGACACTTAACTTAGAAATTTCAAACCCAATTCAGCCCCCAATAATTCTAACAAAAATTACTAACAATTTTAAGTATAAAGGTAAACAAATTAATGAATTTATTAATTATTTTTTCTTTCTGTTTTAAAATCTCATAAATTTGGGTTTTTCCACATTTAAATGTAGTCATTATTTCGCGTACTGAGAGTTTGCATTTCTTTATTTTCAATCACTTTCACTCTTTTAGTTTATGGCAATGATACATACGATTTAGCCATCTTTTTTCCGGAAATTCAGACGCTACCTGTGCAAGATACGTACACAATCGGTCTCAGATCTTAAACTAATTTAAGATTTTACAGTGCACTGGTTATTTGTAAGACAGATGTCACACGCCAAATATTTGTTAAACGAATCAGTATTTCGCATAATGGGTGTGCAGTGAGGTCGAAAGAAAATATCATATACATGTAAAAAATCTATTTCACCCGATGGCAGAAATCATTCCTTATTGTTATTTCGCCTAACGGGAATTCAATGAACTGGAAACTAATTTATTTCTCTCTGTCTGTTTACCTTATAAACATTTTTTCATGAATTGTGTAGAAATATCCTTCCGTTTCCTCATTGGACAGATTCCGTTTTATACAAAATAAATACACGTAATATTACTATTATTTCTCAGGGACCAATACATTTGTTCACATTGGACATATTTCCGCATTATTCACGTTCCGGATTAAACAAGTTTTACTGTATAAAATTGGTACCAGAGATCTAAGCCGTCCTCGACTATTAAATGTTGTCAATGTACAGAAAGTTTTTAGAAACATATGTTTCTGTATCCAATCATTTAGACTATATTTTAATGGTTCAAGATGCTCAAATATATGCTCTGAAAAAGTCGAAAATCTAGAGCGGAGGAGGTATTATTTAAAACTCACTGCCGATATCGAACCCATGGGGTTTATGGACATAAACTCTCCGTACATCCACACTGAGCTCATTTTTTCCACCACATAATTCTCTGTAATGATGGTTAATGACATTCTACAATTTAATTCTTGGTCTACCTACTGGCACCTGAAGGTATATAAATGATAGAATAATCCGTCTAGAAAAATAAGTAAAACCAATAAATTACGATAACTTGCCTGTACGGAGAATGGGAACGAAAATGTTTGCAAATCATATTGAAACTTATCAAGAAAAGAGAAAGACACATGTACCATGAGTAACGTAAGTCCATTAAGAAATTATCCTGGAGACAAAGAGAATAGACAAGTCTTAACAAAGAGAATATACAAGTATTAACAAATAAAATATCGGCGTTAACGGATCTGTCGGAAGAGAAACCATCAACATCATCATCAACAACAAGGATTAAGCCCAATGGCCCGTTCCGATCTCACTATAGGTCGAATTGGTCCTTCCAAATCTTCAATGGTCTTCCCAACAATCTTCTCCCTTTTGGTTTACAATTATACATTCTTCTTGGCATGCGCTGTTCATTCATTCGTAATACGTGCTGAAGGTAAGCTTTTTGACAGTATTTTATTCTTTTACAGAGATTACATATATTAAGTTCTATTCTTATATCTTCCTTTTTATTTTTATCGGTCCTTTGGTATCCTGCTATTGCTCTCAACATCTTCATTTCTGCAGCCTCTATTTGTTTACTATCTGCCTTTCTTAATGTCCAGGTTTCACATCCATAATAAGAGATGGAACTGTCAATACTTTGTAAAATTTTAAAATAGTCTCGTTTCTAGTTTTATTCAATAAAGTACGTTTAATTGTGCCACATAGATAATTAAAATTCTGAACTGGTCTATAATTACATTGTTTATCACTATTTTTGTTTTTGTTTAGAGAAACCTAAAGTGAAATAACAGAGATTTCCCGGAGGAGGAAAGATAAAGAGCAAGCCAAATAATTAAATAATAACTAACTCACTGGCACTATTGAACCCGTAGGTTCATGGCCCTATCCCGAGCTAACGTTTTCCAATCATTCCCTGTATAATCTACTTCCTTCAAATCATAGTTAATGTTATTCTCCCACCTTAATTAAATAATAATTGGGCAAAAGAAAAATTGTCGAGACACTGGTATAATCATGTCCCATAAGCAGAAATTAAAAAAAAGAGCATTTTGTGTGTGTGTGTGTGTGTGTGTGTGTGTGAGAGAGAGAGAGAGAGAGAGAGAGAGAGAGAGAGAGAGAGAGAGAGAGAGAGAGAGAGAAAGAGAAAGTTGGTTTGCCAGGTTCAATAGTGCTGTTGTAGGAAACGAGCAAGCAAACCACTGACTTGAATAGGAGGAGGATGAGTCACAATTTCCTGGCGACGCTAACACTGTTGCCGCCGGCATCGGGACGCCGCCGTCTTCGAACTTCCGTAACGAAATACAGACACAAACTTGCCTGTATGTAGGTGAACAACTTTCTGTAATTTCTTGTAAGTACAATACATAAAGAGGCAAGAATTATAATTATTGTATACGTAGTTAAAGGAATTTGACAAAATAATATTTTGACTCCAGAAATAAAGGAAACATATCAATAAACCGATATTGTAAAGAGATGCGTCGTTTAAGGCATAATGTGTTCGTGCAGAGCTACCGAACTTTTGCTGGTTTGAGTTCCCATGGGAAAGACAGTTTCTCATAAAATTTCGGCCAATACGGGAACAGTGTTCACCTAGCATCATGAAGAATTTCAGTAGCTGTAATATGTAGCGGCTACAGGTTGAAAATATAAGCTTTAACGGATGCGGACCTGAAGAGAAATTTTAAAAAATCTACCTGTTCAAACACATTCGCAACCATACCCCAGCCACTGATTCTCCGACCCTGACGTTTTCACGACAGTGTCGCTAATATCGATATTCAGTGGGAGGGGCCGCTTTATGTATACGGTTAGCAGACATACAGCTGACAACATCTCACCAATTTGAAACCTTACTAGCGCGCTATAGCTGCATCAAGAGCAGTGATGGTTGTGGCAGACATCTACTCCCACTCAACTATCTCCTTATTGACAGTAGAAGGCGAATTTCTCCCTTTACTCCTAGTATAACCTAAACTTCAGAGCCGGACATAGGGCGGCTGTAGTGAATATGCTATCCGCTCTTAAAGTGATCCTCGTCAAAACAAAACCACGTGACCTGCTCGCTTTTCATTGGTTATGGACACCGACGTACGATGTAGAAGCAATAAGTACGTGGAAAAGTAGTTCCCTTCATTAAATTAAAAATACGTCCTCTGAATATATTTGTTATTCTTCTTGAATGAAAATAATAATATTCAAAACATAGAAAATATTCTAAAACATATCTAATCAATAATTACAACTTAAATTCATTTAGTACATATGGATGATGCAATTGAGTCATGCTTCAGTCGACAACATGGCTGAAAGTGTGGAGTCTTCTGTTGCCGTGTCGCCATCTAAATTTGTAAAATACAAGTCTGGCAAACCTTTGATTAGTGGTAAAAAAAATATATTTTAAATATATTTCACAAGTTTAGTGAAAAGTATCCAGAACTTCCAGTAAACTATATAGTGAATGTAATATCTCAGTTTAAGTGTGTTGTGTACAAGTATTAATTTTATTATATTCTATGTTTTTGTCAGTATTAGCTAGTATTAGAACACATCATCATTGTATTTTGTTTAGTCTGTATTTTAATAATATCTTAAAATTGTAATATGTATATAATTTTTGTATAATTCTACTATTCGCTGGTTGAGTGGAAGAGAATGCCTTATGGCCTTAACTCTGCCAGCTAAAATAAAGCATTATTATTATTATTATTATTATTATTATTATTATACTGCTCGGAAAGAAAAAAAACGTGGTAAGGTTGTAACTCCCAGTAAAAAAGGAAACGAGTGCAATATGCTTGCAATTTGAGTAAAAGTGCATAATTTCTTTTTCAAAAATGAATTATACATCACATGTCTTACATACTTTACACGTGCTCCCTGTCAATATGGCAGTAATTGTGGCGCGAATGGCGGAAGGATACAATTGACGTTCGTTTATGTTAGAATCACTCTAAGAGCGGATAAGGTATAGCAACAATATATTCAATTTATAACACTCGTATATCTAAATTACTATTTTAATAGAATTTTCTCCCAGTTTCATTAAAACAAATCCTTGTGCAGAATCTTGCGTTGACACGCTTCAATTATTGTGACATATTATATATATAATGATCTATATTATGACTTTTCGCAGATACTGCAGCGTGTTCATAATACTTGCGTTCGATTAATTTTCAATATTCGCCGTTATATTTCCGAACACTTCAGTAACTCTCTTGGCTCCGTCTTACTAACAGAAGTAAATTGCACTCCTTTTGAAGTTTCTGAATTCATACACTCTAGTTACCTGGCTTCCAGATTTGAGAAGTTATCTTCTTACCACAATATTGACACTAGGTCACAAGATAACAGTCTGCTAACAACCACTCTTCATAGCACATCATCTTATTCTATTTCTTTCACAGTAGCCTCTGCCCGTTCCTGTAATTTCCTTCCTCAATATACCAGGTGTTGCCATCTACTTTTAAATCACGCTTTTACAGTTACCTGTTGTCAAACAATTACTTTTTTCTCTAGAGTTATATTATTCCATGTTTTCACGTTTTTGTTTTGTTTTTCATCTTGGTGTTTTATATTTCATTTGTTAAATCTAGATTAAAATCAAAATATTTTGTAAATAATTATATTGTAGACATACTATGTAATATTTATTTTTATTGTAACTATGTCCAGCCGTTCAGTCTCGGGCCCTGACGTTTTCACGACAGTGTTGCCGATACGGATATTCAGTGGGATGGGCCGTTTTATGTACCACTGAGCAATTGAAACCATGCGGTTAGCAGAAATACATCCGACAACATCGTAGCAATTTGAAATCTTACTAGCGGCGTCAAGAGCAGTGATTGGTTGTGGCAGACGTCCCTTCACACTTCAACTATGTCCTTATTGGCAGTAGAAGGAGATTCATGTATTTTATGTCTTTCGGGCTAAATGACCGTGGCTTGGTTTTATTAACACTCAACGTTTCGTCTATACGGACCGTATAGAAAAATCATCACACAATACTCAACTATAAATAAGGACACGATTACCAACGCACAGCCAGTCTGCAGCCAACATTTGAAAAGTTAGGAGGTCAAAGAGCACGCAGAATCTCCTGAGGAGGTCTACCGCAGTAGTAGACGAAACGTTGAATGTTAATAAAACCAAACCACGGCCATTTAGCCCGAAATACATCAAATACATGAATCAAAACACCTGCCGTGAAAGTCTACAATTTTACATAAGGAGAAGGAGAGTTTCTCCCTTTACCCTAGGACAACCAGAACGTCAGGGCCGGGACTCAGCGGCTGGACTGGATGTTTGTATTTTTTAACCTGGATGAGTGGTAGACAAGGCCTCAAGGCCTTAACTCTGCCAGGTAAAATAAAGCTATTATTATTATTATTATTATTATTATTATTATTATTAATATAACTGTATAAATCTTGCAAAATATTTCGAGCATGATGCAGTCATTTTTATTACCATTTTTCAGTGACTCACACAACACAATATCGTGAATAGAAATATGGAAATAAATATGAAGATAAGACAATTGCTTTTAACATTCTCCAACTTAAAACCACATTTGAATCTGCAAAGTCATTTCGTCACTTCACGTAAAATTATCAGCTGGAGATACAGAAGGCATTTGCCTTTCCATTCATCCCTCTTTATAAAAATAAAATACCATTTGGTAGCCATATTCAAAGATTGTTCCATTTCAAGATATAAAAGCCTTTATCTGTCAGATCGTAATGTACACACAATTGAGAAATTTCTTGGAAATAACATTAGCGCGAAAATGTAAAAGTTATACAAATCCGAGCCCCCCTCAGTGGTGTAACGGTTAGAGTTACTCCATTCTGAGGTTCACTCAGACTCACGAGGACAACCAACCCCATGAGATGAGAGGTAGTGAAATCCGGTTGAGGAAATTGAAATTAAGGTCGAATGATAAACTAGCGCTAACCACGAGATTCTCTGTATTAGCATCTGATAGCCAAGTGAGAGCAATTACTTTAATCGACTTGGATTCTGTACTTATTTATTCATTTATCCAATGCAGAGGTTCTTAACCTAACATATATACCTAACAATGAAGTGAAAAAAAATATATACCAATGGTCACCCCCTAGAAGAAATAAACGTGGCAAACCAAGATAGAAATGGAAAACTTATATCAGAACCATAATGGATGATAAGAATTTGGAAGAAGGAGATTGGAATGATAGAAATAAATGGAAACTGAAGGCGGCAAACCTACAGGTTGTGGAAGAAGAAGGAAGAAGAAATCACTGACCTCTGCCGGGTTCGAACCTCGGAAGCCGTGGCGAGTATGGAATCACTAGTTCAATAGGACCGAAAGGCAAATTAGTAAGACTCATAATTTGAACCTGAAATTTCCCGAAAAAGAGTGTCAGATGCTAGAGTCCGAACCAACTTCCACTGGCACTTCTCATTTCTTACCATCCCAACTGTTTCGTAAATAAATCCTACAATTATGCAAAAAATATTAACTAACTGGTGCCATCAAACTCGAAGTATCATGGCCGCGCGGGTATAATCTCACGATACAACCCTATCCCGAGATATCTTCCTTGCATAATTCACCTCCCTTAAATCACAGTTAATGTTATTATCCCATCTCATTCTTCGCTTACCTCCTGGACGACCTCCCTCTCTTTTTCCAACAAGAAATTTCCATGTCAAAAGTCCAGCCAACCGCAGTCTGCGAAAGTGCCTAATTTTCCATACAGATCACGCTGCTCACTGTTATGAAATGTTCTTCATTCACCTGTCTAATTCGTCTCTCTTTGATCCAACAATGTTCTTAGGTACATTAATCTCAAATAGTCGTGCATTATTATTCTTCTTCTTCTTCCTTTCATGTGATAGACTTAGTGGTCTGTTACGGTCTCAATCCGACGTTTGAAGGGTCTGCCCAAAGGTCCCTTGCCTGGTGGCTGGTAATTTAAGATTTGACGTGGTATTCTTGTTCAGCTCATTCTTCTTACGTGAGATTTCCAGTTGTTTCTGCATTTTTGTACATATTCCATAACTGATTATGTTTGTAATTCTTTGAGAATCTCAGAATTCCTTTTATGGTCTGTTCTTGAGTAACCTGCAGTATATCTCATAAATTTGTTAATTGCATAATTCTTATGCAGAATTATTATCAATAGCGTTTTCGTTCATAAGTTCTTTATTCGGACTGAGAGGGCAGACTGTCCTGAGCACCACGACCTGGCATATTTATTGCGCTATCCCAGTACATTATGAATGAATGAAATATATTATTCAGTGTTATGCAAGTTGTAGGTCGTTTTTCATGTCCCTCCCCCGGCACCAAGTTTTTCTCTCATCACCCATAACACTATTTTTGGGTTGTACCCGTGGCCGCAAGGAGGGATTCTAATCCTCCCATTAGCTCCTTGTGCCCTTTTATGCTGAGGTTCGGAGTCATGAGCCAGCATCGTGGTGGGCCCTATTAAATCCACGTGACTATTTATTTTCCCCTCCATGATATCTTTATCTTGTCGTGGTGGAGTGGCTTGCGTGCTTAAATGATCCCGAGAGCTATGCCGGCGTTAGCATTGCTGCCCATAGGGTTACCCATGCCGGACTGGTCGAAGGTGATAAGCCAGACGAAAAAAGTACCTTGATCGAAAGAGTGACGATCTTCACCGTAAAATTACAACCGTCAAGAAATGCGGATATGGGTTGAACTGGGGTAAAATTTTCCGTAGGTCAAATAGTCCCCCATTCGGTTCTCCGGGCGGGGACTACTTCAGGGAACCCATGCCACAGGGACATGTTCCTAGGAACATGGAATGTTAGGACTACATAACAATGAACTACATGGTCTTTATAGGAAGCCAGATATAATAAGAACAGTTAAGTCTCGTAGACTGCAATGGGCAGGACATATTGCGCGTATGGGGAATGAAAAGACGCGCATGGAAGCTTCTTGTAGGAAAGCCAGAGGGAAAACGCCCAGTTGGTAGACCAATAATGAGGTGGGAGAATAACATTAACTATGATTTGAGGGAAGTAGATTATACAGGGAATGATTGGAAAGCATTTAGCTCAGGATAAGGATGTATGGAGAGCTTATGTCCGCGCGACCATGAACCTACGTGTTCGATAGTGCCAGTGAGTAAGTAAGTAAGTAACTATTTATTTTCAATACGCGTGGGGGCCAACCAAACTACTTTTTCTTAGCGTGAAATGAGGTAGAACGTGATATGAAATGAATAAACGAGAAATGGAATGGCATGAAGATGAGGGAAGGGAGAATATAGCTTGTTGGTAGGATGAAATTCGGGAAACGGATGAACTCCGAGATAAACCCGAAAATGTCCGGTATTATCCACCACAAATACCCGACTGCAACCTCTAGCATTCGAACATGGAATTCCAATCAGGGTAAAGGTGCAGACTTACCAATCGCAAGAAGAATTGACTAGCAGAATAAGAATCACCCTATACAACAAGTAGCTAACACAGACACACAAAAAAAGGCAAAAAGGAAATCAACAATCATCATAGTCATTTTAAATTACAGAACTCTAAACACAACCGCGCTGCAGGGTTTAAAAGCATTTCGATTCGAGAGAAGGTACAGCCAACTACGCCTTCAAGAAATTTTTAACATTATTAATAGCCTGTTTAATGATAATAATTATCCATTCTTAATATTTTTAGAGTTGGAAAGTGTGTTGATAAGGACCGTGAGGTAAATTTGTCGGTGTCTCTAGCATTCTAAAAAGATATGATCGCAGTTGAAGCAAAGAGCTTCCGAATCTCAACTGCCTTTATTACAACATCATATCAGCTACTGGAAATTCTACTTTAATGCATAACTCGGTTTACTTTCTTTTCTTAATTGCGCTGCCAATAGCGAAATCCTGTAATATTTTTTTGCGCGATAGTGCGTTTTGTCGTACTTACAGCAACGACGACCACGATTGAAAGTTCAACTTCCTATATTTCGGGGTTGTCAACCTAAGTAACTATAGGCCTACTGTAATATTACATATTACAACCCACGGACGGGAAGTAAAAGCACTGCCCTTTACGTATATATAAAAAAATATGTCCAAAAGGTAGTGTTAATATACGTTATACGAAAGAAATCATTGCATTTTAAATGAACTGAACTTTATTTGAAACAATATTAAAAGTTGACTTAACAAAATTCTACTGAAAACTTTAGACTTTTAACGTCCATGTGTAATATTCTTATTTTTGAGGAAGCTAACTAGTGTAACAAAATCTGCAATATTGATAGCTTCTTTTAAATTTATCATCGTCTTCGGTATTAAATATTCTGACCACAAACTCATTGGAGACTTTACTGTTTCACTGTCCCGCGTCGTAGCCGAGCGGTTAAGGTAGGAAGCCTTGGCGCAGAGCTACGGGACTTGCGCTGGTTCGGGTCTCCATGGGGGAAGAAATTTTCTCATGGTATTTCGGCCAGTATGGGACCGGTGCCCACCCAGCATCGTGAGGCAATTGGGTAGCTACAATGAGTAGCGGCTCCAGGTTGAGGAACCAGCTATAACGGCTGGGGGACTCGACATGCTAACCACATGTCACCCCTACACTGGCTGTGATTGACACATGTGGATGTGAAGGGCCAGCAGCCGGCTGGTAAAAGGGCAAACGCTGAAAAGTGGAAAGACCCTCAATCGGACTGTTTCACTCAGAGATAACCCGTTTCACTCCTAAGCACGAAATAAGCAACCATACCTTTTTCACTTACACTAGAATTCATCTCCTCCAGCCACTTTCTGAATGAAATGTAGGTTTTTTTATATCTTAATTTAGATTTCTCTGGCACTAAAGAACCCAACTTCTCATGCTTCCTCAATTTCGTCGTTTAGATTGCAATCATTCATACTTGCAGCTATTTTATGCGAGATTGGTATCACGGTCTGCTGTAATCTCAACAATTATTTTCGGCATTTAGCATATATATATACACATTGGCCAGACTGCTAACGTCAGTCAATTGTTTATAATGAACGCAAATATTTCCAACAAAGATATTATTTTATTATTATTTATTATTTTGAAAACACCATTGCGCAAAAAAAAAATAATGAACAGCGCAAGTTATATAGGATGGTCTAATGCCTACTCTTTAGGCCTACACATATGATATTCTCTCTTTAGAAAATGTGTTATAGACTTGGTTATTTATTTCACGTCATATATTATGTAAACTAATGTGAAATACAAAGGTTGTGTGGAAAACAACCACCTTTCAAACAAATAACAAGGCTGAGGAGACACACATTGCCCGAGGAATGATTCAATTATAACACTAAAATTTATTATCTCTGTCGTAATGCAAGTTATTATTACAGCTGTTCTGTCGTCTCCAGTTGTCAAATATTTATTTCTAGTTTCTTTATCACAATCAAGATGTATCAGATGCTACAATACCAATTTTACGTGATAAATCAATATCGATATTTAAATCCTGCAAACACATTCATATTCATAAGCCTTCTGTGAATACATTATTTTATTATTATTTCCATAGTATAACCTGTCCCTTCGTAGTAGGCCTACTATTTTTAAACGTCCCAAGCTCCCGGGGCTTACTGGGAACAATACTTATCAGGAGGGGATTTTAAGCTCCGGATCATACACACACTATCATGGAGAGCCTCTACGGATGTGTGAACAGCTCAATACCGGGGCCACCTGCGAGACAACACGAACATGTAAGACGAACCATAACATTCATTCAAACATTCGTACTAAACAAAAATAATATGGATTAATACGATTGCCGGATGATGTTCGGGGACTATTTAGGCATTAACGTTTTCTCACATGTGTCTTAACGCATAAACTAACAGCCTATTAACACCATTGAGTTGTAGGACTTCTTCATTCTCCAAAGATTTTATGGCATGCTCTAACATCAATCCATCCATAGTAACTCTGCCCGAGAACAGGTCTTCCACTGCAATCATAGCACTTTCATGTTATGATTTGCAGCTTTACTAGGGAAGTATAGGTGTGGTAGCTTCCCGTTGCTTTCCACACCAGTGAAGGATGATGATGATAATGGTAAGGATGGTGATGGCCGGATGATTTTCGGGAAGCTAAGCTTCCTGACATTTGTCTTACAGGTGAAGAAAACCCCCGAAAAAACCTCACCCAGGAGCCTGTCCCGACCGGGAATCAAACCCGGGCCAGCTGCGTGACAAGGCAGCACGCTACCTCAAGACCACAGCGGTGGACTGCTCTAACATATATATATATATATATATATATATATATGCTACATATTATGAAACATCGCTTCTGCAAATTTATTTTTATTTGATAAATTAAGATTAAACAATTCTCTATTATGATAATGTATATACCGTGATTCGTACGTATATGTTATTTACTTTCCACTCGTTAATTTTACTATGAAAATTATATTAAAACATCAAAAAAAAAAAAGTAAAGATAGATGAAAAGGCAAAATAAGAACTGAACCTATTGTTACCAAAAGTACGGAAATATTTTCATATCTGACTCTTCTATATAGGTAGGCCTATTAGATAAAAATGACATTGTGCTTAAATGTTGGGTCCTAGCCATAATACAGCATCTACATGCGTATGTTAGAACGGGTCCCAAGGGTACAAACTAATAAGATTTTTTTTTCTAATTTCCCTCGAATACATCTGCATTACAACCTAATGCGAGTTCAATAAATCCACAGGTAAGTGGAATGTTTCAGGGTTACATATAATAATTCTTATAATCTTTTTAAGTTTTCAATCCGGGTCTACGCATAATTCACATTTGTGTTTGTACGTTCCTTGATATTAATATGGCGTATTTTAGGTTATTTATATTTCCACTTCTAATTAACTTTTTCTTTATTTCTCGCACTTTCTTCTGATTAAAAAGTGACAAACATATATATACATAAATATAAAGAACAATGTATGTATGTAGCCAATGCTCTGGAGTTAACAACAAAGCTATTCTCCTTGTTGTTGCCCAATACTTGGATGTCACATCTTGATAATTTTGAAGAGCTACACAGTTTGTTAAATGTTCCCTGTCCATTTCCACACTTTGAGAACACAATATACACTCAGGAGACATTAATAAACCGATTCTATGACGATGTTTTACTAATCAGACATGTCCTGTAGCAAGCCTCAGTACAGCAATGCAGATTTTCGTGGAAGTTCCGCAATTATAGCTAAATGGATTTTCTAACAACATTTCTATATTTCTGTTTCTGACTTTTTCAATTAAATTAGAACTGTAATTATTATTATTTTCTCTCCTTATAATTATTTTAATACAATGGAGAACGATGTTCACCCGAACTGGTTTTATGTCCTGCCACTCTAAACGGAGCTCTCTCCTCGTCTCCCGTAAGTAGTGCAAGACTGCGTTCGCAAGATTTAATGAGAGAATATTGCGAAAATCCGATTGAGTTTCGCTCTAACATAGCTTTTACGATGTTGATAACTAACAGACATTACCGAACCCGAGGTTCATGGCCGCAAGGGCATAAGCTCTTCACACATCCCTAACCCGAGCTAATGTTTTCCAATCATCCCCTGTATAATCCACTTCCCTCAAATCATGGTTAATGTTATTCTCTCGCTTCATTCTTAGTTTTCCAACTGGCCGTTTTCCCTCTAGTTTTCCTACAAGAAGCTTTCATACTCCTCTTTCATTCCAAATTAGTGTCACATGTCCTGCCCATGGCGTCTACGAAACTTCACTGTTCTTATTATATCTGGTTTCCTACAAAGATCATGTAGTCTCCTTTCGACTATCTGTTCATCTCTCTTTGGTCCAAAAATTCTCCTTATAACTTTATTCTCAAATACTCGTAATATTTTCCTTTCCCTTAAAGTAAGAGTCCATGTTTCGCATCCATCTAATATAAATTAGGATATTGATATGGATATTAATTTTTCAGACATTCCATCTGTAATACTGGTTTATAACATTTGAAGCAAATCATGTAGACAGAATAGAAAAAAAAAACTAAAGGCAGAGGATACCAGGGAAGTCCGATTAAAAGGTGATTAGATTAATATGTAGAAGAAACGGATATAAAAATCGATATCGTGAAGAGAAGTAGAGGAGTAGAAATTCGTACGATCCGAGAACATATATTATTTGTATCCTGCATAAAGAATAAGAACATCGGCTAAAAAAATACAAAATTATTTTTTTCTCGACCCAGTATGGTACATTTCCCTTTATAGATGTGCGGATGCCCGCTTGTTATATTCATTATTTGAAGACAAGAGGGAGAGAGAAGCCATAAATCTTACGTAGGCTATTAGCAGGTGGCACTCGACCTTCAAACATTACGAGGGAAAGGGATTGCAAAGGTTGTTTTCTGAATGAATCATAGATGAGTTCTGCCCCTGTCCAGCTCTGATATAACGATAAGTCTGATTTTAATTATGATCAGAATAGGAATTCGAGATCTTGGGTACCTCGCAGAACTGGTTAGCCATTGCGGCATCCTCTTACTCTTCAGACAAACATTTTCCCACGACTAAGTTGTTTTCAATCGAATCTACAAACAATAGGATGCCTCTCAAAATAGTAAACGATAAATTCATTATAACTATAGCAATGATAACGACATTCCTTGGTGTTTGAAGAGCCTTCATCATTGGCTCTAGACTTAGCTTTAGTATTTTATTTAACGAATATCTTTAACGAGTGTCGCAATTCGAATCTGGGCATCAAAGAGCCGGCAAATTTTACTCATAACTAACTCACTGGCACTATTGAACTCTTAGGTTCATGGCCGCGCGGACATAAGCTCTCCATACATCCCTATCCTGAGCTAATGTTTCCCAATTATCTCCTGTATAAACTAATTCCCTCAAATCATGGTTAATGTTGTTCTCCCATCTCATTCTTGGTCTACCAACTGGGCATTTTCCCTATGGTTTTCCTACAAGAAGCTTCCATGCCCCTCTTTCATTCCCCATGCATTCCACATGTTCTGCCAATCGCAGTCTACGAGACTTAAATGTCCTTATTATAATTGGTATCCTATAGAAATTATGTACGGTAGTTCACTCTATGTTGATAATCTTCTACATTTGCCTGTCTGTTCTTCTCTTTGGTCCAATAACACGCCTAAGAACTTTATTCTCAAACTTTCGAAATATTTTCTCCTCCCTTATAGTAAGAGTTTATGTTTCGCATCTATATAGGCCTAATGTAACTGGGAGGATGTTGAATGTGGCATCTTATGTTAAGGGAAGCAAATAGCAATAGTAATAATAATAAAAAAAAAATAATAATATATTTCCATATTTCCAGTTTTAACAATGTTGACACATTTTTCCGGCACCAATGATTAGTCTTCAATTACGCTTTATAATTATCCTCCATTCGTCTCTATTATAACACAGTTCTTCCTCTATATCCCAGTCCTTCAAAATGTCTCTAATCCCTTGGATCCACGTGAGATTTGGTCGTCCCTTCCTCCTCGTTCCTGATGATACCCTTCCCATTATTTTTCTTGGTAATCTTTCATCATCCATTCGCTTAATATGCCCGTACCATTTCTTGGATAAATTCTAAAATCATGTTTTGCACATTCATGTTCTCTTTTATAACTTCATTTCTAATGTTCTCCTTGATATCCTAGCAGATCTTCTCCAATAGTAAATTTCTGCTACCATTAGTTTTCTTTCCATCTGATAATTTATAGTCCAAACCTCTCAATCATAAGTCATGATACGTGTACCTAACTATTGCTTTAATAATACTGATAATAATGATAATAATAATAATAATAATACAAATAATATTTGAGAATAAAGAGTTTAGGAACATTTTTGGGCAAACGTGCTTTCCCTCTGGTTTTCATGCAGTCTCCAGGTCCCTCTTTCATTCTTCTTTTGTGCCAGTTGCCCTATCCATCGCAGTTCTATACTTAAATATTATTGCATCTGTTTTCCCATACAAATGTGCGATGTTATGCAACAACCGGTCAAGCGAATTTTTTTTTAAATTTAGATATTAATGCCATCTGTTTCACTGGCTCATGAAGTAAGTGCATGCACACTTTTAGCGCTAAATCTTTAAAAACAGCGTTATCATAAGTAATGCCACGAGTGATTTCCAATTTATCTAGAGAATTTGGAAATCAAGAGTGGCATTTGTTAGGACTATTTAACGAATAAAATTAAGCTTTATACTCACAAATCATTGTTTAACTGTAGTTATTTAAAAATATTTATATATTTAATGTAAACGGCAATGTTTGAAAACAAATGAGAAACGGTAGATACGCTTCATCTGCTTCTTTTGTTTATCACTGCAACCAGATCATACTATTTATTTCCAAAGAAACGCAATATTATAAGAATGCTCTCTAGTGGAGAAAAAAGAAACACATCAAACTGTATATTAATTCATTTCTGATGTAAGATGTAAATATGACAATTATATTTTTCTGGATTGTTACCTGGGAAAAAATACATTTAAGAAAGTGCAAACAGCGGTTTCTTTTTTTTTGGTGGTATAATAAATTGCTACAAATGTTTTTATATTAACTCCCGCATGCGGCATGTGTTGACATCCATGCACTATATATACAATCTGGTAGCCGTATTTCCCACAGGCTCTGTCACTGCAAAATAATGGTCAGACCTGTTCAGAATTTAAAAAGGAGGAGCTTTCTTTAATATGGTAATTATAACACTGATAAATATTTCGTGAAACACGACTCTGATTGGTTGTAAAACAGAAATCATTGAAACGTGATTAGCCATTGAGTCCCATTTGGGGCATGAGTTAAATAGTCATTAAAAATAATTTAAACGCCATCAGTCCTATCAGATATTCTATGTTTTGCAACAAATGGGTATGAAACCAGATCTTCATAAACGCTAATCAAAATTTTGCATCATGCAGCTAAGCGCCAAATGCTTCTGCTCTTAGATTGTTGATGCAAATTGTCAAACAAGGAAAATAACTAGCAACATCCAGTATTGATAGATTAGTGCTACAATAAATAGTGAAGATTTTCCTAAACTTTAAAAGTATTTTTCACGAAACTAACACAATGGCGCATAGCCGGTTGATGAATAACGTCGTCCAAATAATGTAGATCCTGTTATATAGTTTTCTCGATTCGCCTGTCCGTTCGTCTCCCTTTGGTCCAAAAATGTCCCTAATGACTTAATTCTCAAACTAAAGTAATTAATTAATATTAATATTCACGTATTTATATAAATTTTAATAAATTTATTAATTATTATTAATCCATATGTTTTTGCAAGTTTTTATATGTATATAATCTCATTTTTTTTTTCACTTTTCTTAAAGTAGCCTATGAGACTATCTTTTATAACCATGTAACTGGACGAATCACCATTTTACATGTTTTTAGTTTAACTTTTTATTAGAGAAATTGGGGCAAATATAGTCCCTTCAATGCATAATAGCATGCGCTTTCAGAGTTAAGCTTATGTTTAATATATTTATGCACCATATGTTAGGTATTCGATACATAATGACAACATTGATACAAAATCACAAAAAAAAAATAGGTTTTACTTTTGACATTATGAACTTCATTTATACTCTCCAGCCAAGTTAAATATACCTTGCCAAATCCTTGTAAGATGGCGCACTCCATCTTGCAGTACCATTTCTGAATACCTATCTCATCTGATCGATCTAGAATCTTCTGGATATCAACTCATGATTGAAATCGAAAGCTTCGTAGAGGTACTTTGATCTTTGTGAATAAATTATAGTCACAAGGGCACCCAAATGGTGAATTTGGTGGATGTTCGAGTACTTCCCAATTCCACCTTCTACTCAAATTATACTGAAAGTCTTTTTAGGGCGGTATTATTTACTAAATGTGAGAAACAGTGAATGTATTCACAAAAATTGATATTTCGAGACTTTCAATATTACAGATTAAAACAACAAAGAATCGGCCGCGGTGGACTAGTGGTTATGCTCCTTGCCTCTGGTCCCGAGGGTCGCAGGTTCAAACTCGGCCGGGATCGATGGATTTTTAGGATGGAAACATCCAAAGAGCAAGTCCTCCGGGACGGACTTTAAGCCGTGGGTGCCGAGTCTGAAGATTTTCAGGCTCGTAAAAGATCCTTAAGCCTGAATAAAAAGGCCTCTAAGCAAAATTTACCGAATTTTCTCGTCCTAGTATTACCTAGGTTTCCTAGATGTCAGTATGAGGCGGAACGTTGACCATGGGTCACTACAATGACATCTATACGAAAATAAGTGTAACTAAAAATTAGTATAGTTCTATTTCTTCCCTGTAGGGGAAGGCCCCTAAATTTTGCTGAGGGAAACAAGGACTTTACAAGATTATAAGAAGATACAACAAATACTGATGAGCTCCGTATTATAATAGTACAACGATCACCACTAGGATCGCTGATTTACAACAGTGTTCCATCACTTATTGAATGCTCTAGTATTACAACGTACAAAATGAACTCATGCAACAGTTTCAAGCAAAATTCATAAAAAAAACGCACTGGGTAGAGAAAAACCTGTACAACATACTTTACACATTAAAATATGACAAAATTGAAGGGCCAGCTGCATTTTTACATAGCTATTAAATATTTCCTAGTGGAGACCCGGTGTCACTGTGACCACAATTTTACATTCCATCAGTTTTGTATGCGCAAATGTTTCAACAAGAGATGTAAATAATAAAATAATATTCCAGGAATTCAAAACATCCTTTTAAAAAACACGGCAAAGCTATGTTAATAGTCAGGTATTTATCTGGAGTTATGGATAGGCTGCAAGCGAGTTTCATAAAGCTTCAACGAATTGATGTTATTTCCATTTTAATGTTGTTGCAACCAATGTTTACGTAATGTTCAGAGTTACATCTTTACTATCACACTTGTTAACAGGTTCAACCTTCATTAAAATATACAAGTCAAACACTTAAGTTGCAAACAGATTTTAAAAGTTTTAAGCATTTTATTTTACAAAAATATCTCGACTAATTAGTAAATTCTAGTGAGATTTAACAGCCTCTGAAATAAAATTGTAAAAATAAACCTTGTTTAATGAAATGTAGATTTTTTTTTTCTTATGCCCCAGATTTGTCTTTCGACATTCCTGGTTTCTCTCCTGGCATGGCGTACTTGTAACCCACTTCTGAGGTTGGGGCGCCTGGAAGGCGGGGTTACGTTGCCCCGATGATATGATGGGTTACGATGATGATGATAGTGGTGAGCCAGGAGAGTCCCTAATCCTAAGCTTAACCTAAGTTGAATATGAATGATGATGATTGCGATGGCCATATGATTTCGGGGACCGTTTGGGCCTTAAAATTTTCCTGACATTTGTCTTACAGGAGAGGAAAAACCCCGATAAAAACCTCACCTAGAAAAACTGTCCCGACCGGGGATCCAACCCGGGCCCGCTACGTGACAAGGCAGCACGCTACCCCGAGACCACAGCGGTGAACTAAATGTAGAAATATTTATTACTGGATTTTGGGATAATATCTATTACCTCGAACGCTACGGGACTGGGTTGTGCCCCAGGTCGGAACAAGTTTCTTCTCTTTCGGAGTTTTTCCTTATCTATTAGACTCAGGAAACTTTTAGGTCCAAATACTCCACCAACACCATCTACCCATATGAATCATTCATTTCACATTAATCTTGTTTAGTATGAACTCACGAATCAATTACATGTAAAAGTAAAGTAAAGTATCCCCACTACAGGCCTCAGGAGGCCCTTGGGGTAGTGGGAGGTTAAGACTCCCACTATTTCTAGACAATCGGCACTTGATGTCGGCCCTGCGTGACGGCCGCCTTTACCCCAGAACAAGCGTCTGGTACTCATTTCCGTTAGAGGCTGAGTCGACCCCAGGGCCATAGTGCCACCAGAAGGTTTGGGTCAGTTTAAAAATCCTGACCCCACCGGGACTTGAACCCTCGACCTTCCGGCTTGTAGTGCAGTGCCTTAACCACTACGCTACGGCGTGCCCCACTAAACTTAAATGTTTGTGTTGTTTCTGAAGTGGCATCGGCATTGAGGTGGATTAGTCATCCAGAGGTCTCCTATGTCCTTCTAAATATATGCTCCAAGTTTTAAAAATATCACCTCCCAACAGATCGTGGTTGTAATTCTAATATTTGAGAGGTCCACAGCAAAAGCGGACCAAGTCCAAAACTTGAAAATCCTAGTGAATTTGGGTTCAAAATATCAATAATTATTCAGAACAATTGTGAACCAAGTATTGTATTTGTTCTTTTTTTTTTACTTGTAATGTTTAATTCTTCATACAGGGCCTAAAATAAAATATATTCGGTTATTCTCAAAACAGTAAAATATGGACTTGGTCCACTTTTGCTCTGAACCCGTCATTTGTAAAAAAATAGTGAGGTTTGTCTTTTAATTTTCACTTTAACATAGCGGAAAAAATGTGTCCTGGTAAGAATATCGCCAGATGTAGGAGCTCACTCCTGGTTTTGTCTTAGATTTAGTATATTTTTAACGATTCCCTTTAATGTCAGGGTTATTAACGTCGTAGTGCAATCTAAGCGTTCATAGCCAGATAAATTCTACAGTGAGATCAGTATAGCATTGGACAGCAGACGCGGGGTTTTGACTGTGTGGTACGAAGGCTTACACGTGCAGACACGGGACTTGAAATGTGCGCACGGTCACAGTCAGATTGTTTGCTTCGAGGTGCTCGCTCGCTTTTCCTTGTGAACTGAATGGCGTGTGTATAAGTGTAAACTAAATGACGTGTGTATAAGTGTAAACTGTAAACTGTATAATGGCTAACAATGTTTCGACTGAACAACGTGTATTTATTTATGATCATATTTGTTAATTCAGTCTGCCAGCCAAGAACGAAGACTTTTTGAAACACGATTCTCGGGAGTAAAAATTCAGTCACATTCAACAGTCCATAATCTATACAACACATTTTATAAAGAGGTGTCAAAAATGTATGGACAACGAAGGTGAACAGTTCCAGCACCTGCTTCAATAAAGTTTTTAAGTACGACATTTTGTAAAATAGTTACGAAAATGTCTGTGGTTCTATCACCGCGATTCTACGCTGTCCGTTTCCCGCCGCGAGTGCGTCAACAATGTATAGTGAAATCCCCGCGTCTGCTGTCTAGTGCTATACTGATCGCACTGTACTTAGTCATCTTATTTCAAGCTTGAGGTTTTTTTCTCTCTTTCGTGCAATAAATCTACGCCACGGGACTCATACCTAGATTTTCCTTCTGAATAAGGAACCTGAGGATTTTTAACTCCTTAAATTCCTGGACTCCGGCCAGGTTTCAGCCCGCGAATCTCGCAATAAGAGGTGAACGTAACAACCATTAGTTCCACCAGGGCCGACAAAGAAAATTCGTAACTATACTAACCCTAATATACAGTACATTAACAATAAATAAATGCTTACCTGATATTCTGGATCGTCCTTGCTATCAGCTTGTGCAGATGTACTGCTACCTCCAGTTTCCTCATACTGGCCGTTGTTATTATCAGTCCTTTGAACTTTACGTACGAAGATCTTTGCTTTTTCGTACTGTAATAATTCCATTTCTTCCACCCTCATCCTGGCCATCACACAATCATCACAAATTGCTGAAAATAATACCAAACATACCATCATTAAGAAAAATAAAAAATAAAAATGTTATAATAGATAACAGCCAAGTTTGACTATGGAACTGCAAAGATTCTAATTTCATTCACATGGATATAGTTTTTCATGGAATATCGTCAAATATGGAACAAATAAAAGAGAATACCTAAAATGTAGTAACTTCAATAAAAATACAATGATCTACAAATAGATAATAGCCAAATTAAATCAGTGTCAGCATTTAAGTATTTGGGTAAAATAGTGAATGGACACAATTCATTGGAAGAAGTTAAACAAAGAACTGTAAATGGAAATAAGACGTATTATGCACATTTAACATTATTTAAAAGGAAACTAATATCTAAATCTGTCAAACTAAGATTATAAAAAAAACATTAATGAGACCAATAGTAACTTATGCAAGTGAAACTTGGACTTAAAAAAAAAAATTGTTAATTTTCGAAAGAAAGATACTTAGAAAAATGTATGGTCCAAATAAACGACCAGACCAAACTTGGAAAATGAAAACAAATAGTGAATTAAATAATATAATTAAAAATCAAAATATAATTTATCATATCAGATCTCTTAGGATTGGATAGTTTTATCATATGATGAGAATGGATCAACAGAGATTAGTTAAAAAAACTGTACAAATGGAAGCCTACCGGAACTAGAGTTGTTGGTGGACCTAAGATGAGATGGCAGGATGATGTTTGGGAGAATTTGAAGAAGATGAGGGTGACAAACCTGAAATTGGCAGAAGATAGAAGAGTCTGGAGGAATATTATTGAGAAGACCAAAACATTCAATTTTGATGTTGTAGTGCCTTAAGATGATGATGACGATGATGATGGAACCAAAGCCAACCCAACATCCGGAGGAATTTGGCAAGTACAATGAGTGGTATCTTCAGGTTAAGAAAACCAGCTGTAACAACGGGGGACCCAACATGCTGACTACATATCTCCCCTATACTGGTTGAATGATCGTCTATCTCCTCAAAAGACAAATTATGGTTGTATCTAATGTGCTGAAGTCATTAGCAGTAAAAAAATATAATGTGGTTAGCCTATGGATTTCTAGGTCGGCCGCACCATGGAGTTTAGTTTGGTTTAAGATATACATCTTTAAGATAAACAAATAGAAGGACAATGGTAAAGAACCAGGTAGGTCACTTTTTTGTCGAAATGGAATTGAGATGTCAATTAGATTCTCCAAGGCAATGACTATCATTTGAAGGGCTCGGCTGTAAAACATGTTAACTGGCAAATTCTTGAAAATTGAATTGTAGCATATAAACTGTGACATGTGACATCCTGAAGCATTTGGTGCATGTAGTTTTATTTATCATTTTTTGACCATCTACCATCTATTGACGGATATAAAAACTATGCGCACCAAATGCTTGAGAAGGTCACATATCACAGTTTACATGTTACAACTCAATTTTCAAGAATTTGTCATTTAACATGTTTTACAGCCAAGCCCTTCATTTAGAGGTATGAAAAACAGCAAAATATACAATTTAGTCATGGGTTTATTTACCCTCCGAAGTTTGGCATACTGATAAGGAAGTATGGATGTTGAACAACTAAAAGTATTTTTCTACGATTCATGGAAAACAAATCGGGGCGTGGATGTGTCGTAGACACGGCCGTGTGTTTTATGTAAATATGTGTACGTAACGGGTAATATTTTCTCTGAGCGTATTATATGTATGTGGCCGCCCCAGCTGCAGATATACTGGCGACTTCGTTGATCCGCTAGGACACCTTCATTCTTTACGTTCCCGGCACCGCTTCACTCTGTGATACAGTGCTTTATGGGTATCACCCGAATATTTAAGTCCGCCAAAATAGATAAAAACTGGTGTCTTACTTCAACCCTCCATAACACTTTTTTTGACTATTTAACTCATGCCCCAAATGGGAGTCAATGACCAATCACGTTTCAATGATTTCTGTATTACAACCAATCAGAGACGTGTTTCACGAAATAATTATCAACGTTAGGATTATCATATATTAAGCAAAGCTCCTCCTTTTTAATATTCTGAACAGGTCTGACCGTTATTTTGCAGTGACTGAGCCTATAACAAATACGGCTACCAGATTGTATATAATAGTGCTTACATGTCAACATTTGTAGCAATTGATTATACCACCAAAAAAGAAACCACTGTTTGCACTTTCTTAAATGTATACGACATCAAAATGAATTAATATACAGATTGATGTGTTTCATTTTTTTCCACTAGAGAGCATTCTTACAATATTGCGTTCCTTTGGCAATAAATAGTATGATCTGGTTGCAGTGATAAACAAAAGAAGCAGTAGAAGCGTAGGCTACCTATCGTTTCTCATTAGTTTTCAAACATCACCGTTTACTTTAAATATAAAAATATTTTTAAATAACTGTAGTTAAATAATGATTTGTGAGTAAACAGCTTTATTTTATTCGTTAAATAGTCCTAACAAATGCCACTCTTGATTTCCAAATTCTCTAGATAAATTCACTCCTCACTTCGTGAGTCGTGAATTTATCGATAATTTGGAAATCACTCGTGGCATTACTTATGATAATTACCCTTTGATAAAGGGTTACGATGAGGAATAATCTTATTTATTATTTCAGAAGTATTTTTCTTCCTTTCATTTTTTTTAGCATTCTTCCACACTCTTGAGAAGCCCTTTCCAACCGTACACGATCTCTATATTTTGATATGGATTTTCGACGAGTATAGGCCGACATTGCATTATTTATTTATTTATTTTTTGTTTTAACGCCATATATATACACTATAACTATTTCACACAATGTTTTACATATACAATCTATACATCTACACGGGAGCAGACGATTGAAACTCAAACGAACCGAGTCAAAATTTATACTAAACGAAAATTATGTGACGCAGCGAAACGATATCAAAATGGCGGCGCTTCTCCTTCTGCCGCGCGCAATGCGACATAGTCCACACTCAACGTAACGAATTCCTTGATTCTGTATTTATCGAGTTGTGTTATTAAATTTTGGATGTAGATGATAGATATGTAGCTGCAACACCAAACTGTATCCCCCGATTTTATCATCAGTTTTCTGAATAGCCTCCCGCTATGGACCCAAATTTAAAGACGCATTCACGTCAAAAATAACTAATACGGTTCTTTCCCTGTATCCTTCAATTGTGATAAGAACAGTTAAAAATAGTAGACTGTGACATGCGTACGCCTTGTCAGGGCTCAGATCATTTAATAAACAAATACACTGGCGGACAAAGGAATAATGTCGTACAATTTCATAATTTTTAATTTAACATTTATTCCCTAAGAGTGGGATCCATCTTGTTGAGAAATAAACTAAACATTTTATAACCTTTGAAGTCATTATATAGCGACTCAAAAGAGAAAACAGACTAAATAAAATGCAGTAACAAGGTTCTGATACCGTATTCCAGAAGCTTATCTAAATCATTTCATAATATTATTACATTCGTCATTAAAGGAAGATGTTTCAAAGAAAAACTTAAGTGGAAAATGTACATCTCAAGAAATGTGGTCACCTTATTTGTAAATCTCAGAGACTATGCTAACAAGACCGCAGAACAAGTCTTCATCAAGTTCACGGAAGTTTCTATAATAGGATTAAAATGTATCTCACAAAATAGCGCTCTATCTCCACAAGCATTAAATTTTCACTTTCGTTTAATTAATAGAATATTCAATGAAGCCGATTGTCAATTAAATACTATACTGGAATATTAGGATATAACATGAAGGAAATTCAAGGATGAAATCACCATTTTCTGACTTTCGAAATTACTTGAGGACAAACATAGGCCTATATTCAACGCCTGAAATATCCTTTGGAGAAAAATTAAAAATACAGATATTCACAATTATGGGTTGTATAATCCTGTGACAAAAGAAACAAAGGATTCTTGTAGATAGATTTTGCTAATTAAATTAAATCTTTCACCATGTCTATGTCAGGTATGCCACTGGTATGTGACATCTTCCGTAGATATCAATGGGAAGTATGAAGTAATAATTATCATACACCATTCATGAATGTAAGCTAATGTATATCTGTTTCAGTCTCAACTAGACAGGGTCTAAGAGTCTTTTTGTAGACGTCCAGGTCGACGTCGTCCACATTGGCGATACCGAAGAACAGTAGTAAGGATCCTAGTTGGTGACATTGGGGATACGAGTACATGTTGCAGCCATCTGTCTCTGTAGGTGGACATGTTTTCTTCTAAAGGTTGCATGTGGAGTTCCTTTAAAATATCATCAGTCGGAAGTAGAAAAGCTTTTAATGTTAATGCATCTGTAAGCGAGCACTCCCCAAAGCCTGCAGAAATACATTCGCCTCTGATTTTTTGGTATTGTCTTGCAGTGAACATTTACAAACATACTATTGAATGTAAATCTCAATATTACGTTTGTAAGTATCTTATATGACACTAAATAAATTCCCATCATACCTTCTTAGTACAAGAGACACTCTCTAATGTGAATAGAGTTCACTAATATGGGTACATGGAAATTAAAAAAAATGTCTACCTGGATTGCACAATGGTTTAGTGGGACAGAGCGCAAAGCAGGAGATGGGTTCAAATCCCGATTTAAACTGAAAATTTCCTCTTTACTTGTAGTGAATATTTTGCCAATAAATATATTACAACATACATGTATTCCATCCATCCATAGTAATTCTGCCCGATATCATTTTCATGCTATGCTTGCAGCTTTACTAGGGAATTGTAGGTGTGGTAGCTTCCCGTTGCTTTCCACACCGATGAAGGATGATGATGATGTTAATGATAAGGATGATGATGGTAATGGCCATATGATTTCGGGGACCGTTTGGGGCTTAAAGTTTTCCTGATATTTGTCTTACAGGTGAGGAAAAACCCCGATAAAAACCTCACCCAGAAAAACAGCCCCGACCGGGGATCGAACCCGGGCCCGCTGCGTGACAAGGCAGCACGCTACCTCGAGACCACAGCGGTGGACATACATGTATTGAACACACAAATATATTACTTCATGAAATAGCCCATAATACAACCTATATAGATATTGATGTAAACCTATCATAAAATTCTAATTAACTCTATAGCTTATGGAATCGGTAGGGCTAGTGCCGCAAAATGATATACTTAGCCCCTTTTCTCAGCCCATCGAATCTGCTTCATATATTTAGTTCCCACACGGTTATCATCCTACAGCCTATGCATGCGTACACATACACATTTAGATTTTTTAAGGAAAATGCTACAGTTAGCTTGAAAATGTGAGTACAGGCATCGAGCTTAGCGAAAATTGTAAAAAAAAAATTGAAACTCTGTTTTACTAAAAGTATAAATGCCAGGTTTCAATCGTAGTTTCACTGTTAGTGAATTTCATGTACAATTTTACATAACACATGCAAATTAAAATTTCATCTCTGCTTCCCAAATTGGTATATGGGCTAATAAAAAAATTTCAAGCGGCTTCGCTCCAAAATTTTGTAGAATATGAACAAACTCATAGGAATCAATTTTTTTTGATCCCACAACAGGCCTCAGGAGGCCCTTGGGGTAGTAGGAGGTTAAGGCTCCCACTTTTTCTAGACAATCGGCACTTTGTCAGCCGGGTTGTCAGCCCTGCGTGACGGCCGCCTTTACCCCCCAGAACAAGCGTCTGGTACTCATAATTATTTTAATTAAAACTCTTACACCAAGCACAAACATTAGTTGTTACGTCAGTTGCCTTTATTTTGTCAATATTGAATAAAGTTTATTACAACATAAAATTCAAAACACATGTTTTGTAACTCCTCCTATATGTACATTCACGATTGCTTGTTGAAATAAAATTGAAAATTCACACAGATTACTATTTTACTCTCTGTAAAACATCATTTCATTCTATAGTTATGCCAGTCGTCGATATAAAATTGTACATGTTGGGTACAATTACTAGAGGTAGAAACTCCATATTTTCTTTTAAGAGAAAAAGTACTGTCCTACTATCTGAAGGCTAAAAAAAATTAAAATGTAATTTTAATATGTTTCAATTGTTACTTCAGTTACCATGAAATTCGCCTGTTTTATTTGAACACGTGATTACGATAACATTTTTCAACATTATTATTATTATTATTATGTAAATCATGTATAGATAAAAAAATATTACTAACCATGTCAAATTTTCTTCTTCCGAATCGCTTATTAAAGAGCTATCGATCAGGAAATGTTCTAATCAAGTGTCCAAGCTATATTTTTATACCGGTATTGATTTTTTTATCAGTTAATATATTTCCTTTCTAATCTTTGCATTACTTTTAATAATATTACTACATACACAAATGTAATTTCTCTAGGACTTTATCTCTTTCTATAGATTTCCTTAATGGTTCTATACAACAGATCTACTACCAAAGCTTCGTGAATATTATTCTAACAACATTATTATTATTATTATTATTATTATTATTATTATTATTATTATCATCATCATCATCATCAGCATCATCTAGGGTGCAGTCTATCACCAATTTTATTTCATATTTATGTAGAATTTATATTAACGAAATGGAAACAAAGCTGCAAAGGTATGGGGATCCCAATACGCAACAGATTTTTGCTGACATTACAATTTGCCGATGATCAACTGGTTTTGGCGCAAGACAAATTTGATATGGAATTCATGATAAAAAGGTTGAAAAACACATATGAATCATGGGGTCTCACAGTAAATTTACAAAAAACAGAATATCAGGCAATAAATAGCAATGAAAGAGAAAATTGAATATTGGAAGAAGGAATCCAAATAAAGCAAGTGAAACAAACTAAATATTTGGGAATAATTATGGATAATAACATAGAAGGTATAGGCAAAGAGAACATAAAACATAGAATTGAATTGAGTAGCAAAATAATATCATCGTTAAATTCCATATGGTGGGATAAGCATATTTGGAAAGACACAAAAAAATATATTGGTAAAACATTGGTGGAATCTGTTGCAATGTACGGAAGTGAGGTATGGACAATCAATAAGTACTACAAGAATAGACTAATAGCTCTAGAAATGGATTATTTGCGAAGACGTGCCAGAAAGTCTAAATTAGAACATGTCATAAATAAGGAAATTAGAAACATAATGGAAGCAGAAGAAAGCATAATTTAAAGAATTGAGGAGAAGGAATTTAAGTGGTCAGGACATGTTTTAAGAATGGAAGATGAGCCATGGCCGAAGCAACTATATGAATGGCATCCGAACAGAAAGAAGAAAAGAGGAATACCAAGGTATAATGGAAGGAAAACATGAAGACAGTAATGCAAGCTAGAGGGCTAAGCATCGAAGATGCCCAAGACCGTAGGCTTTGGAGGTTTGGCACGGGAAGACGGCAGCAGCTGTAAAAACCCGAAGAAAAAAGAACATTATTATTATTATTATTATTATTATTATTATAAAATGAATATATATCATAAAATTGTTAAAAGCATCATTACTTATGGAGCAGAACTTTGGTCATTAACAACAACAAATAAGTATCTTTTGGCAACGGAAATGGATTTTATACGAAGGGCAGCAAGAATTTCAAGAAGAGAAAAAATTAGGAGCTCGGTTATAAGGGAGAAAATGAAGATTGAAGACACTATTTTAGATTATATTAAAACTCAGCAATTAAGATGGTACGGACATGTCCAGCGAATGGAAGACGATCGGCTACCAAAATCTGTTTTGGAGTGCAAACTTGAGGGAAGACGAGACAGAGGAAGACCTAAAACCTCCTGGAGTCAGGGAATATGTTTATACATGAAGGTGAAACATCTACAACAAGGAGATAGGATGGACCGACAAAATTGGCTATTAGGAATCGGACGATGTCAAAGACATTAATCAACCGATGATCTATCTAAGTATATATTATTATTATTATTATTATTATTATTATTATTATTATTATTAATGTCCCGTGCAATATCCGCGTGGCATTGCATCATGCCTTGGTGCA
Organism: Diploptera punctata; assembly: GCA_030220185.1. NCBI lineage: Eukaryota > Metazoa > Arthropoda > Insecta > Blattodea > Blaberidae > Diploptera > Diploptera punctata. The sequence continues at coordinate 2,311,278 of JASPKZ010009820.1, forward strand.
TAATTACGGGACATGCGCTGGTAGAACTCCGCATGGGGGAAGACACTTCGTCATGGAATTTCGGGCAGTATGGGACCGGTGCTCACCCAGCATCGTGAGGAATTTGGGTAGCTACATTAAACGGCGGCTCCAAGTTGAGCAATAAACTATAACGGTTGCTGGTCTCGACATGCTGACCACATGTCACCCGTCTACTAGCTCCTCCTCTATAAATGGGACATGTGGATACGAGGTCAGCACCCGGTTGGTGGACCAAGAGCCTTGTAGGCCTCTCGCGCCATGGAGCATTTTTATTAATTTATTCGCACATACCTTTTTAAAATTCATCATTTAAGGAGACGGTATTATATATGTCCGCCGCTGTGGTCTCGAGGTAGCGTACTGCTTTGTCACGCAGCGGGCCCGGGTTCGATCCTCGGTCGGGACAGTTTTTTTGGATGAGGTTTTTATCGGGGTTTTTCCTCACCTGTAAGACAAATGTCAGGAAAACTTTAAGACCCAAACGGTCCCCGAAATCATACGGCCATCATCATCATCATCATCCGTCACCGGTGTGGAAAGCAACGGGAAGCTACCACACTTACAATTCCCTAGTAAAGCTGCAAAGCATAGCATGAAAATGCTATGATTGCAGTGAAAGACCTGCCCTCAGGCAGAATTACTATGGATGGATGGATATTAAATATGAACTACAGCATAACTTCTATTAATTTCTCTCCTGTTTCAAAATTGAATACTATGTCCTTGCTAAGGATTCCACTATAAATCTCGTTAATAAATCCAGCTGTTAACAATATAAGGTAATTAAATTTTATTTAAAAAAATTGATCACCTACTTTCATTAAGCTTAAACAATATTTTAAATTTTGATTCTTTATCAATATAGAAGAGAACAGACGGATAATTTACAATGAATGTTATATTTCTTTAAATCACAAAATAAGAAGGTGGATAAAATTGAGGGCATGAAAGTGAGATTTGGATCTTCAGCTGACTAAACTGGCTTAAGTACAAGTCTCAAAGCCTACACGACTCGCCATCTCTTTCAAAACTCATTTGCAATTCTAAATTGTATCGCATTTCGTATCCCTTCAGTAAGATCCAAACTGCAATTTCAAATCATGAACGAACTATATCCATACCTACATGATGGAATTCAGGCTAAAAATGCAAATTCAAGTCCATAAATTGATAATTTTCATAAAAATATTTAGAATATGTAGAAATGTTTTTTTTTTCCCCCTAAGAACTTAATTCTTCTTCCTTAAAATAGGTGTCCATGTTTCGCGTCCACATAATATAAAGGAAGAATAATAGTTTTATTATATTTTCAGTTTAACTTTTTAGTTTTTCAGAACAGAAATGACAAGTGTCTCTGCAATGTATAATAGCAGACATTTCCAAAAAAATTAGCTTATGGTTAATTTCTTTCTGCACCTCACTCATATTTGTAATTATGTATTCCTAGGTATTTTATTTCACCCCATCTTCAAAATTTCCTCATTTGCCATTGACTGTCCATTTTTATTATTTTACATACTTATATGTCTGAACGTATACTTAGTTTTATCGATGTTTACTCCCAGTTCCAATTTCTTAGTGTTACTCAATAGAGCATATATCTAGTATATACTCGTTATCGCCTAATGATCCTGCATCATCAACATAAACAAACAGCTAATTAATATCCCTGAGGTGTAGGCCTTCATCGACTTCTAAAGATTTGAAGGCATGTTCTAGTATAAAATTGCTTTAACCCATGGTGAATTAAAAAAGTACCGGAATCTAAAAAATGTTCGCCTAGACAAACCCTATTATTTGTGCCTTTTAGATCCATTCGAATAAGTATAACTTTTTAGGAATTCCAAATTTCAGCAGGATACAATTCCCCCCCCCCTTAATTGAGGCCGATTATCTAGAAACCGATGCTTAGACGTATCTGGAAAACTTACTGCCGGTGCATAAAGCCTTGTGATTCACGATTCACTAATCCCTTATAGGCCTACCAATAAGGCGAGATTCGTTGTAGCCCGTGGCATTTAAAAGCTGTCTCCGATAATCTTGAAACTTGTCACAATATAATTATATCACCCTAATATTGCGGATTTGAACCCGAGTCTCTAAAATTCTGTACGTTTAGCGCTCTAACCAACTGAGCTACTCAAGTATTCAAACACAAACATACATTTTTCTTATATATGAAGAGGTAGCGGGAAGTCGTTCCAACTGACATCTAGTGGCCACCATAAAAAGTAAGCAAATTTTTAAAGAGAATATTTACTTTATAGCAGTAACGCTGGTATACACACACACACACACACACACACACACACACACACACAGGATTTCAATATTGTGAAAAGACAAGATGGGTTCAAATAACATATTGGCCTAATAGTTTCATTATCCTGATGGAACTTTTTTTGTTTCTGTGTACGACTTTCCATTAGCAAATTATAATAAAATGCGGAAGCCTACGGGATGAGAGAAATATTGCCTCTCACAGACTGGCATGGCCAATCTGTACTTGATAGAAATGTTTTGCGTCCCCTTTGGACTTTTACAATATTGTAGGCATTGCTGATTGAGATACAAAAAGGCCTAGTTTTCGCAAAAAAATACAAATGGTGACGTTTATCTCATAAAATTGTAGTATTAAGAGATTCCAGACTATGTGGCCGTTGTCCATGACGATTCTCCCTCAACTGCAGAGTGCATCTTCATTGGCGAGTATTTCTAGGTAGAGTTCTCTGGTCGGAGGATCGACCACGGCCACAGAGCCTAGAATCTCTTAAAATAATTATTATCGACCGTGAAAGTCTGCCTGCATTCAATTAATAAAATTGTGTTACATAAATAAATTGTCTACGGAAATAATTATTTACAGATTGAAATTCCAAGTACATTAATCCTGTTTTATGTACGTTTAAATGGGACTAATGAAGCACGGAGGAATGCCATTCATTATAATTAATGAATGACACTATTAACTAATAAACTATGATAGTCTACTTCAATTACGGCTTAATTATAACTAAGCAATGCGCCTATTAAACAGCTAATTAACCAACTCTAAACCCTGAGATTCATACTGATGCTGAAACAAGCATTCCATACATCCCTATTCTGAGCTAATATTTTCCCATAACTCCCTGTATAATTTGCCTCCTTCAAATCATTGTTTTCTTGGCCTACCTTATGGGCGCTATCTAAAAAAGTTTCTTTGCCCCCCTTTTTCAATCCCCATTGATGTCACATGTCCTGCTTATCTCAGACTACCAGACTTAACTGTTATTACATCCGGTTTTTCACACAGATCATAAAGAAGCTTACTGTTATGCCGTTTCCTCCAGTCACCTGTCTGTTCGTCTCTTTTAGGCCCAAAAAAAATTCTAACACCTCTATTCTCAAATGCTCTAAACCTTTTCTTCTATCTTGAAGTAAGAGGCCATGTTTCTGATACATATAACTGAAAAAATAATCGTTATATATATATATTTTTTTTTTCTCTTTGATTTGCTTACTTGTTATAGTCAGCTACTAGATGGCAGTGAAGACCGAGTTCTCGCGACATCTAGTAATAATAGAGAATATAATACATATATAAGAAAAATAAGTGTTTGAATTGGATTCACCTGGTGATGTAATGGATAACACGCTGAGGTACAGATTCAGAGTTCCGGGTCGAATCCCGTCCAGGCATTTATTTTTCTTATCATACCATATATATATATATATATATATATATATATATATATATATTTAGAAGAAATAAAAAAAAACATTTTAGACTATTTACAAACGCATGATGAATATTTTAATATAAAAATAAACGAGTGAAAACAGCAATCTCACAAAAATATAAATTATATATTTTTTTCTTGTAATTCTCTATTGTGACATGATGTTAGAGTGATCATTCAGAAGTAGACAATATTCTACTTTAGACTATTAATTTAATTTTAATGGCATGAAGTATCGAAGAAGGTGGATATCAAATAACAAGCATCTTACAACATAGGGACAAATCTAAAGTTTAAGTATTGCCTTCAAATAACAACTTGTGTCTGCTTTTTAAAAAGTTTCATACTAGCAAAATCTATTTTTATCGAATACAATAATTTGCTAGATTGCAGTGCAAGTTAAATTATTATTTTCTAAAAACAATAAAATATCATAATTCTTTAATTTTTATTTATAGTTGCATTAGCTGTCACTGTCATATTGTGAACAATTTTGAACATGTTTTGCTGGTTGAAATACTTGGCATACTGTGGATTTTTAGAAATGCACTCATCACTGACGGTCTGAACCAATGATATTTAACTGATCAGCGCATATGCTATCCAGGGTTGGCACAATATTAAAAATATGTTTAAAATAATAGACACATATAAAAAAAAGTTTTAGCTAACTCCAGCCGGCAGTAGCCCGTAAGAAATAAAAAAGTTATATATTCTGAACAGAATTGTTATTAAAGTGTGGACTTGAAACACTCTTGTACCAGATTTTATAGAGACAACAAGAAGAATACAAGATAATGTCTATGTATTTACATGTCCGCTTTGAGAAATCTTCATCCCTCCCAACGTTATCTTTTAGTCTTGAAATCCGTGGTTTGGATTCAGCTGCATAATTTATTACAACGGATACAAGGTAAGTGTACACGTATGTAACGGCAGACCTTATCAAGAATTGACTATTGCCGCAAAACTAAAGCGTTTATCAGTGGCTTATAATAAATAAATAAATAAATATAGGCCTATGTATAAGTATGCCCACCGCTGTGGTCCCGTGGTAGCGTGCTGCCTTGTCACGCAGCGGGCCCGGGTTCGATTCCCGGTCGGGACAGGCTCCTGGGTGAGGTTTTATCAGGGTTTTTCCTCACCTGTAAGACAAATGTCAGGAAGCTTCGGGCTCGACGGTCCCCGAAAATCATCCAGCCATCATCATCATCCTTATCATCATCAACCTTCACGGGTGTGGAAAGCAACGGGAAACTACCACGCCTATAATTCCCTAGTAAAGCTGCAAACGCATGAAAATAATATGATTGCAGTGAAGGACCTGTCCTCGGGCAGAATTACTATGGATGGATGGATATACGTATAATATCGATTTAAATTGTTATAGAATAAAAAATCCATCAGTAATTATGTTATTTATTCTTTAAAATGTATTTGTTTATTAAGGACAAGAAAATGGCTATAGATTAAACAATTCGTTCATCGTTGTAATTCTTAAAACGTATTTATTTAACATCACGATATTTTTGTTGAATTATATTAAGATGTTAATTATATAATTTTTACCTGGTAAGTCAGTCGTCCTCAACTAAATTATTAAACTTCAAGTTATTCTAATATGGAGGCCTTTCGAAGACAATGTTTCATCTTCTGGGTTTTAACTGGAACTGATAGCGTTACATAAGTTGTATAACGGATTTATGTCTGCGGTTATGTTCTCGTTGAGTATGTCTTTATTCCTTACTTCTTTTAGAATCTCTATGTCTTCAAGGATTAATGTGAATTTCAAAAGTGTTGAATTATATTAAGAAAAGTAAGTTTAGTTATTAACTTAGCCTATTGAATATCAACTAAATATTAAATCGAATATTATATGGATTATTATGGTGGACAGATGGTGTTTGGGAGTATTTGGAGTTCAAAGTTTTTTTTTTTTTGCACTGCTGTTAGAGGTAAGGAAAAACTTCCAAAATTGTCACCAAGGAAACGTATCGGGAATTGAACCCATGCCCACTGCATCGAAGACACATCGTTACCCGAGACCATAGAGGATGACAATGACATATCAACATTTATTGAAATAATTAAGTCATCATTTATTAAGGGGAGAGATAGGCCTATACCTTTAAGGTGATGACAATTTTGGCTTTCTCTCCTGGCATTGGCGGAACTGTAATCCATGACTTAGGTTGGGGCACCTGGAACACGGAGTTACGTTACCCTTTTGATATGATGGGCGATAAAATGATAATGAAGCACCAGGATAGTTATTAACCTAATTTAAGCCTAAATTCCAGACCATGGACAATTCCTATGGTTTGACCGGGAATCGAACCAACCCGGGACCACATGAACTGTAGTCAGAAACGCTGACCGCTACCCCATGGGTTTGATCAAAGTAATATATATATATTTTTTGTATAATATACTTTTCTCTTTGATCTGGCGACATATTTTTTTAATGATCACTACTATTTCAAATATGTGTATTTAACCGTATATGCGCGTCACTTGCTCTTCCTAGTATAAAGCTCGTTTCTGGTATCTAATTTTCTGAAATAATTTACATTACAACTTATATAAAAACATTAAAGCGTATTTTATCCATATAAACAACTTACTCTAGAATGTTTACTTTCTCAGAAGTAATATAATTTTTGAAAAATAATTTTAGGCGAAAATTTTTAGAAAATGTAATACTAATGGTAATGATTAAGAGAGAAAAAAAATATTTCCTGAAGGGATAGGTAAAAGATCGTAAAGAGTGTTGTCCATAATAGGCCTATAAAAGATTTCAGAAAAAGAATCAGGCAGATATTTAATTAATTGTGGATTTCATGAAGTAAAAGGTTTATGGGTGCAAAAAAAATGTAAATTTGATATTATTTTACTGGCAATTATATGTCCTTTTAATATTCTGAATAGAATTTTACAAAGTGTAGGCCTAATATATGTAAGTCTATATTAAGAATGCATTACTTTGTTTATATATTTTTTATAATAGCTGAGATAAAGAAAATAATTTTATCAATTTTTTTCTCTGCTAAATGTGTACCTTTCCCCTTAAAAAATAATAAAATATTATTTAAACGTTGACACTTGTTGGATAATAAAAAAGATACATTTTAAACCGGGCCACTTAATAAAAAACATTAGATGTGATAATGGGTCTCTATAATGTGCAAATTTTTAATACGCTCATATTTTAAAAGTAAGTAAGACATACCACCTACTTTAGATATGAAGGGAATCAGTATTAAACCTGTGACTGGCCAGTAATTGATGATATGATGCAAAGTTAGGAAAAAACTGCCAGACACCATAACAAAGGAATACAATACCAACACTGTACGCCCAAGTTATACCGGAAACAATGACCAGGCTCTCTTCCTATTTTATTGGGAAAGTAATTAAGGACATCCCCCTTCTCCCCTTCAACATCTCTCTTACCCTCTTCATCCCTAAACGAGATTCTCACACGGGGAATGAGAGAAACAGTAGCGAAGGGAAGCCCACAAGTAAAGACGAGAAAAAAGTAAGAGGCAAAAGATAGTAGAGTGTGGGTAGGTGGAGAGCTGATAACATCCTTGCAGTAATTGGAACAAGAGGAAGGAGGTTAGGGTTTGGTATTCTAACTAACATTGCGCAATATCTGCTGTTACTGTTAATCATTTTTCCCTTCACATTATGCAAAAAAAATGAATACCAATATTCTGTAAATAAACACTATTTTATAACACTTACATAGCTCAGTTGAAATCAAAATCTGTATATAGTCATATTTCCTTAAAACGCATATAAGTCCAAAAAAGTAAGTTTTACAAGTGAGAACAAAAACTAGTTGTAATTAGAACTCTGCGTTTCTACTTAACTGTTATTTATGCATACTTTAACACCTAGGTTATATTGCCTCTATAACACTGGTTAACATGATTTTTGTCTCATGAGTACCAATAGTTCTACTTCATACAGTTTTTTTATCGTGTTTTCAAATATGTATTCGGAATTTCTCCATCGCCCACGGTTTTTTTTATTTCAATTTCAAATAATGGATTTAAATAATGATTTTTTAATAAACGTTTTTTCGCCCATTTGTCCATTGTAAAATAAAACCAAATGAGCTGACTCAAATCATTTCAGCTATGGAATAGATATATCAAGGCAAATGGAATCCTAATATGCTGGCCGATTATTGTTGGACCATCAAGAGGGATGTTCCACAGACGAAATATGGCAGAAAATCGTCATTTCTTACTTTCTAGGTGAGTCCGAATGTTCGAATATTGTGTAGTTACGAATGTAGGAAATATTAAAGTGTTTGAAATTATAAATTCCTGTCTCTCGGAAACCTTACGTGATGGAGAAAACCGATATCACATTTGAATTCAGGAGAAAAAATATTATCTGAAACGCATATTTTTCTTTCTGACAAAAATTAAATATTTTTTGTTGCTTAGTGTAATTTTGCAGTAATATGATCGGTCGCGGTGGACTAGTGGATATACTGCTTGCCTCTGGTCCCGAGGGTCGCGGGTTCAAACGCGGCCGAGGTCGACGGATTTTTTAGGAAGGGAAAATCCTAGGAGCAAGTCCTCCGGGAGAGACTTTAAAACGTGGGTCGTAAAAGATCCTCTTAAGACTGAATTAAAAAAACCTCTAAGCAAAATTTACCGAATTTTCCCATCCTAGTACTACCTTGATTTCCTAGATGTCACTATGAGGCGGAACGCTGATCACGGGCCACTCAATGGCATCTATCCTAAAACAAGTGTAATTAAATTAGAATGGTTGAATTTCTCCCCTGTAGGGGAAGAGGGCCTAAGTCTCGTTGAGAGAAACAAGGGCTTATAAGAAGTGAGCTACATGTCCATATTGACAACAAATTTACATAATATTCCAGGTTTTTAAAGAAAGGTATTTATTTGATATTTAATCGTCTTCAAATAAAATTTAACAGGTAGATTATTTCACCATATAAACCATACTTAAAAACACAAGAATGGAAACAAAATTCAAATTTTATAAAGCAGTGGCAGTCCCCTTACTATTGTATAGTGGTGAATTTTGGGTTTTAACTAAAAGAGAAGAGAAGATCATAGAAGCAGCTGAAATGAGATTTCTGTGAAGTGTAGCTGGCTGTAAACTTCTACATAAAAGAAGAAGAGAAGATATTAGAGATGAACTAAATATTTTTAAACTTTTAGATAAAATAAAATAATCTACAAAAAAATTGGAAAGAACATGTTCAAAGAATGAAAGATGATCGGATTCCAAAAATTATAAAAAGTATAATTATACTTAATTACAAATCAAGAGACAAATATTGGTAGACCGAAAAAGAGATGGATTCAAATTTTTTTAATGAGAATCTTTGAGACCGGAACAAGCCACATGGGCTTAATCCGTGATTGTTGATGATGATGATAGTATTCTCTCCAGGCATTGGCGGATTTTTAACCAACTTCTGAGGTTGGCGCGCCTGAAAAGCGAAGTTGCTTTACCCCGATAATATAATGGACGATAATTTTACGAAGCAACAGAAAAGACCTTGAATCAAAACTTAACCTAAATTCCAATCCATGGGATACTACAGGAATAATTCAATGACGTCCATTTTCGCTAGGAAAATTTCGATGAATTTCTACAACTGTTTTCCATAAATATAGGTTCTTTAACGTGTTATATATATATTTATAATACAGTATATTGATTACGAAGGACGCAATATCCTCGATTTTTCTCATCAGAAAAATATAATCGATTTGGCTAGGAACGATACAACTACCTCAAGATTAGTAGGGATATTCTAATTTCGTTTTCTCATTAAAGAAGAAGAATTTAAAAACAAATTAAACACGCTAATGAAGATTTGGTTAGTAAAGTATTAAAACAAGTCGGTGTGGTTTGATAACCCCAAGAGCTCTCCCCCCTCATCAGACGGTCAGCTTTCTTCTTCCCTTTTGTGTTTGCATATTACCGAATACGTACATCTATAATGCTGCTGTGATTTCATTATCCCGCTACCTTAGATAAGATTAATGTCCACAAAAACTGACTACACGTCCATGATAATAAACTCAAGAGTGAAACAAGAGGGCATCATATCTCTCTTAAACAACTGTATGTTATAAAGGAACATTTCCAACTTAGTAAAATTTAAAGTGCAAATTATATGTTGGAGATATTCTGAAAAGTGGATAATAATAATGATGATGATGATTATGATAATAATAATAATAATAATAATAATAATAATAATAATAATAATCTTCTTCACCTCACGGGCTAGGCAAATTGCCTGTTCCGCCTCACAGTTGTTCTGTCCATCTTTCACTGGTCTTCCTAATTCCTTGAACCTCTTGGCTTGTAGTTAAATGCTGCTTTTGGTAATCTTGTTACATTCATTCTTTCTACATGTCTAAACCATTTTTCTCTATATTATTTGATTTTATCATTCAATGGATATTTTTTAACTCTGTTCTTATATCTTCATTCTTTATCCGATCCAATCTTGTGCAGCCTTTTGTTCTTCTAAGGAAGTTCATTTCTTCGCTTTGTATTCTACTTTGTAATTTTTTGGTCATTACCCAAGTTTCACTCCCGTAAAGTAATGCAGGAACTGCCATATTTTTTTTAAAACTTCAATCTAGTATCTCTTTCTTGTTTTGTTTTTTAATGTTTTATGTATAGTTCCACTATCATTTGGAATCTTGACAGTTTCATATTTACGTCTCTTTCAGTTCTTGTGTTTATGGTAAAATTACAACACAAATAATTAAAATGTGTTACTTGTTCCAGAGGTTTGTTGTCTATTATGATTTCTGAATAATAATTGTAATAATAATAATAATAATAATAATAATAATAATAATCTATCTTCGGGTTTTTACAACTGCTGCTGTCTTCCCGTGCTAAACTTCCAAAGCCTACGACTTTGGGCATCTCAATGCTTAGCTCTCTTGCTTGCATTACTCTCCTCGTGCTAATAATAATAATAATAATAATAATAATAATAATAATAATAATAATAATAATAATAATAATAATAATAATATAATGAACAACTCACTAATTAATATATCACATTATAAAAGACAAGCATCAAGAAAGTATTTAAACTAAATTTAAATCAAATAACATTTCAATGTATTTTAAATTATTATAATTAAGAATGAAATGAAAGACAAGAGGGATGGAGGAAGAATACAGCCTGCATGAAGAGAGAATATTAAAAGAAAAAAATGTGTATGCAATAAATCCACTAAAATTATATGCTTTGGTAATTAATATTAATAGGCCATTTTTTAAAATTATATAAGAATAAAACAATTATTATATGAGGGGTCTGAAGATGATAGTTTGGGATAACTGTATAAAATCAGGCCTACCTCTATAGCAAGCTACTTATTCCCTCGCTTCCATCGTCTGTTTTACAATCACAATAATTTCAGTATACACTGCCGGACATTGGCTGCCTTTTATTTATTTTTTTAATGTAATTATTTGTCTTTCAGTAGTTTCCGGTTTATTACTTCTCTCATAATATCCATCGTAATTTTAAGATTAATTTGTATAAATATTTACTTATAATCGTATATGATCTTGTGTAAATACTTTCTGAATATAATATTTTCCGCTAATTGAGTGAAAAATAAGATCTTATAACCTGGACTCCACCAGTTTAAATAAATAAAAGAAACATAAATATTTTTATTATTATATAATTAATCTTCCTCAAATAGGCCTAATAGTTACTATTATTCTCCCACCTCATTTTTCACTTATCGAGACTGGGCGCTTTCCTTCTGGCATTCCTATAATTTTCCATGCCCCTCATTCATTTCACATATTTGCCACTGTTTTAACTGTTCTTATTAATGTATTCACGTAGACTTTCACGGCCGGAGTTGCTATGATGATCTTGATGAAGATTTTCGGGCTGTAGGCCGTGGTCGTGAGGCTTGTAGTTCCCCGACGTTTCGTCAGAGACTGCGTCTGGCATCCTCAAGACAACCCTTGAGGATGCCAGACGCAGTCTCTGGCGAAACGTCGGGGAACTACAAGCCTCACGACCACGGCCTACAGCCCGAAAATCTTCATCATGTTCTTATTAATGTCTGATTTCCCAGAAATATCACGTAGATCACTGTTACGTAGATTTATACATCCAGCTGTGCGTTCGGATCTCACTGATCAAAAAATTACGAAGCACTGTATTTCCAATAAGTGGAAGAATCTCCGTTTTTTATGTAGGCCTATTTTTAGTTTAACATACTAATGGTTGCTTTTATTTATTGAATTAATTTTATTGCAAATTTTAACAGAATAAAAGTGAATGGAAAATTATTTGAAAATATAGGCCTACCAATTAAAAAAAAAGGTGTCGGATAGTGAGACACTCTACGCCACTATTGACTAATTTAATAATGAACGAGAAAATGAGATATGTTAATACCTAAAACCATTGAGGCGATGTGCTAACCGCATTTTCTCGTTGACATCTATAGGTATATAAGCGTAACTAAAATTAGCCTGGTTAAGAAACTCCCTCTAGGAAGCATCCAAGTCCCCACTCGGGCCCATGGGGTGTATACATATAATACCAAAAACTAATATAAAATTGAGAACAGTGAAATAAAAATGGTTTGTTATGCTGACGATGCAGTTCTGATGACAGATAATGAGGATGACTTGAAAATATTATTATATAAATTCCATTCAAGGTGTCAAATAGGCCTATTTAATATGAAAATATCATCTACTAAAACTAAATCTACGACATTAAGTATATCTACTTTGAGATGAAAACTGGAATTTGAGGGAAGGATGATTGAACAGGCCTGGTTTTTAAGTATCTATGAATTGAGATAATTAGTTGGGGATCACTGCAAAATGAACTAATATGTCAAGCTAATACGGCAGCCAGAATAACAGCTTGCATGAGTGATACAATCTGGAAAAATAAATAGGCCTATTTAAATCCATCTATCCATAGTAATTCTGCCGGAGGGCAGGCCTTTCACTGCAATCATAGCATTTTCAAGCTATGCTTTGCAGCTTTACTAGGGTATTATAGGTGTTCTCGTTGCTTTCCACACCGGTAAAGGATGATAAGGATGTTGATGGCCGGATAATTTTCGGGAACCGTTGGGCCCTAAGATTCCTGACATGTGTGTTACAAGTGAGTAAAACCCGAAAAAAAATCCTCACGTAGGTGCCTGTCCCGACCGGGAATCGAATCCGGGCCCGCTGCGTAATAAGGCAGCACGCTACCTCAAGACCACATTTAAATAAGGATATGAAAACTAGAATTTATAAAGCAGTGAAATGGTTAATAGGACTGTCCTATGCCCCAGACACTAGGACTGATACTACAAGAACGAAACAAATCTTATAAACACATGAGATGAATACCCTTAAAAATTCCTATATAAAATAATTAGTATAGTTAAAATGATAAGTGAATAAAATCGGCGATAAACAACGTTCTTGTCTTAAACATTTAGTAAACTCCAAAACCTGATGTAATAGTTTTACCCATTTTTACTCTGGATATAGATTCATCATAAGCTATTACTATTCTTATTGCCTGATAATATGTTTAATACAATCCATCCATAGTAATTCTGCCCGAAGGCAGGTACTTCACTGCAATCATAGCATATTCATGCTATGCTTGCAGCTTTACTAGGGAATTGTAGGTTTGGTAGCTTCCCGTTGCTTTCCACACCGGTGAAGGATGATGATGATGATGATAAGGGTGATGATAATGGCCATATGATTTCGGGGACCGTTTGGGCCTTAAAAGTTTTCCTGACATTTGTCTACAAGTGAGGAAAAACCCCGATAAAAACCTCACCCAGAAAAACTGCCCCGACCGGGGATCAAACCCAGGCCCTCTGCGTGACAAGGCAGCACGCTACCTCGAAACCACAGCGGTGGACTTCAATACAATAATGAGTACAATAACATAAGGTGCAGAAACATGTGAATTTAAATCTAGAACAAGAAAATGAAATTCTGCAGAAATAGATTTTTGGAAGCATTCACTAGATTTCTAGAAGAGACAAAATAAGAAACAATGTAATGAAACTGTACCGAAATCAAGATTTCGATACATGGATTACGTGATACTGCGCAACCAATACGTCATCGAGTCTCTATTTCTTTTGTGATCTTAGTGAACAGTGCCAAATTCTCTCCTACTTACCCCCTTCTTCCCTATTAGGCACCGTGAGCTATCGCGCATACTCCCCTCTCCTAGTGAACTCTCAAATAGAGCTGTGCTTCTAACATCAAATCATCATTTGTTTATCAACCGAAGGAGTCAGGTCGATATAGCTCAGAGGAGCTTGTTTGGTTTATTTAGTCCCTTAGGCTAGGGTGGGGCCATAAGGACTATGTACCCCAGCCCTTGGCTGGACTAGTGTGAATGTAATACCGTACGTATGGTTTGTTAAATATTGTTTTTGTATAAGATGATCGATGATAGTATTATTTTCTTTTGTTAACTTATTTTCAATGTCAAACAATTATCTTTTGTGGAATGCAGGCTTTCACGGCCGGTAATCATAGTATTAAAAGATTCCGGGCTATGTGGCCGTGGTCTATAACTGGCGTTTCTTCCAGACGTTTCTCCCTCTGCAGTTGAGGGAGAAACGTCTGGAAGAAACGCCAGTTATAGACCACGGCCACATAGCCCGGAATCTTTTAAGTATCTTTTATTTATTTCATTGTTATATCTGACTGTTTCTTGACTCGCAAAAAACTTTAGTTATCTGATTTTAAATACTTTTGCCTATTGATTTAGTAGCTAGTCAATATTAGATATGAATATAAATTTCCAAAGCTTTTCTCAAGCGTATATGAATTCCTCTTTCCTAAGAACTTCCACGATTTTTATCTGTATAGATTACAACATATTACATGTTTAATAAATCATTTAGGAAATTTGAATCAATCTTTGTCTTTATGGGCCCGGGCAAAGATACGTTAATTTGAGCAATCTATGTTTTCTACTCAAAGTATGTATCAACAACATGGTATGATCCAGCACCAACACGCGGTGCAATTTCTGGTAGCAGTCAGCGTGGTTCAATTAGTGGTTTAACCCGGCACAAAACAAAATATGAATGATCAAACTTTAAAATTGTGGATTTCATAAAGAAAAAACAAGCTATTATAGCGGTACGTCATATAAGAAGAATGATAGAAGACAGATTCCCAAAAAATAATACTAAAATGGGTGCCACTAGGTATAAGAAGAAGAATACGGCCAAAAATAACGTGTATTGATGGTGTTTTGAGCAGCTCGTGAGCAAAAGATTGGACGATGCAGATTGGAATGGCAGAAAGATGTGAAGGAGAATAACAGTAGATTAATTGGACGCAAGAAGATGTTGTGAAACATTGTTAAAACCTGCTAAATAAAATAAATAAAATTATAAATGAGAAAATAAAATCGCAACTGGACATTCATGTAATAAATTAATGAATGAGTAAGAGAAGCTATATAATTATAAACCCAAAGGGAGAAGATTGTTGGGAAGACCATTGAAGAGATGGAAGGACCAATCATACCTATAATGAGATCGGAACAGGCCATTGGGCTTAATCCTTGTTGTTGTTGATTATGATTATAAGTAAGAGAAGCAATGAATGGAACTTGCAGATATCTCGAATGGCACCAGGCAGAATGACTAGTATATCAATAAATAATCTACCAGTGGATGGGAGAATGTCAGATGGAAGACCGAAGAAACGAAGTAAAGATTCTTGAACTGAACAGGCCGTAAGCCTAGCATACAACTACCGAAAGAAGAAGTAGTGAACATTTTTTGAGAGACGTTGGGATGGCAAGAGTCCAAGTAGCCTAAAGCATATATTAGCATGCGTTTCCAGAGTTGAATATAATGCTTATTTCTGTATCTAATTCCTGTTTGTATTATTGTAACCAGAGGAACACAATCGGCCGCGGTATACTAGTGGTTATGCTCCTTGCCTCTGATTCAGAGGGTCGTGGATTCAAACCCGGCCGGGGTTGATGATTTTTTTTAGGTCTGAAAAATCCAAGGAGCAAGTCCTCCTGGAGGGACTTCAGTTTGAAGATTTTCAGGCTCATAAAAGATCCTTAAGCCCGAATAAAATGACCTCTAAGCAAATTTACCGACCTCAATGTCCTAGTAATACCTTAGTTGCCTGTTAGATGTCTCACTGAGTCGGTGGGTTGAACGCATGCCAGTCATCACATCTATGAGCAAATAAGGTAATTACAAATAAACTTTGTCTAGTAACTCCTTACAAAGGAGAAGCTATGACTCAATAAATGGCTATGTCAATATAGATAGAGATAAAGAAATATGTTCAATACTAGTAAAATTCACAACAAATTCCGTTGAGGTGAAGTCATATGATGAAAGTTAAAAATTTTAAATGTACGTGTTGGTAGGTGCCATCGTCCTCAACTTTGTTAAATATCATCATCATCATAGTACATTCACGAATTTAGGCCATTTGTTGACCTGTTTCGGCCTCAAGAGAAACACCATCCAGAAGTCTTGAGTGGACGTCCTGGTCTTCTTCTTCCTGCAGGTTGATATCTTAACATTAGTTTCGGTATTCTGTGATCTTCCATTCGATGAACATGTTGTACCCATCTTGACTTATAATCAGAAATTTTGTTTTCTAAAGATTCCATGTGTAATTCTTCTAAGATGTCTTCATTTTTTTTGTGATCTAGTAGTGTGTATCCTGCAGTCCTCCGAAGATATCTCATTTCAGCAGATCTAAGTCTCTGTATATCCTTCTGTTTCAACGTCCATACTTCGCTAACCATACAAAAGAGTTGGAAGAGCCAGTGTTTTATACACTTTCAGTCTTGAATGCTTTTGGACTAACTGTGGCTTGAAGATAGAATTTATTAACCCTAAAATTCTTTAAAATTTAGATATTTTTGCATTTACATCCTTCTCTTCTTCATATGAGATATTGCATCCTAGATATGTAAAATTATTCACCTGCTCCAAAATTTTATTGTCCAGTACAATTTTACTTCTGACAGGATCTACACCTTGAAATGCCATAATTTTTGTTTTTTTCTGTAGATATCTTTAATCCATATTCTTCTGTAATTTTGTTAAGTTCATACAGACCTTTCTGTAGATTATCTTCGGAATTTGCTATTATTATTTGGTAAATATTGTATATAAAATTAAATGGAGCGCTTTCGGAAGTTATCTTCCATCTTCGGCAGGTTGAGCTTCCGCTACCTTCTGAAAGCGCTCCAGTTAATTTTATATACAATATTTAGCAAAGTTCAGGAAGACGGCACCTACCAACAAGTACATTTTAATTTTTAACCTTCATCAAAAGAAATACATTGGTAACATTTAATTTTACTAACATACCTTATACCAAGAAAAGTGTTTGAACGGACACTAAATTATCCAGCTTTAATGTATTATCAACGTCACAATAAATAACCATTTATCATATTGGAACAACGTGTTTAACTAATTTCAATTCGCAAATGGATTAATTTCTTTTGGTAGAGAACCGGATTAATTTTATAATAATGGAGATTTATCGTGCGGCAAGTAGTTGTTTTGTTTTTGTTTGTTATTAAGAGCAACTCGGCCATGTTAACTTGTGTGCGTGTATAACTCGCTCTTGGTCCTAATTGAATTCTCCACTGATGAGAGTCGGAGGCTCAACGCCCAAACATACGATATTCCCTCTACTGTAGGCGGTTCATCTCATATTAAATAGCCCTAGTACTACTGCAAACAACACAAAATGTTACACTTAGATTTACAATGTAAACTATATAACAACAACAACTAATAATAATAATAATAATAATAACAATAATAATAATAATAATAATAATAATAATAATAATGTTATTTATATACAGGTTTTTAATGTTTACACATCATTCTGTGCTTAAAGTTTTACTTTTCCTCTCCATTCGTCCCTATCCATCCACTCCATGTCCTCCAGTCCTCTTGTTCTCATTCCAGTTATTTCTTACATCCACGAGTTTCGAGAACTTCCTTTCCTTCTTCTTCCACGTGGACACAACTCCAATGTTTTCCTGGTTAACCTTTCTTCTTGCATTCGTCGTAAGTGCCCATATAAATTTAATTGCTTTTATCTTATATAATCTACTATTAAATATCTAATATTCATTTTTTTCTCGTATGACAGAATTTTTTTTTCTAATTTTGAACATCTTGCTGCTCTCCTTAATAAATCCTTTTCCATCGACATAAGTTTTGTTCAATTTCCAAACTTCAGCTCCATATGTGACAGTACTTCTCACTACTGAATTATACATTTGTAACGTATTTTTTCTAGTTATATGTCTGTTCCATAAGACTCCACTTCATCATTGCTGTTATTGCTCTACCTTTATTTATTCTGTTCTTAATATCACTTTTTTGTTTATCCTCTTTATCTACTTTTACTCCAGATTCTCAAATTCTTCACATCCTCTAATATACCACTTTTGATCTTAATAATCAATTATTGTTATGTTTTTATTTAAATTGGCATGTTCATAAGTATTTTGAAAAAGTGGCTGATTTCAAGTATCTAGGAACAATAATTACAAATAGGAATGAGATGTACAAAGAAATTAAACATAGGCTCAATTCTGGAAATGCATGCTATTATGCATTACAGGGACTCTTGTCGTCCCAACTCCATTCAAAAAACGTTAAACCGAAAACATATAAAATAGTTATTCTCCCAGATATATTGTATGGATGCCAAAACAGGTCTCTTACTTTAAGGGAGGAAAGAAGATTACGAGTATTTGAGAATAAAGTTCTCGGGATTTTTTTTTGGCCAAAAAAAGATGAACATACAGGTGAAGAGAAAAATACATGATGTGTATAGGAAGCCAGATATAATACGAACAGTTAAGTTCGTAGACCGCAATGGGCAGGACATGTGGCATGAATTGGGGATTAATGAGGTGCATGGAAACTTCTTATACGAAAACAGAGAGAAAACGCCGAGTTGGTAGATAAGAATGAGGTGAGAGAATAACGTTATCCATGATTTGAGGGAAGTAGATTATACAGGAGATGATTCCTCGCTTCTGTAAAAACCACTTCCCAACCTCGCATCGTAAATACTATTACGTTATGTAAATATATGACACAACATCAGCGGCTATACTTCTTCCAAAGGAAGATATTTGTCTTAGAGGAGAGGAAAAACACCGCGACAAAACTCAGCCAGGAAAAGTGTACCACTGGGAAGTGAACCCGGACCCGCTGCATCTAGTGCAATGACGTTACCACTAGACCACAGCGATGGACTGAAATTATTATTTACGCCGATATAATATTTATTAATTACCCTTGCTTGTAGGCCTATACTTACAAAATTATTAAACAAGATTGCCATGGTTTATTTATGTTAGAAAGGGTTCCGCTCATATGTTTTTAATATTACAGTACATGGTACTGTAATTTTGGTCATTCGTATAATGGTAAAATTCTGAAAAAAGGGCATAGTAGGAAATAAAAGATAAAATACGTTAAACAACGGCAAGAGACAGTAATTACTAGAACAAGTTGCCGTTTACTTCCGCACTAGTAGCAATCGTGTGTAAATTATCTTCCCCATGCGCATTTCCCTTTTATCTTACCTCCTCTAGCTACAAGAAGGTTTTGGTATGCACTAATACTTAAGATGACCCCTAACATTCCACATCCAGAGCTCCATCCTCCACTTAATTACAGAAATCTGTACCCTCAGCATACCTCTATCCTATTCCTTAGGTCCCTGTAGAAATATACTATCTTACTTCCAGTACATTCAAACCAACAACTTGGTAGCTCTTCTACATAATCCCGCTTAAGGGGATTTAACTATGAAGAGGGGGTAAAAAAGTAACTAGTAATAGTTAATTTTTTACTCCTTGCAATGACAAATAAACACCTGAATCCGGGATTTGAACCCGAGACCTCTAACTCTACACGTTAGTAGCATAACCACTTGTCCACTCATGCTTCTAGCAAATAAATTATCTTTCCTTCCTAATATATGATTCACAATAATGAGGCAACAGTACATCGGACTCACTGAAATATAGTGGCTTCTATAACAAACATTTTAAAGAGAATATTTACAGTATAGCAGTGACGCTTATTTATTTCGTTATTTCGATGCATTACACACACACACACACACACACACACATATATATATATATATATATATATATATATATATATATAAACCGCACGGAAGGAGAAATGTTGGACGCCCACACAGAAGATGGCCTGAACGATTTTAACAATTCTAGCTTTCATGGAACTAGAACAAGCCAACAGGCTTAATCCCTAGATGATATATATATATATATATATATATATATATATATATATATATATATTGATAATCTTAAACCATTCTCTAAATTAATTTTTAAATAACTGAAATCTGGCCATCTCATAGGCCTACCTATATTGATATATATACTTTTCTCCTTTATATATATACGCACACACACATACAAGCATACAATATTGTGCTAGCCGTGTTATTGCTGTATCTGTAATATTGTGATTGCAGGATGTAATTGAATTTACCTTATTATATTTCTTTTTCATATTAACTACTGATGAAAATATCCAAACGTTTTTCTTATAGTTATCTTTAAGCAACATCATCAATTAAATTCATTTGTTCAACGATATACTCAATTTCTCATCAATTACTTCTCTCACACAAAGTCATGAAATTGTCAAAGGCTGATTAGGATTTTTATTTGCTAAAGGTTAAAATTACAACACGATAGGCTAGAATACAAAGTAAGACTTCTGACCGCTTTCTGTCTTAGCACCACATACAACCAGTTGAAAAATACACGTTATCTTATCTGCATTGCAATCTTAATTTTTAGTAGGCCTAATAAAATCCCAGCCATAATGGTAAATCATTTCACCTATCATTCCAATGAATCTTACTTAATACATACAACCATACAACATAAATTCTTAGTTTTCTAATAAGTATTAAATGTCGTACACATGGTACACTCTGCATAAGTGCAAAAAAAAAAAAAAAGCTATATAAAATTGTACGATAAATTACTTATAACTTTGAAAACATATTTTCAAGTCTTTTACTTTGTAAAAGCTCGATTAATGCTAATGGCTAGACTAATTAAGGTATTTTCGATTCTGGGGGTCCCGCGCCGTAGCCGAGCGGTTAAGGTAGGAAACCTTGGCGCAGAGCTACGGGACTTGCGCTGGTTCGAGTCTCCATGGGGGAAGAAATTTTCTCATGGTATTTCGGCCAGTATGGGACCGGTGCCCACCCAGCATCGTGAGGCAATTGGGTAGCTACAATAAGTAGCGGCTCCGGGTTGAGGAACCAGCTATAACGGCTGGGGGACTCGACATGCTAACCACATGTCACCCCTACACTGGCTGTTGATCATCTACCTCTGTGATTGACACATGTGGATGTGAAGGGCCAGCAGCCGGCTGGTAAAAGGGCAACCGCTGAAAAGTGGAATGACCCTCAATCGGAATCGCAATCGGAATCGCAATCGGAATCGATTCTGGAGAAATGTGATTACTATCTTCGTCTCTGGTACCAATTATCACGATTTCGAATTGGGTTGAGGTCGATGGCTTTTAAGGACATAAAAATCCTGGGTATGACTTCCTTCCGAAGAGGAATAAAGATACAGATCCTGCATTTAAGATTTACGGGATGTAAAAAAATAACTAAAGCTTGAAAAAAGAGGCCTCAGTAAAATATATCGATCCTTTGAAGCCCAGATTTGTATTGCGTCGCTTGTTAACCTGTAAGTTGGCATCCTAGGTTTATTTAATATTTTTATAAATCAGTGGAAAAAAAGAATCGGTAGAAATTATTTCAATTCGTGTTAAATTATACAATAATTAGTAATAACATCGTACGGTTATCCATGATTTGTTTTCTCTGTACTCAGGCATAACCCATCTAAATAAACTGCCATAAGAATTTCCCAAATTAAGAATGTCGTTGATACACTCGAAGCTGTTAAGCGGCTTATAGATCTAGCAATTATTATTGTTGTAATATACTCAGAGAACAAATGCCAAATTAAGATGGAAACAGACTTTCAGAAAAATTCCAAACATCAAAAGGTCTACTATAAGGATGTTGCTTATCACCGATCTTGTTCAAAATATGTATTGATAATTGTACGAATAATTGGTCAAGACGCTGCAAATATATGGGAATTCAAGTAGAAGATAATTATTACATCCACCATTTACTATTAGCAGATGATCAGGTGATGATTTCTCAGGATCCAGATGATGCATCTTTCAAGTTAAGGAAATTAGAGATAGAATACAAAAAATGATGATTACAGATAAATTATGATAAAACAGAATATCTTCCATTGGATACAACAGATGAGCTAAAATGTATTTCAGGAAGAATGTGTAATGTTAAAAATTTTAAAGATTTTGAATCGACTGTAGAGAAAGGTACGAATGCACCTACAGAAATGGAACGAAGAATAACCTGATGGAAAAAGAATCCTTGATATGGCCGAACTCAGTGCGTTGGATTGGAAATATAATACACCGAACGAAGAAAACTATATTTCAAGTTATGGTACAAACCATTTTATTATAGGGGTCCGAAACCTGGACAACGAGTCGAAAACCAGCCAACAAGCTGTTAGCAGTAGGCATGGATTTTTAGAGGCGATCGACAAGAATTTCAAGAAGGGATAAGGTCGGATACAGCACAATAAAGTGAATTATGCAAGTTGAAAAAAAAACATAGTGGGAAAAATAGAACAGAAATGTGTGAAATGGTATGGACACCTCATAAGAATGGAAGAAGAGAGAAAACCAAAGAAGATTCTTAATTGGAAAGTTAATGGAATAAGTGGA
The DNA here is from genome assembly GCA_030220185.1 of Diploptera punctata. NCBI lineage: Eukaryota > Metazoa > Arthropoda > Insecta > Blattodea > Blaberidae > Diploptera > Diploptera punctata. The sequence goes on from JASPKZ010009820.1 coordinate 2,333,944, forward strand.
AGAGGTAGGCCTAGAGAACGATGAACAGATGGAGTGAAGAGAAGTATGGAAGCTAGAGATTTGAGGGAAGAAGATGCATTAGACAGGAACCTCTGGCAACAAATCACACTGGGTTGAAGGAGAAACACTGTATTGTGGAATATTCCTAAATAGAAAAAAAAAATGAACGGACGAATGAATTAATGAAATTAAATGAAATAATGTGGATAAAAACAGTATTAAACTGTAACACGAGTTCAAGTGATAAATCCAGTAAGAATAGCATCTGACGAAAATGTAGAGACTGTACCCTGGCAGCCCGGAACTCCATGTATTACAGTTAAACTCGCAGTAGCTGTTTCTTGTAATACAAACCCAACTTATTGTGTGACATTGTCCTTATACACCGACATAGCATTTATTCTTAGTTCATTTCCAGTACACTCACAGGATCAAGCATATAGTCCAACTTTGATTACATATTTTCTAATTAAAACAGGACACCAATATAAAATCACCGATTTCATAATATTGCTATCAATTATATTCATAATGTATTAGGTAGAAGTTCAGAGACGTCTAGCCCCTAATAGAATCATGCCCTTATAGCTCTACCAAAGACTAACTCATCAAAACACTGATATTATAGAACCCGGAGTTTCATTGCTGCGGGAACGTAAGTTTTACATACATCCCTATCCTGAGCTAATGTTTTCCAATCATTCCCTGTTTAACCTATATCCCTCAAATCATGGTTAATATTATTATCCCATCTCATTCTTGGTCTACCAACTGGGCGTTTCCCTCTGGTTTTCCTACAATAAGCTTCCATGCACGTCTTTCATGCCCCATGTCCTGCCCATCGCAGTCTACGAGACTTAACTCTTGTCATTATATCTGGCTTCATATAAAGACCATGTAGTTCACTCTTATGTAGTCTTCTCCATTCATCTGTCAATCTCTCTTTGGTCCAAAAAATGTTCCTAAGAACTTTATTCTCAAATACTCGTAATCTCCTTTCCTCCCTTAAAGTAAGAGCCCATTTTTCGCATCCATATAATATATAACTGGTAGAATAATAGTTTATACATACATACATATATATATATATATATATATATATATATATATATATATATATATATATATATATATATATATTTTCAGTTTAACGTTTTTTTAAAGGAGTGGGGACATCAAAGAGTCTCTGTAATGCATAATAGCACGTATTTCCAGATGTGAGTCTATGTTTAATTTCTTTGTGCATCTCATTTCTATTTGTGATTATTCTTCCTAGGTATTTGAATTCAGCCACTTCCTCAAAATTTCCCTCATTTGTCATGTTCATTAGTTTTATTCATATTTATTTCCAGTCCCAATTTCTTAATGTTACTCAATAGTGTGTGCGTGTTGGCCTTTAGTATCTCTATGGATACTATTCTTTATGCACTTCATATAATAACAAGATAAGCCAATTCTTCATTCTATTAGCTATACTAGACAATTTTTTGTTTTAGGCAAGTTTAAAAGGAAGGAAAATCATTGAAAAAAATAAAACATAGGCTATATATCGACCTATCTTGTTCGTGCCAGTTTTGGACTGACCAGTTTTTTTTTTCTTTTCTTTCCCAGAGATTTGTGTTATAATTCCCTACCTCTCAATTCATGGTTATTTTTGTTCTTCCTCCTCATTCTTGGCCTATCAACTTTCGGCTTCCCTTCTGGTTTTTTTCCATGCCCCTCTTATGTTCCCATCTGTGCCACATATCTTGCCCATCGGTCTTATTGCTTCAGGTTTCCCATAAAGATAACGAATCTCATTATCGTGTAGTTACCTCTATTCGCCTGTCTGTCTTTCTTTGGTCCAAACATTTTCCTAAGCACTTTATTCTCAAAAAAGTATTTTTTGTCCTCTCTTAAAATAAGAGACAATTCCATAGAATACTATCAAACAAATTTGAAGTGAGAACTGAAAGCCTTTAGAACTGATCTGTATTCAGTTGATTGCGGCTATGGACCAATGAACGGCCTTAGTGTAAGCGATATTGAACCTGCCGATTCTGAAAAGCCTTAGAATGATTATTTTAGTGAAGTTTGAAACTAACTAACTCACTGGCACTATAGAACCCGTAGGTTCAGGGCCGCCGCGGACATAAGCTCTCCATACATCTCTATCCTGAGCTAATGTTTTCCAATCATCCCCTGTATAATCTACTACCCTCAAATCATAGTTAATTTTATTCTCCCACTTAATTCTTGGTCTACCAAGTGGACATTTTCCCTCTGGTTTTCCTACAAGAAGCATCCATGCCCCTCTTTCATTACCCATTTGTGCCACATGTCCCGCCCATCGCAATCTGCAAGACTTAACTGTCCTTATTACATCTGGTTTCCTATAAAGACCATGTAGCTCACTGTTAAATAGTATTCTCCATTCGCCTGTCTGTTCATCTCTCTTTGGTCCAAAACATTTCCAAAAATATTTATTCTCAAATAGTCGCAATATTTCCTCTTCCCTAATAATAAGTCCCATGAGTAAAGTTTAAACATATGAAGAAATTGTTCAAGTATGTAATAAAAAAAAGTAATGTATTTTGTCAGTCCGTATTAACTAGTGGTTACTATTCTCGTACAAGGTTCCCAGGTTCAAACCCGGTCAGAGTCGATGGACTTTCGAGGGCGTAAAAATATTGGGATCCTTCGGAAGTGAACTCAAAACCATGGGTGCTGTGTTGTCGTAGATTCAGGACCCTTAAAACAACCTTAAACATGAATAAAGAGATCCTGAGCTAAATTTATCGACTATTTCACGTCCAGTTTTGATTTGAATTGGGACGCTAATGATCTTGACTATTAAAGGGTAGCTTTCTATTTTTTCTTTACCCTTGTTTAACCTCTCCCTTTATAGGTAATTTACATGCCCTCGCCATCCGAGACGTATGGATACCATCTTTGGAGAGAGGATTATAAATCTGAATCGCACACATATAGTTCAGTTCAGGCTTCTGTAGCCCCATTTGACGATCTATGCTGTATCGTGCGGCAAGAGAGGAGGGCGAGGTGCAGTTACTGCAGCAACTATGAGTGCACTCAGTTTTTGAAAACAGAAGTATGGCTATACGTTTGAACGCATTTTGTGACGAAAATATTATTATTAAAGGAAATATGATGTTATCATTGGAAAGGGAATCTTCAAATTACAACAATAGAACAAAACAAATCACTTAAAACAACACTAAGCAAGTCACTTTATTGCTTCAAACTGTTCGCCGTTTACATCCAAGCATAAATGGCAACGCTTTGGGAAGTCATTCATTGCGTAATGATACATGTTTAGAGGAATAGCTCTAATTTCTTCCTCAATCACTAATTTCAGCATGTCGACGTCTTGAGGTTTCCGGGCATAAACCTTCTTGTCCGTCTTGCGGCCTCACGATCATTAGCATAAGTTATTGCCCATGCAGCAATTGTAATTTCCTGTTGCATATTCAACGCCATTTTGACTAATGACGTAAGTTCTACAATGTTTTGTTTTATTCCATTGTTGTAATTTGAACAATTGCCTTTCCAATGGTAATTTCATATTTCCTATAATGGTAATATTTTCATCACACAACGCGATCAAACGTATAGCCAAATACATGATTTAACCCGTAGTTACTACACGTTTATTTTTTATCTACTAGTTCTGTGTTAGTGAATACTAATGTTTTGTCATATGTTTGGAGTATTCATTATAGAAGTGTTTTATAACAATTCACCATAAGTAATGCCACGAGTGATTTCCAAATTATCGACAAATTCACGACTCACGAAGTGAGGATTGAATTTATCTAGAGAATTTGGAAATCAAGAGTGGCATTTGTTAGGACTATTTAACGAATAAAAATTAGCTCTTTATTAAAAAATAATTATTTGAATATAGTTACCAGTGTTTTAAAATATTTATATAGTTAATGTAAACGGCGATGTTTGAAACCAAATTAGAAATATGAGGTTATGTATATTCACTGCAACTAGATTATATTATTTATTGCCAAATAGGATTGCAATATCGTAAGAATGCACTCTAGTGGAGAAATAATGAAACACATCAAACTATTATAATCAACATTATAGGTTAATCATTTATATTTTGAATAAACAACTCAGTAAAATCACTGAATCTATTCATTATTTGCTATATTCAATGTATTTGTTGGAGAAAAATAATGGTCTAACCTGTTCAGAATATCAAAAAAAGAGGAACTCTCTTTATCACAAAAGCAGGAGCTGATAAAGAGAAATCGATAAAGAGAGAGGTGAAACACGACTGTCATTGGTGTAAAACAGAATTCATTGAAACGTGATTGGTCAATGACTACCATTTGCGACATGAGTTAAATAGTCATTATTATTATTATTATTAAAATGCTTTTTGCGTGGCTACTACTTTCCTCCCCCACTCGGCAATGTTCCCTCCTGCCACGTGCTTTAGGATTCACCAAGACGGTTACAGTTACCAGAACTGGACTATACTTTTAAAAAGTGTCGTTACAACAACTTAATAACAAATGGTAGATACATGTACTTTACGATCAGGTTCATTTTGCAGGTGACTAGTTTGCATTAGGAAAGGACTGTGCATTTTGTGAGGAGCCTGTTTTACAACTGTGAAAATTTATTTTTGTTTAAGACGACAAGGATATGGTGCTAGGAATTCCTTTTCCCGTTAAAAGACATGGGGAAAAACAAGAGATTCCCCTCTTGATCTTCTTATACATGCCTTGCGAATTCCTTTAATTTCGCTACCATATTTTCAAAGCTCTCGAGTTTCCTGTTGCGCAAAGTTGGCAAAGAGACTGCAATAAACCTAGAAGTATGCGAAAAAAAATCTCAAATGTACATAATTTATTAAAAATTAAACAACTTCCAAAGACTATTCCTTTACATGTACTGACGGCGCTATATTTATATTTAATACATGTAACATAATACTAACCAATTACGAGCACATATAAAATAAACAACTGCAAAATAGGATACGCTAACAGAACATTTAATAACTTAGAAAAAAAAAAAACTTTGCTTAGATGTAATTCGAGTTCTTCCCCAGAATTCCGAAAACTACATTATTACAGATTGATGTGAGATCATATTGTCACTTACGATGACGTTAGAACAGGTAGAAATTATTTACTTTAACTTTACATCGGTTTACATAAGAATTCCCAATCTTCTTTATTTATTCACAATAACTCACTGTAGAAAGTAGCCTACATAATACGGATATTCTGTCTCGAGTCTTTCGCAAAGATATTTCACATTTCACTTTTTTACACTAGCAGAAATACTAATTTCTCAACTTTATGCTCATGATATATTGTCAACTTAACTGCGTCCTTTTTCTGAGAGGATTGAACTATCTAGAAACCTAGTCTTACCTCTCCCTTGAATCGAAACCTCGAGAGGCCGATCCTTCTACAAAGCATATGGAAAGCCCCCAGCGACCTTCCCTACCCATGAGTCGCAACACACGAATCCCATACATATATAAAGATAGACTTAAGAGTCTCTTACAGCCTGTGAAATTAAAAAACTGGCCCAACAATGAGTCGCAAAAATTATTATTAAAAATATTAATATAGGCCTACTCGTTATTATCAATTAATTTGCAATACAGGCATATATATATCCATATCTCATACTCCATTACAAACATATTTAAGAGCAGATGTATTAATAGCAGGATTAATAATACAACTTTTCATATAGGGTCCACCGCTGTGGTCTCGAGGTAGCGTGCTGGCTTGTCACGCAGCGGGCCAGGGTTCGATCCCCGGCCGGGACAGTTTTTCTGGGTGAGGTTTTTATCGGGGTTTTCCTCACCTGTAAGACAAATGTCAGGAAAACTTTAAGGCCCAAACGGTCCCCGAAATCACATGGCCATCGCAATCATCATCATTCATATTCATCTTAGATTAGGCTTAGGGATAGGGACTCTCCTGGCGCACCACTATCATCATCATCGCCCATCATATCAACGGGGCAACGTAACCCCGCCTTCCAACCTCAGAAGTGGGTTACAAATACGCCATGCCAGGAGAGAAACCAGGAATGTCGAAAGACAACCTGGGGCATTTGCAAATATATATATAGGTCTATATAACGTTCGCAAATATATCTAGTGTCAATTCAATACGTAGCTAATGTTGGTAATTACATAACTATTTTCTTGGGACCAATAGCAGATAATCTCATTTCTTCATGCACTACAAAATAATATATTCCCGTCTGGAGTTATTTCAAAACTTTAATGCCTATGTTAACTGATCATGCAGTGTTGAATGGAGAAATCACTACCTTCAGTCAGCAGCAATTCCTTTCGATGAAATTATGAACACGGAGTTAAAATTCCGAGTAAATCTTGTTCCTCGTGGCTCCCATTCACTGATCCACGTGATGACAATTTTCAAATCAATGATAATTTCGAAGGTGTTATTTCTTCTTCTTTTTCTAACCAGCAGACATTAAAATCTGTTTCAAATTAAGAGAGTCTCTATCTTCTTCTAGGTCGACCCTCATTATTATAGGCTACTGGTACGCAATCAAACACGTTCATACGTTCTATATGGTCGCTTGAGCTATTTTATTTTTAAAAAAATCTTCTTGTCTCTTGGAAGAAACTTAATTTCTGCTGTTTATATTTTATTTTCGTCTGATTTAATTTATATTAAATATTTCAACCTATTTATAATTAATTTATTAATTACTTGATCAAGCAAAGCAAGGTTAGCAACTCTTCTTAGAAACATAATTTAATTTGTTTCAATTTATCTTCTATCATACACATTTAGTGCTCAATTGCCTAAAACATACATTAACATTGGAACAGCCGTTTCTTTGTAGAATTTTCACGGGTATATTTTCTCATATTATTACGTAGAGTTCGGCGTATTGTGCTATATGCTTGGATCAAATCTTAAGATATTTTCTTCCAAGCTGTCACAAATATATCTGCCCAAGCTGTCCCTAATGGAGAGAGGTTGTCAACTCTCCTCTTTCAATTATATTTTTTTTGTACTTTATAAAACAGTCTTCCTCAACTATAATAACTTCTATCGTTAATTGTTGTCCCAATATTAAAATTCAAAGCTTTTCGAAGATATGCTTCATCCTCAGGAATTCTTATGGTATTGTTTTAAATTATTTGTATATTTTATACAGAGGGCTTTCCTCTTTTGAGTATATTTCCTCTGATTTGTCAATATTTGTTTGTATAACGAGAAAGACAGCTACAATGTCAACAATTTTTTCACCACATGCTTACAAGGGTGCAGTTGGGTTTAATTAGTAGAAAGGGGGCGCTGGAAAGAAAGGATTTGAATATTTGTCTTTCACTAAACATATGTTGAAATTTATATAGTTAAGTGGTTTCTGTCACATGGTATACCGTATCAGATCCTAGGTAATTAAAAAAGAAAATATGATATTTTGGCTCATTATTTATGATTTCATGTGATATCTTGGTGGGAAAAAATAGACTTAATGATGGTGAAAATGCCATAATATCCCTATTCAACAACTAAAAACTCTAAACAAAAATAAAAATAAATCAAAGGGAACCAATACATATCACAGGAGGAGTTAAACAAGGTTGTCCACTATCAACCACTCTTTTTAACATTTACTCGTATTTTGACGACATGATAAGATCATGGAAGCAAATGACGACTAGGGGAATTAACTTAGGAAATATAGTAATAAAAAACAGTAGCCTTTGCAGATGACCGATTTTAATAGCAAAAACAGAGGACAAACTACAAAGAATGCTATATATAAACTAAATGAAATATCAAAATAATACAACATTGAAATACCATCAGAAAAATAAAAAACAATGGCCTTCAAGGGCGCTCATCCAGTTCGGACAAAGATAATATTAGAAAATAAACCAATAGAACAAGTGGTAAGTATAACTTCCTAGATTGCGAAATATAACAGGAACACTAAAAAGAACTTTGAAAAATAAAGCCAGGAAAGACTCTATAATGAAATTATACAAGACAATGGCAGTGCCTAATATTACTTATGGATGCGAAACATTGACAGGGACCACAGAACAATCTGCTAAAATTAAATTCCTCAGACCAATAGCAGGATATCAAAGAACAGACAAAAAACATAACACAGAAATAAAACAACTAAAAGTAGAGGAATTAAACACAACAATACAGAACAAACTGGAAAGAACACTTGGCAAGGATGACTGAGAATAGAATACCAAAAGCAGCATACAGCTATTCACCATGAGGAAGAAGAAGTTTGGGAATACCAAAGAAAAGATGAAAACAGCAGCAATTTGGAGCCGAAACAGAATAGTAATTAAGCCTAAACCGTGATGAAGAAGAAGAATAAAAACTCTAAAATGAGCCACCCCGCGTAAACTAACGCCGATCAGGTCATTGCTCAGTAAGTACATGATTGTACCCTGAATGCGTGGAAAGGAATCAAAAGGAAAGCATATTTCATCTGGAATTACCGGGATTAAATCGTAGCACTTAACCTTAGAAATGGGATATCTTATAAGTCACTCATGCTGGTGAGAACGTTGCTACAAGGAAGAAGGGTGATAGAAGAGGAAGGAGAGAGTGTGTAAGGGTCAGTCCTAATTAATTTCCACCGTTAATCATAGCGTGCCAAAAACCCGCTCCTGACATGTTACATTATCCACGGACGTGTTCGGGTTGCATTTACCATCGACTTGAAGAGATTCTCCTGCTAACGATACGTCAGATTGTGTGATAAACAATCCGATACCTGCGCCACCACCACTTTAACACATCATAATTTGCAATATGTTCATTATGGAGTCTACCTACTTCATAAAGCAATGCATTCTAATCTAAAAATAATGAATTACAAACATTTTAATTACTAATTAATATCCAAGCTCTTCAGTAAAAAAGGCCATGTCCACATTAACAAAATTTAAGAAAACTGCATTTATAACATTATGTATGAAATGTCAGCCGCGATGCTCTAGTAGTTAGGCTTTGTCCCTTGCATCTAGTTCCGTAGGTTGCAGTGAAAAAAAAAACATATATATATATATATATATATATATATATATATATATATAAAAATTTCGTGTCACGTTGTTTCTCCGCGATGGAATCCTAAAGTACTGAACCGATTTTAATAAAATTTTGCACACTGTGTGCAGTTTGGTCCAACTTGAGACTTAGGGTAGTTTATAACTAAATTTATAGTCGCATTATTTTTTATTGCAAATTATTTATTATTTAACAAAGAGTTATAATTATCTGTGAGTTCCATATGATCCTAACACATGACGGTGTAATTATCTGTGAGTTCCATATGATCCTAACACATGACGGTGTAATTATCTGTGAGTTCCATACGATTCTAACAGATGGTGGTGTAAGGTAATTTTGTAAGGTAATTGGTTTATTATTTAACAAAGAGAGATCCAAATGGCTGTGTTTTTTGTTGCAACCGCGAATTTCAATTGAATTAACAATATTGATTATTTCATAATTTAAGTATGCTCAGTGTTCATTTTATTTTCAATATTATTAATTTCGTGTGTAAGTATTAGTTTTAAGTAATCTGGCTGAAAGACAGCAACGTAATTTAAACTTTTAACATATACCTTGGCCACAGCAACGCGTGGCCGGGACTTCTAGTATATATATATATATATATATATATATATATATATATATTATAGGACTATTTAACTCGTGCCTCAAATGGGAGCCAATGACCAATCGCATTTCAATGATTTTATTTTATTTACAACTAATCACAGTCGTTTTTCACCTCGATTTTATCAATTTAATTTTATCACTTTAAAATCAAGCTCTTCCTTTTAACATTCTGAATAGGTCACAGCATTATTTTGCAGTGACTGCATGTGGCTACCAGATTGTATATATAGTGCACGAATGTTACCAGATAGTGCTTGCGGGATATAATATAAAAACATTTGTAGCAATTGATTATACAAAAAAAAAAGAACCACTGTTTGCACTTTCTTAAATGTATTATTTCTCAGGTATTTACGTGGCAGAAAAATATAATTGACATATTTACATCATAGGACATCAGAAATTAATTAATATGTTGGTAATAAATTAGGCATTCAGACTACAATCCAATGTATAAATTATTCACCGCAAAGGATTTAATTATAATAACTTAAAAATGTACATCATTTTAAAATCAAATGCATTATTTTTTTTTGTCTAATGCCACCAGGTTGTCTCTTATGACATTTCTGGCTTTCTCCCCTGACTTTGGCAGAATTGTAATCCATTTTTTTCGGCTGGGGCACCTTGAAGTCGAAGTTACGTTACCCCGATGATAAGATGGGTAATAAATAATAATGGAACATCAGGAGAGTCCTTAACCTAAACTTAACATAAATTCCAGACGATGGGCAACCACAGGAATAATTTTCTTTAAGAAAAAATCCCTATGGTTTGACCGGGAATCGAACCCGGGACCTCATGAACTGAAGTCAGAAACGCTGATCACTAGCCCATGAGGCTGGTCTCAAATACATTATTTTAATGTGGAAATCACGACATAATTTGTCTTGGAGTATTTATACATTCCTTATTCTTATGGAATCATTATTAAAGAGTTGAAAAGTCGATATAAATAATCAATTGGGTGACTGGAAGAAAATAAATTATACGTAACATAATGTTGCCTCCTCTAATAAATAATGTGTAGGAATGAAACACCTGTCCTGAGCGCAGAACCCGCTGTCGTTAGAATTAGACACGCTTTGGTGTCGGAGCAAACAAGCCATTAGCATTACAGACAACAACCTGAGTTATTAGATCGGTATTTAATGCCGGACAGTCTCATTCCTATTAAAAGTTATATAAATCATAATAAGCAAGTAAAATATCATGTTCAATTTACAGGGAATTATCTGGGAATCATCATCATCATCATAGTACATTCACAAATTTAGGCCATTCGTTGACCTGTTTCAACCTCAAGAGAAACACCATTCAGAAGTCTTTTGAGTGGACGTCCTAGTCTTCTTCCTGCAGGTTGATATCTTAACCTTTATTTGGGTATCCTGTGATCTTCCATTCGATGAACATGTTGCATTCATCTTGACTTATAATCAGACATTTTGTTTTCTAAAGGTTCCGTGTGTAATTCTTCTAAGATGTCTACATTTTTTTGTGATCTAGTAGTGTGTATCCTGCAGTCCTCCGAAGGTATCTCATTTCATCTGATCTAAGTCTTTGTATATCTTTTTCTTTCAAAGTCCATACTTCGCTACCATACAAAAGAGTTGAAAGAGCCAGTGGTTTATACACTTTTAGTCTTGAATGTTTTTGGACTAACTGTGGCTTGAAGATAGAATGAATTAACCCTAAAATTCTTTAAAATTTTGATATTTTTGCATTTACATCCTTTTCTTCTTCATATGAGATATTGTATCCTAGATATGTAAAATTATTCACCTGCTCCAAAAGTTTATTGTATCTGCTTATATTTATAATTGAGGTCATGCGAACCATAGTGACCTAAGTAGCATAAATCAAGTTTTGAGATATTAGTACTTGAAAGTTTATAATATAATAGTAATTCACTGAATTTCCTTATCAAACAACTTGTATTATTTTCAAGTGCAACCTATAAAATACTTCCTATAATGAACATATGGTACATAACGCATGTTATTTATCCATTACAGCCTAAATTAAACGTCACTTGTACCAGTATGGTTCTGATATTATTGTTATCAATGACACTTGTATCAGTATGACTCTAAATAGGTATGTATTTGCAATATGATGTGCATTATAGCCTACTGCTAATGTAACTTTTAAATGCAATTAATAAATGTGATCATGAATACATTTGTTAAATTGTTACATACATTACAAATAAGTATAAATCTGTATCAAGTTCAAGATCAGAATCTCAGAAATACGTAAGTCTGCCAACAGTAAAATAATAAACAGAAGAGTTCTGTCTCTATAAACACTGATAGGATTAATCACTTTCATCACTTATTTCCTCTGAATCTGAGTATTCTTCTCCAGGAACAATGTTCTCACAGCTCCCATGCCCGTTTCCTCGAAACCCATGTCCTCGTCCACGTGCATGTCCTCTTCCGCTACCTCTTCCTGAGTTAGTGATGTTAGAAGCAGAAGCTTTGAGGTTAAGATAAAAACCATGGTGTATTGGAGCAATGAAATCGAGCAGGGTAAGCAGATCTTTAACTTTTTCTGCTTTCAATGGTACCTCTCCTTCACGCAGCGTTCTTAGCGTGTTGGGGAAATGTAGAGGCCGTCCTACTGCATTACGACGATGATCAAGATGTCGAAAAGGCATGTCTGAATTAAGTGTGGTCTTAAACTGAACTATCAAAGGAGAGCTTTTGTTGTACCTCATCCACCGAATCTTCAACCATTCTACCTTTTTTTTCTCATCATACATACTGAATCCATTGTGTCTGTTGTCACTTGTATCAGTATGAACCTGAAGCAAAGTTCATTTCTGGTTTATGTAGTTAACATATTCCTCTCTAGATGGCAACAGGTGATGGAAAGTACTTGTATCTCTATGGCACGAGGTAAAAGAACCAAATGGCTACAATTTTATGCATTTATCTCATTTTTGTAAAAAAATGTCACTTATATCACTATGGTTCTCATGGCCTCAATTATGGCCTATTTTTATGTGACAAAAAATTTAACATAACAAAAAAATTAGAAAGCTAATTATCTAAACACAGATATCTGTCAGTTCACTATCACCTTTTATCCTCCAATCCTGACGTCAACGAACGCAGGTCAATAAAATATTAAACATACCGTATTATAAAAAACTCATTCTTCTTGAATATCCTTTGTAAAATTTTGGTATTATTAGAAAAAGTTACAGAAGACTGAAATATTTGGTGAAATAAGACAAACTGTAAAATGTATTATTCTTCTTCTTCCTTCCAAGTATTAGGCCAAGGCCTGTTACGATCCTATAGAAAATGTTCCCTCCAGCTTCTTCCGGAAAATTCTCGTATAAGATTTGAAAGCATAATAATAGTCCCTTCGATTGGTTGCTGGCCAAAGGAAGCAAGACCAGTGATGGGACTGCCATCTTATAGCCTCTGGTCAGGCTTTTCTGGAGAAGAAAAGAAAATAAAGGAAAGAAGAAATGGAAGAAAGGAAAGACTCCCTAGCCCTCGGATGCCCTAATAGCGTCGGGGTCACAAAAAAACAAGAGTTAACCAAGAGAGGTTAGACAGTAAAGTTAAAAGAGTGCAAAACACAAGTAAGTGGAAGAAATGTTTTGCTCAGCTTGGACACCTTGTGGTCGCCATCTACATATCCCCTAGATGAGGACCCTTGTATGCTTCATATAGTGTATGTAATTTGTTTGTCATGATTAAATAGGCTAATTTGTGCATTTTATGTTACTTTGATAGGGATTTTAAGGTGTCTATGTGAACTTTGACTTGGGCTATGTGCAGAAAATTAGCATTCCAAATGGAATTTTATACATATTTTGCTAAATTTCAAGAGATGATAGGTTCCTCCATAACTATAACTAACTCATTGACACTATCGAACCCAGAGTTCCTAGAGAGTGAGAAAGAAAATAAAACTGATAGACGCCCTAACCAGGGAAAAGTGTAAAATGAAAATTTAGTAATATATGAAGAGATTGAAAAAAGATCATATTACTAATAAATATAGAAACTAGTATGTATGTGTGTGTGTGCGTATATATATATATATATATATATATATATATATATATGTATATATGGTATGATAAGAAAAATAAATGCCTGGACGGGATTCGAACCCGGATCTCTGAGTCTGTACCTCAGTGTGATATCCATTACACCACCAGGCGAATCCAATTCAAGCATTCATTTTTCATATATATATATATATATATATATATATATATATATATGTATTATATTCTCCATTATATATATATATATATATATATATATATATGTTATAATTAAATGTTTAACATTGAGCAATGCAAGCTTAATATGGAATGATAAGAAAATAAATGCCTGGACGGGATTCGAACCCGGATCTCTGAGTCTGTACCTCAGCGTGATATCCATTACACTACCAGGCGAATCCAATTCAAACACTTATTTTTCTTATATATGTATTTGCTTATTTGATATAGTCAGTTGCTAGATGGCGGTGAAGACCGAGTTCTCGCGACATCTAGTAATAATGGAGAGTATAATACATATATAAGAAAAATAAGTGTTTGAATTGGATTCGCCTGGTAGTGTAATGGATATCACGCTGAGGTACAGACTCAGAGATCCGGGTTCGAATCCCGTCCAGGCATTTATTTTTCTTATCATTCCATATATATATATATATATATATATATATATATATATATATATGAAGGGTGTGAGGGGGGAAGGGAAACTAGGTGAGTCACTTTTTCCTCCAAACACAGAAAACGTAATTTTAGTTGTACAAATCCCTACTTCCTTACCTGTATGTCAAACTTTGGAAGTAAATAAACCCATTACTAAATTGTAGCTATATTTAACTGTTTCACACTTCTAAATGATAGTGCTTTCCATGGAGAATCTAATGTAATTTCAAACTTATTTCAAAACAGTTATCGGTTATTTCACTGTACCCTTCACAACACACACACCCTCACACAAACACACATGAACATTAAAATAACGTACCAATAGATTTTGGGAAAGGCAAGTGATAAAATGTATTTGTAAATTCAGTAATTTACAGAATATTTCGTCATATGGAAGTGAAACTTGGTCTTTGACGGAATGCAAAAGAATAAAATTAGAACAGTTGAATTTGATTATCTTAGAAGAAGCCTTAAAAAAACAATACAGGATAAAATAGGAAATTAATTCCTTTGGAGAGAAATTAATGTAACCACATCTGTTGTTAAGAGGATTGAAAATCAAACTCTTAAATGGTATGGCCATGTACAGAGAATGGAAGATGAAAGATGGCCAAAAAATATATACCAATGGTCACCCCCTGGAAGAAATAAATGTGGCAGACCAAGATAGATATGGAAAACTTAAGTCAGAACTATAATGGATGATAGGAATTTGGAAGAAGGAGATTGGAATGTTGGAAATAAATGGAAACTGAAGACGGCAAACCTATAAGTGGGGGGAAAGCCGAAGAAGAAGAGAAATTCAGTAATTTGCATTGAGTACAATTAAATGAAATTGCTGGAGGAACGAATATTTTAAAATCAAGAAAATATATAAAAATGTATTTGTGTGTAAATTTTAACTTAAATTATTGATGAATCTTAATATAAAATTGTAATAATATAAATTACTAATTGCTAAGAGAATGGCACATGTTCCTGCTGAGCTATTTTGTAAAAGTAACAATGGACGACAAGGTTTTCTTCTCAAGAAATCTGATTAGTAAATCTAGTGGATTTTTTCATACTGAGTTCAGATATGTAGTCAGAATTTTTCCATCGGCACAGTTTTTTTTTTGTGGCAGCTACTTTATTAAAATTGATTTTGGCATTTTCTTTGACCTGTCATGGGATGCAACATGTCCATAAAAATGCACTTTTTGGACTCTCACTTACACTTCTTTCCGGACAATCTTGGGGCTGTCTCTGATGAGCAGGTGGGCGTTTTCATCAGCAAATTTACACAATGGAAAAGAGGTATCAAGGCAAGTGGAGTTCTAATATGCTGGCTGACTACTGTTGGACCAAGAAGAGAGATGTTCCAGATGCAAAATATGTCCGAAAATCACTATCTACCACTTTCTAGGTAAGTCAGAATGAGTTAAGAGTTAGATGGATTTTATTTAAAATTATAAAAAATGTAAACGAATATCACAGAAGACTCTTGCCTGATAAGGAAAAACTGAAATGATATTTAAATTCAGAATGAAAAATACTTCTAAAATCTCATATTTTTATTCTTCATCATCATCATGAACAAATTCGTTTTAGGCCATGTGGCCTGTACGGTAAACCTAGCGAAGATGGTCTTGATCTTTCCACCGATGTTTTGGTCTTCCTTGGTCCCTATGTCCAGTTGGGGTATATTGGAATGCCAATTTTGGAAGTCTATTTCTTGCCATTCTTCTCAGATGATTTTTCCATTCTTGTTGGTATCTTTGGATATCTTCATTTAAACTTGCTACTCCAAGTTTTCCTCTGATAGTAGTGTTCCTTTGGTGATCTAGTCTATTAACTCCTAACAATGATCGTAAGAAGCGCATTTGGCTTACTTGAAGTTTATGAGAGTTTCTTTTATTTAAAATCCAAATTTCACTTCCGTATTTTAGAGCAGCTTTTGATGTGACGTTATGTAATCTTAGTTTTGTCTCTGTCCTCATCTGTTTACCAAAATGTCTTCGTATTACCCCATTCATTTTATTATAATTGATAGTGACCATTTTCTTGTTGAAAGCAAAATAAAAAAAAATATTCTTATGAAAGAAAAAAAAGTTCATTTTTGTCGACCAGTGTAATCAGTTCTATCATGGTCAGAGAGAATAAAAGTTTATTATGATACTGAAGGGAGTATGCTATCTTGGATCATGTTGAATCAGTTGATAACTTGTGCATCTGCCCATGTCGTAAGGAAAGTAATATTACGTCAACGCTTCCGTACCCCCTGGTTCTTGAAAGTAGCGATTACAATATGTCAAAACAGTCATTTAACCTAAGAGATGGCAACTGATACTCTTCTGTATGATATATCATTCTTCTGACTCATTATAACAATATACAATTACTGCTTCCAGATTAGGCATACGTTATAGTTATCATAGGCCATATAAGTATGGTCAACACAAGTTTATAAAAAATATTCTCTTATAGGGATTATTTTATACAATTTAATCGTATAATTGTTTATGGCTATATTTTTAACATACTATAATCCATATAAAATTATTAGAATTTCACCAAAACAGAATCTTTAATTTTTATGAAACCCTTTTCAAAAATAATATAAGTATTAGAATTTACAGTCTTACAATTATTATAAGCACATCAAAGACCGAAGCTATTTTAATAAATAGAGGTGTAAGACAAGGGTGCAGTTTATCACCTACTCTTTTTTAACCTATGTATTAATGACATCATCCAAAATTGGAAAATTAATGTTAATGTAGGTATAAGATCATCATCATCATCATGAACAAATTCGTTTTAGGCCATGTGGCCTGTACGGTAAACCTAGCGAAGATGGTACTGATCTTTCCACCGATGTTTTGGTCTTCCTTGGTCCCTATGTCCAGTTGGGGTATATTGGAATGCCAATTTTGGAAGTCTATTTCTCATTCTCCTCAGATGATTTTTCCATTCTTGTTGGTATCTTTGTACATCTTCATTTAAACTTGTTACTCCAAGTTTTCCTCTGATAATAGTGTTCCTTTGGTGATCCAGTCTATTAACTCCTAACAATGATCGTAAGAAGCGCATTTGGCTAACTTGAAGTTTATGAGTTTCTCTTATTTAAAATCCAAATTTCACTTCCGTATTTTAGAGCAGCTTTTGATGTGATGTTATGTAATCTTAGTTTTGTCTCTGTCCTCATCTGTTTACCAAAATGTCTTCGTATTACCCCATTCATTTTATTATATTTTTGTAATTTTGAATCAATATATAGGTATAAGAATGGACCGTTTTAAAACATTAAAGGTTTTAATGTGTGCTGATGCAAGAGATCTTTGGGCAGACCCTTCAAGCATTGGATTGAGACCGTAACAGACCACTAGGTCTATCGCATGAAAGGAAGAAGAAGAATATGTATGCTGATGATGTGGTTAATATTCAAGAAAATGAAAATAATTTGCAGTAGGCCTACTCTTTACACCAACTAAATCAGTTATGGCAATAACATAATTTTAAAATATTTAAAGTAAAAACAAAAATTATGGCATTTTGGGGAAATGAACATATAAGATCAAAAACCATAATTGAAAACAAACCTCTGGAACATTTCAATTATTTGGGTTTTAATTTTACTATAAACACAAAAACTGAAAGAGACATAAATATGAAACTGTCGAAATTTCAAATGATATGCGGAACTATACATAAAGCATTAAAGAACAAAACAAGAAGAGATACTAGATTGAAGTTTTATAAAACACTGGCAGTTCCTGCGTTATTTTATGGGAGTGAAACTTGGGTAATGACCAAAAAAATTACAAAGTAGAATACAAAGCGTAGAAATGAATTTCCTTAGAAGAAGAAAAGGCTGAACAAGATTGGATCGAATAAAGAATGAAGATATAAGAACAGAGTTAAATATAGGCTGTATCCATTGAATGATAGAATCAAAGAATATAGAGATAAATGGTTTAGACATGTAGAAAGAATGAATGTAACAAGGTTACCAGCATTTAACTACAACCCAAGAGGTTCAAGGAATGTAGGAAGGCCAGTGAAAAGATGGATAGAACTGTGAGGCGGAACAGGCAATTTGCCTAGCCCGTGAAGTGAAGAAGAAGACAATTATCATAAGTATTTAATAAATCTGTATCATTAAATGCAATGTTTATTAGCCATTTTATAGGACAGTTTGGTAATTTTTTAAATATATTTTTAGGTCATGCATCATTTTAGTCTTGGATAAACTAACTCAATGGTATTGTCGAATCCGGAAATTCATGTTCACGCGGACATAAGGTCTCCACATATCCCTATCCTGAAATTAAATTTCAAATCATCCTCTGTATAATTCACCTCACACAAATCATGCTTTTTTTTTACTCTCCAACTTTCAGCTGATTTCAATTTCCATGACACGACAGGCCTAAAAAGACCTTGGCCTATTAGGCGGCCGCTCAATTCACTTAATATTATTACCATTAGTTATGTTTGGGTATTAAAACAACAGTTTTGTATTATATATATAAATGTCCACCGCTCTGGTCTCGAGGTAGCATGCTGCCTTGTCACGCAGCGGGCCCGGGTTCGATCCCCGGTCGGGGCAGTTTTTCTGGGTGAGGTTTTTATCGGGGTTTTTCCTCACCTGTAAGACAAATGTCAGGAAAACTTTAAGGCCCAAACGGTCCCCGAAATCATATGGCCATCATCCTTATCATTATCATCCTTACCATTATCATTATCATCATCCTTCACCGGTGTGGAAGGCAACGGGAAGCTACCACACCTACACAATTCCCTAGTAAAGCTGCAAGCATAGCATGAAAATGCTATGATTGCAGTGAAGGGCCTGCCTTCGGGCAGAATTACTATGGATATATATATATATATATATATATATATATATATATTGTCTAATGCCACCAGGTTGTCTTTTATGGCATTTCTGGCTTTCTTGTAATCCATTTCCTAGGTTGGGGCACCTGGAAGGCGGGGTTACGTTACCCCGAAGATATGTTGGGTGCTAAATTATAATGTAATAGTTCTTAACCTAAACTTAATCAAAACTCCAGACCACGGACAACGACAGGAATAATTCCCTTTAAGGAAAAATTCCTATGGTTTGACCGGGAATCGTACCCGGGACCTCATGAACTGTAGTCAGGAACGCTGACTACTAGCCCAAGAGGCTGGTCATATACACACACACACACACACACACACACACACACACATATATATATATATATATATATATATACACTTTAATATGTATGTTGTATATTTGCACTATTTAAGTGGAACATAAAGTCTTAGGGTCTCAATTTTGCCTGAATAAATAAAACAAAATAATTTAATAAGAAAAATAACGTTATTTTTTCACCTCATTCTTGGACGCTTTCCCCTCTGCTTCTTCTTCGATAAGTTTCCGTGCCTTTCTTTTATTCCCCATTCGTTTCACATATCCTGTTCATCGTAGTCTATGATATTTAACAGTTATTTTGATTTTTCATACATGGTTAAGTTATCTCATTAAATCCCTTAACTTATTTATAAGACATTTTGATTATATTTACCTCCAAGTAGTTGGCACTTATTTAGATCTTGAATTTTGTTACTTTGTATGTTATCTTCTCCCAGTGACTCTAGAGAAATCAATCTGAGATATTTTTAGAACCTCAATGATCTTTTATACAACTTTCGATCCTTTTTTTCTTTATTGGAATAAAGTTAGTTTGAAAGTGCAGTAACAGCTTCCCTCTACATCCCAACGGTATAAAATTCTCTTCACACTACATACAAATTCGACTATAAAGGAACGTCCCTAAAGTGCTATGCAATTTGACCAATCTTGTTATAAACCCCAAAACAACAACTGTGATTGCTATCTATCTGACACTTGTAAACCCTTTTTCTTCTTCTTCTTCTTCTTCTTCTTGCTCACTCAGTACTTTCAAACAAAAATTGCACGTAATGACAACTTGTTCACTATTGTTACCTTTTCCTCATTAGTCTCCAAAGAAAATGATTACCTTCAAAATTAATTATAGAAAAGCAAATTGTTGTACTTGCCGAAAAATTATTTCATATAAGCGTTTGTAATGATAAGGTACAGACCTTGATTGTATAATACATTTTCTAAATTCATGAAGTGAAAATTTTATTGATTGATTTTTACGGTTTTTTGATTACTAAAAAACTTAAAGGAAATATTATTTTATGAGCCAATAACGCCAGGTTGTCTTGCAACATTTCTGGCAATCTATCCTGACAACTTGTAAGGCTGAAGCACCTTAGAAGGCGTATTATGATGTTTGATAAATGAAAACGAAGGAACAGAAGAGTTCTTAAACCTAAACCTAACCTAACACGAAACTCTGGGCAATCACAATTTCTTTAAGGAAAAATTATTGTAGTCTGAGCGGGAATCCAACTCGGGACCTCACGAACTGAAGCCAGAAGCTCTGACCACAAGTTCATAAGGCTGGTCCGTGAAAATATACGTGTATGTAAACCTATTAAAAGGCATAATTTATTGCATGCATAATATTATTTACTTCATATTTTTTACGGTAGTAGTAGTAGTAGCAGTAGTATTGTGGAATGCAGGCTTTCACGGCCGGTAATCATGGTATTAAAAGATTCCGGGCTATGTGGCCGTGGTCTATAACTGGCGTTTCTCCCTCAACTGCGGAGGGCATCTTCAGTGGCGAGCTGTTGTTATCCTGTCGTAGACTCGACTGCGAATGTTCGCAGTCGAGTATACGACAGGGTAACAACAGCTCGCCACTGAAGATGCCCTCCGCAGTTGAGGGAGAAACGTCTGGAAGAAACGCCAGTTATAGACCACGGCCACATAGCCCGGAATCTTTTAATGCCAGTAGTAGTAGTAGTAAGTAATATTTTATTTATTTATTACTCATTTCATGTATTTATTTAGCCTGGTGGAGTTAAAGCTACGTGTCCTTCTCTTTCACTCACCAAGATAAACATTATGTTACATTCAATAAAAAACACAATAATATGTATTAGGTAATAATATAAATATAATATAAGATACTAAACGATTATGTGGCCAAACTGAACAATAATAATAATAATAATAATAATAATATCTAATAATAAAATAAAGTTAAAGAAAATTAATACTAATAATTTAATATATATATATATATATATATATATACAAAGGAAGAACAGCTCCAATATATCCCTAAATGAAATTAAAAAAATTATATTTTCAAACATGCTTGGAATACTGAATATGTCTAAATAGTATTTCCTGAGAGTAGATAGTAAATAATAACAATAATTAATTAATTCGTTATCTCAGTCAAATATTTAAATAATTCAAGTCGACGCGACGTTTCAATCTCTATGTGTGAGATCATGCGACGTTTCAATCTCCTTGTGTGAGATCATTTTCAAGACATTTGACATTTCCAGTTGAATGGATAACTGGAAATGTCAAAAGTTTTGAAAACACAAGGAGATTGAAACGCCGACTTGAATAAATTGAATATTTGACTCAGATAATAACTTAATTATTGTTATAATTATGCTTGGAATCAATTTCGCCATTTTGTATTAAATATCCTTTACACAACTAACACACACATACACTTATTTGTACTTTTTTTTAATATCCTCTAAAGAGTCATCCAAGAGAAGTAAAGCCTAAACAAAAGCACGAAGGAGAATGACTAACCGTCAAATCCTAGTTGCCATTGATTAAAACAATAAATATAATTAAATAAATGGTTAATCCAATATGCCCAAAAGTTTGTGGTTCGAGTCCCGGTGGGTCAGGATTGTAAACTCTCCTAAATCTTCTGGTGATACCGGGTAGTGGAGTTGACTTAGGGTCGAATGTTTGAACGCATTAGATAGTAAAAGGCGTTCTCTGCTGAGAAAGTTTTATCCTAATACATTTTGCTTACTCAGAAATCTATTCATGCGATAATAATTGTAAGCTACCTGACGAGGTTCCTTAAGATCATAGCTCAAGATAGAAACTTATCGTGAAAATCCCGAAGGGAACCGATGGTAACCGATGTAGTTTGAAACCTTTGCAGCTTTATCCAAGATGTCGGACCTTGAAGACTTCGATCATGTTTTCGGTATACGCGGAGAAGAGGAATTTGATAGAGTCTACCAAAGAATTCAACTGGAAGAACAGGAGAATTGGCGTAA
Organism: Diploptera punctata; assembly: GCA_030220185.1. Lineage (NCBI taxonomy): Eukaryota > Metazoa > Arthropoda > Insecta > Blattodea > Blaberidae > Diploptera > Diploptera punctata. Next base: position 2,356,510 of record JASPKZ010009820.1, read on the forward strand.
TATTGTGCGACGCAGACGTCGTTGTATACGGTATTATTTGCGGGACGCAAGCGTAAATGCATTCCTCTATAGCAGACGAAAATAACGGAAGTGGTTTTATCGCTGAGAATTCTGGGTAATTCGTTGCCAATATTACGAAAACGTCAACTTTCATGCATGACCGGTAAGTCGGCCGTTAATTCGATCTCGGCAATTGCTCACGGTGAGTCAGCTCACCAGTGATTGGAAGTAATTTGAGTAGAGACTAATGTATTTGCATGCGGCCCTTAGCCTCGAACGTAATTGAGTACAAGACGTTTGTTCTGGGGGTAAAGCCGGTGGTCACACAGGGCTGATGTCTCGTGCCGAGTGTCAAGAAAGGTGGTAACCTTAACATCCTACTATCCTAAGAACCTTCTACAGCTTGTGGTGGGATCACATTGCTTTTTATTTATTTATAAACAAATTTACAATGTCATAAAACATCTTCTTGTGCCCAAAGTTTTTTTAAATGTTTACCTTCTTTCTCAATTCTTCTCTATCTTTCCATTCCAATTCTTCCATATCTATATCCCTCATACCTCTTCTTATATCATACAGCCATTTAAATCTAAATCGACTTATCATTCCTTTCACAGGTGGAATCTATTCCAAAACTTGTCTGGGTAATCTTGCCTCTGGCATTCTACGTATATGACCAAACCATTCTAGTTGTCTGTATTTCGCAAAACATCATCAACATTATAGTACATTCACGAATTTAGGTCATTTGTTGACCTGTTTCGGCCTCAAGACAAACACCATCCAGAAGTATTTTGAGTGGACGTCCTGATCTTCTTCTTCCTGTAGGTTGATATCTTAACATTTGTTTGGGTATCCTGTGATCTTCCATTCGATGAACATGTTGCATCCATCTTGACTTATAATCAGAAATTTTGTTTTCTAAAGGTTCCATGTGTAATTCTTCTAAGATGACTTCATTTTTTTTTGTGATCTAGTAGTGTGTATCCTGCAGTCCTCCGAAATTATCTCATTTCAGCAGATCTAAGTCTCTGTATCATTCTATTTCAACGTCCATATTTTTCGCTACCATACAAAAGAATTGGAAGAGCCAGTTTTTGTATACTTCTAGTCTTGAATGTTTTTGGACTAACTGTGGCACGAAGAAGGAATTTATTAACCCTATTTTTTTTTTAATTTAGACATTTCTGCATTTACATCTATTTCTTCTTTACAAAACCTAATATTGAATTTTGGACTTATTTTATAATTAAATCCTTCCGGCCTTGATACTTTAGAACTTTGATTTTTAAATAAATGAAATAGTAATACCAAATCTTGAAAGATGCTTAAATGCATTCCTGAAATTACAGGTTTTTACCACTTCATGTATTGCAAGATACATAATTTTCTTTAAAAAGAGATTATATAGATAATGTGAATTGAATTTTAATTTCATTGTCCAACTTGAAGACTTAATGTCATGCATACTTAACGACGTTATGCAGGGAGTTTGAATTATCAACTTAAGGATTGCAGAGCAAAAACAAAAAAGGGGGCTGGTGGTGCTGTATTAATTTTGATAATGTGTGCAAGTGGCGAGTGAGTTCGGAGGGGCCGATATGTCGCTGCAGCTTAGAGAGTGAGTTAATGATCGTCATTAGCAGCTCCGAGAAGAGATCATTTGCATCAAGTTGACATTAGCACCACACTCAAACTACCAACTCAAATACTTCTCAAACCAAGATAAACTTCTTGGAAGCCTAACAAGACTTGCAGAATACTTCATTTTTAATACTTTTCAAGACAACTTCATAGCTAGTAAAAATCATGGACATCATCTTAATATAAATCTGAATTCAAAGACGATATCACCACCTCCTACATGTGTTGAGATTATCAACTCTTTCCGCTCTCGCCATCTCTTTGAAAAACCAGTTAGTATATTTACTAGCGAAATTCCAAAGGAATGAAGCTATTAAGGTCGATCGATCCCTTTAGAAGATTGGTGGATTTTTTTTTAGAAATCTTCATCGATCCTAAAATTGCAAGTATTTATAAATAGATGCCTAAAGAAAATATTAATAACTACCGTGCGCTGCTACATCTAAATAAATGATAATATGATTTTGCATTTAGTTCAATAAGAAAAGAAAACCGTACAGGCCACATGGCCTAAAACGAATTTGTTCATGATGATGATGATGAGGAAAGAAAAATAAATATAAATTTATATAGTTATTATTTTTAGATACCCTGTGCTGATTACCCGGCGTTTCCCGGGAATCTACGCATCCCGATGTACTTGGCACAAATGAGCAGAAAGACAACATGCGTTATTTTGAGTTATACATAAAAGAATACCCGCTCTGCGCTGCTATGCTTGCCCGGGAATCTACTTATCCCGATCTTCTTGTCATCAATGAAAGACAAAAATGGTTATTGTGAGTTATCCTTAAAAGATAAAAACACATGCTGTCGCGGACTTACCTGTAGAGTTTTTCGAGATATTAAATTCTGTGTACAATAATTTTGTGTATTTGTTATGGTATAGGAATCGTAAGCCACTTAAAGGGGGGAAAAAGGGACTTTTTAACGTTTTTCACTACAAAGGGTGTTTTTAAGGGTGTAGGAGTTGAGTATCACAACTCTCTTATAGCCTATGTTCATCCCGGAAATCTGCTGAACATTTTGCAAAAAAACCCATCACAATCGGATCAACGGTATGGCCGCGCATAAAGTACGACAAACAAACAAACAAACATACATTTATATATATATATATATATATATAAAGATAAAATGGCCAGAAACAATATCAAATAAATAATTATGAATAAAAACTGACGAGAAGGAGATTAAAATAGAAATAAAAAAGCTAAAATAAAACTGAATAGGGCACACATTAAGAAAAGATCATGATTAGATTGAAAGATGCATTGGAATGGAACCCCAATGGACATAGGGGAAGAGGCAGATCGAAAGACATGGAAGAGAACTATCCTTGAAGAAATTGCAACGGAAGGGAAAACTTGGGTGGGTAGTGAAGAAGTTGGCTCAAAATAGGGTCCGTTGGCGACGCTTTGTGGACGCACTGTGCTCCTGAAAGGAGATAAAAGAGATGACGATGAGATGGACCCTAATTAGAAGACACCAAAAATTACCATAAGAAAAACTTTATATATATATATACATATAAATTAATGTTTCTTTGTTGGTTTGTTTGTTCGTACTTTATGCGCGGCCATACCGTTGATTCGATTGTCATGGCTTTTTTTTTGTAAAATGTTCAGGAGATTCCAGGGATGAACACAGGTTATAAGAGAGTTGTGATACTCAACTCCTACACCCTTAAAAATCTACCTTTATAGTGGAAAAAGTGAAAAATGTAGCTCTTTGGACCTTAAATGGCTTACGCTGCCTAAATCATAACAAATACACAAAATTAGTGTACACAGAATTGAATATATCATAAAAGCTCTACAAAAAAAGTCCACGACAGCATATGTTTATCTCTTACGGATAACTCACAATAACCATTTTTGTCTTTCACTGATGCCAAGAAGATCGAGACAAGTATGTAGATTCCTGTGCAAGCATACGTCGTAGCAGCACATAGCGGGTATTCTTTTACGGATAAATCACAATAACGAATTTTGTCTTTTAGCTCATTTATGCCCAGAAGATCGAGATAAGTAGATTCCCGGTCAACACCGGGTAATCAGCACGGGGATTCTTAAAATAATTACGATATACATTTATAATCATTTTTCATTTCACTTATTAAACTAATCATAAGAAGTACATTAATTTTTGTCTTTCAGCTCATTTAAGCCAAGAATATCGGGATGAGTAGATTCCCGGACAAAGCTGGGTAAACAGCACGGGGTATTTAAAAATAATTACGATATAAAATGTTCCTTTTAGTTATTTAACTAAACGCAAAACACATTAATTTTCGTATTTCAGCTCATTTATGTCAAGAAGATCGGGATACGTAGATTCCCGGGCAACGCCGGGTAATCAGCACGGGGTATCTAAAAATATAAATGTATAATTATTTTTCCCTTTACATATTCAACTAAACATAAAAGCACATTAATTTTTATTTATTTAGACGTAGCAGCGCACGCCGGGTATTAGCTAGTACTAAATATGTCGTATGAATTACACGAAGCAAATTTTCCAAGTTTATAAAATCTAACCGACACATTGACATGGTTCATGGCTGTACGGACACAGTCTCTCCATACATGCCTAGAGTAAGTTAATATTTTCTGATCATTCCCTATATAACTGACATATTTAAACCTGCATGAGTGTAGAACAATTGTTTGTAACTGTATAAGAATTAGGACTCTAATGATAGCTGTTGGCAAATCTCTGACGAATCACACGTTGGGAACTACTTCTCTAGTGAATATTTTTAAAATATTGGAAATCAACTCGACTGTGAAAGTAGAAAATATGCGTTCAGTATTTTCTTTCCCCTTTCTTAACCTTCCCTAATCTATATCTCGCTTCCATTGTCTTGATATAGCCTTGGCTATATCTATCTCAAAATTGCAAGTACTTTTTCTTTGTCTTTTTCTTTTAACATTTCCCTACTTGACAAATTAAAGCAGATGCTTTCAGAGATACAACCAATGAATGATAAAAACAGACCCTATACAAAAATAGTTTCTTATAAATAATGAAAGAATTTTATTATCAAACGGCTTGGCTCACATGTCGGTATATCAGATTCGTATTATGGAGCTCCTAGGTTCAAATTCTGGATCTGATTGATCTCCTAGGTTCAAATTCTGGATCTGATTGAGCTCCCAGGTTCAAATTCTGGATCTGATTGAGCTCCTAGGTTCAAATTCTGGATCTGATTGAGCTCCTAGGTTCAAATTCTGGATCTGATTGAGCTCCTAGGTTCAAATTCTGGATCTGATTGAGCTCCTAGGTTCAAATTCTGGATCTGATTGAGCTCCTAGGTTCAAATTGCTCCTAGGTTCAAATTCTGGATCTGATTGAGCTCCTAGGTTCAAATTCTGGATCTGATTGAGCTCCTAGGTTCAAATTCTGGATCTGATTGAGCTCCTAGGTTCAAATTCTGGATCTGATTGAGCTCCTAGGTTCAAATTCTGGATCTGATTGAGCTTTCAATTCATTACACTATATATTTTATAACATACTCAAATTAGGTATACCTCTGTAATTAGAGCAGATTTTTATTTAATTTTCATATATTGTACATATTTTCCCCACACCCATTCTGCGATCAGTAATCTGAATTAATTTATGTATTCTCTCAGTTATATTATAGGGATGGGAAAAATTTACTCTTACTTTAAGGAAGGAAAGGAGATTACGAGTAATTGAGAATAAAGTTCATAGGAAAATTTTTGGACCAAACAGAGATGAACTGACAGGTGAATGGAGAAGACTTCATAACAATGCGCCACATGGTCTTTATACGAAGCAGATATAATTATAACAGTTAAGTCTAGTAAACTGCGATGAGCATGACATGTGGCACGATTAGGAAATGAAAGAAGTACATGAAGCTTCTTAGGAAAACCAGAGGGAAAATGACCTGTTGGTAGACCAAGAATGAGGTGGGAGAATAAAATTAACCATGATCTGAGGGAAGTAGATTATACAGAAGATGATTGGAAAGCATTAGCTCAGGATAGGGATGCATGGAGAGCTTATGTCCGCGCGGTAATGAGCCTGCGGGTTCGATAGTGTCATTATATACATTATATTCCCTTCTCGCTACTTATTGTAGCTATCCAAATTTCACACAATTCTGGCCAACCAACGTTCCCATACATTGATCACAATTTCTTTCCCCATGAGGACTTAAACCAGCGAGCGTTCTGTAGATCTGCGCCATGGTACGATACCTTTGACCGCTCTGCCAAAATCCGCATTTTATCTAATATACAAAGAAAATGTTCTATACTACAGCCAGGAATCCATACAATAGCTATTAAGAAGCTCAAAAGAATGGACAATAAGGAGAGGAAATATTTCAAGAAGACGTTAAAAATCTAAAAGCAAAATCTATGGCGTAACAGCCCTAGAAGACTCTTGGTCTACGAGCTGGGGTTCGTGCCGCAACCACATGCGTCAATCATGGAGCTGGACAACCATCCAGTAAGGAAACGAAATTCAAAATACTTTTACTAAATGACATATTTCGTTTGTATAAGGAAGAAGAAGAAAAAATATATTTATTTAAATTCACAAAATCTATTTACGAATATCGTAATAATTCAAAAATATAAAATTTGTTTCTATCAAGTGTAAGCAACTCTAAAGCTTTGTTTTTCAATATTATTATTTACTCGAACTGGCTTATGGAATGTCGCAAATTCACGTAAAATATGATTGTTTTTTTTTCAGACTTATTTTTACAATAAACCTATTCAAAGTCAGCTTCAATGTAATGTTAGCCTAAAGGATGTGGAATATATAATGGGAGAATAAAAAGGTTGTACGAATGCTTACGCATACTCATTAATCTTCGTTCTTTTTTTATTTCACAGGAGATGGTACAGGAAGATAAAAATCATAATATGATATTTAATTTTGACTTTATAAATACTTGAGGGATTTTGATTTCACGTTCAATGCCTTAGAGGTAAATATTTCATTTTAATGTTCCGGAATCCACTTGCAGTTAACTAGGGTGTAAAAGGTATTTAATGTATAGGAATATGTACCGGAACTCAACTTGTGGGATTAGCAAAGCTGCATCACTCTCGGGGAACCGTAAACCAATGTTCTCGTCGAAATTAGACAGGAAATTAATAGTATTCCCTAGCTAATCATTCTTCTGGTAAACCCTTACTCTTTAATTGTATATAAAAGATTCCTACATCCTTCATAATAATTGTATAAATATTTAGTTCAAAATAATATATATATATATATATATATATATATATATATATATATGACATGTAAAGAAAAAAGCATGAGTCGGGATTTAAACCAGAGTTTCTAAACTTTGTATGTTTAGCACTCTAACTGAGCTGCTCAGGAACCCTAACACAAACACTTATTTTTTCTTATATACGATATATATATAATTCTCAATTTACACGAAAAGTAGCGGGATATCGTTCCAACTGCCATCTAGTGGCCACGATAACAAGTAAGCATATTTAAAGAGAATGTTTACTTTATAGCAGTAACGCTTGTATATTTAGATGTTATAACTACATTTTTGACATTTAGCGATGAAGGCAAATATGACATGTAAAGAAAAATAAATGCCTGAGTCGGGATTTGAACCCGAATTTCTAAACTTTGTACGTTTAGCGCTCTAACCATCTGAGCTACTAATATATATATATATATATATATATATATATATATATATATATCCATTCATCCACAATAATTATGCCCGAGCGCAGGTCTTTCATGCTATGCTTTACAGCTTTACTAGGGAATTATAGGTGTGGTAGCTTCCCGTTGCCTTCCACACCGGTGAAGGGTGATGATGATAATGATAAGGATGATTTTCGGGGACCGTTGGGCCCTAGGCTTCCTGACATTTGTCTTACAGGTGAGGAAAAACCTCCAAAAAAAACTCACCCAGAAGCCTGTCCCGACCGGGAATCGAACCTGGGTCCGCTGCGTGACAAGGCAGCGCGCTACCTCGAGACCACAGCGGTGGACATTATATATATTACGATACAAGGATGGAAGGCAGTGTTTTACGTATGAGTTGAAATGTTTTCAACAAATACGTAAAATACTTACATCCTTCTATCGTTCTACATTTACTTCATACAATGTTGAATTTCTTACCTTTCATTAATAGTGTTATGTAAGGCTCGGCTTAGGGTGTATATGTGACAGAAAACCTAAGCCATCCACCATTGAGTGTTAGGCTGAAACTGTTGTTACGCGTCGTGTACAGAGACTTTAAAACTACGAGGGTAAGGCGAAAATATTAGTCTCACATTAGTCAGAATTGATTTGTGAGTCGCCAATCGCGAGTCAAAAGGCCCGCGAAAACCGACCGAAGTGTCTGGCTGTCTTACCAGACGTTTCTACCAACATCTCCTTCCTCCTTTCGAGAAAGATCGGTGGCTAGAGGCTTCTACGCTTCGAAATATCTCGAAGCTAAATCTAGAAAGTTCCTCGCCACCTACATAAATCTGAGGCGAAGAAGAAAGCCAGTTAGTCTTCTGAAAAGTTAAGTGTACGAGAAATTGTGGTGAAGTTCATCAGAGACTGTGACATATTTGTGATTCAGATATACATTGAAAGAAGATTAATTGTGAGTGAAAATTGTGATTGAAAGTTTACTGATTATTTGTGAAAAGAAATAAAGTGTTAAGCGAGATTTTAAACAGCATCTATGTGTTCATTTACGCCGAAATAACGTAAAGAAAAAATCCTGGTCATCTGTGACACTATAATGCTCATTTCATCTATCACTAATCCATAATACTCTATCATAAATAAAACAAGACACACAAAACGAAGAAATTCACCACTTTTCTAGATATAACGAGCATATCTAGACGCGATATTAAATGTTAAGGCGAATGTGAATACAAATTCAATAATAATAATAATAATAATAATAATAATAATAATAATAATAATAATAATTGTAATAATAATAATTGTATTACACAATTAATAAAAACCAAATCGCCAACCAAAATGTTAAAACTGCCAACGCGTTTCGATAATGATAGTGTCGTTATCGAAACGCGTTGGCTGTTTCAACAATTTAGTTTGGTGATTTGGGTGTTATTGATTATGTGCAATATAATTTTATTATCACCAAGAAGATCCTATTTACTAATATAAAATAAAAAAGTGAGAGTAATGTAAAATATTAACTCACTAGGTTCAGTCAGTAAGATGTTGGTGGAGGAATTCCTTCTGACTGCGATATCGTAATCCGATGAGTAGAAGGAACCAAGTATTTTCCATTCTTCATCGCTTAGTACTACGAACTTGTTACTGTAACAAAATAAAACATTATATTAGATAGGCTTACAGGCTTTAACTAAGCAGTGAATTGTAGAATGGTTGGAAACAGAACTCTATTCTAAACTAGATTATCCAGATATGTTGGTTGAGTGTTTTGATATGTCTTCAGCACTTTTGTATCACGAGAAGTTGATTTTTTTTCTCAGTCTATAAACCACTATCTCTGCCAGAGATTTTTTCATGATGTTACAAAACTGTAGGTTAGGCTCATATTTTTGCTTTATTTCTAATTGCAAAGTTCGTTGACAGCGCTGTATAAATTGTAAAAACTTAATACGTAGTATAAACCAATTGAGTCATAAATTATTCTCTCAACCCCCATCGGTCATATAAAAATTATACTTTGAAAGAAAATATAAGGGAAACTACCCCATGAAATTATTTCTAAAGATTATAGGTTGATTTTGGAATTGATACACCGCTCAACGCCTCAATTCCGAAGACTAGTATTCGTAATAATCATCGGGGCAACGATTTCGAGCATTATAAAATACAATTGGAGGCACTCCAATGTTGACTTCAACCGAATTCCGAAAAAAAAGTTGCTACTGAGGTAGTACTCATAAAATTACTTTTGAGAAAAATTAAACATCCTCAACAATTCTACTTATTATACATCCTAAACACCGAAAATTATCATCAAATATACTCACACATATACATACATAGGCATATACTCGTATATATATATACACACACACACACCCTGTCCGCCTTTAAAGTGATCCTCGTCAAAACAAAACCATGTAACTTGCTCGCTTTTCATTGGTTATGGACACCAACGTACGTTGTAGAAGCAGTAAGTACGCGAAAAAGAAGTTCCCTTCATTAAATTAAAATTTATCCTTTGAATATACATATTATTCTTCGTAAATGAAAATAATAATACCTATTCAAAACATACAAAATATTCTAAGATATACCTAATCAATAATTACAACTTAAAATAGTTCATTACTTATGGGTGAGCAACTGAGTCATGCTTCAGTCGATTCTCATGAAACAAAATGACTGAAAGTATCGAGTCTTCTGTTGCTGTCACCATCACCATGTCAAAAGTGACAGTAATTGTGGCGCGAATGGCGGAAGAATATTGTTTCTATTACGTACGTCGGTGTCCATAACCAATGGAAAGCGAGCAGGTCACATGGTTTTGTTTTGACTAGGATCACTTTAAGAGTGGACAGGGTATATATTTATTTATTGGTTAAGACAATATACTACAAGCTAGAATGTCAGAGGTTCGAGTCGGTGAGGTCAGGACTGTGTATTTAGAATCAAACTTGGCATACAGTAATAAACTAAAGAAGGTAAGGTCGACTTCGTTAACTAGTAAAATCGAACTTTTAGGAGTGATTTTCACACATTCAAAAACGCTCTAGCAGCTGCAATTTTCAACTTTTCGTGACGAAACTCGGTATGTGTTAGTGAAATAAAACAAGGAAGGCGTTGTCAAAAATATCAGATAAATCTGATCATTAGATGCGGGAATTCAACTAAAAGCCGAATTTTAAAAATCGCTCTAGTCGTCGCCATGTTTGTTTTCTCTCAACAAAGATTTAATTGAATTGTTATCCCAAAAACAGATCTAACCCATAATCTGCTACTCGTGACTTGACTAAATTCTTCCGCCATTTTGTCACATGTTGATCACTATTAGCTTGAATTTTAACTTTTAAAAATAAATAAAACAGGTCTGGAAGAGAGCAGGGATAAGTTTTACGTGCACCTATGCCGTGATATTATCCGGATAGATCACTAATCAACTGAAACTCAACTTTCAAATTTTTGTGGGCAACTATTCAATTAATAATATACACATTACATAAAGCATGGGAGTCGGAAAATGAATTCGGCTTGCTGAAGAATTTGCTTAGTTTCGCAGTTCCTGCGTGACATTTTACCTCTAATTTTCATTGTGAATAGGCCTTCACGGTGGTAACAAGGAAGTTTAAAATGTCAGTAGAAACTGCAAATTTTGGGGAGAGAGGGGGGAATATTGCTGTGTTGTTCAGTTTTTGCTTTAATGCTGATTGTATGGATGCATGTTTGTGGCAATATGGTGGTCACCGTGTTAAAAGCCCTGCACCGATGGAAGCAGCCGCACAGATGCGGAGTAACAACTCCCGTTCCTCTGTTATGCTAACACTAATCGTCTATTGATTGCCATCATACGAGACGACAGTTTCAATGGACTTCTAACTTCAACAAAACAAAGCAACAGTGGCCTACTGCAATATCAATACCCTAAGACATATAGGGTATAAATGTATTTATTTATTTAATGCACTAGGTACTTAATTTACATCATTAGCTTTAGATAAAAAAAAGTGCTAAGGTTAGACAGGTCCATCTTGTTGACCCTACAAAGATAGAGTAGTAACTAAAAAATTAACATCCTACACACACTTTGAGTATACATCGTCGTAAACAACACAACTAGTAGGAGAAGCTCATCCTGCTGATGATGGAAGTTAACTTCCGAAAGGCCTCCAGATAACATTTTAAACAAAATATTTTAACACAGTTGAAGACGACGATACCAGCCAAAAGGTACATATTTTAAGTTTTTTATCGTATAACATCCTAAAGAAATCAAAACATTGAAAGAAACCAAGAAAATAAATCTACTCAACGAGAACACGATCAGTGACCTGAACCCTCCATATATAATCTTAACAAACAACAGTAAGTACATTTTAACAAGCTGAAGATGGAACATATTCTTCTGAATGACCTTCGAAGTGTTTTTAAAAAATTTACCTAGTTGAGTACGAATTTCATTATTTTAACTTTTACATATATTAACAGTTCACCAGTGTGGTCTCGAGGTAGCGCGTGCCTTGTCATGCATCGGGTCCGGGTTCGATCCCCGGTCGGGACAGGCTTCCTGAGTGAGGTTTTTCCTCACCTGTAAGACAAATGTGAGGTAGATTGGGATCCAACGGTCCCCGAAAATCATCCGGCAATGATCGTTACCATCATCATTCATCAGTGTGGAAAGCTAGAGAAGCTACCACACCTATAATTCCCTAGCAAAGCTGCAAAGCATAGCATGAAAATGCTAAGATTGCAGTGAAAGACCTGACCTCGGGCAAAACACTATAGATAGAGATATATTAACACGAGATCGGAACAGGCCTTAATGTCTAATCCTTGATGCTGATGATCATGATGAAGATTTATATATTAACCTCAACGGTGTTTCCTAAAGAATTTTAAAAGTAGTAGTAGTAGTAGTAGTAGTAGTAGTAGTAGTAGGACTTTATTAGATAAAAAGTAAGATATTTACAATATTATTTACAAATATGGGTCACACGGGCAGTAAGCCGTAGTATTGGCTGTTCTTTCCGTCCATATCTGTGGCGTGATCTGTAGAAACCTCATTTTCTACTCTGGCGACTTGAGTTCCATTCCCAGCAGGACAGAACATTTTTAAATCTGTACCTTAGATCTGGGTATATGTGTCCTTCGACCTCTGCTATTGTTTAATTACGTGTCTAATGTATTGTATTGTTAGCCCATGTTTTCCCTTTACAGATATTTAGGCGCTCTCCCCCTACAGGGAAGAATTTGAACCATACTAATTTAGTTACACTTTTTTTCCGTATAGATGTCATTTTAAGTAGTCCGTGGCCAGCGTTCCGCCTCATACTGACATCTAGGAAACCAAGGTGTCTAATGTGTGGTTCAACATCTGTTCAGTGTCGACAGGCGACCGACCTAGAACTTTGGCTTAGTAAGGTACAAACAGGTGTATGATAATCCTTATAAAAGGAGGAAAGGTAAAAATAATGAAAAAAATAAGTTCTGCCATGACACACTGTTACTATTCGTTTACTAACTGTTAAAAACATATTTTTTTATTGTTATCACTTTACTTACAATGGTGAAATGAGTTACGAATGAATATACTTCTCAATTGACCTATTGAAATATCTAATTAGGCTATATATATTTTTTTTTTAATTTACAAATTAATTTTGTACACGGTATTGATACTCGAATGAGCAAATGCTCGGGCTCAGGTGCAGTTCAATAACAGAAATAATACACGCAGAATATATAATATATATATATATATATATATATATATATATATATATATATATATATATTACAAAGAGAGGTAAAATAAAATAAATTTAAGAGCCAGATTCTAGAAATAAAATAAATTATGGCACATTAAAAATTGAAAAATAATAGAACGGAAAATAAAATAAAGAACAAAATATAGAATAGATTAGTCCACCGCTGTGGGCTCGAGGTAGAGTGCTGCCTTGTCACGCAGCGAGCCCGGGTCGGGGCAGTTTTTCTGGGTGGGGGTTTTATCGGGGTTTTTCTTCACCTGTAAGACAAATATCAGAAAAACTTTGAGGCCCAAACGGTCCCCCGAAATCATATGGCCATCATCATCATCATCCTTCACCGGTGTGGAAAGCAACGGGAAGCTACCACACCTACAATTCCCTAGGTAAGCTGCAAGCATAGCATGAAAATGCTATGATTGCAGTGAAGGACCTGCCTTCGGGCAGAATTACTATGGATGGATGGATAGAATAGATTAATACGAAATTGATGAAGCTAATTAAAGGCATTAGAAAATAATATAAAAGTAAACAAATTTAGGAGAAACTTTCACATTATAAAACGCACTCCGACACACAGGATTTTAAATACGCCTAGATGATATACAAGTCATCAAAACCGTGATCTTTTTAGGGAAGTCGACATGAAAAGAAGAAGAAGAAGAGGAGAAAACAGACAAGTCCAAAAGTATTTTATCGAATGACATATGCATCTTAAAATCACGTTGAATGATGATCATATATTGATCATACAGCTAGTATGAAAGCATCAAGATTGTTTTTACAATTTGTAGCCTAATACAATACACTGCCTCTCTTAGGAGAGTATTAAGGTGTAGGCTACAAAACTTTAATTTCTACCTTCCTTTAAATAAGTAAAAATTATATATTTACGGTAATGGTGCGACAGAATTGATTCTTTCTTCTCGAAATTCAACACCCGGCTCTAAGCATATGTATCATAGCATAAAACACTAGGGCACTATGTGTATAAAATAATATAAAATTGTTAAAGACCAAATGTTCTTACATGGACAAAGTTCACTTCTTCATAATACTCTCTGTTCTGACTACGAGTAATTAATTCATTGGATCTATCGAATACGAAGGTTCATGGCAGTGCTGAAATATGCTCTCCATACGCTCCTATCCTGAGCTAATGTTTTCCAATCATCCCCTGTATAATCTACTTCCCTCAAATCATGGTTAATATTATTCTACCCTCTTAATTGGACTACCTACTGGGCGCTTTCCCTTTAGTTTTCTACAAGGATTTTCCATGCATCCTCCTTTATTCCCCATTCGTGCCACATGCCCATGTCCATCACAGTATATGAGACTTAACTTTTCTTATTATATTTGGTGTTCGATAACGAACATAATGCTCACTTCCATGTAAGTCTTCTCCATTCGCATATATTTTCATCTCTCTTTGGCCCAAAAAATGTTCTTAAGAACTTTATTCTCAAATACTCGTAATATTTTCTCGTCCCTTAAAGTAAGAGTCCATGTTTCGCAACTACATAACATAAGTGGGAGAATAAAGTAATCCCACTACAAGCCTCAGGAGGCCTTTGGGGTAGTAGGAGGTTAAGGCTCCCACTTTTTCTGGACAATCGGCATCTGATGTCAGCCGGGTTATCAGCCCTGCGTGACGGCCGCCTTTACCCCAGAACAAGCGTTTGGTACTTATTTCGATTAGAGGCTGAGTCGACCACAGGACCATAGTGCCGCCAGAAGGTTTGGGTCGGTTTAAAAATCCTGACCCCACCGGGACTTGAACCCTCGACCTTCCGGCTTGTAGCGCAATGTCTTAACCACTACGCTACGGTTTGTTTTATATTATACGAGAAGTCCCGGCCACGCGTTGCTGTGGCTAAGGTATACGTTAAAAATTTAAATTAAGTTGCTATCTTTCAGCCAGATTACATAAAACTAATACTTACACACGAAATTAATAATATTGAAAATAAAATAAACACTGAACACACTTAAATTATGAAATAATCAATATTTGTAATTCAATAGAAATTTGCGATTGCAACAAAAAGCACAGCCATCTGGATCTCTCTTTGTTAAATAATAAACCAATTACCTTACCAAATTACCTTACACCGCCATCTGTTTAGGATCGTATGGAACTCACAGATAATTACACCGCCATCTGTTAGAATCGTATGGAACTCACAGATAATTATAACTCTTTGTTAAATAATAAACAAATAATTTGCAATAAAAAAATAATGCGACTAAAAATTTAGTTATAAACTACCCTAAGTCTCAAGTTGGATCAAACTGCACAGTGTGCAAAATTTTATTAAAAACGGTTCAGTAGTTTAGGATTCCATCGCGGACAAACAACGTGACACGAAATTTTTATACATTAAGATATTCAGTTTAATGTATTTTGAGAAAAGTTGAAATGACAAGAGTCCCTGTAATAATGCATAATAGCATGCATGTATAATGCTTTCTGTTCTACCCGATTTACTTTTGGATCCGGTAATTACTTCTTAACGAACTCATTAGCGCTGATGAACCCTATTGGTTCATATGTGCATAGATATAAACTCTCCATGAATCCTACCTGAGTTAATATTTTCCAATCATTCCCTGTATAATTAGGTCCCTCAAATCATGGCTGTCATTCTCACATCTCATTCTTTCCCTGCCTACTGGGAGATTCCCCTCCAGTTTTATTACAACAAGATTCCGTGTACCTGTATAATTCTCCAATCGTTCCAACATATCCCGTCGATGCATTAACTAACTGCATTGGGCGCTTTCCTTCTAGTTTTCTTGCACTAAGTTTTCATGATCCTTTCAATTCCCCATTCATATCACATGTCCAGTCCATCACAGTCTTCGATACTCAACTACTCTTATTAAATAAGGTTTCTATAAATATCGTGTGACTCATTGTCAGTAGTTTTCTCTATTCACATGTCTGTTTCATCTCTATGGTCAAAACATTCCCCATAACACTTATTTTCAAATCGATTTTAACATTTTCTCCTCTCACAAAGTTTTTTTTTTTTAGAATGGAAAAATCCACGGAGCATGTCCTCCGGGAGAGACTTTAAAACCGTGGGTCCCGAGTCTGAAGATTTTCAGGCTCTTAAAAGATCCTTAAGCCTGAATGAAAAGGCCTCTAAGCAAAATTTACCGAATTTTCCCGTCCTAGTATTACCTTTTATTCCTAGATGTCAGTATGAGGCGGAGCGCTGACCACGGACCACTCATATGGCATCTATAAGGAAACAAGTGTAACTAAATTAGTATGGTTCAAATTCTTCCCTGTAGGGGGAGAACGCCTAAATCTCTGTTAAGGGAAACGTAAGATTACAAGAAGATAAAGTAAGAGAGAGTGTTAGTCATCCATATAACTAAAATAATCGTTGTTTTATACATTTTTAGTTCATATTTTTTAGAGAAGTTGAGATGACAAGAGTCCCTATAGTACATAATAGCATGCGTGTTCAGAGTTGAGTTTATGTTTATCCTCAATGTATCAGGGGTTGCCGCACACTTGGCACTTTTAGGTCACGCTTAAAAATACATGTTGTTAAATAATTAATTTTTCTCGAGAACTAAATTTATTCTATGTCATTAATAATGTTTATCTGACTTTTCTATCCTATACAATTTATATTTCAATCGTTAACTCTAATTTGAATCAAAATATTTTGTAAGGAATAATTATATTGTAGACATACCATGTATATTGATATTAATTGTAATTTAGATGTAAGAATAATTTTGGTGAAAGCAGAATAACGGCTTGTGAAATGAGATTCATGCGCAGAACAGCGGGTTACACCAGATGGGATCGAAAAAGGAACACCGATATCTTAAAAGAATTGAAGACTACGTCAATTTTGGAATATATTAAACAGTACAAACTAATTGGGAACACCATCTAGAAAGAATGAGTTCAAATCGGATCCCCAAAGCTGTTTATAATTATATACCAAGAGGACGAAGATCACTGGGCCGTCCTATGAAACGCTGGAGGGAAAATTTTCTATAGGATCGTAACAGGACTTGGCCTAATAATTGGAAGGAAGGAAGAAGAAGAAGAAGAAGAATTTTGGTATTTTTTTAACCTGGATGAGTGGTAGACAAGGCCTTGCGGCCTTAACTCTGCCAGATAAAATAAAACTATTATTTTTTCTGGCTCTATTAATATGTAAATTAAATGTATTTTATCGTCGAATGACAACAAACTGAAGGATTCCAAAAACTGGGATTATAATCAGAATTTTGCTGTACATAAAAAAGATTAGTTACTTACATATTATAAACTTAACAAATAAATATAAATTAAATAGTACCTTAGATCACTTATTCACGTAACTAAGGTTATTATAAAAAATAATGGCTCCATATTGCACATTAACACGACCCTAAAATTTGCATAATGACAAACACACACAACAATGCATCTGTGGCATTCTCTCTGTCTCTCTCTCACCCCTTATTCTCTTTAGTTTTCAATTTCCAAATAACCAGACTCATGCATAAACATTTCGTGTTATCATTTGTAAAAGAAGCAATCTAATTAATGTAGTATAAAGGAACCAACAAAATTAATTCTAGCATCTTTAAATCATTATGGTTTAAGTAATTATGCAAAATAACCTTATACGTACATATAAGTTATATATCAGGAAGCTATTTTAAGTACAATGAAATATTACTCATAATCCTGGCGCGGGACATTAATGCATGTAGACCTATTTTTGATGTACTGTTAAATCTCCCCTGAATGAGTTTCCACTTCTTAGGGGAAATATAGACATTTTTATTTACAGTGTATCTCATCTCATTACTTATGTCTCATCTTATTACTTATGAGGAAGTTCATGGTGTGGCCACTAATGGAAGTAACAGACGAATAGATATTATTGCATTTAGACCATCTTTTGAGATTGGTATGATATTAGATCCCACAATCCGTTTTGAGACTCATAGTGGCCAACCAGAGGAAGTTGACTGTGAAACGAAAGCCATATATGAGCCAACAATTGACTATTACAAAGATAAATACCAATTAGATACTATAACAGTCACAGGATTCATGATCGGGGCAAGAGGTACTATACCAGGATTCTTAGCCAAATTTTGGAATTCCTCAGATTTGGACAAGGGTGTATCTTTCTAAAATTGCCATAGCTGCCATTAAATGATCAATTTCAATTTTAAGAAACCATCTTTACAAAATTTTTACTTTATAGTATGTATACTTCAATTACAATTTGAAATTTTTAAATGTATTTACAAAATGTATTTCATCAATTTCGAAAATTAATTGTCTGTATCACTTTGCCCTTGAGGCAATCCTCTAATGAGGAAAGTTGTATATAATAAAATGTTACAAAAAAAAAAGAAGAAAAAAGCCGGAAAATGATATATTACATTACCATGTAGGCCTAATATAATATTCACGTTCGCTAACACATGAAAAAATATATGGCTGATTTAATATTTTACATGTAACAAGAAGGAAAATCAAATAGGAATGATATGCAATTTCTTATCATCAGTACTTATTCAAAGGACTAAATAAAAAACATTACATGTTACAAAATGTTTTAATACAGTAAAACCTGAATATCCTGGTCACCTATAGTTCCATAAAAGTTGACAAAATATACAGGTGGCTTGCTTACATATATACCATTATTCATACACTATTTATCTAGTAATATTGTGTGTATGGACAGGAACGTTAAAAAAAGATAAAAATAACATGAAAAAAAACAGCATTAAACACAAAAAAATTAAAAGTTGCATTAAGATTTAAAAAAAAAATAAAACCCACGGGGACTCGAACCAGCAAGCCACATAGCTCATACACCAAGGCACCATGCTTTAAACCGCTCGGCTACGGACATCACAATAAGGAAGAACTAATATACACACCTCTTCTATGAAAACTGTAGGCCTATATTGTATCAATGAGTTTTTAATATATTTATCCAAAGGAAGCGATCCTTACAATTAGGTACGCATATTATTTCTGTTCTATACATCATCTCGTCAGTCACTACATTTCACATGATTAGGCCAATATTTTTATTAAACATTTTGGTAAATGTAACACAGTATTTCACTAAAAACGTATCTAATACACTAATATAATCTCGAATTAAAAATAACAAATACAAAATGCATATAATTAACTGGATAAAAGTATTTAATATCACGGACGCAGAAATCACCAATTTCCATAAAATCTGTAGTTTATTAAATGTGACGATCAATGTAACACAAAAGTAAACAGAAAAATGAAAT
The DNA here is from genome assembly GCA_030220185.1 of Diploptera punctata. Classification (NCBI taxonomy): domain Eukaryota; kingdom Metazoa; phylum Arthropoda; class Insecta; order Blattodea; family Blaberidae; genus Diploptera; species Diploptera punctata. Next base: position 2,375,892 of record JASPKZ010009820.1, read on the forward strand.
GTTGATATTCGATTCAAAGGATTTTCGTTAGGGAATTTCATGTCTTATTTACAGCAAAAGAAAATTAAAACTTCAGAATTAATTTATAAAGTATAACAAGTTCAAAAGTGTATGATAGGTAAATGGAAATAACATCGTCTCGATGCCAATAACTATTACGCAGGTTATTAAATAAATGTTGTTTTCGATGCGGTCGATCGATTTAAATAAATGACATAATTGAATTCATACCGCAAATTCCAGTCTTGACGAAAATCTAGACTGCGATAGGAAACGGATGGAGAACGAATGCGAAATTAATATCTTCTGTCCCAAAGAAAAGTTTAACAAGATACATGGGAGTGTTTCTGCGATTAATAGGTTTCTAGGGAAAATGCGGTTTTAAAAAATTTTGAGGGGCTTTTATGGGGACCATGAATTGAGATTTTGTCAATTATAATAGGCCTAATTATAATTTTAATTTCCGTCCATAGGGGTCAAAATAATTTTTTTCAAAAAAAATTGGAGGGGGGCATTTAAGGGGTTTTATGCAAGGTATCGTATAACTTATGAAACTGTGATCTCAACCAACTGTGTATTTTTCGATATATTTTACAGTTTCACTTGCCTGAACATGGAATTCCCTTCCGCCCTATGTCAGAGACTGTCAAACTATAACACCTTTCCAAAACAAACTAAAGAATTATTTCATAACAAACTAACTTATACACCTCACTGATAGTATTCTCTTAACAATTAATAAATTTAATTATTTATGAAAATAATATTAGGATCAACAAATTTTTTGTTTGTTTTGTTTTAAACATTGTATAATCGTAAAATTAGTTTTCTATATTTCATTTTTTTATATAAATATTGTCTACCAACAATTTAATCTATCTTGAGTAATTACATTTTATTATTAATTTTAGTCTTAATTTTAACTAACATTAACTGATTGTATTATAGATCGTAATATAATAGATATATTATTGATCAAATCTTCATTTAATATTTAATATTAGAGTTAATTGTGATTGCTATATTCTGATGGTAATATAAATATGTTTGTCCTGGTGAGTGGAAGACAAGGCCACATGGCTTTAACTCCTGGGTGGCATTTTGTTTTGCCCTTTATTGATGTTGTCATCTAAAGACTGCAGTTTGGGAATATATATATATATATATATATATATATATATATATATGAATTAGAAGCTCTGAAAGTATCGAATATGATACCACCGCGATATCACAGCGAGTTGGAGTTATTGCTGAAGCGAGAAAAAAAGATTAAACACCAAAGTAATCTTATACGATACCTAGGAATGCAAGAGGTTAAAAAATATTGGAAACACCATATTGAAAGTGCAATGGTGACAATATAATAATTTAAAGACGTTTTTCCTGTTTTTCGTTACATGATTTATTGTAATTGTAATTATATTACTGTATTAATTTAAGTGCTCAGTATGAGCGTCAAGAATGAGACGAGAGAATAAACAACCATGATTTGAGTGAGATGAATTATACAGGAAACGATTAGAATAAATTAGCTCAGGATGGGGATATATAGAGAGCTTATGTCCGCGCGGTCACGAATGTCCGGGTTCGATAGTTACAGTGAGTTAGTTAATTTAAGAGTTAAGAATATTTTCGCGGAAGCTATTATAACTACCAAAACAAGTACCAGTAGTATATTGGTAAAATAAGCAGTGAACGGTAAAGCAATTTAAACTCTTAAGCAGGGAGAACTGATGGTCCCGTGCTCATTGAACCTGATGTAAAGCAAGTAATTAATCAAACGCACAGCAAAGTTTAAATTAGAGTCCAGCAAACTTCTGCTGTCTAAGTGCATTCACTACAAAAACCACTTCTCTTACAAGCCTGAACACATAAATAACGTACTTGTTTATAGTATAGACACACTTAGCCATCATATAACATATTATGGACACTTGAGTATATATATAGTATTAAATTGGAATACAGTAAGTTATATGTACACTTAGCGACAAAAAGAATGAGCCGCTTCAAAAAGTAAGAGTTCTTGATATGGCCCACTGCGCATACTCGAAAAGCCATAGCTAAGGTTCACGACGTAACGCACTGTTAAATGTTTTAAGTACGCTGTATTTGGTTTTAATGGTCTTAAATAGTTAAAGAACAGTGAAGGAGACATGTTTCTAGATATTTATGAGTGTCAGACAAATGCAATATTACTCAAATTGCGACATTTTAAATAAAGTTCAACTCTCGTTCATAGTGTAAAAGTAAACACGGCAACTTCGAATAGCGTACATGGTTAAACTACTTACAACAAGATGAAATGTATGCTAAAGCCAGGGTTCAAATCCTCCAACATTTTTTTTTATTTATTTGTATTTTCGCAAAATACATCCTACAATATTTAATTCCTGCCACATAATCTACTTTCACTTTACACTATCTTAAGTAATATTCCTGCCTCTGTAACACTATTTAGCTACCGGTATAAATTTAATTGTGCGTGCAGTACCACGTTTTAATAATAATGCTATAAATGTATGTAATAAAATATAATGTAGCTTTGTATATTTGTGTGTTTATTTATTTATTACGTATTAGTGAGAAAAAGTTTCAACCTTCAATTAAAATATTTAGTTTATATATGTCAAGTACATCATAATAATAGCTCATAGATACGGACAATAATAAAAAAATAATAATTATTATTATTATTATCCGTCATCTATAATAATAATAATAATAATAATAATAATAATAATAATAATAATAATAATAATAATGGGATGTATCAATTGATGTGAAGAATGTAATTACCTGGGGATCAAAATTAACTCAAAATTTCCCCAAGAAAATGACATAAAATATAGAATTCCAAGAGGCATATCGGTAATAACATCGTTAAACAGAGTTTTGTGGGATAAGAACATAAGAATAGATACCAAATTAGAAATTTATAAATCCATAATTCGAAGCACGCTAACATTCGGTGAAGAAACTTGGCATGTGAATAAAAATTTGAGTTTAAAGCTTATGTCTACCGAAATTGATTTTTACAGACGCTCAACTAGACAATCTAAATTGAAAAAAAAAAAAAAAAAAAAAAAAAAGCAATCATCACACAACAAATGAAAGTCCAAAATTCAATATTAGATTTTGTGAGATACAGACAACTAGAATGTTATTGTCATATACGTAGGATGCCAGAGAAAACATTACCCAGACAAGCTTTGGAATGGATTCCACCTGAAAAAGGAAAGAGAGGTGGACCAGATTTAAATGGATGGATGATGTAAGAAGAGATATGAGGGATCTAGGTCTGGAAGAATTGGAATGAGAAGATAGAGTAGAATGTAGAAAGAAGATAAAAATTTTAAAAGCTTTGGGCATAGGAAGATGTTTTATTACACTGTAAGCCTGTTTATAAATAAGTAAATAATAATATTAATAATAAAAATATTAATACTTCCAAATAGTACGTATTTTTTCTTTAAGAATGAATATACAGAATAAAATAAAAAACACTTTAACAATTAAAAAAATTAACCTCGCCGGGAATAGAACCAGCGACCTCTTGTATACGAATCAAGCCACTAAGCACTGCGCTACGCTTTCGCTGCCTTGTTGCGTTTAGAAAGAATACTCTTCAAGGGAAGAAGGAAAACGTATTGTAGCACTACCGTGCAATTAGTTTACTCGTGTGAATCGCGCGTTAGAACTTAAAATATTCAAGATCAAGAGTCGGCCCATTCTTTTTGTCGCTAAGTGTACACTCACACATTTCCATTAGAAAATATATTTATTGCGGGCGTCTGTTGGATTTAAAATTCAAGTCCAAATAATTCAAACTTAGATTCAATCAGTCAATCAATTAATATATCGATTAACTGCGGACCTATACTACAGCTCTTCCATCAATTTTATTTAACAACGTTTTAATAGCTATAGTCAATAGCGTCGCAATTCAAATGTTGGCGTGAAAAAGCCCACAAATTTTTCCAACTGGCCTCTTTTTGGGATTGAGGTTCTTTTAAAATTAACCACTACATGCCTCAGGACGTCCTTGAGATATTAGGGGACTAAAACGATCACATTTTTACACAATCGCTATAAGGTGTAAGCCAGTTTAAAAATTATAAATCCACTGGGGCTCGATCCCCGATTTTCAGGCTTGTAGCGTATTGTCTTAACCAAGTAGTATTATAATGATATTGTGAAAAGAAAAATTTAATGTCTGAACCAGGAATCGAACCGTGGACCTCTAGTTCCCCGTATTAGCGTGCCGCCCACTACACTATTCTAGACTTGGCACAAACATTAACAATTCTTTCCACATATACAAACCTATAATTATCGTATCGTCAGCTGGCAGGTAGGTGTCACCATCATCGCCAACAGCCGGCTTCGTTTAGAAGTATCTATATTTGAGAATTTTACACCACCACTTTTATAAGCAGTAAACAATGTTATTTAACATTTCTCAATAATGTTATTTTAACACAATTCCAATAATAGATCATATTATAATAAAGGGCTTCCAATATAAAACCGGACCGGCCTTACGGAGTTTCACCCGGCACGCAGTGCTGTCTCTTCCTCCCGCAATTCACCCTGCCTGCCACCCGTCCTTGAACTGTTTCTTACCTTATAGAAAATGCTGGAAATGTTGTCCTCCCGCAGTTAAACAGGCATTATACCGAGTAAACACATTTAGATTGACACGCTGTAGTTCGGGCACTGTCAAGTTTCTGATTTCATTTCTTATGTTGTTCTTCAGTTCTTCCAATGTGTGCGGATTTGTTTTCTACACTTTGTCTTTCAGGCTACCCCACAAATAAAAATCGCACACTGTTAGATCTGGGGAGCGAGGGGGCCATACACCAGCACTAATTACTCGATCTTCAAACACTTCCCTAATTTTATTCATGGACTCCTCTGCTGTATGGGCAGTAGCAGAATCTTGTTGAAACCACCCGTATGATTTCTCTTCTTCTGTCAGTTCAAGAAAAAATGGGGTCAAAATGTCATTTCGATACCTGTCTGCAGTTACAGTCTTCTCGTAGAAAATTCTTCTTTTCACAATATAATTATAATATTATCAATTATTGGAACTGTGTTAAAATAACAGTATTGGAAAATGTTAAATTAACCAAGTAGGTCATATAGTACCTATACTCAGAATTTTAATGCAGATAAGAGGGGTTTTGGGGGCAAATATTTCTAATTACTCCTTTTTCATCGTATTTAGTCTGAGAAGAATAATCCAAGGATGAATTATTTTTGTTAGCTTTTTAAATGTATTTAAAACTTAAATAGGCCTTTATAGCATACAACATTAACGAGGCACTGCTGCATGTTAATTGTTGATACAAAACTGTCATATGAAAAAGTCACCGTTTCCTTAATACGAGTAGCATCTGTTCCAAAACTAATTTTAAGTAAATTGTTTTTAAGGCTAAGTCTTCCTGATGCTTCTTCTCAGGACACAGTTTGTTTACGAATTTGAATTTATCTTAACTATTTCTCAATGAACTAAGGGCACTGGGATTCGTTTTTGAATATATTATACACTCAGTACACATACTGAGCTTTTGCTGAAAAAGCAAAGTTTTGCCATGCATAATGACATTCCGTTACTATGATGTGAAGGGTCACTGAGTATTACTATGTTAAATAGATATAAATAATGCGACGCCTGTATTCAACGACATCTCACGAATAGCAGTAGTAGGCTATGTCCTTTCACTCCTAAGTGGAGTATAGGGCTTCGGTGAGAGCTTTCCATCGAACAGAATTTGTTGCTGTACCCTTCAATTCTTTCCACACTCTTTGCTCCTGCACCTCACGAATAATACAGTCAAATCAACTAAAACATACAAAATTTCTACTCAACGGCTAAATGTGACAAAAAAAAAAAGATTCCCGGTGCAGAAATAAAATGGAATATATATAAATGTAGTCCACCGCTGTGGTCTCGAGGTAGCGTTCTGCCTTGTCACGCAGCGGCCCCGGGTTCGATCCCAGGTCGGGAAGGTTTTTCTGGGTGAGGTTTTTATCATGGTTTTTCCTCACCTGTAAGACAAATGTCAGGAAAACTTTAAGGCCCAAACGGTCCCCGAACTCATATGGCCATCATCATCATCATCCTTATCATCATCATCATCATCCTTCATCGGTGTGGAAAGCAACGGGAAGCTACCACACCTACAATTCCCTGGTAAAGGTGCAAAGCATAGCATGAAAATGCTATGATTGCAATGAAAGACATGCCCTCGGACATAATTACTATGGATGGATATACATGTAAATTACGATTTACTGACATCACAGTAAATTCAATGTCAAAGTCCGCATATGTTTATGTAATTAGAATTGCAATTTAAACTTTTATCAAAATCTTTCTTTAGTTATAATTACACTTGAAGATTTAAGAGATATTTTAAGAATATGTGGACTTTGACAAAATATGCCCAAAGATGTTCAAGAAGCATATCAAAATGAACCGAAGTAAAAAATATATAAATAAAATAAGATTGACTCAATAATTTATGGAAGTCCCCAAAATAAATTATTCGATTTCATATTCCACTATATTATGAGTAAGAATTTGCAGTAAGAAGTAGTATGTGAACACGATTACAAGATATAAAGTAAGAGTAAAAGAAGATATAGAACGGAAAGTGAACAAAGGCAGAAAGAGAAAAGAAATGGCGGGTATGGTATTGACTGGTGTGAGAAGATGTGTTAATGATGGAGATTAATGCGAGAAAACCAAGCATACGTCTCCAATACGATCCTCGAAACTTGCAGTTTCAGGTCTTCTGATATGTATAATACAGGCCTAACATTCGAGATATCAGAAACTACAATACGGCATCAACTCTAAAGCATTAAATAATAATAATAATAATAATAATAATAATAATAATATAATAATAATAATAATAATAATAATAACAATAATAATAATAATAGTAATAATAACAAAAATAATAATAATAATAATATGATTATTATTTTAGTCAAAAAATTATAAAATTTAAGAGAGTAACATGAATTATAAATAATATTTTCAAGCCAAACACAGTATAGCAACATACACGAACCAGAATTTATAAAACATTGGCCAGATCCATATTATGTTACGGCAGTGAGGCCTGGACAATTCGCAGTGTAGATGAACAAAGACTAACTGCGACAGAAATGGAATTTATGAGACGTACTGCAGGTTACTTAAGAACGGGCCATAATAGGAATTCTGAGATTCTCAAAGAATCACAAACAGAATCAATCATGGAATATGTACAAAATTACAGAAACAACTGGAAATCTCACGTAAGAACAATGAGCAAAACAAGAATACAACGTCAAATCTTAAATTACCAGTGTCACCAGGCAAGATATCTTTGGGCAGACCCTTCAAACGTTGGATTGAGACCGTAACAAACTACTAGGTGTATCACATGGAAGGAAGAAGAAGATATTATTATTATTACTAGTATTATTATTATTATTATTATAAATGTAAAGTTATCTCAATTCAGGATTACAGAGGTCTTTGAGGTAGTACTGGTATAAGAGTTGAGGCTTAAGGCTTCAAGCTTTCTAACAATCGAAACGAGATGCCAGCTGAGTTTTCAGCCCTGCGTGACTGTCGCGTTTACTCCCACTCACCGTTACTCATGTTAGTTAGAGGCTGAGTCAACTCCACGGCCATGATGACACCAGAAGGTTTAGGCCAGTTTAAAAATGGTGACATCGGAATTCGAACTTGCAAGCTTCGTACTGCCTATTACTCGTAATTTTACAAAACAAAAATTTACTTCACATAAAAACACGGAAAATACCTGGAACAAGCTTAAATGCGACATAACATTTGAAAGACCTGTTAAAAATCTGAAAGTAAACAACTCTTCCAACCAGTATTAACAGGTGTATATTCCAAGGGTCATTGGAGGGTGTTGGATTCAAGAATCATATTTATGTATTCAATTACTTAGGGTGTCAGGTAAGCTATGGATTTTAATTAAGAATTGGAAAGAAAAATTTCAGCACTCAAAAATATGCGTGGCACAATTTCAAGAACTTTGGAAGGGAAAATTCGCCGAGACACTCAGCTAAATTTTACAAAGCAATGGTAATGCCTGTTGTGTCGTACGGAAATGAAACTGTATCCCAGACTGTATATTTAGTGCACGAATGTAACCAGATTCTGCTTGCGAGGTATAATAGAAAAACATTCGTAGCAATTGATTATACGACAAAAAAAAAACACTGCTTGCACTTTCTTAAACGTATTATTTCCCAGGAATTAACGTTGCAGAAATATATAATTGACATATTTACATCATAGGACATCAGAAATTAATTAATAACCTGTAATGATGTGTTTAATTTTTTCTCCACTAGGGGTGCATTCTTACAATATTGCGATCCTATTTGGCAATAAATATGATCTGGTTGCAGATGAACAAATTAATCATAACGCTTCTCATTTGTTTTCAAACATCGCCGTTTACATTAAATATATAAATGTTTTAAAATAACTATATTTAAATGATAATTTGTGAGTAAACAGCTTAATTTTATTCGTCAAATAGTCCTAACAAAGCCACTCTTGTTTTCCAAATTCTCTAGATAATTTGAAAATCACTCGTGGCATTAATTATGAATAAAAACATAACTGAATAAAAACAAAATGAAAAGACTATTTAAATGTTCAAATCAAAAATAACAACAAAACAAGGATACACAATCAGTAGCTCTAAAGTTATAATACCTACATAAAAAGGATACTTTTATTGTATTGGAGGAAACTAACTAGTCTATAGCTACAATGTTTATACAATTAATGTCTGATTTTTCCCTAGTCTACAGATTGAAAATGTCTACGTAGAAATGCCTAATATTATTGGAATACAGGCAATTGGTATACAAAAACATTGTTGAATACAGGCTTTCACGGCCGGTAATCATAATGTTGGGTGATTCCAGGCTTTGTGTCCGTGGTCCATTACTGGTGTTTCTACCTGGTAGGGTTTCAGCACTGGTAGAAACACCAGTAATGGACCACGGCCACAAAGCCCGGAATCACTCAACAATATTTTTAAAAAAATCTACAATTTAACCTGCAATATAAAAGAAGTTATGTTTGTTAAAATTACGCTGTTCTAAAAACGCAATTATACGCAATACTGAGGCAATTTAAATAATTCATTGATTATTTAACTCATGCCCCAAATGGGAGTCAATGACCAATCACGTTTCAATGATTTCTGTTTTACAACCTATCAGAGTCGTGTTTCACGAAATATTTATTAGTCTTAAATTTACCACATTAAAAAAGCTCCTCCTTTTTAATATTCTGAACAGGTCTGACCATTATTTTGCAGTGACTGAACCTGTAAAGAAATACGGCTACCAGATTGTATATATAGTGCATAGATGTCATATAGCGCTTGCAGGAGTTAATATAAAACATTTGTAGCGATTTATTATACCACCAAAAAAAGGAACCACTGTTTGCGCTTATTTTTTCCCAGGTAATAATCCAGAAAAATATAATTGTCATATTTACATCATAGGACATCAGAAATGAATTAACATACAGTTTGATGTGTTTCATTTTTCTCCACTAGAGAGCATTCTTACAATATTGCGTTCCTTTGGCAATAAATAGTATGATCTGGTTGCAGTGATAAACAAAAGAAGCAGATGAAGCGTAACTATCGTTTCTCATTTGTTTTCAAACATCGCCGTTTACATTAAATATATAAATATTTTAAAATAACTACAGTTAAACAATGATTTGTGAGTAAACAACTTAATTTTATTCGTTAAATAGTCCTAACAAATGCCACTCTTGATTTCCAAATTATCGATAAATTCACGACTCACGAAGTCGTGGCATTACTTATGATAATTATTTTAAACATAAAATAATTCAGAAGTTATTAAATATTTAACATCAGATCGAGTGATAAGTGGGACGGTACTTTCAATTATTGTCATCTTTCTCTTTGTGTTCTTCAGTTTTTATTTTAATCTCTTAAGTAAAAACTGATTTGACCTCTATCTTTGTGCTGCCTGTAATTTGAAACTATATGCTCCACCTGCCGTAAATTTGTTATGTACGCCTGCGATTTTTTTATTGGGCGACGAACTCTAATGTGTCCTCCCAAAAGTTGGGCAATGAGTAATTATTGTCCCTCTGGTATTTTTTTATATTGTCGAGGAATTTCAAAATGGTTGCACGATGTGTGTTATCATACGCAGAAATTTGTAATGCCATCCCTGAACTGCGATATATTGCATATATCTTTTTTCATATATTTTTATTCGATATTGCTTTTATTCCTACTTCTTTTAGTTGAAATATCTGGCATTTGGCGAAAATCGGGGATTCTATGCCACCAACAAAAATTTAAATAAAAAGAAAGGAAATACACACAATATATAAACATATAATATGTGAACCTGAGATACATATGTTGATTTTTTACCAAAAATGTGAAAATGCCTTAAAATAAAGTGAGAAGTTGAGCTCTAGCTATTAGAATTTTTTAAATGTAATATATGTATTAGTCATTACACAGACAGTGTAGCCAACTTATCACTAACTAACTCCCTGGCATCGAACCCGCAGGTTCATGGCCGCGCGGACATAAGCTCTCCATACATCCCTATCCTGAGATAATGTTTTCCAATCATTCCCTGTATAATATGCTTTCCTCAAATCATAGTTAATGTTATTCTCCCACCTCATTCTTGATCTACCAACTGGGCGTTTTTCCACTGGTTTTCCTACAAGAAGGCTTCCATGCAAGTCTTTCATTACCCATTCGTGCCATATGTTCTGCCCATAGCAGTCTACGAGACTTAACTGTTCTCGTTATATCTGGCTTCCTATAAAAACCATGTAATTCCCTGTTATGTAATCTTCTCCATTCATCTGTCTGTTCATCTCTCTTTGGTCCAAACATTTTCTAAGAACTTTATTCTCAAATACTCGTAATCTCCTTTCCTCCCTTAAAGTAAGAGTTCATGTTTCAAACCATATAGTATAACTTGTATTATAATAGTTCTATATATTTTCAGTTTAACATTTTTTGAAAGGAGTTAGTACATACGAGTCTCTGTAATGCATAATAGCACGAATTTCCAGAATTGAGCCTATGTTTAATTTCTTTGTGAATCTCATTCCTATTTGTGATTATTGTTCCTAGGAATTTGAATTCTGCCACCTCCTCAAAATTTCCCTCATTTGTAATTAGCTATCCGTTTCCATTATATAAAGTATTTCTATGTGTGATAATATATTTAGTTTTATTGATATTTACTTCCAGTTCCAATTTCTTAGTGTTACTCAATTGTGTGTGTGTGTGTGTTTTGGCCTTCAGTATCTCCTCGCTATCACTAAATCCTGCTAACATACAAGAGAATGCTAAACTAATACGGTGTACTAACTCATCCAATTTCTCACCCTAACTTGCCCACTAATGTATGTGAGCCCTTGGCATAGAATCTCTTTATATGTGCGCAAACATGTTGACAAAAGGCTTTAGTGGGAACATGTGTTATCGCAATGACCAACACGACGCTAAAAGTTACTCAATTGTGTGTGTGTGTGTGTGTTTTGGCCTTCAGTATCTCCTCGCTATCACTAAATCCTGCTAACATACAAGAGAATGCTAAACTAATACGGTGTACTAACTCATCCAATTTCTCACCCTAACTTGCCCCAACTAATGTATGTGAAGCCTTTGGCATAGAATCTTTTAAGGTGGGCGCAAAAACATGTTGACAAAAAAAGGCTTTAGTGGGAACATTGTGTTATCGCCATGACCCAAACACGACGCTAAAAAAGTCCACTTGTTTTCCTATTGACAATTCACTGGTGGCACAGGAATAGGCCCGAAAATCTGTAAACATGTTTTATTGGAAATTGTTATTTCAGTAAACTATATTCATAATAAAAGTTTTAAGCTTCATACCTAATAACATGAAAGCTAACCAGGCCCAATATTAACAAAGAGTGGGGGACGGTGGCGTGAGTGAAGGGATGGCCACTTTAATAGAGTTGAATTGGATCAGGGTATTATAGGGGCATTTTTTTGGCTGGCCGAAAAAAATTTACTTCTTCCTTAAGAAGAACGGGGGCTGGTTTCAAATTATGTCCATATGTTCTTACAGCCCTGACAGAGGAACCGCAGTTTCAAAATAAACCGCCAGTCAGATAATTACCACTCAAGATTTCAAACCCAAGAAAGTTCTTGGGTGTGGTTTGGAATAAAAGGAAATTGGTTGCCCATTTTTAACAGTTATTTCTTGAGAGATAAAACCCTATATAAAACTGAAGATTTTGCAAACCACAGCCAGGTACCATAGTTTGTGTAAAGTGTAGCCGTCCACAGTCACTCCCCTCTTAAAGAAAAAAAAACACTTACCACTTATCACTGAGCTCGTTGCGGATCTGTACTATCCTGTGTGAAAGTGTCTCGGACTCTCATATTACATTTAAAAAACTAGTTTGCATGCCGTAAAAGAAAAACTATGTTTTTTTAAATGTATAGTACACAAAGTTGGAAAAAGTACTGCTAACCTTGCCCCTCCACCCCTCCCTAAACAAACAAATACCGTTATTATGAGTTTGGCAACATCTACCCTCTGTACGTTGGGGGACACTGGTGTAGCACATAAGGTGTGTAGTAACTTCCTGAGTTGAATTAGAGTGTAGTGCCGCAATTCAAATAAGGGTGTAAAAGAGTAAAGTTTTGTTCAGGTGTTCTTATTTCACGATCTAGGGTGTTTTTACGGGTCATTATTAAACGACACGAGATGCGCACCTTTACTTCCCCTCCGAACACAGCCATCTACTCCGGCCGGGTCTGAACCCGCGAACTTCGAAATCAGTGACGAGTATAGTAGTCACAAATCCAACAGGACGACCAAATTTATTTCAAAATATGTATGATAAGAGGGAGATAGAAAGCACAAGCACGCTGACAAACGCAATAAAACCACAGCTTCCTGCAATATTTCTTTCTGTCTTGAGTAATTCGTCTCAAATGCCTTTATCTGCCAAACGCGGGGTGATATATTTCTTACAACTGTCCCCACAAGTAATTTGTGCCAATGGTTATTGGAAATTCCTGATAACAAATTTATTTCCTGCAGAACGTGCCTTCGTATTACTCTTATGCCCAATTTTTCCCTCACTTCTAGAAAAAAAACATAACTAGTCAATGACCATCCCAAAGAAAACATTGCTTCAAATGACTGCGAGAAAATAATGGCTTCACAACAATATTTCAACTACACACTTTAAACTAGTCCACAAAAATAAAAATTTTAAACTGCCACATGGGCTAGCGGTCAGCGTTTCTGAATACAGTTCATGAGGTCCTGGGTTCAATTCCCGGTCAGTTATTCCCGTGGTTGCCCATAGTCTGGAATTTAGTTTAAGGACTCTCCTGATGCTTCGTTATTATTTGTCATCCATCGTATAATAATAATAATAATAATAATAATAATAATAATAATAATAATATCTCTGGGCCGTCCTATGAAACGCTGGAGGGAGAATTTTCTATAGGATCGTAACAGGCCTTGTCCTAATACTTGGAAGGAAGAAGAAGATGATAATAATAATAATAATAATAATAATAATAATAATAATAATAAGTAATAATGCTTTATTTTAACTGGCAGACTTAAGGCCATAATGCCTTCTCTTTCACTCAACCAGCGAATAGAAGAATTATACAAAAAAAATATATACTTATTACAATTTTAAGATATTATTAAAATACAGACTAAACAAAATACAATCATGATGTGATCTAATATTAGCTAATACTAACAAAACATGGAATATAATAAAATTAAAATGATATAAAATAATGTAAGTAGCTTCCTAGATGATTATTTATAGAATGCTCTATATAGTTGTTATGCAGTTAATGTTTTCATTAGGTTGAACTTAAGATATCAGTTAATTTGGATTTAAATAATGATAGCGATTAACAGTCCCTCACATGACTGGGAAGTGAGTTCCATGCTCTAGTCATAGATATTGTGTAAGATTCAGAGTATAGACAGGTCCTGTGCTGTGGTATCAAATGTAAAGAAGAGTCATGTGATCTTGTTCCTAAATTGTGATGAGCCGATAAATTTTGAAAACGTGTTGTTAAATAACTTAATAAATATGTGTGCAGAAGGCGTAGCCATGATAAGGCCTGGAATGAAGGAGACACGTGGTCATAACGACGGAGATTGAATATAAATCGAATGCACGCATTATGAGCACGCTGTAGTCTGCCAGACAGATCAGTTGTCAGATTAGTCAGTAATATGTCGCAGTAGTCCAAGTGTGGCATTATAAGAGTCTGCACAAGTATTTGGTTTAATTTTGTAGGAAGGAAGTTTTTAAAACTATTTAGGGAGTGAAGAATTGAGAACACTTTCTTGCAGGTATTATCATCGGGGTAATACAACTCCGCCTTCCAGGTTCACCAACTAAAAAATGGATTACAATACCCCAATGTCAGGGAAGAAAGGCATAAATGTCATAAAAGACTAATCTTGCGGTATAGGGGGAAAAAAAAGAAAGATATCAGATAATTATACAATAATTACACTCAACAAAAATTTAATAAATACAATTTCAAAGAAATGCCTAAAAAATGTAGGCTATAACATATTGAGACATTTTAAAAAGATGTGTGTATGAATGTGTATTTGCGTTCCAAAACTTGTCACTGCACTTATCGTGCTTCGGGAACCACGGAGAATAGATGTAAATGTAATATATTTTCAATTCACGCAGTGCCTAGGCAAACCATGTTACAATCATGAGTAACTGTATTGTGTACAGAAACGAATGTAATGTGAGTATTTGTGCAAGTGTTGTGTGAAGAATGACGACGGTGATAAAGAGAAGAGAGAATGTGAAACCCAGTGCCGGCATAGCCTAATCCTGTCGGAAAGTACCAAGGGGACGCCAGACTTAACGTCTTCATTCGAGAGTTGATTCGCTATCAATGATACCATACGCCTTCTCAGCTTAAGTTCTGTGGAAAAATTTGGATAATATTCCAGGCATATGATACATAATATTCCGACAAAAAAATTTACACACTACCTCTCATACCACCGAGACTAAAAAAATTACAACCTGGGCTAGCAATCTGAAAAATATGAAGGCAGTGTTCCAGTTGGGGAAACGGCGTCCCCCCAAATTAATGGGATGGATATTTTCAAGTTATTATTATATACAACTTTCCTCATTAGAGGATTGCCTCAAGGACAAAGTGATACAATTTTTAGAATTGATGAAATACATTTTGTAAATACATTTAAAAAAATCAAATTGTAGGCCTGATTGGAGTATACATACTATGAAGTAGAAATTTTGTAAATATGGTTTCTTAAAATTGAAATTGATCCTCTAGTGGCAGCGATGGATTCTCTTATAATTTACTATAACACTATTGTCTGAACCATCTGTACAGGTCAGTCTTTAACCGTGACAGCCATTCCTAATGCCAATCTAATATATACAAATGAATGTTTGTTTGTTTGTTGGTTGGTCTGTTTGTTTGTTCGTACTTTATGTGCGGCCATACCGTTGATCTATTGTCATGGGTTCAGGAGATTCCCGGGATGAACATAGGCTATAAGAGAGTTGAGATAGTCAACTCCTACACCCTTAAAATAACCCTTTGTAGTGAAAAACGTGAAAAGTCCCTTTTTTACCATTAAATTGCTTACGCTGCCTAAACCATAACAAATACACAAAATTAATGTACACAGAATTGAATATCTCAAAAAAAAAAACTACAAAAAAGTCCGCGATAGCATACGTTTATCTTTTACAGATAGCACACAATAGCCATTTTTATCTTTCATTGATGCCAAGAAGATCGGGATAAGTAGATTCCCAGGTAAGCATGTGCTGCCATACCATTCATTGCCATGGGGCCATTTGCAAAATGTTCAGGATTTTCCCGGGAGGGTTATAGGCTATAAGAGAGTTTTAATGCGCAAGTCCTTCACCCTTAAAAATCACCTTCTGAAGTGAAAACAAGTTGTTTTTTGTAAGTTTAAATGGCTTACCATAACAAATACACAAAATTATTGTACACAGAATTGAATATTCCATAAAATTTACAAAAAAGTCCGCGACAGCATATGTTTATATTTTATGGATAACTCATAATAACCATGTTTGTCTTTCATTGATGCCAAGAAGATTGGGATAAGTAGATTCCCGGGCAAGCATATTAGCGCACGGCGGGTATTCTTTTGTGGATAACTCAAAATAACGAATTTTGTCTTTCAGCTCATTTATGCCAAGAACATAGGGATGCGTAGATTCCCGGGCAACGCCCGGGTAAAAATATTAACGATATAAATTTTTATTTATGTTTCCTTTTACTTATTCAACTAAATGCAAAAACACATAATTTATTTTGGTGTAGCAGCGCACGCCGGGTATTAGCTAGTAGTTAATGTAAATCTTAAACTATTATTAAATCGCATTCTAATTCCATTATTCCATTCCATTAACGCAATTTAACATATGTCCTTAAACGTACACTTAGCGACAAAAAGAATGAGCCGCTTCAAAAAAAAGCAAGAGTTCTTGTTATGGCCCACTGCGCATACTGAAAAGCCATAGCTCAGGTTACGAGGTAACGCACTGTTAAATGTTTTAAGTACGCTGCATTTGGTTTTAATGGCCTTAAATAGTTAAAGAACAGTGAAGGAGACATGTTTCTAGATATTTAAGAGTGTTGGACAAATGCAATATTACTCAAATTGCGACATTTTAAATAAAGTTTAATTCTCGATCATAGTGTAAAAGTAAACACGGCAACTAGTATCAGACGTTCGAATAGCGTAGATGGTTAAACTACTTACAACAAGATGAAATGTATGTGAATGCCAGGGTTCAAATCCTCCGACAATTTTTTTATTCATTTGTATTTTCGCAAATTACACCCTATAATATTTAATTCCTGCCACATAATCTACGTTCACTTTACACTATCTGAAGTAATATTCCTGCCTCTGTAACACTATTTAGCTACCGGTATAAATTTAATTGTGCGTGCAGTACCACGTTTTAATAATAATGCTATAAATGTATGTAATCAAATATAATATAGCTTCATATATTTATGTGCTTATTTATTTATTACGTATTAGTGAGAAAAAATTTTCAACCTTCAATTAAAATATTTAGTTTATATATGTCAAGTACATCATAATAATAGCTCATAGATGATGGACAATAATAAAAATAATAATAATAATTATTATTATTATTATTATCCGTCATCTATAATAATAATAATAATAATAATAATAGTAATAATAATAATAATGGGATGTATCAATTGATGTGAAGAATGTAATTACCTGGGGATCAAAATTAACTCAAAACGTTCCTAAGAAAATGACAAAATATAGAATTCAAAAAGGCAGATCGGTAATAACATTGTTAAACGGAGTTTTGTGGGATAAGAACATAAGAATAGATACCAAATTAGAAATTTATAAATCCATAATTCCAAGCACGCTAACATTTGGTGCAGAAACTTGGCATCTGAATAAAAATTTGAGTTTAAAGCTTACGTCTACCGAAATTGATTCTTACAGACGCTCAACTAGACAATCTAAATTGGAAAAAAATCAGAAAAACAATCATCACACAACAAATGAAAGTCCAAAATTCAATATTAGATTTAGTGAGATACAGACAACTATAATGTTATTGTCATATACGTAGGATGCCAGAGAAAACATTACCCAGACAAGCTTTGGAATGGATTCCACCTGAAAAAGGAAAGAGAGGTGGACCAGATTTAAATGGATGGATGATGTAAGAAGAGATATGAGAGAGCTAGGCCTGGGAAGAATTGGAATGAGAAGATAGAGAAGAATGGAAAAAGAAGATAAAAATTTAAAAGGCTTTGGGCATAGGAAGATGTTTTATTACAGTGTAAGCCTGTTTATAAATAAGTAAATAATAATATTAATAATAAAAATATTAATACTTACAAATAGTACGTTTTTTCTTTAAGAATGAATATACAGAATAAAATAGAAAGCACTTTAACAATTAAAAAAAAAAAACCTCATCGGGAATCGAACCTGCGACCTCTTGTATACGGATCAAGTCACTAAGCACTGAGCTACGCTTTCGCCGCCTTGTTGCGTTTAGAGAGAATGCTCTTCAAGGGAAGAAGGAAAACGTATTGTAGCACTACCGTGCAATTAGTTTACTCGTGTGAATCGCGCGTTAGAACTTGAAATATTCAAGATCAAGAGTCGGCCCATTCTTTTTGTCGGTAAGTGTACATACTTTTAGGTGCCACATGGCACCCGAGCCTTACAGTGATACGACCTGTAGGAAGAAGGATTTTAACATGGATCACATACATACAATTTTGACTACGCAAGGACATACAAGGCCTCCAGGAATGACTGAATATCTCAACGTCAGGTCCTATTCCGAGACAACAGAACATTAAAACGAAACACGCCATTCACAAACACATTCATACTAAACACGGAGAATAAAATTATGATGGTCAGATAATATTCGGGGACCATTTGGGCCTTAAACGTTTCCTGACATTTGTCTTATGGGTAAGGAAAAACCGCGAAAAAAATCACCTAGGAAACTTGTTCCGACCGGGGATCGAACCCGGTCCCGCTGCGTTACCCCGTGACAACAGAGGTGGACAAAAAAAAAAGTAATTAATAAAAACTCGCCGTGACATCTTAAACATATACATAACTAGCTAATACCCGGCATGCGCTGCTACGCCTAAATAAATTAAATATTAAGGGTTAATTAAATTATATAGTATAAACTTTGTCCTTCACTTAATGCTCAAGGTAACTTGACATATTTAATTTGATAAGAATTATCAGTTGTTTGAAATAACTTTGTAATTAAATCCTTATTTGAATCTAATTTTGAAAGATAAAAATGGTTATTGCGAGAATCCGTAAAAGAGAGACATATGCTGTGATGGATTTTTTGTAGAATTTTTTGAGATATTCAATTCTGTGCACAATTAATTTGGTGTAGCCTATTTGTTATGGTTTAGGCAGCATAAGCCATTTAAGCGTCTAAAATGCGACTTTTCTAGTGCATCGAAGCAATTTTTGTTTAGCTTCGGCCCTATTGAACGTTCTGTAATATGTTATATATGTTAATTGTCCCAAAAAATCTCTAAATTATGGTAAAAACTGCATTCAAATCGGTGAAGTGATTTTTTAGTCCATAAAGGACAGATCAAAGACGTCATATTTACACGCTTTATATTAGCTTGACCTGTATCTAGCTATGTAACGGAATCTTTCAACACGATTTTCACCCACTTATAAACATTGGATCGACTTGAAACTTTGTATGCTTGTAAAGGACCAATGACAATACAATAATTTCATAAATAATATTTAATATATAATAGGTTGCGGACTTATCGACTTTTTAGTCCATCGTTGTAAGAAATTGATATTATATCCTCTGGTAGCTCAGTTGGTAGAGTGGTGGACTGTAGTGGTATATAATTTCAGTAATTCATAAGTCGCTGGTTCAAATTCGACCCGGAGGATTTTTAGAAGATATTATAATAATGTTAGATAATAATTTTAAAAAATATATATAATTATATTCGTGCCTAGACACTAAAAATATCGTAAGCAATTAAATTTTCATGGGATTCAGGTTTATGACAATCAATTAAATTAAAAATAAAAAAATAGTTTAAAAACTAAAACAACACGCTTTATTAGAAAACCAAACTAAAAAACTAAAAATAAATAACAGTTTAAAAAACTAAAACTACACACTTTATTAGAAAACCGAACTAAAAAATGACAAATAATTTTAATTTCCAACACGTTTGGGATAAAATTAAAGTAGTCAACGAAATAATCATCTCCAACATATCTAGAATAAAACTAGAGTTATCTACAAAAATAATTTTACCATCAAAAGCGTGGAGTGCTTTTTATCAATTAATATATTTGATAATAAACAGATATTGGTAAAAGTAAAGTCTCTAAGAAGAAAATGTACAAACCATAAAGAGTACCCCACGCTTCTGGTGGTAAAATTATTTTTTTTGTAGATAACTCTAGTTTTATTCTAGATGTGTTGGAGATGATATTTTTGTTGGCCACTTTAATTTTATCGCAAGCGTGTTGGAAATTAAAATTATTTGTCATTTTTTAGTTCGGTTTTCTAATAAAGCGTGTTATTTTAGTTTTTTTAAATGTTATTTATTTTTTATTTCTTAGTTTGGTTTTCTAATACTGCGTGTTGTAGTTTTTTAAACTTTACTTATTTTTTATTTTTTTAGTTTGGTTTTCTAATAAAGCGTGCTGTTTTAGTTTTTTTAAAAACTATTATTTATAGTATATAAAGATATTGTTTTGTCGCTGAAGAGCTAAGAAAATATAGGACTAATTTTAGCTTCATTTATGGTCACTATCTCACTCGTCCAAGGGAAAATGCCTACTCCAACATAAATAACGAAGGAGGACGAGAGCGACAGAACATGAGTTTCGATAAAGCAATCACATATGTGTACACCAGAAGAGATCTTGGCTCCTAACTTACTATCTAAACTTCAAGTTTTCTATCTCCGTCTCCTCCCTTCGGTCCCAACCAAAATTTGGAGCCACAAGACTGACTAATGAATGGGTGTTCATGATTATTTCAAAGTGTCAGAAACAGAAATACGAATCTGGGCGCGCACTCGTTTGAATGTTGTGGAAAACTGTTGGCACTTTCTGTTGTTTAGTGATGATTGTTATTTATTAATGTATATCAGAATATTAGGAATCGGACGATTTCAAAGGCATCGAACCATCTATATTAGAAAACCAAAGACTTGACGAGTGCCCACTGGCTCTATGGCGAATTACTATGAACCGACTCTAGTAGATAGATAGATAATCGATTGATTAATGTCTTTGACATCGTCCGATTCCCAATTGCCAATTTTGTCGGTCCATCCAATCTCCTGGTTGTAGATGTTTCTCCTTCATGTATAAATATATTTCCTGACTCCAGCAGGTTTTAGGTCTTCCTCTGCCTCGTCTTCCCTCAGGTTTCCATTCCAAAACAGATTTTGGTAGCCGATCCTCTTCAATTCGCTGGACATGTCCGTACCATCTTAATTGCTCGTCTACAACATATATCTTTTTTATCTTTCCTATCCAGTCTCTCTGGACTGAACACTTGCTGTTTACCGACCCCGATGGTATTCGAGTATTCGAGGCCGAGGGGATCATTTCATGTTATCTTTTCTGTCAAATTCTTCCTAAAGGGCAGATCAGGCTCTTAGCTGTAGCGAAAGCAATTCTGATCTAAGGATGGACACCTGAAAAATATCCCTGTTCCTCCAGGTTGGGGGTTGATGCGGTAGGCCAACTCCCTCCCATCAGAAAAAAAAATGCAATGATAAAAAACCTAATAGAGATAAACCGACACTAGTTTGCATGTAAAAAATAAAATAAAATGCAATATGACTTACCTAGAACCACTTTCCTCAGAATTTTCTGGATCATACAGGAGACCATCATGAGGACAGAGAAGGACACTGTTCACAATGCTCGTTTCAGGATCCCTCCTACCTGGATCCCTGGAAAAAAAAAATTAAACTAAAGGTTCATTGAGTTCTTAATCTAGAAGTCTCAACTCATATTCGCCCTTCAACTTTGGTTTGTTTTCTTAGTCTGATTTCACTATTTCCCATATCAAGTAGCCACTCGATAATCCCCATAAGGCTCAGTAGTCCTGATACCCTACACTGAAATAAAAAAATAGTACAATCGGGGGTTCGATCCTGGACCCCTGGTATGCTATCACATATGCTAATCATTACACCGCAGAAGCGATTGAGAAAAATAAAGATTAAACTCCAGTCAGTTTGGTCAGCCACGGGATTTGAAACTAATACCTCTTGAATACGAGTTTCAATCGATAGCGTCTGAGTTAATTCGCCAATTGTAAGAGCAGATAAACTAATTTAATACTATTATTATGATTTCGTACATCTCAATGATGGATAAATCATATTTGAAGAGAAAAATTATACGCTCAGACCGGGACTATATAGAGAAAGATTTGCGTTGAGATCGGTACTTGCTCAGGTAGCTCAGTTGGTAGAGCACTTGGTCTAGAGAACCAAGGGTCCCGGGTTCAAGTCCCGGTCTGAGCGTATAATTTTTCTCTTCAAATAATTTAATACTAATAAAATTCTGCTGAAGATGGAAGCCGGTTTCACAAAGGCATACTTTTTTAAAAATATTTTAACTTGGTTGAGAACGACAGTACTGCCAGGTACTCATTTTAAATTGTATTTTATAATTTAGTACTTTCAATTGCATATATTCTGCAACATACATACATACATACATACATACAAATGCATTTTTCTACTTTATTTGAAAAAAAAAAAAGCTCCATATATTCTAATTCAACTGATCCTCGCGCCCAATATTTTATTTTTACGAAACTTCCTATGTACCAATGGAATAAAACGAAGAAAGTTTTTTTTCCCCAAAAAATCAACGAAATCTGGCTATTAGAAGCGGGAGTTAACACTGAAGCCGAAATTTAAAAATCAGTTTAGCGGCCGCCATATTTGTTTTATCGCAACCAATTATTTACTTCTCCTTATTCTGGACATGATGCGGACATAGAGTCTCCACATAACCCTATCCTAATCATTCCTTGTAATAATTTACCTTCCACAAATCATGGTTAAATGTTATTCTCCCAGTTCATTCATCTATCTACCAGGCTCTATCGCTTTGATTTCCGTAGATGAAGTTTCTATGCATCTCATTCATTCCCCAATCGTAAGGCATGTCATCCCCATCGCAGTCTATGAAACATAACTATTACATCAGGTTTTCCCATAAAGGGGGCACGCCGTAGAGTAGTAGTTAAGGCACTGAGCTACAAGCCGGAGGGTCGAGGGTTCGAGTCCCGTTGGGGTCAGGATTTTTAAACTGACCCAAACCCTCTGGCGGCACTATGGGCCTGGGGTCAACTCAGCCTCTAACGGAAATGAGTACCAGACGCTTGTTATGGGGGTAAAGGCGGCCGTCACGCAGGGCTGACAACCCGGCTGACATAAAGTGCCGATTGTCTAGAAAAAGTGGGAGCCTTAACCTCCTACTACCCCAAGGGCATCCAGGCCTGTTGTGGGATCACTTTACTTTTTTCCATAAAGATCATGTAGCATCAACATAGTATAATTTTGGAGAAAAAGCCGTTTTATATATGTTTAGTTTAATATTGTTTTTGAAGGGAATTGAGATGACAAGAGCATTTTTTAGAATTGAGCGTAAATGTAATTTATTAATTTATTTTATATGATTATGATTATTATTATTACTTTAACTGAACTATATACTCACTTAAAAATACATATCTACATTAAAGACAGCCAACCATTCTTCACACGTTTATACAGTCCAGAAAATTCGAGATTATGTATTTTTTTCAGAGGGCGGATTGGAAGAATAGCACTCCCCAGTATGCACAGTACTTTTTTTTCAAACTAAACAGAACGTTTGAAACATGAAAAAAACACTTGGTTCTAACACTCGACTTCATCTCCCGAGGGAAGTAGCAATTGGCCTTTGCGGAAAATATGGATTAATAAAAACATACATAGGATCCTGACGACCCTTTCCTCCTACTTCTACTAACAAAGGCAATGTTCACTCACCTACAACGACGAAATTGAAGGGAAATAATTTAAACAACCCTGTGCTACATGTACATATCGTGACACCAGCCGAGCGAAAACCCTGAGTAAAAACCTTTCTACGCGATCAACGTTTCTTTTAAGTTTATGCCTCGTTCTTATAACCTCAACGAAATAATTTTAAAAATTAAAATCAATAACATAACATAATACATTAATAAAACTATTAAGATCTAAGGATCTTCTACAAAATTAAGACATCTAACATAATTTAAACAATATTTATAAATTAAAAGATTAATTTGAAATACCGTAATTATGATAGACTTAATTAAAACTAAAAACAATATATTGCATTGGCAGCATTTGTGTTTAAGGCTAGACAATGATTTTTTTTTAATTCACTGACATCCAATTTTCCAGTTCACTGTATTTTAAAACACGATCAAAAGCTATTGTAAATTAATATCCATACAATTAATTAATTTTATACTGAAATATCACAAGTAGAAATATACATTAAATAAAGGCTGTGGACGGTTAATAACAAATGAGGGAAATTTTAAAGAAATATCTGAATTCAAATACCTAGGAATAATAATTACAGAAATTAAACAGGCTGAATTCTTGAAACGCATGCTATTATGCACTACAGGGACTTTTATCACTCCCAACTTCTCTATAAAAAATTACAACAAACCAGAACTGTTATTCTCTCAGTTACATCATATGGATGCGAAACATAGCCTCTTACTTTTAATAATAATAATAATAATAATAATAATAATAATAATAATAATAATAGCTTTATTTTACCTGGCAGAGTTAAGGCCTTAAGGCCTTGTCTACCACTCAACCAGGTTTAAAAAAATACAAGCAAAAAAAAAAGTCTTAAATCTAAATTACAATATATATAAACGATTACAAGTTATGAATACAATACAATTAATATATAATATGTACAAGATATATAAAAAACGAGTAAAACATTAATGACATAGTATAAAATTAAATGAATAGAGAAAAATTAATTATTAGACAACAGGTAACTGTATAAGCGTGACTTAAAGGTGCCAAGTGTGCGGCAACCCCTGATATCTTGAGGAAGGAGATTCCAGGAGCGGGCAGAGGCTACTGTGAAGGAAGTAGAATAGGAGGAAGTGCTATGAAGAGGAATTGTTAGCAGACTGCTATCTTGTGACCTAGTGTCAATATTGTGGTAAGAGGATAACTTCTCAAATCTGGACGCCAGGTAAGTAGGAATGTAGCCAGGAGAAAGGATTAACGGTATTTGAAATAAAGTGCTTAGCAAAAATTGTGGACCAACGAGAAATGTTCGTGAATGGAAAATACTACATAACAATGAATTATGTGATCTTTATTGGAAACCAGATTTAAAAGAACACTTAAATCTCGTAGACTGCGATGGAATAATCATATACCACCAATGAGGAATGAAAGAGGGGCAATGAAACTTCTATATAAAAAACAGAGGAAAAGCGGTCAGTACCATTTCTGTCTTTCAAAATTAGATTCAAATAAGGATTTAATTATGAAGTTTTTTTTTTCCAACAACACTAATATAATGAATAGAAATAAGTACGGTATGGAAAAAAAAAACTATATACATGTAAACAGCATAAGCCCTTCATTCACACAGAACTGTGCCAGCGACATGTACGATTATCCTCAGGAAAAACTTCTAATTTACAGTGTCGACTTCCCTTGAGAATTTCTCAGAATAACCAAGGTGAGAGGAAAAGGGGGGAAAAATTAACCGACACGCAAAAATACAGAGGGTGAATGTGTACACTGGAGTGATATACGGACAGGACGAAAGTTGAGATCGCTGAGTTGGTAATGAAAGATAACAAATATAACCTTTGTTTGCCTTCATTTTTAATTATCACACACTTGAAGCGTAAACTTTAATCAAATAGTGTTTACGAAAACAAAGTATATGATAATACAACGTGTACCTCTGCATACATGTTCCTACGTAAAGGCTTTAACATAAAACTGTGCAACAAAGCATACTGTAGCCAAGAATCAAAGAAAATTTGTATTTTAAATATTCATTAAATACACGCGACAATCTAATTTTCCAACATTGGGGTCTAGGGGTTTCATAGACTGCAATGGGCAGGATATGTCACATGGCTAAAAAATAAAATAAATCAATAAATAAATAAAATAAGTAATAAAAGAGAGAGGCCTGTAAGATTATTTTATTTACGTCTAATGACGTTTTCTAACATCTCAGATTATTAGCGTGGCTATTCAAATCGGGACATAAAAGATCCGAAATATTTTGTTCAAAAGCCTTTTTTTTCAACATTATGGTACTTTTACAACCTGAAAAATCCATCGATCCATGCTGGGCTTGAATCCGCTAACCAAAGTCGAGCATTGTCCACGAGGACAATCTTTTTATTTATTTATTTATTTATTTTTGTAATGCCCTCAGAATTATCCTTTTAGACATTTCTGGTGTTCTCTCCTGGCAATGGCGTAATTGTAACCCACTTCTGAGGTTGGGGGCGCCTGGAAGGCGGGGTTACGTTGGCCCGATGATATGATGGGTGATGATGATAGTGGTGCCCCTAATCTTAAGCTTAATCTAAGATGAATATGAATGATGATTGCGATGGCCATATGATTTCGGGGATCGTTTGGGCCTTACAGTTTTCCTGACATTTGTCTTACAGGTGAGAAAAAAACCGATAAAAACCTCACCAAGAAAAACTGTCCCGACCGGGGTTCGAAACCGGGCCCGCTGCGTGACAAAGCAACACGCTACCTCGAGACCACAACGGTGGACACGAGGACAATCTAGTTGTAGGAAAACCAAAGGTAGCAAGCCAAGAATGAAATGGGACACCAGTAACCAAAGTTTATGGGAGGTGAATTATACAGGGAATGACTGAAAAATATTAAACCAGGATAGGGATGTAGGGAGAGCTTATGTATGTGCGGACATAATCTCTAGTTTCGATAGTGCCGCTGAGCGAGTTAATTATTTTTAATGACGTAAGAGTAGAGCTTAAGGAAGCCCAAAATTAAATGAAAGAATTCCATACAAAACTTAAAAAGAAAATTAAATAAAGTCTCGATTGTGTTCGTGATAGAAAAAGTTGAAAAAAACGTAACTGAGAAGGCCAAAGCGTGCAATCGGTGAAGCTACAGCACCTAATAAAATAATCATATTACAATTTTTATATTTCTTTAAATCATTCAAATTCTATATTGAATAAATATAAGACAATGGGATCACAGTAGGCTATTTGAATGCCACTTAAATATTTACACACAATCACAACTTATAAAATTATAGGTAAATATTCATCCGATTGAGGGTCTTTCCACTTTTTCAGCGGTTGCCCTTTTACCAGCCGGCTGCTGGCCCTTCACATCCACATGTGTCAATCACAAAGGTAGATGATCAACAGCCAGTGTAGGGGTGACAGTGGTTAGCATGTCGAGTCCCCCAGCCGTTATAGCTGGTTCCTCAACCTTAATAGGGCCTATTCATAAAGAACTAAAATTATGATCAATCAAGTCAATATTATTAGAGAAGCAAAAAATCGAAAAACCATCTATTAATCCATTGAAAGGCCAATTATAAAAGAAAGAAATTGAATATGATGATCTTGAAGAAGATTTTCGGTCTGTAGGTCGTGGTCGTGAGGCTTGTAGTTCCCCGACGTTTCGCCAGAGACTGCGTCTGGCATCCTCAAGGATTGCCTATAGCCCAAAAATCTTCTTCAAGATCACCGGCCGTGAAAATCTACGTTAATACAAACTAAATTTAAATTTCTTTCAAAGGAGGTTCTGTGTTGTGGAATATGAAGTAGGAAGTTCTGGAGAGATCGTGTACCCAACGTGTGACTGGAGAATATGAGATGGAAGCGAGAGAATAAGTTTCTGCTTGGTATAAGAGTTTTAATATCTACAGAGAAAACGAAAATTTCAAGGTACCTGTCAGAAGTAAAATTGTACTGGACAATAACATTTTGGAGCAGGTGAATAATTTTACATATCTAGGATGGAATATCTCATACGAAGAAGGAAAGAATGTAAATGCAAAAATATCAAATGTTTAAAGAATTTTAGGGTTAATAAATTCTATCTTCAAGCCACAGTTAGTCCAAAAATATTCAAGACTAAAAGTGTATAAAACACTGGCTCTTCCAACTTTTTTGTATGGTAGCGAAATATGGACGTTGAAACAGAAGGATATACAGAGACTTAGATCTGCTGAAATGAGATACCTTCGGAGGACTGCAGGATACACACTACTAGATCACAAAAAAAAAAAAACGAAGACATCTTAGAAGAATTACACATGGAACCTTTAGAAAACAAAATTTCTGATTATAAGTCAAGATGGATGCAACATGTTCATCGAATGGAAGATCACAGGATACCCAAACAAATGTTTAAGATAACAACCTGCAGGAAGAAGAAGACCAGGACGTCCACTCAAAAGACTTCTGGATGGTGTTTCTCTTGAGGCCGAAACAGGTCAACAAATGGCCTAAATTCGTGAATGTACTATGACGATGATGATGATAAATAACAAATCTTTGTTATGCATGAGTTTGTTGACATTCTACAATATTTTGGGATGTAGTAACTTAAAAATATTTTAATAGCCCATATACCACTTAAGGAAGCAGGGAAGAAACTTTAATTTTCATGTATTATGTTAAATTTTAAGTGAAATTCACTTTTAATAAACTATTGTGCTTTATTACACTCTTTGGTTGAGATAATTTTATTTATGAAGTGAAGTCACCTCGAGATGAAGCGACAAGAAAATGGCGAAGACGCGAGCAAGCAGGAGGGCGTCAAGTCGTGTCCTGGTGGTTACAGGATTATTATTAATGATCATCCGCAAGACCTTAGTTATAGAAACAATATCAAGTTCGTCGCATATTCAATCATAATCAAATGTACGCTTTAGGGAGGGTGAGAGATTTTACAGCATAAAGGCGGTAACGACGCCACACAATGGAAGCGTTACTCTGGAAATTTCGGGGATGGATTGGATGAGGGACAAGAGAAAGGGAAATCTGGTTTAATGCTATTTGGGATAAAATGTCACTTCCAAACCTAGAGAAGGCTTTCAAGTTATGCGCGATATGAGGAAATGAGTGCTATTCGGCGGTTTTTAAACAGTGGTTCGCACAACAAAAAATTGTTTTAAAAACATTTAGGGCTCTATTATATCAATAGACAGTTTTAAATGTAGAGACGCGCAACAAATATCATTAAACGAATTATATCCATAGTAATTCTGCCCGAGGGCAGGTCTTTCACTGCAATCATAACATTTTCATGCAATGCTTTGCAGTTTTGTTAGGGAATTATAGGTGTGGTAGATTCCCGTTGCTTTCCACACCGGTGAAGGATGATGATGATGGCCGGATGATTTTCGGGGACCGTTAGGCCCTAAGCTTCCTGACATTTGTATTACAGGTGAGAAAAACCCCCGAAAAATACCACACCCAGGAACCTGTCCCGACCGGGAATCGAACCCGGGCCTGCTGCGTAATAAGGCAGCACGCTACCTCGAGACCACAGCGGTGGACACGAATTATATAACTACTAATATTTAGTCTTCTTCATCTTCTTCTTCTTCAAGCAGAGATTAGGTTTCCATGGTCTTCCCAAATCTCTCCTTCCTTCAGGTTTATAATCAAGAATTTTTCTAGGAATAGGACTGTAGCTCATTATTTCCAGGTGTTCAATCCAATGATATCTAATGATGAATCATTTCCTCGAACAATATTACATTTAATTATTTTCTTATATCCTCATTTTTAAATTTACCCAACCTAGTACAACCCTTAACTGACCTCAAAAACCTCATTTATGTAGCTTGCAATTTGTTAATGTCATCTTGTGTTATGATCCAAGTTTCTGATCCATATAGTATAACTGGTATTGCTGTCATCGTATAGGACTTCATTTGAGTTTCCTTTCTCGTTTTTAATTTCAACGTTCTATTTATTGTATCGCATATCTGTTGGAAAAGGTTTTTAAAGATTTCAACCAAGTTGGTACAAATAGTATTTTTTATACCGTAGCTTAACGAAATTTTATGATGAATTTTATCAGTATTAAGTTCAAAATTGTAAAATAAATAAAGGTTACCCAGAAAAATACGGGAGTGGTATCCACCTGGAATAAGAAGGAAGGAAGACCTCGAAACTCGAGGATGCAAGAAATAAGAACTGTAATGAGAACAAGAGGACTGGAGGACATGGAATGGATGGATAGTGACGAGTGGAGAAGGAAAATAAAACTTTAGGCACAGAAAGAAGTTATTTAAAACAATACAATTTGTACCCGTTGTGGCGGTCGTCCTCAACAAATTATAATTTGTCGAGGATGACTGCCACTACAGGTACAAATTTTGTTTTAAATATCTAACAATAACCTCAGCGGTGCAAAATGTTTTTTTAAAGTACAGAAAGGAGTATAAACATTTAAAATCTGTATATAAATAAATAAAGTATTAAGTCCAATAGGAATACAAATTAATAAGGAAATGTATATGATATTTTAATGTATGCAGACGATCTGGTAATTATACAGAAGTCAGGATGATTTACAAAGAGCCATTTACAAGTTGAATCAATTAGGACTCTATTATAATCTCAAAGTCTCAACTTCAAAAACTAAAAGTATGGCTTTCCAGGGCAAAGTGCCAGTCAGAGCAAAAATAGTAATCAATAATGAAATAATAGAACAGATAGCACACTTTAACCATCTTGGTTCAGATATAACATATAGCTATGATTGGGATATATATAATAAATTAAACCGATATCAAATGATATGTGGCACCATAAGAAGAACCCTCCCAAAGACTCGAAGAGAAACTCAGCTCAGGTTTTATAAAATTATGGCTGTTCCTGTTCTTTTATATGGATCTGAATCTTGGGTATTTACAAAAAAGATATCTCACACATTCAAGCCACTGAAATTAAATTTTTAAGATCCGTAAAAGGATAGATTAGTAAAGTAAAGTAGTCACACTACAGGCCACAGGAGGCCCTTGGGGTAGTAGGAGGTTAAGGCTCCCACTTTTTCTAGACAATCGGCACTTGATGTCAGCCGGGTTGTCGGCCCTGCGTGACGGCCGCCTTTACCCCCAGAACAAGCGTCTGGTACTCATTTCCGTTAGAGGCTGAGTCGACCCCAGGACCATAGTGCCGCCAGAAGGTTTTGATCAGTTTAAAAATCCTGACCCCACAGGGACTTGAATCGGCTTGTAGCTCAGTGCCTTAACCACTACGCTACGGCGTGCCCCATGGATAGATTACACTAGTACCAATTATTACTTTATTGTAACGGACTGTCAACAGCACGTACGGCTTACTGCCCGTGCGACCCATATTTGTAAATAATATTGTAAATATCTTACTTTTTTGTCTAATAAAGTCCTACTACTACTACTATGATTTAATAAGAAATGAACTGGAGATATTTTCAATAGTTGATAAACTAGAAGAGCACACATACCAATGGAAAGAACATTTAGACAGAATGAACAATACAAGATTATCCAAAAAGATCAACACCTACAAACCACATGGATAAATATCTTTGGGACGGCCAAGGAAACGATGGACTTGAGACCGGAACAGGTCACATAGACCTAATCCTGGAAAGGAAGAAGAAGAAGTAACTTTATATTCCATTAAATATATGAAATGGGTTTTTTTTTGTAGCTTGTGTAGTTTGAGGTTGGATTCGCAAGGCATCAATCTCACATTAACACCACTTGCATGGAGAATAGATCTAATGGCTGAAGAGACACGCAAGTTACTCAAGTTAAATGTAGTAATTAGACTAGAGGGGACACAATAGCTTTACCAAAGAGCCGGGAGCCAAGTGCCACCAACAGAGACACAATCATTTTCAAATATCTTACTTTCCCAAGTCATTTGTCTAATAATGACATTATTAATGTCCATCTGATTCTGTTTTGGTGGTCTGCAGATAAGGCGACAGCTTTTTTTGTATAAACAACCCTTTCAGCACATCCTATCAATTAAAAACTAAAAACTCCATGGCGCGACTAACCTAGAAGACCCTTGGTCTACCATCCGGCAGCTGACCTGATATCCACATATCTCACCTTGGGAAGAAGAGGGCCACAAGTGTAAAAATGTCATAAATTGAGCATTTTCTGTTGGAAAAAATGACTACTAATTTATTTTTTATGATCACAAGCCTCACGTGCAAGAAAATGGAGGCAGGATAAAATTCTGTCCATATTAAATATTATATGCACTATACCTTTTCAACACAACAATCTGCCAGAATACAAGCTGCTGAAATGAAATTCCTCAGACCAATAGCAGGATATAAAAAAACAGACAAAAAACATAACACAGAAATAACATAACTAAAAATTGAGGAATTAAACACAACAATAGTGAAATACAGAACAAACTGGAAAGAACACTTGGCAAGGATGACTGAGAATAGAATACCAAAAGCAGCATACAGCTATTCACCACAAGGAAGAAGAAGTTTGGGGAGACCAAAGAAAACATGGAAACATCAGCAATTTTGGAGCCGGAACAGGCTAGCAAATAAGCCTAAACCGTGAAGAGGAAGAAGATATATTTTTAAAACTTTAATTGTTAATAATTCGGAACTAAACTTTTTACACTTGTGACCGTCTTCTTTCCAAAGTGCGATATGACATTTACATATCGATCATTCACCAGTATAGGGATGATTGTGGTCAATATATCATATCGGTTGCACCCCTACCATTAAAGCTGGTTTCCTGAATCTGGAGCCGCTACTGATTGTAACTAGCCAACTTTCTCATGATGCTAGGTGGACAAGGGTTCCATACTGCCCGAAATTCCACGAGAAAATATGTACACCCATATGGATTTCAATCAAAACGGTTATTTCTCAACAATATAATCTGAGGGAAAGATGTTAAAATAATGGATATTGAAATTTTAACTTGGCCATTAATTTGTTCATGAGTAACTCAGATAAAATAGTTCGCCACGCATGAACTGCCTAAACTAATCGAATTCCTCAGCAACTTCGAATTTATGGGCCGATTTGCTGTTTTATGAAATACTGGCAATATTTATTTTATTAACCAAATAAGTCATGTTGCAAGAAAACAAACCTGATGGCCGATACACCAATTTTTTAATTACATTTCGTACATAAGCCCCAAATTCTAATGGTAATATTTGGCTGATTTTTTGGAAAATGCCTTTCCAGTTATATTTCAATTCTATATACGAGTTTCGTTGAAAACTATTAAAGCAGAATTTTAATATTATAATAAATATGAAAGTTAAAGTTAATAATGTTGTATTTTAAAATTATTTTAATATTTAAATATAACTTAAATAAATATAATCATATCAATAATTCATTGTTGGTTATTGTTGAATAAAAATGTCTTAGTTACAATTAAAGAAATTGTATTACATAACGGTTTTTGTAAAGAATGCTTTTAAAAACTGTTTTAAGTCATTGTTGTCAAAATTATAAATCCTTCCATTATAACTGTAATAAGAACACCTGCACAACTTCGTATTCTTAAATGAAAGTAAACTAAACTCTGATTGGATGTTAAAACAATTAATTTTATTTAACAAATCAAATTAAACCTTAGATATAAAGGACTATTAATCAATAGAATTTAAAATTACCATCATGTGATGTAATAATGGTCTTAAAATTATAAAAGAATTACACTAGTCATTCTGCATATAATTTTCATCAAAGTTAGAAGTAATAAGAAAAGCTCTCCTGATAAAATGTAATATTTAATACAAGAAGAATAATTGATTCAAGAAAAGAAAATAATTTAATTTTAATTGACGCTGAAGAATAATACCACCTACATTTACTTTAATCTGCTGGGAAATTAAGAAGTGAATACATTTGCAATTATTTCTACAAGAAACAATTTTTTTAGTAATTTTGAAGTGTTTTCCTACCCAGTGTACCAACTTCCGACCCTAAGAAGAGAATCCGGCTCTACCGAAAATTGAACCCAACCTGAACCAGTTATTCTTTTTGGGACACCAATTCTTCTTCAAAATGTTACTACAACATCGGGCATTAAGAGAATTACTTCTTCAATATGTATATCTATTTATTATATTTTAACTATGAACTGCATTTTGGCAGAATATTTATGACTTTTCTGAAAATTACGACTGGTAGAGCGAATTTTGTTTATAATTTTTTTCAGGTTAATCTCCCATTCTTAGTTCGATTTTGCTGGTTAACGAACTAGACGTTATTTTTTTAATTTTCACTGCTAAACTATATGACGAGTTCGGTTACGAAGAAACAAAAATTCTAGCCGCACACAGACCAGCCTCGTGGGCTAGTGGTCAGCGTTTCTGGCTAAACTTAATGAGGAACCAGGTTCCATTTTCCGATCTGACCATGAGAATTTTTCTTCAAAGGGAATTATTCCAGTGGTTACCCTGGTCTGGAATTTAGGTTAACAACTCTCCTGGCGTTTCATTATCACCTTATATTCTGATGTAATATATGTTTGCCCTGTTGAGTGGAAGAGATGGCCACATGGCCTTAACTCCACCAGGCTAAATAAATAAATAAAATAAATAAATATCAAACACCATGGGAATAACGTAACCCCTCCTTCCAGATGCCCCAACCTAAGAAATGGATTACAATTCAGCCAGGGAAGAAAGTCAGAAATGTCATAAAAGACCTGGTGGCATTGGACAAAATATACAGGCATATATATATATATATATATATATATAGAGAGAGAGAGAGAGAGAGAGAGAGACGGACAGAGGTCCACCGCTGTGGTCTTGAGATAGCGCGCTACCTTGTCACGCAGCGGGCCCGGGTTCGATTCCCGGTCGGGACAGGCTCCTGGGTGAGGTTTTTTCGGAGTTTTTCTTCACCTATAAGACAAATTTCAGGAAGCCTAGGGCCCAACGGTCCCCGAAAATCATCCGGCCATCATCATCATCATCATCCTTATTATCGTCATCACCCTTCACCAGAGTGGAAAGCAACGGGAAGCTACACCTATAATTCCCTAGTAAAGCTGCAAAGCATAGCACGAAAATACTATGATTGCAGTGAAAGACCTGTCCTCGGGCAGAATTACTATGGATGGATGGATATAGACAGAGTGGGCGAAAGAAGAAAAATGCTGGAACTCATAAAGAAGAGGAAAAGAAATTGGATTGGCCATTAGCTAAGAAGAAACTGCCTGCTGACGGATGTCCTAGAAGGAATGGTCAACAGAAAGAAAGTTAGAGGCAGAAAAATACATCAGATGATAGACAATATTAAAATAAATTGTTTGTAATCGGATACAAAAAGGAAAGCTGAGTTAAGGAAAGAGTGGAGAATGCTGAGTTTGCAGTGAAAGACCTGCTCTTGGGCAGAACACTATGAATGAATGAATGAATGAATGAATATAGTTAGAAGCCTCGGGTTCAAATTCCGGTTCAGAAATGTATTATTCTTTCCATATCACACACACACTTGTTGATTTATTGATTTAGAAGTCGCCAAAGGTACTTATTTTCTAACACAGTAAACTCCTTTTATAAAATATAAATCGAATAAATATAAATGTTAATAACACATTCAACCGTAACATTTCACGGCACTTATCACGCTATTTTAACAATAGAAAAGTACACATCTCCACGCACCCTTAATGTAGATTATCCGGTACAAATCGCAACCTCCCCTTGTGTCCAAATGCTTCAGTATCTTCGCTAATGTACTCCCAACCCCCCGGAGGGCGGAAACTAAAGAGGACAATGCCTGACTTTTTGCGCTGTCTTCTTTTCTTGCGTTGACTCGCCCCCTTTTTTTGAAAAATGACAACATGCAACTCTGAAGGTCCGGTAGTTGGAAAGGGTGGGAGAGATAGGGATGACGACAGATTTGAAGAAGCAGGGTCGCTGACATTATTCCATGGGAAGGCATAGGTCTTAATGTCTCTATTCAAACTTCACTGATAAACTGAAATATATTGAGGGAAAGGCACAGGGCATTAGCAACATGCTATGTCCATACCCTGGTATATTCGATATTCTTTATGTTAAAACTAGAGATTATAATAAATAAAAAGAAACAAACTATGTAGGGCTAAGTTAGTCACGTTCTAAGTACAGGTATCGAAAATGAAATTTACCAATGAAGGGGGAAAAAAAAACTATTTCTACTTCCTTCCTGTATATGCCAAACTTTAGAGATAAATAAACTCATGATTAAATTGTGTGCTTTAATGTTTCACACTTCTAAATAATAGTGCTTTCCATGGAGAATCTAATGGCACCTCAAACTCCATACCTGGTTCTTCCCCTGAACCCTTTAGGTGTATTTAGTGATATATTAGCGGCCGGAGCGGTTTGAAGGACTAAGGATGACTTGTCTAAACAATTTCCATTGACAATTTTCACATCCATCCATAGTAATTCTGCCCGACGGCAGGTCTTTCACTGCAATCATAGCATTTTCACGCCACGTTTTGCAGCTTTACTAAGGAATTATAGGTGTGGTAGCTCCCCGTTGCTTTCACACTGGTGAAAGATGATGATAATGGTAAGGATGATGATTATGATGATGGCTGGATGATTTTCGGGCACCGTTGGGCCCTAAGCTTCCTGACATTTGTCTTACAGGTGAGGAAAAACCCCGAATAAAAGCACACCCAGGAACCTGTCCTGACCGGGGAATCGAACCCGGGCCCGCTGCGTGACTAAGCAGCACGCTACCTTGAGACCACAGCGGTTGACAATTTTCACTTAATTAGGCCTACTACAAAATAATTTACAACTCAATAACGAAAGTTCACGCTTATAATTTTAGCTTGTTTAGTTGAAAAATCTGTTTTTGTTGTTGTCATGGTTTATTCATATGTTGGTAACAAGGCGTCCGTTTTTGTCAATGGTATACAGTATATGCTGCAGTAATCAATTTTTCTGCCTTTCTATAAAATCGTAAAGTACGGTGAAGTAAAAAAAATAAATAAAAATAAATCTTATAAAGTTCGAAGCTGATTACTTTTTCTTGTTGAAAAACACAGCCGTACGTGTAAGACGGAAAGGAAAATCCATACAAAATTTCCCAAGTCCTTTATGTGTCTCAGATAAAACATTACAGCACACTGTATTATAGCCTCACTATTATCATTGTCCAGCAGCTCACTTTGTTTCCCCGCAGCTGTTATATATAATTAAATACAATGATGCCGACTACCGCCACTATAATAATTCCACATGTTAATCATTGTCAAGTCCCGCGCCGTAACCGAGTGGTTAAGGCAGGAAAACCTTGGCGCAGAGCTACGGGACTTGCGCTGGTTCGAGTCTCCATGGGGGGAAGCACTTTTTTCATGGTATTTCGGCCAGTATGGGACCGGTGCCCACCCAGCATCGTGAGGAATTTGGGTAGCTACAATAAGTAGCGGCTCCAGGTTGAGAAAACCAGCTATAACGGCTGGGGACTCGACATGCTGACCACATGTCTCCCCTACACTGGATGATCATCTACCTCTGTGATTGATACATGTGGATGTGAGACCAGCAGCCGGCTGGTAGGCTAAGGACCTTCTAGGCCTATCGCGCCAGGAGATAAAAAATCATTGTCAAGCATTGTCGCGCGGCACCCGCTTTTAATAAACGGACAACCATTATAGTGAGGCGATAATACCACGATATACATATAAAAAAGTATTCACCAGCATACAAGATGTAATATGAAGTCTCGTAGACTGCGATGAGCACGAAATGTGACAAGAATGGGGAACGAAAGAAGAGCAAGAAACATCTTGCAAGAAAATTAGATGAAAAGCACCCATAGAAAGGCCAAGAATAAGATCAACCATGATTTGAGGGACGTGATTTTTAGAGGCGTTCCGCGCCACAGCCGAGAGGTTTAAAGGCATGATGCTTGGCAGAGAGCTATGGGACTTGAGCTGGTTCGAGTCCCCATGGATGAACAAATTTTCTCATGGAATTTCGGCCAGTATAAAACCGGTGCAGTGTCCACCCACCATCATTACGAATTTGAGTAGCTGCAATAAGTTGTTAGGGAACCAGCTATAAAGGCTGGGGGACCCGACATGCTGACCATTATAACCTCTATACTAGCTGGATGATTAACACATGTGGATGTGAGCCAGCAATCGGTTGGTAAGCTTAGAGTCTTCTAGGCCTCTCGCGCTTTGGAGTGAATTGTACAAAGAATTGTTGAAAATCATTCGTCAGGTTAATGATACAACTAAAGAGAAAAATATATGTCTGAACCGGGATCCGAACCCTGCTGCTCTACCTTTGTGTGCTGGCACTCTTGCTTTGAACTATTAGGTGCCAATGGCCAGACAAGATTTTTTTTCTAATTTTAAAATCCCCATATACCTTTTGAAATAAACTCCATTCATATTACAGCAAGGGCTGCTTCCAGCAAGAAGACATTATGATTGAATTTTTTCAGGGCTATTATCACTTAATTACGAATGTAATATTGAAATTTATCCACTCAGGCTTTGAATCCGTATCCAGTGACATTTATTAATACAAGGAAAGAGAAGTATGGTTATGGATATATGGATAGCTTACGACAGCACGGTCATTAAACACCGGGTTCGATAATGCCAGTAACTTAGATAGTTATGGGTATGTAATTAGTGAAGAGAATGGCAAATGAATTCAGAAAGTAAGAGAAAAGAGGAAAACCTGGGGCAAAAATTATCAAGGAAGGCAATTAAGAGAAGGACAATGTTTGGACAAAGCAGAATGGCTTTTTAACAATTCGAGAAATTATCATTGGATATATTAAAAAAGTTTTTCCTCACCTGTAAGACAAATGTCAGGAAAACTTTAAGGCCCAAACGGTCCCCGAAATCATATAGCCACTATCCTTATCATTATCATGTTCATCATCATCCTTCACCGGTGTGGAAAGCAACGGGAAGCTACCACATCTGCAATTCCCAAGTAAAGCTGCAAGCATAGCATGAAAATGCTATGATTGCAGTGAAAGACCTGCCCTCGGGCAGAATTACTATGGATGGATGGATATTAAAAAAGTATTTAAATGGTAGCATGAATTATGTGTGAGAATGCTTTGTGTGCGTCTAACATTAATCGAAAATATCTAGTACCTTTTTAACTGTTTGATGGTGTAACATGAACCGAAAGTCTTCAAAGATTTTTAACAAAAATGTTACTTTGTTGAGGACGAATGAGAGTAGGAGGTTAAGGCGCGTAGTGTCGCCAGAACGCTTGGGTCAGTTTAAAAATCCTGACCCCACCGTGACTCGAACCCTCGATCTTCCGGCTTGTAGAGTATCATTACGCCTATAAGGTTTAGGACTATGTGATTTTAAAAAGGAAATTAAAGAAAGTTTCATTCCCGATTAAGAAATGAGACTTGGAACCAATCGAATGATATCGAAGGAAAGAAGTTTTGGCGAGGCACAAGGACATGAGATATGAGAGGGTGGAGTGAAGACGGGGGGGGGAGCAGGGTTGTTGAAGGAAAGGCTCATCAGTGTCAGTGCGGTCCTGATGCTGGTCGTGACGTCATTAACTCATCCATCCATATATCTCAACTTCAATGCACAAGTGATGTAAGAGCATTTTTCTAAGAAACTCCTGCTTCAAATAGTTTACTACATAGTTACTAAAAGAACACATACCAATGGCCTACATTGTGATTTTCAAAAGACGCGGATGACAGTTAAGGATCTGGTTACATCTTATGCCCAACTGAACTGTGGAATGGTAAAATGACATTACTTTATCTCACATCTCGTAAAAATAATGTTAGCTTGTTGCTAACATTAAAGTATAAAATTATGGAATATTTGAATGCAGGCTTTCACGGCCGGTAATCATAATGTTGAGTGATTCCGGGTTATGTGGCCGTGGTCCATAGTTGGTGTTGATACCAGACGTTTCGCCCTCAACTGCGGAGGGCATCTTCAGTGGCGAGTGCTTCTAGGCGTGTTTCCTGGTCGGAAGATCTACTTAGAGTGAGCGCTGCGGACGTTGTATTAGTGGTGGGTGCAGGGTGAGTGGACGTGGCTCTTGCTGATTGGCTAATGGTCGTCTCCTTGTTGTCCCTAGTGTTAATGCATTTATTTTCTAGTGTATGATACCAGGCCTTAGCCAGTTTGATACCTTCCTCTTTTCTGTTGAACGTCCGCAGCGCTCACTCTAAGTAGATCTTCCGACCAGGAAACACGCCTAGAAGCACTCGCCACTGAAGATGCCCTCCGCAGTTGAGGGCGAAACGTCTGGTATCAACACCAACTATGGACCACGGCCACATAACCCAGAATCACTCAACATTATGGAATATTTACCTGAAAGGTCCGTCTCCTCAAATGTATTAGTTATTTAACTGTAGCATTTTCGGGACTAGTCTCATCATCGGCATGATTCAAAAGTGGTGTTTTATTTTAGCCTGACTGGCTAAATAGTCAACTTTTATAAGATTCATAATATGTTCCGTTGAGGTATTATTCAAAATTTAAGTATAAAATTATGGAATATTTACCTGAAAGGTCCGTCTCCTCAAATGTATTAGTTATTTAACTGTAGCGCTTTCGGGACTAGTCCCATAATGAGCAGAATTCAAAACTAGTGTTTCACTGAAGATCTGGTAGAGGGGGTTACACATACTGGATTCGTTTTCGTTTATCAGATGGTCGTTGTTAACTGCTTTCAAAATTTCCATTTCCTCGAGCACGTTTATCTTCGCTGGATTATTTTATCTGTGCATTACTGCTAGGGTGTTTTCAATATTTATCCATGAAGGACATCGCATGTTAAATAATAAAAACACCCTAACTGTAATGCACAGAGAAAATAACCCAGGGAAGATAAACGTACTCGAGGAAATAGAAATTTTGAAAGAAGTTCACAACAAAGACCATCTGATAAACGAAAACTAACCCAGTGCGTGTAACCCCCTCTACCAGATCTTCAGTGAAGCACCAGTTTTGAATCCTGCTGATGATGGGACTAGTCCCGAAAGCGCTACAGTTAAATAACTAGTAAAGTTGAGGAGACGGACCTTTCAGGTAAATATTCCATAATTTTATACTTTAATTTTTAAAAATACCTCAACGGAACAAATCATGAATCTTATAAAAGTTGCTAACATTTAAATGTCATCTTGGTTTATAGAGCCCGTAGGTACAATGTCGCATTCGCTAGTGTGTCCATTAGTCCTAACTTCAGTCAGTTTAATCCAGTTAATTCAGTTCTCTATGATCCATCCCCTTCGTCTCACATGTCCTGCCCATCATAGATTGCGATGGGCAGGACATGTGGCACGTATGGGGGATGAAAGATATGCATGGAAGCTTCTCGTAAGAAAACCAGAGGGAAAACGCCCAGTTGGTAGACCAAGAATGAGGTGGGAGAACAACATTAACTATGATTTGAGGGAAGCAGATTATACAGAGAATGATTGGAAAGCATTAGCTCAGGATAGGGATGTATGGAGAGCTTATGTCCGTGCGGCCATGAACCTACGGGATCGATAGTGCCAGCGAGTTAGTTATGATCCATCCAGATAT
Source organism: Diploptera punctata (assembly GCA_030220185.1). Taxonomy (NCBI): domain Eukaryota; kingdom Metazoa; phylum Arthropoda; class Insecta; order Blattodea; family Blaberidae; genus Diploptera; species Diploptera punctata. Next base: position 2,417,232 of record JASPKZ010009820.1, read on the forward strand.
TATCTTCCCATTTACGCCTAGGCCTTCTTAATAGCATTTTCCCCAAGGGTTTTCCCTATAAAATTTAATGCTTTTTACTGTCACCAAATTGAGCTACATGATCTGTCTACCTCAATCCCGTACACTTAATAAAACTCATATTAATAATAATAATAATAATAACAATAATAATAATAATAATAATAATAATAATAATAATATGACTACATAATACTGTTAATAATAATGTGATTATATAATATTGTTAATAATAATAATAATAATATTCAAAGGAATATTTTTAAACTACATAATATATGTGAACAATATAATCTCAAAATATCCATAGAAAAAACCAAGGTAATGGTATTCCAAGGGAAAAATCAAATCAGATCGAAAATAGTAATAGGAAACAAAATCATAGAACAGGTGAACCATCTCAATTATCTAGGATGTGACATTTCATTTAATTATGATAATGATATGAATAATAAAATAGCAAAATTCCAGGGAATATGTGGTACGATTAAACGATCTCTAAATAACAAAACAACAACAGAGACCCAATTGAAATTTTATAAAATGTTGGCAGTACCGGTACTGTTCTATGGATCAGAAGCCTGGATACATAAAAAAAAAACAAGATCTAAGTAGAATAACGGCGGCAGAAATGAAAATTTTGAGATCTGTTAAAGGGTGCACTAAGGAATACAGAATCAAGAACACAGAAATAAGACAGGAACTTGAAATATTTGCAATAACTGATAAAATAGATACATATACACAAAAATGGAAGCAACACATAGACAGAATGAATGAAGATGGATATCCAAAACAAATAACAAAATACAAACCTAAAGGCACCCGAGATGTGGGCAGACCTAGAAAGAGATGGGCTGAAGTCGGAACGGGTCAACAGACCTAATACATGAATGCAGATGATGATGATGATGATAATAATAATAATAATAATGTAATTAACGTGATTATATAATATCTATGAACTGCAATCAAGAAGTAAAGCAGAGGATAGCAATAATGTTCAGAAGAAGCTTTTAACAAGAAGAGAAACATTTTCTGCGGACCTATGGCAAAATTATTACGGAAGAGGCTATTGAAGTGCTTTGTGTGGAGTGTAGCATTGTATGGTGCAAAGACTTGGACATTACGACGGAATGAGAAAAAAACGACTGGAAGCTTTTGAGATGTGGATATGGAGAAGGATGGAACGTATAAAATGGACAGACAAAATAAAAAAAATAATAAGATGTGCTAGGCAGAGTGTGTGAAGAGAGAACAATGCTGGAACTCATAAAGAAGAGGAAAAGAAATTGGATTGTCCACTGGCTATGAAGAAACTGCCTGCTGACGCATGCCCTAGAAGGAATGGTCAACGGAAAGAAAGTTAGAGGCAAAAAAAGACATCAGATGATAGACAATATTAAAATAAATGGTTAGTATGCGGATAAAAAAGGAAAGCTGAGTTAAGGAAAGAGTGGAGAATGCTGAGTTTGTAGTGAAAGACCTGCTCTTGGGCAGAACACTATGTATGTATAAGTAATATCTGCAGTGAAACAAGAATAAAATTAATAAATTATTTATTTGAGGGGGGGGGAAATTCTTACAATAGAGGTATTAACATAATGTGAATAATGGCCCTAAATGATTGAAATATTAATTTCTGCGCTTTTAGCTTTTATTCGTAGTGGTGGAACAATATATTAATGCAGCTTAAAATAGAATACAAAACAATTACACTGAGCAACAAAAAATAAACTTTTTTTTTCTCAGAAAAATATGTGATTCTGATAGTATTTTTTTCTCCTGAATTCAAATATGATATCGGCTTTTCTCCATCACGCAAGGTTTCGGAGAGACAGGAATTTATAATTTCAAACACTTTAATATTTTCTACATTCGTAACTACACAATATTCGAACAGTCGGATTCACCTAGAAAGTAAAAAATGGTGATGTTCTGCTATATTTCGCCTGTGGAGCATCCCTCTCGATGGTCTAACAATAATCGACCAGCATATTAGGATTCCATTTACCTTGATATATCTCTTCCATAGCTGAAATCTCCTGAGTTAGCTCATTTGGTTTTATTTTACAATGGACAAATGGATGAAAAAAACGTTTATTTAAAAAAATCATTTAAATCCATTAAGTGAAATTGAAATAAAAAAAACTGTGGATGATGGAGAAACTCCGAATACATATTTGAAAACATGATAAAAACTGCATTAAGTACAACTATTGGTACTCAAGAGACAAACATCATGTTGACCAGTGCTTTCAAGTAGTATACGGTATTGAATCCTGGATCATATCAGGAAGAACCGACCGCACGCTTGACAAGTGGGAAAGAAATATATTAGGAAACTTAATGGCCCAATTAAAGATAAAGGTACATGAAGAATAAGAGCAAACCAATAATAATAATAACAATAATAATAATAATAATAATAATAATAATAATAATAATAGGGTTGTAAGGGGTAGTGACGTGTGTATAACCTCTCCTACCCAATTCTCATCCTCACCTTCTCGTGGTACAACCCGTTTTCACAAACGAGGCTCTGAGGACCGAGTCACGGCGGTATAACCGTTCCATCAGGTACTGAGTAAATGCGGTATCCTAATGTCTGTCCAGAGACTAAAAGGTAGCAGCCCTACCACTGGACTACTTAGCGTCGGGCCAGTAACCTATCCTAAGGAACTTCAAAACTACTTTCAAGTCTCAACACGAAAAAACCCAGAAGGAATTGAAATATGACGACCCACAGCAAAGATATACCCAAACTAATGTTAAGATATCAACCTGCAGGAAGAAGAAGACCAGGACGTCCACTCAAAAGACTTCTGGATGGTGTTTCTTTTGAGGCCGAAACAGGTCAACAAATGGCCTAAATTCGTGAATGTACTATGATGATGATGATGATGATGATGATGATGATAATAATAATAATAATAATAATGAAGTAATAAACATTAAAGTTATTCGTATTGTGGCTGGGTCTTGTATCCAGAATGATACTAAATGCAAATGAAAGTTGGCAGGTTTACGATGGACGGATTGATGATGTAGAGACAGATAAGTGACAAGTAGGTGTAAGGAATCGGAAAGCAAGACCAACTAACCGAAGTGAATGGATGGTTGTCAAAAGGGAGGATACGGTAAAACAAAAAGGATCATCACACCAATAATGTTGATGATAATGAAAAGAGAATCCACGAACTTACAATATCTACTGTAAATAATATATTTGGATTCCAATTCTCTCCCGAATGCATATTGTCAATTGAAATATATCACCATACGCCGGCCCTTGTCACACATGAAGCGAGTTTTTAGATCCATTCAATAAAAGTCATCATCATCTTTCGCGGATTAGGTCTTTGCCTGTTCCGATCTCACATCTGTTCAGCCCAGCGCTTTCTTGGCCATCCCACCGATCTTCGTCCTCCAGGATTATACATCAGTGCCATCTTTGGTATCCTATCCTCTGTCATTCTTTGCAGATGTTCTATCCAATTGTTCCTGTGTTCTTCTATTTGTTGAAGAAGTGGTTGTACTTTTAGTTCCTCTCTAATATTCTCATTTCTAATATGTTGTTCTCTTGTACAACCTTTCACAGTCCGTAGGAAGCTCATTTCCGCTGCCTGAATTTTACTTTTTTCTTTTTCCTTCAGGACCCAGGCCTCACTTCCATACGTCGCCACTGGTAATGCAATCGTGGAGTAAAATATATAAATTCAATAAAAGTGATTTTTACACGCTCAAATTTTGGTGGTGAAAATTATGATATTCAGCAAGGAGTGAGCAACTGAATGGTGTTAATTTTATGACCTAAGTGATATAGGAGTTACGTTCGTTGCCACTGTTCGCAAGAGTCTCGGTTAGAAAATCGGGTTTTTAGGATAGGAAAATCCAAGAGTCAACTCCTCCGAGAAGTATTTTAAGCCGAGATACCGATTCTGAAGATTTTCAGGATCGTAAAATATTCTCAAGCCTAAACTGGAAACCCTGGTGAAATTTAATCAGACCTTCCCATCCACTTAATACGTTAGTTGCCTTCTAGGTATCTCTTTGAGGCGACGAGCTATGGCTTCCATGGAAAATAAAGATATGGGTCACATGTAAATTTGCAGATTGTATAAGGACCTCACACGCTGTAGCGCAGTTGCTTAAGGGAATACACTATAAGCCGGAAGGTTGAGGGTTCGAGTCCCGATGGGGGTCAGGATTATTAAACTGGCCTAAACCCACTGATGGCACCATGATTCTGGGGTCGACTCAGCCTCTAACTGAAATGAGTAACACGCTTGTTCTAGATAAAGGTGACCGTCGTCAGGCTGCCATCTCGTGCCGACTCTCTAAAATGGTGCTACTACCCCAAGGGTAGGAACGCTTAACCTTCTTTTAAAGGACTTCAAGTCTGAAATAAGAGGCTTCTGAACAAATGACCCGAGATGTTAAAGAGCATCTTTAAATAAAATATTAGGCCTACTAACTAACTAACTGGCACTATCGAACCCATAGGTTCATGGCCGCGCGGACATAAGCTCTCCATACATCCCTATCCTGAGCTAATGTTTTCCAATCATCCTCTGTATAATCTACTTCCCTCATATCATAGTTAATGTTATTCTCCCACCTCATTCTTGGTCTATCAACTGGGTGTTTTCCCTCTGGTTTTCCTACAAGAAGCTTCCATGCACGTCTTTCATTCTCCATTCGTGCCACATGTCCTGCCCATCGCAGTCTACGAGACTTAATTGTTCTTATTATATCTGCTTGCTATAAAGACCATGTACTTCTCTGTTATGCAGTCTTCTCCATTCACTTGTCTGTTCATCTCTCCATCCATCCACAGTAATTCTGCCCGAAGGCAGGTCCTTCACTGCAATCATAGCATTTTCATGCTATGCTTGCAGCTTTACTAGGGAATTGTAGGTGTGGTAGCTTCCCGTCGCTTTCTTTGGTCCAAAAAAATTGTGTGTGTATATATATATATATATATATATATATATATTGTAATTGTCATTTTCGGCGTTTTACTAGATAGGATCAGTGAAGATCTGTAAAAACAACCTCAATAGCTTCTGTGATCAGCAATGGTTTTTTTTAAATGTTGAATGACAGAATCATACTTAAAATCTGCTCATTTACACTACTTGCACTCTGTAGAAAAATATTGTAGAGAAATATATAACTTCTGTAAATACTTGTGCCACTCTTACAGTCGATGCGCTATAGGAAGTTAGGGAAGACCATCAGTAGAACTGTAGAGATGTCCCCCCACTTGGATCTATATAAGTAATTGATCTGGTTGTGAAACTCGGTCTGTGGGTGCGTCTGATTCTCCGGTGAGAAATTAGCTACACAAGTGATCCAGCCCAGTGTTCAAAATTGAAGTCACAATAAACAAACACTTTTTTTATTCGCGTTTACTTTATTATTATAAAATAATGCATAAATAAATAATATTAATAAAAATCAATAAATTACGGAAGTTTAATTATTTTTTATTTATTGAATGTCAATATTGATTTTATTAAAATATTAGGGTATTTGAGAATAGAGTGCATAAGGAAATTTTTGGACCAAAGAGAGATGAGCAATGAGATGTATGGAGAAAATACTTAATAGCGTGGTCCGTGATTACATAGAAAACCAGATACCAGATATTATATGAATGTATTAAAGTATCGACGAATGGGGAATGAAACAGGGGCACACATTTTTTGTAATGAAAACTAAAAGGAAAGCGCCAAGAAGTTAGGGCAACGATGAAGTGGGAGAAGAATATTAAGAATGATATGGTGGAGGTGAATTATACATGCAGTAGTAGTAATAGTAGTAGTGCTGGGAAGCATAAGGCCTTGATAAAAGCTCGCCAACAAACTCTGTTATTTGCAAATGCTTTTATTTCATTCCAATTCATCCCTGCCTGTTCAGCTTCATCCCTGATGGTATTAATCTATGTTGCCCTAGATCTTCCTCTTCGCCTTCTCAATCCTTGGGGGTTCCAATCAAATGCCATTTTCGTGATGTTCTCATTCTCTCTCCTTAACGCATGACCAACCCATTTTCCATTTTCTAAATGTTTTTATAAATTTCATTTTGGTTCGTTCTTCTGCAAAGTTATGTATTTGCTATAATGTCTGGCCACCATATACTCAATATATTTCTCAGGCAACGATTTACAAATACTTGAATTTCTCCCCCCCCCAATTTGTTTTGTAGCCTTCCAAGTTTCAAAGCCGCATAATAAAACCGATTTCACATTTGAGTTACAATTTACATGCTATATAACATAACATACTGATACTGAGTTGACAACACTGGACTGTGGGTGCAAATAATATCCCGCAAGAAAGCTCAAAACTGTGAGTAATGGGAGGGAAGAAAGAGAGAGATAGAAAATAGAGACAGGCAAGAATGCAGGGAGCGAAATGATTTACCAAAGCAGAAACAAAATTTGTGTATAGTTCGCATTTCTTACGGGGGCACAGATCCGTTGGTCCAAGAATCGATTGGTACTTCCTCACGTAGCTGAGCACTTGGTCTAGAGAACCATGGGTCCCGGTCTGAGCGTATAATTTTTCTCTTGAAATATGATTTTGTTGAGATGTCACTGTGTGTTGCAGGAGACTGTTCCGACCTCGAAATTGATTTCAATTGAATGTGAGCACATCTTGCTTTCTTTATCCTGGCATCAACATCTTCATCTGAGCCACCATTCACATATATTATACTACCCAGAAATGTAAATTCATTTGTAGCTTCTATTACTTCTCCTTCTAATATAGGAGCAGAGAATTACACATGTAATGACTGGAAAACATTAACTCAATATAGGGAACATATGGAGGAGTTATGCGTGGCCATGGAGCTCTGGAGTACCAGTGAGTTAGATACTTAGGTTATATCTTTGATCCGATATTGAAGGGAGCACTAGAAAAATTGTATTGATCTTAACACGAAAGGAAACCAGAAGCTTAAGATAAAGAGGAGGCATTTATATATACAGGGTGTTGCAAAAAAAACACCATGTTGATCATATTTTAATAAGGTACCAATGTCCAGATTGATGCATTTTCACACTATGAGTTGCTAACTTCTCAAGAGTTCTGTTCGTTGGATTTCAATACTCAATACTTGACAATATTGTCACAGCCACATCAAGAGTATTCCACCTCCCATCTCATTGCAGAGTGTACATTGGCGGTGTAGTAACTGGTGCACATATTCAAATACGCATGGCCTCATTTGAATTATTTCTACAGCAGCGTGGATTCGGGCTACAAGATCCATACGTGACTCTACTGGAGTCTGATAAACGGACCGTTTCATGTCGCGCCACAAAAGTAGTCGAGAGGGTTAAGTCCACAAAAGTAGTCGAGAGGGTTATGATCAGGCGATCTCAGGAGGCCATGGGACTGTCCCCCTCGACCTGGATAGGCCTACGTGGTATCCAAATGTCTCCTCACATTGGCATCGAAGTTGCAGCCACATTCCATTGCGAAGCCACGTATCACAAGTTCCTACCTGTGAGGTGTTGTCAAGTAATAAGTTTTCAAATCCTTCGAACTAACACTGATCTCGAGACATAATTAACTAGTCATTTCCGGACATTGATACCTTATTAAAAAAATATTAACATATATCAATATACTACCTCACCGCCGTTGTCGGTGTTTTTTTCCAACAACCTGTATATAAATTTTGGTCAGGTCATTTTCGGTATCTACTAGATAGGATCAGTGAAGATCTGTAAATTTCTTTCAAAAATATTTTTATGAGTATAATATCAATAGTTGAATTCCTTCGGAATTCGCTAAAATTCAGGTATTTTAAAACAAATTAATTTAAGCACATGTTTCCCTTAGTAAACGAACAGAATTTAGGCCTTTATAAAAACTAGAACTTGCTTCTCATATCTGTAGTTGGGTTATAAAGTAATGCCACGAGTTATTTCCAATTTATCTAGAGAATTTGGAAATCAAGAGTGGCATTTGTTAGGGGTATTTACCAAATAAAATTACGCTATTTACGCAAAAGTAATTATTTAAATATAGTTACCGGTATTTCAAAATATTTATATATTTAATGTAAACGGCGATGTTTGAAAACAATTCAGAAATGTGAGGTTATGTATATTCAATGCAACTTGATCATATTATTTATTGCCAAACAGGATCGCAATATTGTAAGAATGCACCTTAGTGGAGAAATAATTAAAACACATCAAACTGTAAATTATAATAAACATTACAGGTTATTAACCCATTCACTTCAGGTTTAAATGTTCAATGCATTTCCTTAGAAACCGGATATAAGTTACCGTAAATTGTATTGTCTATTTTCAGTCATTCAAAACGAACAAAATATAACGGTACTCGAGATCACAATAAGGGCGAAGGCCAAAACACATTCCTCTATTATTTATAAATGTTAATCAAATAGTACCCTGCCAAGGGATGTACAAAATATTACAATCTATATAACGGCAGAGTTAAGCGAGTGTACCTCGTCTTCTGAGTTGAAGGCCATTTAACTGAACGGTGAGTCTACCTCGTCTTTTGAGGCGAATGGGTTAATTATTTTTTTTAGTAAAGAACTCAGAAAAATCAAGGAATCTGTTCATTATTTGCTATGTTCAATGTATTTGTTGGAGAAAAATAATGCTCTGAGCTGTTCAGAATATTAAAAAGGATGAACTTTCTTTATCACAAAAAATGGGAGCTGATAAAGAGAAATCGATAAACAGAGAGGTGAAACGCGACTGTAATTGGTTGTAAAACAAAATTCACTGAAACGTGATTAGTCATTGACTACTATTTGGGGTATGAATTAGTCACTTAAATATTTAAAATATCTTAAACTAAATTGAAATAGGCATATACCAGAGTGAAACTACCTCCTTGCAGCAAACCAGCAGCGCCACCGTGAAAAGGGACAACATACGTTTAATCAACGAGTGATAAAATCACCTCAAAGCAAAAAGGACATAAAGTATAAACCCACACTTATTTATAAACCGCTGTGAAAATAATACCCCGGATCTGATAATTATAAGGCACTTTATTCATCTACCCTGAGGCAACAGGTTTTTAAAAACGATTAAGCTTATAATAAATGTGTTTGGAAACAAATTTAATTTTCAAGAGGGAAAGGGTTACACACCCCCGAGGCCAGTATTGCTCTCAAGTAGTGGCTACCATGAAGCGGATGTAGAGTACAAATGAAGGTTTTAATGTCATTTCCAACAGACGGAAGGAAAAGCACCATCGTGCTTCAAGGAACAAGTTACCTAATCCATCACTAGCTTCTGTGATGAGGCCACTTAATAAAGTAAGGCGTTACACAATTTTCAGAGTCTAAGGTAAATCTTTAAACCTCTAACATGTGAGAAAATTCCATTATGTTAATTCCTGATATAGACTACCTAAACACTTTTTTGAAAATGCAAATCTTTATGTACAGGCGAGCTGTAAGAATTTACACATAAAGTATTAAATTCTGTAATATTTAACTTTCACAGGGAAACAACACTAAGAGGTTTAATTTAAGAATTAAATTAATCTTTTTATTACCTCACCTCATATCCTTTTTCTTCTAGACTGCAGTTTCAGAGCTTATCTCCATCATCAGTAGTCTCTAGTCGACCGATGTTATGTCAAGAAACCACATAACAACGGTCGACTATACGGTACTGATGATGGAGATAAGCTCCGAAACTGTAGTCTATAAGAAAAAGGATATGAGGTGAGGTAATAAAAACATTAATTTAATTCTTAAATTCTGTAATGTTTAGATGTCATAAGAGTGAACGACATGGTCTTTATAGGAAGCCAGATATAATAAGAACAATTAAGTCTCGTAGACTGCGATGGGCAGGACATATGACACGAATGGGGAATGAAAGACGTGCGTGGAAGCTTCTTGTAGGAAACCCAGAGAGAAAACGCCCAGTAGATAGATCAAGAATGAGGTGGGAGAATAACATTAACTATGATTTAAGGGAAGTAGATTATACAGGGAATGATTGAAAAACATTAGCTCAGGATAAGGATGTATGGAGAGCTAATGTCCGCGCGACCATGAACCTACGGGTTCGAAAGTGCCAGTGAGTCAGTTAATGTTTAGGTGCGGGCGGCTCCGTGGCGCAAGCGGTTAGACGCTCGTCTCTCACCGCTGGGATCCCGAGATCGAGTCTCGGTCACTCCATGTGGTATCGTGTGGACGAAACGGAGCTTAGGCAGGTTTTTCTCGGGGTTTCTCCCGTTTTCCCATGCCACAAATTTCCGCTACTTCTTGTGTGAATAGAGAATACTACATATATAAGAAAAAATGTATGTTTGTGTTGGAATACTTGGGTAGCTCAGGTCGTTAGAGCGCTAAACGTACAGAGTTTAGAGACTCGGTTCAAATCCCGACTCAAGCATTCATTTTTCTTTTCATATATTTGCCTTTATTGCCAAATGTCAAAAATATAGTTATAACATCTAAATATATATACACACTTTATACATGTTTCTTTTGGCATAAGGACTGAAACTGGGACTCGTGGGAACAACTGAGTATATAGTAACAAAAAATCGGTTAAGAAAAAAAAAGAAGGCAAGGTTGAGGAAGTGTGTTACGCTAACCATATGACTCCCTGCACTATACCAAACATTTCAATCAGTCTTACTTCTTCGATGCTGTCATGAAACTGATTTAGTCTTGTTTTTAATGTCCTAGCCTTTAATTAACAAACATAAACGTATGTCAAGCTATACAATATTACTGTTCAACTATGAGCAAACGTAACTAAACGCTCTTTGGTGTCCCCTAGCCAGACACAGGTAGGTGTATCCTGATTTGAACGGGTGATGTAAGTACTCAAGTCAGAGGGTCGTACCAAGAAAGTTTCATTATACTATCAATACGAAAGTAATACTGAAATCAATTAGGGAAAACGCTCAGTTGGTAGACCAAGAACGAGTGGGAGGATAACATTAATCATGGTTTTGAGGGAAGCAGATTACACAGGGGATGATTGGAAAACATTAATTCAGAATAGGGATGTATGGAGAACTTACGTCCGCGCGGCCATGAACCTGCGGGTACGATAGAGCCAGTGCGTTAGTTAGTTAGTTAATACTGGAATCAATATACTCAAGCAAGCCATCCAATAGTTAATACAGCTAAAGATAAACAATCTTACTAATAAAAATCTCTTTACAGGCTTTCATCACTTGTTTAGTTATACAATGTATAAGCCTTATGTAGATCACGTATAATTTCCTCACTAATAAACGTTGTGCCGGAGCTATATAACAATACAACGGTTACACACAATACGTCACATATTCGTTATCACTATGGCGTCAGAATAATATTACGCGCAGTTTGTAATAGAAATAAAAAATCAACTAGTGATTAATTCTGTAAGAAATGAGTATGGATAAGAATTAATGGAGATTCCCTAATTGGGGAGGTACGCAAAAAAAATGTGTTTTAATGTATTTACATTTTTCTTTGGGGTATGTCAAATATATCGAAGAATTAGTTTCACAGATAATGTGCTGCCTTCTAACGTCAAGAATTTCGAACAATTCTTGGAAACTAATAAAAGTTTTTCCCATTACTTATGAATTATATGCAGTGTTTTAAGATGTGTTTAGAAAACGTTCAAAATAGTAGAAAATGTTACCGACTACAGAATAACGCTTTAAGCGAAAAAAAAAATTATTGGAGTTTAATCGGGAATCGAACCTAAGACCTCACGGACCGTAGTCAGAACCTCTAACCATAAGACTACCACGCGAACATGTGAATTCCTGCAGTAATAGTACCTCTATAATTAAATACATTTTTATATTGGTATGTGTATGTTTTAATGATGCAAGAGAGTTTTGTTAAAATAATATTATGAAGCATTTAAACTACATTCAAGTTAAATCTTGTCTACAGCAATTATTGTAGAACACATTCTTTTTTGAATCGATGTTCAATTTAAAAATATTATTAGGCCTAATCGAGAATGAGTGTAACAAAAGGCATTTTATGATGCCTTTATTTTCCTACCCACAGCTTTATTAATATTGTTTATGTCCTGTGCATCCATCAAACAGTCGTTAAAGTGTTGCATTTTGGGTTAAATTTAAGGAAACGTTCATCAATATCATAAGAAAACAATCAGTTGATCTTAAAGTCCGACATTTTGTCAATTATACAATCCTTAAAAAAGGCTGGAGGCATGTATAACGATTCCCATGTAAAGTTGTACGCCTCTTATACACTGAACAGCTAATACAGTGTTTATTAGTAAGAATTTTCAATTGAGATGTGTATAAACCTTGCATAAAAGTTATATATGGATTATTAGTAAGAGGGTAAATGTATGCCTGGACCGGGATTTGAACCCAGAATCTCCAGCTTTACGCGCTGATGCTCCTATCACTTGAGCTAGCAAATTATTTGACTCTCTTTTATACATGCAAACGAATCTCTTTCCAACTCCACACTGAGTATGCGCATGTACAATTTCAGACAAAAATCAGAAATAACGTAAAATTTACTAAAAGAATTTCTTAGCTTTCTATATTTTCATTCTATTACAATGTAACATTGGACACGAGGATAAAACATAGGCCTAATAGGGGCTTTACAATTGAGTGACGCTGTAATACCCTAGAGAATTTAAAGGCTTGTAACGGACGCATCAGCGGGATTTTCTACGAACTAGGGTGGTACTGGGTGGAGGATTGGAGAGAAAAATGTGTTAGATATGAGCGAACAAGCAAAAGCTGAGAATTTAGCTAGTAGCCTTCTCCTTACGTTTAATTCAATGTAACCAACACTAAGAATAAAAATGTAGCATTTATAAACATTACATTCTATTAAAATAATATTGTAACTGAAAATAACTTCAATATCAGCTTTCATTACACAAATTATATTATGTAAAAAGTAAATCGTATATAATATTATAATGATATTGTGGAAAGAAAAAATAATGTCTGAACCAGGAATCGAACCGTTGACCTCTAGTTCTCCAGGCTAGTGTGCAGCCCACTATAATGATATTGTGAAAAGAAAAATTAATGTCTGAACCAAAACGTGGGCTGCACACTAGTCTGGAGAACTACCGGTCCACGGTTCGATTCCTGGTTCAGACAATTTTTCTTTTCACAATATCATTATAATATTATAATATGATCCATTATTGGAACGGTATTAAAATAACAGTATTAGAAAATGTTAAATAAATCGTAGTTATTTTTTTGCTAACTTACTGGCTCTATCGAACCCATAGGTTCATGACCGTTCGGACATAACCTCTCCATACATTCCTATCCTGAGCTAATGCTTTCCAATTATTCCCTGTATAATCTACTTTCCTCAAATCCTGTAGAGCGACTGTATCCAAGGGTGATTTATCAAATTCTTCATCTTCACTTCACGGGCAAGGCAAATTGCCTGTTCCGCCTAACAGTTGTTCTGTCCATCTTTTCACTGGCCTTCCTACAATCCTTGAACCTCTTGGCTTGTAGTTAAATGCTGCTTTTAGTAATCTTGTTACATTAATTATTTCTACATGTCTAAACCATTTTCTCTATATTCTTTGATTGTATTATCCAATAGATATATGTTTACCTGTGTTCTTATATCTTCATTCTTTATCCGATCCATTCTTGTGCAGCCTTTTTTTCTACTAAGGAAGTTCATTTCTACACTTTGTATTCTACTTTGAATTTTTTTGTTTATCCAATTCCTGCGTTAATATTTCTAGTGCCCCACTACTGTATAATGTCTTAACATTCCATGTTCTTAGGAACATGTTACTGTGTTTGAGCCTTCGGCATTAATTCCCTGAAAAAGTACCCGCCCGGATGAATGGGGGACTATTTTATCTCCGGATTATTATACCCCAATGGATCCCATGCCCACGTTCCTTGACGGTTGTGTTTCTACGGTGAAAGATCGTCACTCTTTCAACCAAGGTACTTCTTTCATATGGCTTATCGCCTTCGACCTGTCCGGCATGGGTAATCCTTTCGGCAGCAATGCTACCGCCGGCATAGTTTTCGGGGTCTTTAAACACGCAAGCCACTCCACCAAGCCAAGGTAAAGATACTAGGGAGGGAAAAAATGTTTGCTGAAAGTCTAAAATGACGACAACCGATAAACATAATTAGTTTCATTTACAAGCTCTATGAGCCATGTAAATAAACAAATAAAAAACTATGTAATTTTATTCTACGAGAAACAAGTGAGTGTAAAGAGCCTTTCCTTATAAAGATTTTCACATACACAGTACCAACCTCAGCTGTGTAACCAGTACAGATGTGCAGAATAAAGTACGCCATGCAAGGAGAGAACACCAGGAATGTCGAAAGACAACCTGGGGCATTTGCAAAAAAAAAAAAATTATATATATATATATATATATATAACAAAAGTGATTCCACAGTTCGTGATTTCCTAATAGAAAATGGATATCATCGAAGAATGGTCGGAAATATATATTTTTTTCAAATTAAAATAAATGAATTGATCAAATTACCTAATGTTCAATCACTTTATACGTTCGCTAAATAATATATATATTTGCTAATGCCCCAGGTTGTCTTTCGACATCCCTGGTGTTCTCTCCTGGCATAGAGTACTTGTAACCCACTTCTGAAGTTGGGGCGCCTGGAAGGCGGGATTACGTTGTCCCGATGATATGATGGGTGATGATAGTGGTGCGAGAGGAGAGTCCCTAATCCTAAGCTTAATCTAAGATGAATATGAATGATTATTGCGATGGCCATATAATTTCGTGGACCGTTTGGGCCTTAAAGTTTTCCTGACATTTGACTAACAGGTGAGGAAAAAACCCCGATATAAACCTCACCCCGAAAATCTCTCCCGACCGGGGATCGAACCCGGGCTCGCTTCGTGACAAGGCAGCACGCTACCTAGAGACCACAGCGGTGGACCTACATTAATATCTCGATAATTAGAATAAGAAGTATATTCCAATAAGGATTATTATTAATTTTGTTAAATTATACTAACAAACCATATGGCTTATGGAACCTTTAGATTCAATAGAGCATGGCACAAAGAGCAGGGTGCGTGTAGGAAAACAGTTTTCGAATACTTCTAAAATCCACAATGGGTTGTAGCAAGGAGATGCACTATCTCCTCTACTATTTAATTTTATACTAGAGCATGCAATCAGATCTTTAGAGGATGAAGAAGACCTACAACTCAATGGTATTAGGCTGTTAGTTAATGCTGATGATGTAATACTATTGGGCGATAGCGAGGACATATTAAAGACCAACATGCACACACTACTGAGTAACACTCAGAAATTGGGAGTGGAACTAAATATCAATAAAACTAAATATATGGTCACACATAGAAATACATTATACAATGGAAATTTTGAGGAAGTGGTTGAATTCAAATACCTAGGAAACAGGAATGAGATGCACAAAGAAATTAAACATAGGCTCAATTCTGGAAATGCGTGCTATTATGCATTACAGAGACTCTTGATGTCCCAACTCCTTTCAAAAAACGTAAAAATGAAAACATATAAAACTATTATTCTACCAGTTACATTATATGAATGCGAAACAGGACTCTTACTTTAAGGGAGGAAAGGAGATAAAGAGTATTTGAGAATAAAGTTCTTAGGAAAAATTTTGGACCAAAGACAGATGAACAGACAGATGAATGGAGAAGACTACATAACAATGATCCATATGATCTTTATAGGAAGCCAGATATAACAAGAACAGGACCAAGAATGAGGTGGGAGAATAACATTAACTATGATTTGAGGTGGGAGGTGGAAGAATAACATTAACTATGATTTGAGGGAAGTGGATTATACAGGGAATGATTGGAAATCGTTAGCTCAGGATAGGGATGTATGGAGAGCTTATGTCCGCGCGGCCATGAACCTGAGGGTTCGATAGTGCCAGTGAGTTAGTTAGTTAGAGCATGCACTAAGGCCCCAATTGGTCTCTATCCTCAACCAACAACTGAATCAAGTTCACTAACTTATATCCAATTCCCTAAGATCCATCCTAATAGTATCCTCTCACCAGTGCCCTAAGTTTCCTAATGGTATTATTCCCAAGAGTGTACCAATAACATTTTTTTGAAATTATATATATTCTTGCCCATTCTAGCTATTATGACCTGCTGTCATCTCAATCTCCTAGAACAATGGTCGGCAACTGGCGGAGGTAAAAAAACTGGTCGCCAAAAATGACCCCTTGTTCAACACACAAAGGTATATAAAATTAATGAACTAAAACATAAAAATAAAATTTCCCATTAGGTTAATACAAACAATAATTATTTAAGTAGTTATAATCTTTCAACATTTCAAAACATGAGAACAATTTTGTTACACATTGTAGTTGCTAAGCTGTGCAGCGCAGGAGAGTTCGCCGGAGAGCGGGGGCGGAAGGGAGAAGTTAACTAGCCGGCACAGCATATTGTCGATCCACATAAAAGATCTGTACACCCGAATGCAACACAAGAATTTTTATTTAATGGAATAAGAAATTTTATAAATCGTACTCTGACTTTGGCAACATCTGAAGCCTCTTTTAATCGGCTTCTTCATCTAAACACACCTTGAACACACTCTTCGCATAAGCTGCTCCCCGCGTGAACCTAACTTCAAAATACTTGCTCAAGACTGCAAATGTAATTTCTCCCAATTTTTTAAATATGCATATGCCTATTTATTGTATTTCATACAATTTTGTGAGTGAAAATTAAAATAAAAAAATTGGGACCTCTATTATTTTTTTCAAAAGTATCCAGACCCCATCTGAAGTTACTTGCCGACCCCTGTCCTAGAATAATAACTTAACCCTGACAATATTAAGCCGATATAAATTAACGAGTTCTTCGTTGGGAAGCTACCTCAATCTCCATTTTTAAACACTGCATTAAAGTAACAAATTTAGTAATTAAGTGAAAAAATATCCACATAAATATGACTATATGTGTATGTATATGTATGTCTGTGTGTGTGTGTGTGTGTGTGTGTGTGTGTGTGTGTGTTTGTGTGTTACATGAAACGAAAACTTAACTCCTGAACTGGGGTTTGAATCCGATATATATATATATATATATATATATATATATATCCTATAGTGAGTCAAAGTCAAACTCTTACATAATTTAATGGTGGTGCAGTCGTAAAAGAGGAAACTTCCAAAACTTCGAAGTACTGGAGAGGAAGACTGCTAATAACTTCAGTGTTAGATGCAGCACATTAGACACCAACCAACATAATTTAATGGATGGAGTGAATGAACTGAAAAAAAAATGTTCACAAGCCTCTTATTTCAGCCTTGATATTCGTCTACGTTCCGTAAATGACGACACAGGTCCCATGGCTTTACTTCCCTTCCGAAAAACTTTCATACCCTTAAAAATGCATCTTCTCATGTAGAACTTGTATCCGAGAATCTCAAAACCGAAAGAAAAATCGCTAACCAAAAATTCGCCAAGAACAGATTTGAAAATTAAAGAATTTAAATTGTTTTCCCTAACACTAAATACACCCAAGTTATTTTCTCCAATCTGAACGTTTCTTTATTCCATTTTTATTGAAATCGTTAGGGCGGTTTCCTAAGCAAAATCCATAAATATAACAATAGCTGTTCGCTTTATAGCAGAGAATAAATCTGAGTTAAACACAAGCTATACGAAATGCAGTCATGTCTTTCTGTCTGTTTGAATAACATGTCGGATTAATCCCATGTCACACAACTGAGGATTAGATTGTTTCTCTTTGTCCCCTCTCACATGTGTACATCTCAAGTGTGAAAATACCACTACTATAGCTTAGTATCCCGATTTCCTTTTATATGTCCTATTAACAATACCTACCAGCATTTACTTCTCATTTATTTATTCTCATGGACTAAAGACTGTATGGTCTTCTCTTCCGCTAAACCAGGACATTTTTACAATAAAATACAACTATGTAACTATACCTCTTCCGAACAATTCAATATGCAATGTATACAAACTAGATGTAAGACTGCATGTTTATTGGTCGAATAACGATTTTACCTTTAAGCGTGTAAGAAAATGTAGTTCCCTCTCTAACACTCAAAATAGAGAAAATAAAATATAAATACTTTAATGGATAAAAACGGAGTGAAGATATCCGTAAAGAACTACAAATATTCAGTTTGACAGTTAAATAAAAGGGTATAGGAGAAAATGGTATGAGCATGTCTGCAGAATGGATACCAATAGATTGCCTAGGAAAAGTCCGAACTATCGACCAAGAAGAGGAAAAAGAGATGGGGGACGCCCACGAAAGAGATGGACACAGCAGCTATAGCATTTGGAGCCGGAACGAACCAATATATATATTTTTAAGCAATTTTTTTAAATATGTAACCGAAAGATAAAAAGAGATAAAATGGCAAATCTTCAGTAGCAAAGTGTCGTTCTGCAGATTATGGATATTCCTCGAATACAGCTTTATTCATACCAAAACGTTCTATACTTCCCGATATTTTCTGTGAAGAATTTCATGCACAACAGTAGCCCAACATACGCATGAAGAAATCTTCGACATACTGAGTTAAAGTCTCGCTTCATTCCCTCCCCCCCCCCTTAAAGTGTAGGTCTACATTTCAAGTAAACTTGATAGGGATTGTCGATCATTATCATTATTTAAATATAAATTAACTGATATATAAATATAAATACGAAAATCATATAAAACTTTAAGTTCTATTTTTATTTAATCAACATAAAAATGGATTTTCATCAAGTAAACGCCAAATCAATTGATATTTTAAGTTTCACATAATTACAATACTACCTGCATAACAACTATATTACAGCATTTTATCTGTACCGTAACTTTAAATGTTCATCTATGAAGTTTTTCTTATTTTATTTCATTATTTTTTGTTAGTATTAATAACCGCTGTGGTCTCGGGGCAGCGTGCTGCCTTGTCACGCAGCGGGCCAGGTTCGATCGCCGGTCGGGACAGTTTTTTTGGGTGAGGTTTTTATCGGGGTTTTTCCTCACCTGTAAGACAAATATCAGGAAAACTTTAAGGCCCAAACGGTCCCCGAAATCATATGGCCATCGCAATCATCATTCATATTCATCTTAGGTTAAGCTTAGGATTAGGGATTCTCCTGGCGCACTATTATCATCATCATCACCCATCATCATCGGGGCAACGTAACCTCGTCTTCCAGGCGCCCCAACCTCAGAAGTGGGTTACAAGTGCGCCATGCCAGGAGAGAAACCAGGAATGTCGAAAGACAAAACCTGGGGCATTTGAAAAAATATATATATATTAGACACTGTATATTCGCATAGTGCATTGATTAGGCTGCGCTTCTATATTGTTTTGATTATTTTTATTGGTCAAACTGATAAAACTAGGTAAAATAGACTGAAATTAATTAAATAATATAACAAATAACGACACAGAAGAAAACAATATGTTAACAATAAAGGAGTTTATAAATTAGCATGTTAAGATTATAATAAATAATAGATAAACAGAACTAGCAGAAGTTTTAACACAAGATTCAAAGCACATATAAAAAATTTAATGTACCCAGAAGGAACATATAATTACGCCAAACATGTCAAAAACGTCGGCCATGGCATGAAAACAAAATAAAACACTCTCGCTATAATTCTCAAAAAAAGAAATTTGGCAAAGACAAACATAAGTTAGGCCTACTAAAGGAAATAACGATTTGATTTTAAATGAGAACACACCTAGCACATACAAACCTTTATACGGAATTACACAAAACAACAATCAGTAGCTTATATCCTTCTGCTGAAGATGGAAGCCGGTTTCCGAAAGACCTTCACTTTTTAAAAGATTTTTAAAAGAGTTTAATCTAGTAGAGGACGACACCTGCTAGGCATTTGTTTGAATGTATTATTTTGTAATAATAATAATAATAATAATAATAATAAATCCATAATTACGACCGACTCTGTTGCCTCAGCATAGATATCAATCCAGAGATTCCGGTTTTAATTACCGGCTGTACCACAGAATATTTTGTGTGTGGAGCATGAATACATGAGTTGCTACTTGATATAAAAATACCGACATTCGGTTAAGAAAACTAAAGTTGAAGAAGAAGGATTGAATCACATTAATCATCGGAACACGTACACAATACGCTGTATTGTATTTCGATCACAAGTGACACCAACTGATTCAATCAATAATCAATACTGAAAAATGTTTTCATGTAAAAAGGCATGTTCACCATCGCAATTCATCAAAACAGAAGTAAAATTTAAAAATAAGATCATATAATAATGAAAACAACTTAATAATAGTAAGTACTTTACTATTTTGTATGGTGTATGTTCATTCGAAGTAACATATCTCCTTGATGCAGACTGGTGTATCCCTTAGTTAGCCAGACCCATAATTCCAAGGAACCCAAAAGGACGAGGGAAACTCTAACAACTTGGCGAAGAATTAAAGCTTTTCGGATGATCAATCAAGCTTATCAAGTCCACATGATCAGAAACAATACCAAAAACAACTCGAGAACTACTGCATTACAAGGATCACATCACACGATTTCGGCTGTTACAGACTATAAACCTACCGTAGAGTAAGCCTAACATTGATCTCTATATTTTAAGCATAGCAGAAAATTCAAATTACTATTTCTTATTTCGCGATTACATTAAAAGTACCAAATACAACATATTGTACATTTAATCCAACACTTTTTAATAAGATAGGCTGTCTCTCACTTTCAAAATACTTTTTTGCATGATAGTGGGTTCTGTCGTACTTACAGCAATGCCGACCATGATTGAAAATTCAATTTCCTAAATTTCGGGGTTGCCAACCTATAAATAACTGTACTGTAATATTACAAATTATCTATCTCGGGCGGGAAGTAAAACCACTGCCCTTTATGTATACTACGTACTATATGTATACAAAAATATATCCAAAAGGTAGTGGACCAAACAGAGATGAACAGACAGGTGAATGGAGAAGACTTCATAACAATGAACTACATGGTCTTTATAGGAAGCCAGATATAATAAGAACAGCTAAGTCTCATAGATTGCGATGGGCAGGACATGTTGCACGTATGGGGAATGAAAGACTTGCATGGAAGCTTCTTGTAGGAAAGCCAGAGGGAAAACGCCCAGTTGATAGACCAAGAATGAGGTGGGAGAATAACATTAACAATGATTTGAGGGAGGTAGATTATACAGGGAATGATTGGAAAGGATTGGCTCAGGATAGGGATGTATGGATAGCTTATGTCCGCGCGGCCATGAACCTACGGGTTCGATAGTGCCAGTGAATAAG
Source organism: Diploptera punctata (assembly GCA_030220185.1). Classification (NCBI taxonomy): domain Eukaryota; kingdom Metazoa; phylum Arthropoda; class Insecta; order Blattodea; family Blaberidae; genus Diploptera; species Diploptera punctata. Next base: position 2,438,588 of record JASPKZ010009820.1, read on the forward strand.
TAAGTAAGTAAGTAAGTAAGTAAGTAAGTAAGTAAGGTAGCGTTGATATACATATACGAAACAAATCACTGCATTTTAAATGAACTGAACTTTATTTGAAACAATTTAAAACAATAAATTCGTACTTGCCGCCATTTTACTCCTGATTGGTGTCACGGCCTGCTGAAGTCTCGACTAAATTATTTTCGGCATTTACCGTATAAACATTGGCCAAGCTGTTAACGTTAGTCAGTTGTTTATAATGAACGCAAATATTTTCAACAAAGATATTATTTTACTATTATTTATCACTTTGAAAACGCCATTGTGCAAAACAAAAATGTACAACGCACGTTTGTGAAGTGTTTTGCAGAATCTCGGAAATTAAAAACCTCGCTTCTGTAAAAACCACTTCCCAACATCGCATTGTAATGTAGTTGGTGTCTCCAACGCCTCCCGGATCCTTACAAAGAGTTTCTTTTTTATCTAGATCACATTGGCCTATAAAATGTTTAACCACACAAGGAAAAGGAGAGCCTCCCCTGATAAATGAACAGTCCAATGATGAGCTATCTCCAAGAATACGAACATTTAAGACAATACATATCATTCACTCATAAATTCATATTAGACAAAAGAATATATCAGAGAATATGTTGACCAGATAGTATTTGCGAATTATTTGGCCTTAACGTTTACAGACATTTATCGTACGCATAAAAAACTTAAGTCACAAAAGTGACCCGACCGAGGATCGAATTTGGGCCGTTCCCCAAGAACAGTTTTACTCCATGACGCGACAGGCCTAGAAGATCCTTGGTTTACCAACCGACTGCTGGTCTCAATTCCACATGAGTTAATTTCAAAGGTACACGATTATCCAGCCAGTGCAGGAGTAACATGTGATCAATATGTCGGGTCCACCAACCGTTATAGGCTAGATGGTTTTTCCAACCTGCAGCCGCTACTTATTTGTTTTAGCTATTCAAATGCCTCACGGTGCTGAGTGGGCACCAGTCCAATACTGGCCGCCGAAATTCCATGAGAAAATTTCTTCTCCTATGGAGATTCAAACCAGCGCAAGTCCCATAGATCTGAGCCAAAGCATCTTGCCTTAACCACTCGGTAACGGCGCTGGACTTCGAAGAACTTTATTATCATGTATACGTAACATTTTTCTCCTCCCTTAAAGTAAGAGTCCAAGTTTCGCATCCATATAACTGTAATATTTTAACCTTACCTCCAGAAAAAAATTACCACGGTAGAAACCATGTCTGAATTTCCTGATGGTAGTATTTTTAAAGTAAAACAGTGTCACTCTTTCGACCAAGGTACTTTTTTTCGTCTGACTTATCGCCTTTAACCTGCCCAGCATAGATGACTCTTCCGGCAGCAATTCTACCACCGCCATAGCTTTTAGGGTTATTTAAGCAAGCAAGCCACTTCACCAAGACAATGTTAGATACTTACAGAGTAATTAGTTTAATTTATTCTTCTTTTTAATCATTATTTGTAGGATTTTCATCCTGATTATTTCCAAAATCACTCCTCGGAGGAAGACATATTGGATGTGCATCTCTTGGCTGGTCTTCCTCTTGTTCTTCTCCCGTCCATTGGTCTATCTTCTTTAGCTCTTTTTGCAAGTCGGTTGTCTTCCATTCTTTTTATATGGCCCTTCCAATATTTTCTTCTATCTATAATACATTTGGTTATGTCTTGAATATGACATTTGTCCCTAATTTCTGTGTTGTGTATTTTATCAAATAATGTTTTCCCTGAATAGTTCTTAAGATCTTCATTTCACATGTGCTTAATATTTGTTTAGTTTTGTTGTATCAGCCTTAGCTTCTGCTCCATATACGATTACTGGTCGAACTATCGTTTTGAATAAGCGGGTTTTGCTTTCTATTGACATATGTTTCTTGCGCCAAATAAAATATTTCATATGTCCTGATATTTTAGGGTTCGTTAGTCCTGCAAGACAACCCATCTTGGAGAGACAACTCCGAAATAAAACGGGGCAGGCTAAGCTCTGGAGCTGGGTGAAAGCAATCGGCCTAGGGAGGAAACCCCGAATAATAAACCCGCCATGAAAACGGGCTAGCAACCCACTTCAAGGTGTATCTAATACACTGCTCGCAGTCCCAAGGATCAAGCTTCGGATCAAAGACAGAAACAAAATACGACAAACGCTTTATTTATTCCTTCGCGAATAAAATACGGTAAAACCTCAAATCTGAAGTCTAGTAATATGTCACCGGAGACAATGGGTTTCTTATATCAAAGCACTCACTTAAAATCCAGGAACAATCTGTGAATGTTTGTCGGTAGAGTAATGTCCCCTGTATACTAGCAATTTTATGCGAAAAAATAAATTCATTCAAAACACAACCAAATTTATTCTATACAGACGAAAATACTAGAAAAATCATATAGAAAGAATGGAAGGCAACAGAATTGCAAAGAGAGCTAAAGAAGATACAATGGAGCATGAGAAGAGGAAGAGGAAGACCGGCCAAGAGATGGATAGACAGCGTCTGCATAACCAATACGTCTTCCTTCGAGGAGTGATTTGGGAAATAAACAAGATGAGTATCCTACAAATAAAGAATAGGACAAGTAAGAGGAAAATTAATGCAATAAACATCCTCTAAATAATCTCAATCTTGCTTTCCGCAAAAAAAAAAAAAAAATGGAAGTTACAAAAATGTTTAAATCTAATATATAAAAATAAATGTTTGTTTGTACTTTATATGTGGCCATACCGTTGTTCCGATTGTAATGGGGCTTTTTGCTAAATGTTCAGGAGATTCCTCGCATGAACATAGGCTACAAGAGAGTTGTGATACTCAACTCCTGCATCCTTAAAATCGCTCTTTGTAGTGGAAAACGTGAAGAAAAAAAAATAGCTCTTTGGACGTTTAAATGGCTTACGCTGCCTGAACCATAACAAATACACAAAATTAATGTACACAGAATTGAATATCTCAAAAAGTTCTACAAAAAAGTCCGCGACAGCATATGTTTATCTCTTACGAATAACTCACAATAACCATTTTTGTCTTTCATTGATGACAAGAAGATCGAGACAAGTACGTAGATTCCTGTGTAAGCATAGCAGCACATGGCGGGCATTCTTTGACGGATAACTCACAATAACGAATTTTGTCTTTTAGCTTATTTATGCTAAGAACATCGAGGTAAATAGATTCCCGGGCAACACCGGGTAATCAGTACGGTGAGTCTTAAAATAATTACGATATACATTTATAATTATTTTCCATGTTACTTATTCAACTAATCATAAGAAGTACATTAATGTTTTGTCTTTCAGCTCATTTACGTCAAGAAGATCAGGATAGTGGATTCCCGGGCAACGCCGGGTAATCAGCATGGGGTATCTAAAAATATATATTTATAATTATTTTTCCTTTCACTTATTCAACTAAACATAAAAGCACATTAATGTTCATTTATTTAGGCGTAGCAGCGCAAGCCGGATATCAGCTAGTATGAAATAAAACTATCACCGTTATTGTTGATTATATGATTGTCATATTTATTTATTTTAATAAACATTTGTTGCAGAAGTTTATTAAAAAATATTAAAATCGTATAAAACTCTGACAATTTTATTCAATAAATAAACATAAATTTTCATCAAATAAACACCAAATCAATTGATTACAAAAATAATTCTTAGAGGAGGGAAACATTTTCTTAGGCACAATAATAATTACATTGAGACCATTCAAACGAATCTTGGAAATATGTCCCCAAGTGCTATGAACACCATGGGATGTTTTGGGTTTCTTCTCGGATGATTGACCAAGCTTTGCAATGCCACGTCCAACCCATTCCGCCATCTAGACGTGATATTAGTGTAGAAACAGTATCAAAGTTCTCTAGCCCACAGAGACATATTAAAACCTTTTAAACATTTATTGTAAGAGAAACAATGAACTAAGTCTACACTTAAAACTTCATTGGGCCTATATACTGCAACTAATTGTTTACAAAGTAAAATTCCTTTAACGTATCGAGCATTAGTCGCCTTTTTGTTTTTCAACATATCATTATTGAATCAGGAGTTCCACGGCGGCCCGGAACATAAATTCTCCATAAATCCCTGCCATGAGGTATTTTTTTAAATCGTTCCCTGTATAATTCATTTCCCTCTGATCATTTCATTTTATTCTCACATATAATCCATGGCCTAACTGCTGGGAACTTTACTTCTGGTTTCCTATAAATTTACGGTTCATCTTTCATTCTCCATTCACACCATATATATTGTCCACTGTAGTCTACAAGAACTGAATCTTGTTTTCCATATATGGAGTTTATTGTCCACTGCAGTCTACAAGATTTCCACAAAGATCATAGAGTTAATTTATTGATTTCCTCAATTCACTTGCCTGTTCGTCTCTCTATGGCGCAAATAAAAAACCTTAGCACTTAATTCTCAAAAAAAATCCTAATGTTTTCTCCTATTTTTGATGATATTATTTCCTAATGCACTTAATTATTTTCTTCAGTTTATCATGTTCAATAATTTTATCGGCAACCTTGGCTAGACTAATTTGTATGCGTCAAACTGACTTAAAATCTTTAATTATATATATATATATATATATATACATACTATAAATTATTTAATTATATATAATTAACTTCTTGAAATCTAATATATATTATATAACTATATGCCATATATATTCCTAATATATAAATGATTATAAGAATATATTTAAATTTAAGTTGTTTATATTAATATAAATCTTATTATATAATTATCTCTATTAATTTCAAGTTTATATGTTATTATTATTATTATTATTTATATATGGCAAATATATTTTAATAGATTATATTCTTAGCTAATGAATTTAAATACTTTCTTCAGTTTGGTATTAAACTATTATATATTTCTATTTATATAATTACTTTGAATTAATTCTTTGGGTGTCAGAGTGCGTTTTACATTTTGAAACTTATCATAAATTTGTTATTATATTATTACCTAAGTCCACCGCTATGGTCTCGAGGTAGCGTGCTGCCTTGTCACGCAGCGGGCCCGGGTTCGATCCCCGGTCGGGGCAGTTTTTCTGGGCGAGGTTTTTATCGGGGTTTTCCTCACCTGTGAGACAAATGTCAGGAAAACTTTAAGGCCAAAACGGTCCCCGAAATCATATGGCCATCATCCTTATCATTATCATCCTTACCATTATCATTATCATCCTTCACCGGTGTGGAAAGCAACGGGAAGCTACCACACCTACACAATTCCCTAGTAAAGCTGCAATCATAGCATGGAAATGCTATGATTGCAGTGAAGGATCTGCCTTCGGGCAGAATTACTATGGATGTATTATTACCTAATGTCTTTAATTACCTTCATCAGTTCAGTATTAAGCTACGCTACTAAGGCGCAAGAGTTCAATGTTGGGCCTCATCTTCTCCTTTGTTAGGAGTTATTAAACCAACTTAATGTATTAAAGCTTATTTCCTAAATATGTCATGCTGTCAACATACCGACTCTATGAGACATTTATAGTAGCATTTAACACAATACTAGGATAAGCAAGGTCTGTAAATTTGGTTTAGAGGCCTCATTATTCAAGCTTAAGGATATTTTATGAACCTGAAAATCTTCAGACTCGGGACCAACGACTCCCGGAGGACTTGCTCCTTGGATTGTTCCATCCTAAAAAAAGTTAATCGACCCTGGAAGGGTTTGAACCCGCGATCTTCGGGACCAGAGGCAAGGAACATAACCATAATCCATCGCGGCAGACTTGGCATTAATCTATTCTATATTATGTTAATTTTATTCTTACTTGTATAATTTTTATGTGCCAGAATGTAGGCCTATACTTTGAAACTTTTCCCAAAATTCCTATTTTCTGTTTCCCCTCTCCCTTTAACTGAAACTTTGTAACGTATATGTTACGGTTAATGCGATTAAACCGGTGATTATATATATTTGCCGGTTATTATACATAATCACCACTAAATTTGGTAAATATGATAGATTTTGAAAATTTATCATAAGTAATGCCACGAGTGATTTCCAAACTAGAGAATTTGGAAATCAAGAGTGGCATTTGTTAGGACTATTTAACGAATAAAATTAAGCTGTTTACTCACAAATCATTATTTAACTATAGTTATTTTAAAATATTTATATATTTAATGTAAACGGCGATGTTTGAAAACAAATGAGAAACGATAGGTACGCTTCTACTGCTTCTTTTGTTTATCACTGCAACCAGATCATACTATTTATTGCCAAAGGAACGCAATATTGTAAGGAGGAGCTTTCTTTAATATGGTAATTATAACACTGATAAATATTTGGTGAAACACGACTCTGATTGGTTGTAAAACAGAAATAATTGAAACGTGATTGGTTATTGACTCCCATTTGGGGCATGAGTTAAATAGTCATAAGTAATGCCACGAGTGATTTCCAAATTATCGATAAATTCACGACCCACGAAGTGAGGAGTGAATTTATCTAGGGAATTTGGAAATCAAGAGTGGCATTTGCTAGGACTATTTAACGAATAAAATTAAGCTCTTTACTAAAAAATTATTATTTGAATATAGTTAGCGGTGTTTTAAAATATTTATATAGTTAATGTAAACGGGGATGTTTGAAAACAAATTAGAAATGAGGTTATGTATATTCACTGCAACTCGATCATATTATGTATTGTCAAATAGGATCGCAATATTGTAACAATGCACTCTAGTGGAGAAATAATGAAACACATCAAACTATTATAATCAACATTATAGGTAATCATTTATATTTTGAATAAACAACTCAGTAAAATCACTAAATCTATTCAATATTTGCTATATTCAATGTATTTGTTGGAGAAAAATAATGGTCTAACCTGTTCAGAATATTAAAAAGGGAGGAGCTTTCTTTATCACGAAAGCAGGAGCTGATAAAGAGAAATCGATAAAGAGCGAGGTGGAACACGACTGTCATTGGTGTAAAACAGAATTCATTGAAACGTGATTGGTCATTGACTACCATTTGCGACATGAGTTAAATATTCAAATTAACCGGTTTGGTAAATGTGATAAAAGTCCCTAACTTTACGAAAATTCGTTCAGTTTGCGGATCCATCTAGGTTGGAGTAATTGAATTAGGTTAGGTTAGTTTTTATGTTTCTTGCATTTAAAATGTTTTGTACAAATCCAATAAAATTGTATTATAACCATTAATTGACTTTTTAATTGTAAAATATAAAATATTGTAATTCGTGGTCCCTTACGCCATAGTGTCCAACGAAAAAATATATTTCTGAGTAGTAACTACTCAAAAAAACTGCACTCTATTCTACTAGTCCAATCAGTCATGGTATTATCACACCATTACGAGTCGGGAATCATGCAAACAAACCGGTTAATTTGATAAATGTTGAAAAATATATCATATTTACCGGCATCATTGGAGATTATTCACAATTACCGGTTATTATATATAATCACCAGTTTATTACTTTTACTGTAACATATATATTCAATACATATTAATTATTTAACTGAACTGCACCCCAACACTAGAACTACCAATATCGAGTGTCAATACTGTGTACAACATTTATTTGTGAATAAAATGTATTCTTATTCTTAAATAGAACTGATACCTAAGATGTTGTTTCACTTGAAACCCTGGATTTCCTATATTAAATCGCTTGTCTCATCTCAACTCCTCTAAATTCAGACCAATTTCTTCTGTTAAATTAATTTACATCCTGTATGCTAGGTCCCGGTAAACAAGTTATCATGCTCGACTCTGGTTTGAAGTTTGAGCGTTCAAAACAGACCGAAGCCGATAGATTTTTTCTGGGGGTAGAAATTCTGAATATTAGTTTCTTCGGAAAATAACTAAAACCGCGAGTCCCATGTCATATATGTGTGGCACGTTAAAGAACATCAAGGCTGAAAAAAAAAATCTGAGTAAAATTTTTCTGCTCTTTCACGCTCAATACTGAATATAAGTTTCCTCGGAAAAGGAACTAAAACCGTGGGTCCCGTGTCACATATGTACGACACTTAAAAGAACCTCAAGTTTGAAAGAAAAAACTCTGAGTTAAATATGTCGACTCTTTCATGCACAGCTTAGAATTGTGACGCTAATTACACTGGTCAACATGATTTTTGTCTCATGAGTACCAATAGTTGTACTTAATGCAGTTTTTTTATCGTGTTTTCAAATATGTATTCGGAATTTCTCCATTCCCCCCACAGTTTTTTTTTAAATTTCAATTAATGGATTTTAACTATTATTTATTAATAAACGTTTTTTCGTCCATTGGCGCAGTGAGCGATGAGCACGGGGAACACTTTCATCAGGAGATTTCAGCCATGGAAAAGAGATATCAAGGCAAATGGAATCCTAATATGCTGGCCGATTATTGTTGGACCATCAAGAGGGATGCTCCACAGGCGAAATATAGCAGAAAATCGTCATTTCTTACTTTCTAGGTGAGTCCGAATGTTCGAATATTGTGTAGTTACGAATGTAGAAAATATAAGTGTTTAAAATTATAAATACCTGTCTCTCGGAAACCTTGCGTGATGGAGAAACCCCGATATCATATTTGAATTCAGGAGAAAAAATACTATCAGAATCACATATTTTTCTTTCTGAGACAAAAAAAAATTATTTTTTGTTGCTCAGTGTTACCTACGTTGTTAAATAAAGTGCGTCGTGAAATAAAATAATACAATACAATTCGCATTAACAAGTATACAAATGATATTATAAATATTGACATAATATATTTTCTAAAAAAATTATTTGTAATGACTAATGAACCTTCGTACTGAGTAAAGTAAGAGAAAATTGCGGGAATAATTCTTGAATGACTCATACAGAGTTTAATGCTCAACATCGGGTCGATGTAATACGTAATGAAAACTAGTTCTTCCTTAAAGTTGTTGTACGCTTGTATTTCATTAGCAGTGCAATTTTACTTAATATTCAGCTGCAAGCCCATATTTCCGCCGCCTGTAGGGATGGACTTAGGTCAGTATTGGTGTAAATGTTGCAGAAAACAAGTGAAGCAGGTACAAACGACCAAGACATCCCGCCAATAATGAGGAAACGTGTCGCAAGAAGAACTTATCCGATATACCTACCAAACACACCACGAAAAAATTGAAGTAAAACATCATCCTTTTCTGCATGAACGCGTTCTTTAAATGTACAGCCAACTTCATCGATTCTTCATCAATAATTTATTCATTTGCATCCCTCATTTCAACAGAAAACTTCTCTGCCTTCCTTTGATAGTTGGATTATAATTTGACATAAATACAGAGGGAATTAAAAGATACAGAACATTAAATTTTAGAAAAAAATACTATACATACAGCAGTTTTCTTTCAATCCAAGGCAATTTACTCCTCCACAAATGTCTATCTTGACCCTTAAAATAGCAAAATAGTAATTATTCCTATCAGTTATTTAAATTTGGTGGACCACACTGAAAATGAAATCGTGCACAACCGTTATTATTAGATAGACTTATATTGTATAATTCCGCACAAATTTCAGTAATTTCTTATCGTTAGCTTCCTTCTGTTTTTATTAAAACTATTAGATAAATTAAAATATCTGATGTATTCTATAGGATACAATGCGAATTTAAGGGCTAAACATCTTCTTATGTCAAATTCTTCCTATTCGTCATCCAGCTATCGCTTTTGTGGTTTCTTTCTTCTTTTGGCTTCAGCATTCCATTCTAAGATCATTTTCGAAATTCTTCCTTATCCCATCAATTTGACATGCCAAAACCAATTCAATTTCCATTATTCAATCACTTCCTTATCGAATTTCATAATCGCTCTTATTATTTCGTCTTCAACGTTTTTTTTTTTTTTGCATTTCTTCGTCAAAAGTCTATTTCTGAAAGTCAATAATTTGTTTGCATGTAAACTGTCTAAAGTCCAGGAATCAGCACATGCATAATAAGTAATATCGGTTTTTTAATGTAATGTGTGTCTGGTGGAATTTTGAAGGGTGATTCACTAGGAGTTTGTTACAAATGGGTATCCATACCAAAAGGACCGCCAAACCTAACGTCCAAATTGCTTATGGTTTATCAAACTCTACTCTGTCCTACGGTAGCACTGACTATGCTGTCAGTCGCAAACTCTCTAGCTGAAGAGGTAAATTGAAGCCGAAACAGATATTGAACAACAAAGAATAGACAAAATCATATTTTTACAAGTTTGCATTTTTGTATTGTAAGCCTACGTTTTCCCTTTACAGAGATTTAGGCGCTCTCCCCCTACAGGGAAGAATTTGAACCATACTAATTTAGTTACACTTGTTTTCGTATAGATGTCATTGTGAGTGGTCCGTGGTCAGCGTTCCGCCTCACACTGACATCTAGGAAACCAAGGTAGTACTGGGACGGGAAAATTCGGTAAATTTTGCTTACAGGCCTTTTCATTCAGGCTTAAGGATTTTTTACGAGCCTGAAAATCTTCAGACTCGGGACCCACGGCTTAAAGTCCCTCCCGGAGGACTTGCTCCTTGGATTTTTCCGTCCTAAAAAATCCATCGACCACGGCCGGGTTTGAACCCGCGACCCTCGGAACCAGAGGCAAGGAGCATAACCACTAGTCCACCGATGAAGTTTGTGCAATCTCTCTGAATTCGAAAGAAAAAACCTTTGTCGAACAGCAAACCCGCCCAAAGCTCGAAGTTTGAGCAAAATCTGCGTTTGGGCGGCGACCGACGGGTCTCCAACATTTGATGCACAAAATGGGCATTGATATTAGTTTCCCGTTTGTCGTTCAACTTATGTTTATCTGTTGTTTTCGGACTTCTGGTCCTCATCAGCAACGCAATGAAGCATTGAAACAAGATTTTCCATTTTAAGCGAAATGGTATCGCGAATTCGGAACATGCTAACTGTAAGGACAAAAGTCCGACGGAAGTCAAAGACAAGAGTCCGCAAGACTCCTAATGTCCAAATCCGACTGATGAACTGATGAATAGGCCTATTAATAGAATAATATGCCTTCTCAACATATGTAGGCATATTGCAGAGATTTGGAATTTTAACATGATGAACAATGTAGCATTCATTCAGCTAGCACGCCATCTAGACAAATTCAAACAAGACTATGATACTCTCTGATTTTGAAGTTACAATACAATAAACTCATTCTTTGGACAACTCTCTCATATAAATTTTTACTTGCAAAAGAATATAGATCCTTCAACATGCAAACAAAAATAAATAAATGAATCTTCAATGGTTACCAGATCATTTTCTGATCATCGAAAAAGGATAAAAAAGACAGAATATTTCAAATGCATACACTTCTAATATCACTGTTAAATCATACATATGGAAAACATTGAATAACAATTGTAAAATGATACACAAACAGGACACGGCAGAAACAGCTGAAAACTTCAATTCAAGATCTGACTGACCCATAATGAATTATTTAACGTTTTCCCCCTTGCACGCGGAACATGGTATATTAGCAAAATATCTTCATAGATTCGGGAATTTTATAAACATTAGAAGGTTGGGATGGGCCGGACATTTAGTGAGAATACGGTGAAGTGAGAACTGCAAAGAAAATTTTATCAAAGTCAGAAGGAAGAAGAAAAATTGGAAGGCCAAAACTGAGATGGGAGGATTGTGTATAGAATGATATCAGGACATTGAGAATTAAGAATTGGAGAAAGTATGGCTTCGAATAAAGAAGACTAGCGTAGACTATTGAAAAAGACCAAGGCCACATGGGGCTGACGTACCAATGATGATGAAGATGATGATGAGATTCGGGAATAATAGGAACTCACTGTTGCACTGTATCATCAAAAAGATGACAAATCGACAACACCTTACACAAAGAATATCTAGTAGACTGAAAGCAATGAAGACAGATACAAAATGTGATATACATCTACAATGGCCTAACAGCCCAATATCGGTCCTTAGCCTCTCCTTTGTTAGTAGTTACTACACAAGTTAATTTACGTACGCTTATTTTCCTAAAGATGCCATGAATGGTATGCGATCAACATACCGACCCAACGAGACATCTAGTAGACAATTACAGTATTACTAGGATGAAAAAGGTCGGTAAGTTCTGAACAGATACTTTTTTATTAGGCTTGCGGTTCTTTTATGAGCCTGAAAATCTACAGACCCAGTTCTTAAAGTCCCTCCCGCAGGACTTACTCCTTGGATTTTTCCATCTTAAAAAATCCATCGACCCCGGCTGAATTTGGACCAGCGACCCTAGGGACCAGAGGCAAAGAACATAACCACTAGACAAAATGGGATATTAGTACAAATTATTTCCATATACTATTTTTGTAATTTTTGGACCAAAGAGAGATGAACAGACATGTGAATGGAGAAGGCTGCATAACAGTGATAGACCATGAATGAGGTGGGAAAATAACATTAACTATGATTTGAGGAAGTAGATTGTAATACAAGGGATGATTGGAAAACATTGGCTCAGGATAGGGAAATATGGATAGCTTATGTCCGCGCGGCCATGAACCTACGGGTTCGATAGTGCCAGAGAGTTAGTTATAGTATTTTTGTATATTTCTCATTTTATTTGTGTCAGAGGATTTTTGATAAATTATTATTATCAATATTTCCAATCTTTTGTCCGTGTTAGCGCCAAGTCTTCGATTATGTCAGTTCGGTCTATTCCTGTGAAGCTTCTGAATAATATAAAATGTCCTCCGGATGCGTTACCGGAGCATCAGTAAGATCAGTTAAGGTCGTAATAGGTTAGATAAATTTAAAAATGATACAAGAAAATAATTAAATATAATATTGTTAGAGGAAAGGATTTATCATAAGTAATACCACGAGTGATTTCCAAATTATCGATAAATTCACGACTCACGAAGTGAGTTTATCTAGAGAATTTGGAAATCAAGTGTGGCATTTGTTAGGACTATGTAACGAATAAAATTAAGCTGTTTACTCACAAATCATTATTTAGCCTAAATATAGTCATTTTAAAATATTTATATATTTAACGTAAACGGCGATGTTTGAAAACAAATGAGAAACGTTTGTTATGCTTTATTTGTTCATCACTGCAACCAGATCATATTATTTATTGCCAAAGAATCGCAATATTGTAACAATGCACCGTAGTGGAGAAAAAAAATGAAACGCATCAAACACATTAATTAATTTCTGATGTCCTATGATATAAATATGTCAATTATATTTTTCTGGAACGTAAATTACTGGGAAATAATAGTTTAAGAAAGTGCAAACAGGGGTTACTTTTTTTTTGTGGTATAATCAATTGATACAAATGTTTTATATTATATCCCGTAAGCACTATCTGGTTACATTCGTGCACTATATATATAATCTGGTAGCCACATGCATTCTAAAATTCTTACATCTTAATATATAAATTGTTATATTCAACGCATTTCTTATAGTCAGTTACTGCAAAATAATGCTATGACCTATTCAGAATGTTTAAAAAAAGAGGAGCTTGATTTTAAAGTGATAAAATTAAATTGATAAAATCGAGGCGAAAGACGACTGTGTGATTGGTTGTAAATCAAAATTCATTGAAATTTGATTGGTCACTGACTCCCATTTGGGGCATGAGTTAAATAGTCACTGTAAGAGATCAATGGAATGAACACCTATAAAGAATGAGCTACAATCATATTCCTAGAAGAATTCTTGATTATAACCTGAAGGAAGGAGAGTTTTGGGAAAAACCAGGAAACGTTCGTTGGATAATATATGAATCCTGAGCCTAATTCTTGATTGAAGAAGAAGAAGATTATTATCAATATTTCAGCCACTGGATATAAATAAATTTAAAGATAATAGTGCTGTGTCATTGATTGATTCAAGTGTATTGAATGTTGAAGTTTTCTACAACATTACTACACACGATCCGAGAAGGAGATTATTTCACAAAAGAAATGTGAACCTATAAAAAGATTAAATTGGTAGCTGCAGGGTGGTAATTTTCAGTTGAATGAACACACAAGGTACTGGTAGCAAGCACCCAACGCACTCGTGCGTTCTAAAGCCACGTGGCCACATCCCCCACCTCCACTCAATTATATGTGAAATCCTGATACAATGAATTTCAAAATCTATTACTAAGGTTTTTCAATTAAACACAACATTTCGGACAAGATATGTTTCTAACGTGTAGCGATAAAACAAACTCTATCCAGAGACTGTTGCGAATAGGTAACCTTTAATTGAATGGGTGAAACTAAAAAAATAAGATTCTACTTTTAGTCATTTTAAACTAATAAGATTTAACAACTAAATAATTGTATTGTAAGTCCATGTTTTCCCTTTACAGAGATTTAGGCGCTCTCCCCCTACAGGGAAGAATTTGAACCATACTAATTTAGTTACACTTGTTTTCGTATAGTTGTCATTTTTGAGTGGCCCATGGTCAGCGTTCCGCCTCATACTGACATCTAGGAAACCAAGGTAGTACTAGGACGGGAAAATTCGGTAAATTTTGCGTAGAGGCTTTTTCATTTAGGCTTAAGGATTTTTTACGAGCCTCAAAATCTTCAGACTCGGGACCCACGGCTTAAAGTCCCTCCCGGAGGACTTGCTCCTCCTAAAAAATCCATTGACCCCGGCCGGGTTTGAACCCGCGACTCTCGGGACCAGAGGCAAGGAGCATAATCACTAGTCCACTGCGGCCGACAAAATAATAATAATAATAATAATAATAATAATAATAAATAATCCATCCTAGTAATACCTTAGTTGCCTGTTAGATACCTCATTGGGTCGGTGTGTTGACTGCATGTCATTCATGACATCTATGAGCAAAATAATAAGGTAACTAAAAATTAACTTAGTCAGGTAACTCCTTACAACTTAACTTTCCAATATTTTCGCTTGTCTATAATAAATTTCGCTATGTCTTGAACTTCACATTTGTCAGTTAGTTAATTTAATATCCCGAATTCCATAGCATGACCTAGCAGTCCCTTGGCTTACCATGCAGCTGCTGGACTCACTTCCACATTTCACAGTGAAAGATGTGTTCCATTATGCTGCCAGTAAGTGGTGGCATCGTTACCATGTGGGGTATCCCAGTCATTGAGCAGTTCTTCTCAACCTGGAGCCACTATCGTAGCTATCGAAATTACTTACGATGTTGGTCGATTATTAACGCCATAATTAAAATAAATTATTATTATTATTATTATTATTATTAGAATGTCCACCGCTATGGTCTCGAGGTAGCGTGTTGCCTTGTCACGCAGCGGGCCCGGGTTCGATCCCCGGTCGGGACAGTTTTCTGGGTGAGGTTTTTATCGGGGTTTTTCCTCACCTGTAAGACAATTGTCAGGAAAACTTTAAGGTCCAAACGGTCCCCGAAATCATATGGCCGTCATCAGCTTTATCATCATCATCATCATCATCATCCTTCACCGGTGTGAAAAGTAAGTGAAGCTACCACACCTACAATTCCCTAGTAAAGTTGCAAGTATAGCATGAAAATGCTATGATTGCAGTGAAGAACCTGCCTTCGGGCAGAATTACTATGGATGGATGTCACCGCTATGGTCTCGAGGTAGCGTGCTGCCTTGTCACGCAGCGGGCCCGGATTTACCGACTTCAACAGACTTGCAAAAAAGAGCTAAAGAAGATATACCAATGGACGGGAGAAGAGGAAGAGATGGATCGACAGTGGATGTACATCCGTCTTCCTCCGAGGAGTGATTTGAGAAATAAACAGGATGAAAATCCTACAAAAAAAAGAATAAGAAGAATTAACTACGCACTGATATTCACGACCGCACGAACATAAACTCTACAAACATACCTATTTTGAGCTAATGTTTTCCAATCATCCGGTGTATAATATTCACATCCTCAAATCATAGATAACGTTACTCATTCTCCCATTTAATTTTTTTAGCATACCTAATTAGAGTTTGGTTTTCTTACAAGAAAATTTATATTTTCACCATTTCATTCCCATTCGTGCCATAAGACCTGCCATCGCAATCTACGAGATTTAAATGTTCTTAATAAATCCGGTTTACCATTAAAATAAATCGTGTCCCATTCAAACCTCCCACATTTTAATTAATTATAACTCTCAAAGTATGCGGAATTATGAAATGAGGTTGGTATTAAAAGAAAGAGACACTCAAGAGCACAAACTGTTTTCTGGTATGCAGAGACAAAGTCAATAATTACAGTGCAAAGAAATTGCCGGAGAGAATATGGAGAAATGCACCTGATGGGAAGACCATTAAGGCATGGCTTGAGAAGTTTCTAGCGACTGGAAACGTTAAAAAAAGAATCAGGAGGTGCTCGTACAGGTGTTTCAGAAGAAAATATTGAACAAATTAGAGCAGGGTTGTGCAATTATTAATCGACCAGGAGTTGCATCAGCTTTTACGCCAGGTCTTGGAATGGTTCATGAACGAAGGACATCTGTGGCAGTAATAATGATTCGAATAAATGTATTTATAGGGAGGGCTGCACGATTATCTGTTTTAGTGTGTGGCAATGAAAATTCTTCGAGTTTCTGTTTCGTTTAATACAGGCCTCATTTCATAATTCCGCATACTTTGTTATGGTTAATTAATATGTGGGAGGTTTGAATGGGACACCCTAGCTCACCGTTATGTAGTCGTCTCCATTTCATGTGTCTCTTCTCTCTCTTTCATCCGAAATTTTTCCTAAGAACTTTATTCTCAAATACTCGTGATCTTTTCCCCTCCCTTGAAGTAAGAGATCATGTTTACCATAGAACTGGAAGAATATGGCGTAACCCATTGTTGAGCCTTAGCTTCTCCTTTGTAAGGAATTACTAGACTAAGTTACTTTTTTAGTTACCTTATTTGCTCATAGATGTCATGAATGACATGCGGTCAACACACCGACCCAATGAGACATCTAGCAGACTACTAAGGTATTATTAGGAACGCTGAAGTCGGTAAACTTTGTTTATAGGTCTCTTTATTCAGGATTAAGGCTCTTTTACGAGCCTGAAAATCTTCAGACTCGGCATCCAAGGCTTAAAGTCTCTACCGGAGGACTAGCTCCTTGGATTTTTCCGTCCTATAAAGATCCATCGACCACGGCCGGGTTTGAACCCGCGACCCTCGGAACCTGAGGCAAGGAGCATAACCACTAGTCCACCGCGGCCGACCGGAAGAATACTAGTTTTACATGTTTTTAATTTAACTTTTTCGAGAGAAATTCGGATGACAAGATACCCTGCAGTGGTTAATAACATGCGTTTTCAGAGAAGTTTAATTTCTTTCTATACCTCATTCCTGTTTGTAATAATTATTGTTTCTGGGTAATTGATTTGTCATTTTTTTTTAATCTTCCTCATTTATCATTAACTGCCCGCATCCAATATATAATGTATTTCTACATATTGAAATTTAGATATTAATTAAACAAAAATTGGCAATGAGCAAAACAAATAAAGAATTTATTACGCTTTCGAATCATCATTTGTCCTTTCCGTGCAAATTATTTCCCTCGGATCCGAATTTTTTATCTTCTGGTAGGCCTATATATAGCAGGATTTTAATATCATAATAAATATGAAAGTTAAAGTAATAATCTTATACTTTAAAAAATTCTTTTAATATTTAAATATAACTTAAATAAAGGAAAACATCTAAATAATTAATTGTTGTTCATTGTTGAATAAAAATGTCTCAGTAACAATTAAAGAAATTGTATTACATAACAGTCTTTCTTAATAATGCTTTTAAAATTGTTTTAAGTCATTGTTGTCAGAAATATAAAGCTTTCTGTTATAACTGTAATAAGAACACCTGCTTAATTTAATATTTTTAAATAAAAGTATACTAAATTCTGATTGGATGTTAAAACAATTAACTTTTTGATTTAACAAATCAAATTTAAACATTATATTAACCAATAGAATTTAAATATAACATCATGTGATGTAATAATGTTCTTTAAAATTATAACAGAATTACTCTAGTCATTCAGCATATAACTTCCATCAAGAATAGAAGCAATAACAGCTCTCCTGATAAAATGTGATATTTAATACCAGAAGAATAGTTGATTCAAGAAAAGAAAAGGAAATAATTTAATTTTAATTGACGATGAAGAATAATACCACCTATATTTACTTGATCTGCTGGGAAATTAAATAGTAAATAAATTTACAATTATTTCTACAAGAAACAGTTATCAGTGATTGTCAAGTGTTTTCCTATCCTGTGTACCAACTACCGATCCTAAGACAAGAATCCGGCTGTACCGAAAATAAAACACAACCTGAACCAGTAATTCTTTTTGGGACACTAATCCTTCAAAATGTTACTACAACATCGGGCATGAAGAGAGTTAGCTGCTTCAAAACGTCGCCACAACTTGGGACAAAGAATTACTTCTTCATATGTGAACATAAATTTAGCTACATGCTTAAAAATGTGATATGTAATCTGGTTTTAATATAGGCCTACGTTAAATAGCTGCAGGCAAAATTATCACTTTATACCATTTCCAAGTCATTCCAATAAGCATCTTCTCCTCTCTTTCTATCTGTACGCATGTTTGCAAGCCTGCGCTATAAATAACTTGTTCTGTGAGTTTTATAAATTTGCTATTTTGAAAACAAGTCTATAACCAACTATAAACTCATGGCCAAGAAAGCATAAACTGAAAGCTAACATCAAAAGGAAAACAAGATCTTCACTGTAAGGAATTCCTTCTCCTATGGCTGAACAAGAAACACGTGTGCAATTTCTTTATAAGATGTTCGCAACGTCCACCCCACTCTCAAAGACATTCTTACTGACCCTGTTACACAACTTCAGTCTCAACTTAACCTCTCTCTCTCTATGTGAAAAAGGTGTTTCTATTAGAAAAACACTTTTCTTTCATCGACATCATTAACAGGTTCACAAACTATTAGCGAATGCTGAAAGAGTCGACTATGTAGGCCTATATATTGAGGTTCTACCCATGCATTTTTTAATGTTTATAAACCTTCATCCATCCTATCCATTAAGGGACGTGATGGGTGAAATTTTCGGTCAAATTTAGCATTTTCTGTTTTGTTTTTTGTATTAAAAAATACTATGTACCTTAAAGTATAAGTTGGTGAAATTTCAGAGTCCTATGGCGCTAGTAAGTCTCCCTAATGACTGAAGGAGGGCATGTATGCTACATAATAATTTAACTGCATGCAAACTTTCAAATTGGCTTTTCCACACTTTTATTTTCATTGCATTTGAATACATTCAAATCAAAATAATATTGACAAATTTAATGATAGAAGCACGAAAATTCACTGCATGTCCCACACACTATGGCTAATAATTTTATGCATAGATTTTGAAACAACGTTGATAGTTTTTTAAATAAAAAATAAAATATGTGTAGTAATTAAAAAAAAATATTTTCATATGCAGAGGATGTAGGATATTTTTGTCTTCATTTATTATAATGGTATAGAAAAGTTAATGCATAGTGCTGTTGTAAATAAGTCAGTGTTCGTGTAAAAAAAATCAAAAAATGTTGCTAAAAAATTATGGGACTAATTAAAAATTTTAATATGCAAATTTTAAAATGGATTTTCTTCAATAACTCAAAAACGTTTAAGCCTAGAAGGATGAAACTTTAGTATAATATTACCTATTATAGAATGAATGTGTGTACAAAAAATAGAGTACGTAGCTTAAAAAATGTAGAAAACAGAAATTTCACCCATCACCCCGCCTTAAATGCCGAAAATGACCAAGACTCTATAAACATTCTTTTCCATTAACACAGTTCAATCTCTCACCTTATAGGTGGTTTTACGTACCACACGTTATAGTACGGGCCTTATAGTGGCATGATCTGTCGGGAGAGGGATTTTAACTATAGATCACACATATAGCTATATTTTTTTACACAAGGACATAGAGAGAGAGGGCTTCCCAGCTCAATGACAGGGCTTCCTCCTAGACAATAAAAGACTAAACACACCATTCACACACACACATACACAACTCACAATCTATACTAAACATGGCGAATGATAATATTCGGGAACCGGTTGCGTCTTAAAGTTTCGTAATACACACACACACACGCATATATATATATATATATATATATATATATATGTGTGTGTGTGTGTGTGTGTGTGTGTGTGTGTGTGTGTGTCCACCACTGTGGTGTCTCGAGGTAGCCTGCTGCCTTGTCACGCAGCGGGCCCGAGTTCGATTCCCGGTCGGGACAGGCTCCTGGGTGTTTTTTTTGGATTTTTTTTTCACCTGTAAGAAAAATGCCAGGAAGCTTAGGGCCCAACGGTCCCCGAAAATCATCCGGCCATCATTAACATCATCCTTCACCGGTGTGGAAAGCAACGGGAAGCTACCACACCTATAATTCCCTAGTAAAGCTGCAAAGCATAGCATGAAAATGATATGATTGCAGTGAAAGACCTAGAATTACTATGGATGGATGGATATGTATGTGTGTGTGTGTATATGTGTGTATATATATATATATATACATATATTGTGACGCGTCGTAATGACGTTTAGATTACGCGGGCAAAGCGACAACATCGCTCTCGTATTGGTTGGAATAGATTTGCATTGCCGAATCGCGAGTCGAGGGACCCGCGCGGATCGAAATATGTAGGCTCTTATCCCAGATGTCTCTGTGGACATATCCTTCCCTTTCGGGAAATATCAGTGGCCAGAGATTTCCATATGGAAGCGTCTCGAACCTAAGTCAAGAAATGTTCGTCTCCCCGCCGATATAAATATGGCGAGGACGGAAGTGAGTCAGTCTTGTTTTGACAGTGAGAGGTGACAGTATGAGAAGAAATCAAATCGCAGTGTGTGGACACAGCACAGGTTGAGAAATAATTGTGGAACAGATCAACTTTGAATGAAGATTGTTAAGTGCAACAAACTGATACAGATAAGTTGTAGAAGTTCTCCACATATCTCCATCCTGTGTTAATATTTTCCAATCACCCCCTATATAATCTACTTCCCTCAAATCATGGTTAATTTATTCTCTCACCACATTCTTCGTCTACCAACTCCCCTTTGGTTTTCCTACAAGAAGCTTCCATCCTCCTCTTTCATTATCCATACGTACCACATGCCCTATCCATCGCAGTCTACTACTTTGTACTAATAAAATTGATTTGATTAAGAAATAATCTTCACCATCATCATCATAGTCCGCTCACGAATTTAGGTCATTTGTTGACCTGTTTAAGTCTCAATAGAAATACCATCCAGAAGACTTTTGAGCGGACGTCCTGGTCTTCTTCTTCTGCCTGCAGGTTGATATATTAATATCTGCTTGGGTTTACTGGAATTTTCCATTCGATAAAAATGTTGCATCCATCTTGATTTACAATCAGAAATTGTTTTCCAAAGATTCTATGTGTAATATTCACCTAACATGTATTAATATTTTTTACACACTACTAGATCATAAACAAATAATTTTAATAATTTTTGTTTATTCAGTGCCGCAGGTTGTCATTTCGACATTATTTCTGATTTTTCTCCTGGCATTGGCGTAATTGTAACCCACTTCTGAAGTTAGGGGCGCCTAAAAGGCGGAGTTACATTACCCCGATGGTATGATGGGTGATAAACGATAATTAAGCGCCAGGAAAATTCTTAACCTAAATTCCAAACCATGCGCAACCACAGGAATAATTCCCTTTAAGGAAACATGCCTATGGTTTGACCGGGAATCGAACCCGGGACCTCATGAACAGTAGTCAGAAACGCTGATCACTAGCCCATGAGGCTGGTCATAATTTTTATTTTTTTTCAAATGCCCCAGGTTTGTCTTTCAACATTCCTGGTTTATCTCCTGGCATGGCTTACTTGTAACCCACTTCTGAGGTTGGGGCGCCTGGAAGGCGGGGTTACGTTGCCCCGATGATATGATGGATGATGATGATAATAATAATGGTGCGCCAGGAGAGTCCCTAATCCTAAGCTTAACCTAAGATGAATATGAACGATGATGATTGCGATGGCCATATGATTTCGGGGGCCGTTTGGGCCTTAAAGTTTCCTGACATTTGTCTTACAGATGAAGAAAAACCCCGATAAAAACCTCACCCAGAAAAACTGTCCCGACCGGGGATCGAACCCGGGCCCGCTGCGTGACAAGGCAGCACGCTACCCCGACCACAGCGGTGGACTAATTTATAATTATTGTAACCACGATTATATACAACATTACTTTTAAAATGTTACATAAACGCAGCTAGCATGTGGCATGTGCAATCCATATATAATATTCTCAGAGTGATTTTCGTATCGGAAAAGCTTTAAATGTCCGCCCCCCTGGCTTACTCCCTCTCACTCTACAAACATTCCTTCTCACTCCCACTCTAAAATAAATAATAAAAAATCTACAGCAAAGCGTTTGGTTCCTATGATGAATGGTTGGTAGCAGTTCTTGATTCTAGTATTGGGACGTGGGGTGGTTCAAAAGAAAAGAAGATAGGGGTGACAAAGAGTGGAGAGCAGGAGGGGAAAGAGTCTGAGAGAGACTGAGGGTCATTTTGAGTTATGGCCAACCCACCTTCCCTCTCGCCTACTACCCTTTTGCCTTCTGATTTACACCATAAATCATAACACCCCCTTCCTCCACCACTACTCTTGGACACCCTATATATTCAGAAGGCCTGGAATATAGATCATTTTTCCACTAAATTCCTTGTATGTTCTTCCTTTTTCAGATTTTTTTTATTCCAGATATTTAGTGTGTTTCTGACAACCAACATCCTCAGTTCCGCGAATCTAAGGCAATTCGCAGGCAGAAAACCATTTTCGAACTACCTAAGCCACATTTGCTTGCCAGTTAGTGAGGTATATTCTACACATGTCATCAAATAAATATGTTAATTTCCTACCAGGAGTTAATAAATTAAATAACCAAAACAAAATTTACAGCTCCAAGAATTGAAGAAGCTGCTTCAATAAAATTTAATCTTAGTGAAGCGGAAGGAAGGGAAGATCATACGTTCTTAATATCACATGACATTTATTATTATAATTATCCGACATTAAATATAACGATAAATGAAACAATGATCACGCGTACTTCGTATCCATTCCTGGGAAAAAAATGGAATATATTATGCAAAGAACATAATCGCCATATCAAACAATAAGTGTGATACAGGCCAATAAAATTATTGATTATAAATGCAGTTTATACAGACTATTTAACTCATGCCCCATATGGGAGTCGATAACCAATCATATTTCAATTAATTTTTATTTACAACCAATCACAGTCGTGTTTCGCATCGAATTTATCAACCGAAGTTTATCATATTAAAGAGAGCTCCTCCTTTTTAACATTCTGAATAGGTCATAGCATTATTTTGCAGTGATTGACTCTCTACAAAATACGGCTACCACATTGTGTATATATATATATATATATATATATATATATATATATATATATAGTGCATGAATTTCAACACATAGCGCATGCGTGAGTTGATATAAAAACATTTGTAGCAATTGATTATACCACAAAAAAAACACTGTTAGCACTTTCTTAAATGTATTTTTTCCCAGGAAATAACGTTCCAGAAAAATATAATTGACATACTTACATCATAGGACATCAGAAATTAATTAATACCTATAATGTTGGTTATAAATTTCTCCACTAGGGTGCATTCTTACAATATGGCGATTCTTTGGCAATAAATAATATGATCTGGTTGCAGTGATGAACAAAAGAAGCAAATGAAGCGTACCTATCGTTTCTCATTTGTTATCAAACATCGCCGTTTACATTAAATATATACATATTTTAAAATAACTATAATTAAATAATGATTTGTGAGTAAACAGCTTAATTCGTTAAAAAGTCATAACAAATGCCACTCTTGATTTCCAAATTCTCTAGATAAATCCACTCCACACTTCGTGAGTCGTGAATTTATCGATATTTTGGAAATCACTTGTGGCATTATTTATGACAAATACGACAAAACACAAGACTGCATTAAAAATAACCATCCTAAGTTATATATATATATATATAGGTTTCGTCGTGCTACATGTTTCATCAGAAAAAAAATATATAGTTCGCTGATTAATCAAATAATGCTAATCCACCTGACTGTATAGTGACGATATATCATATGTTTCGAGATGAATATACGTACACGCCCTATGTGATCTTTGATTATATAAATGGCTAATTTCATAGTAACTGACGTAACAAATGCAACACAATAAAACATTTTAATTTTTTTGCATCAGATAATGGGACACTACTTTCACTTTCACTTTCACTTACTCTCTCTCTCTCTCTCTCTCTATATATATATATACATATATATATATATATGAGAGAGAGAGAAGGAGCAAAATAGTGACTCATATCTGATGGCTAAAAAATTAAAATGCTATATATATATATGTTATAATTAAATCTTTAACATTGAGCAAGCTTAATATGGTATGATAAGAAAAATAAATGCCTGGACGGGATTCGAACCCGGATCTATGAGTCTGTACCTCAGCGTGATATCCATTACACTACCAGGCGAATCCAATTCAAACACTTATTTTTCTTATATATGTATTATACTCTCCATTATTACTAGATGTCGCGAGAACACTGTCTTCACTGCCATCTAGTAGCTGACTATATCAAGTAAGCAAATTAAAGAGAATATTTATTTTACTTTATAGCAGTGACGCTTTATCGATGTTATAATTAAATCTTAACATTGAGCAATGCAAGCTTAATATGGTATGATAAGAAAAATAAATGCCTGGACGGGATTCGAACCCGGATCTCTGAGTCTGTACCTCAGCGTGATATCCATTACACTACCAGGCGAATCCAATTCAAACACTTATTTTTCTTATATATGTATTATACTCTCCATTATTACTAGATGTCGCGAGAACACTGTCTTCACTGCCATCTAGTAGCTGACTATATCAAGTAAGCAAATTAAAGAGAATATTTATTTTACTTTATAGCAGTGACGCTTTATCGATGTTATAATTAAATCTTTAACATTGAGCAATGCAAGCTTAATATGGTATGATAAGAAAAATAAATGCCTGGACGGGATTCGAACCCGGATCTCTGAGTCTGTACCTCAGCGTGATATCCATTACACTACCAGGCGAATCCAATTCAAACACTTATTTTCATATATATGTATTATACTCTCCATTATTACTAGATGTCGCGAGAACACTGTCTTCACTGCCATATAGTAGCTGACTATATCAAGTAAGCAAATTAAAGAGAATATTTATTTTACTTTATAGCAGTGACGCTTTATCGATGTTATAATTAAATCTTTAACATTGAGCAATGCAAGCTTAATATGGTATGATAAGAAAAATAAATGCCTGGACGGGATTCGAACCCGGATCTCTGAGTCTGTACCTCAGCGTGATATCCATTACACTACCAGGCGAATCCAATTCAAACACTTATTTTTCTTATATATGTATTATACTCTTCATTATTACTAGATGTCGCGAGAACACTGTCTTCACTGCCATCTAATAGCTGACTATATCAAGTAAGCAAATTAAAGAGAATATTTATTTTACTTTATAGCAGTGACGCTTTATCGATGTTATAATTAAATCTTTAACATTGAGCAATGCAAGCTTAATATGGTATGATAAGAAAAATAAATGCCTGGACGGGATTCGAACCCGGATCTCTGAGTCTGTACCTCAGCGTGATATCCATTACACTACCAGGCGAATCCAATTCAAACACTTATTTTTCTTATATATGTATTATACTCTCCATTATTACTAGATGTCGCGAGAACACTGTCTGTTAATTTGCTTACTTGATATAGTCAGCTACTAGATGGCAGTGAAGACAGTGTTCTCGCGACATCTAGTAATAATGGAGAGTATAATACATATATAAGAAAAATAAGTGTTTGAATTGGATTCGCCTGGTAGTGTAATGGATATCACGCTGAGGTACAGACTCAGAGATCCGGGTTCGAATCCCGTCCAGGCATTTATTTTTCTTATCATACCACATATATATATATATATATATATATATATATATATATATATATATGTATATATATATATATATATATATATCCATCTCTTCAACAGAAAACATGGCGCTTCTCCTTCTTTCTTCTTCCTATACGCATGAAAGCTGGCAGCTTGTTGCGTGTTCATTCACTTCAGGTCAGGGTATGATAACGACCTTTCATCGTAGCTGTGGTCTTCCCAAAGGCCTTTTCTGCTGAGGTGTCCAGTCACGTACTTTCTTCACTAATCTACTGTCCTCCATTCTATCTACATGATCGTTCCAATTTAGTCTATCATTTATCCATTCGATCATGTCATTGTATGACAAATTTGTAAGTTTTTACTTTTGAACCTATTCTTAAATTTTATTTTTCCAAACAGTATTGTTAAACATCCCAATATTCTGTTTGTATTATTTCCTTGATGGAGGATTTCATGTTATTCTGTTGCTGCTATTAATTTATATCCTAAATATTTGAATTTCATGACCTGTTCTATACTATCTGTAATAGTTGTACTTAAAATGTATTGTTTTACGTCGATAACTGATGTAACTGTAACATATCATGTTTTACAGAGTGAGAACAAAATAATAACACTGATCGACAAAAATGAACTTTTTTCTTTCACAGAATAAAAGTATGAGATTTTAGAAGTATTTTTCATCCTGAATTTAAATATCGTTTCAGTTTTTTTTTTCTATCAGGCAAGAGTTTTCTGTGATATTCATTTGCATTTTTTACAATTTTTATAATTTTAAATAGAATCCATCTAACTAACTCATTCTAACTTACCTAGAAAGTGGTAGAGAGTGATTTTCGGGCATATTTTACTCACAGTCAGCTCAATACTGACACAGTGCAATGCAGATTAACAGGTCTGATCATGTTAAAACACGCATGAACCTGCACAGTCTTGTCTTTTGGTGGTTCAGCATGACATTACATATAATTTTCTTAAATACAGCATGAATAAAATCACTACATATAAGGTAAAGTTTCCTATGACAGGTCAAAGAGAATGCTAAAATTAATTTTAAAAAAGTAGTTGTCACAAAAGAAACTGTGCCTGATAGAAAAAATCTGACTACATATCTGAATTCAGTATGAAAAAATGCACTAGATTCACTAATCAGATTTCTTTGTGAAGAAAACCTTGTCGACCAGTGTAATCTGTGTGAAGTTTTCAATTTTATTTCAACAAAAATTGTGAATGTAATATATGAGGAATTACAAAATAGGTCCACGTGTTTTGAGTTTTATATTCTAATAAACTTTCGTCACTGATTATATAATGATAATTTACGTAACAACTAATGGTTCTGCTGGCGTTAGAATTTAATTAATACAAGTAACAATTCTTTGTTATGTAGGCTGTTGACATTCTACAATATTTTGGGATGTAGGCAATTGAGAATATTTTAATAGCCAATATACCACTTTGGAAAACGGGGAAGAAACTTTAATTTTTCATGTGTTATATCATATTGTGGCGGCTCGTGGCGCAAGCGGTTAGACGCTCTACTCTTCCCGCTGGGGTCCCGAGATCGAGATCCTGTCACTCCTTGTGGGTTTCGTGGTGGAGGAAACGGAGTTTGGGCAGCTTTTTCTAGGGGTATTCTCCGATTTGCCCTGCCACAATTTCATTCCACCATTTCTCAATTTTCATCCCATCCATTTCGTTCATCTGCCCCCGTGATCGTGCGTCAGGCGTGGTCGGCCGGCACAGACCTCTATAGGGGATTCATCTCATCTCATCCCTCGACCCGACCCTGAGTTGAGAATATGTCAAATTTTACTTGGGATTCATCAAATGTTTCTACAACCGGACGTAACCCTAGCAATACGTTAATACAATATTTAGTAGGCCAATATGAATACATCTAAAAAATAAAACAAATTATTGAAGCATGTGCAATTTATTGTTCAGGATCTACATTATAGCAAATAACCTACTTCAAGGACCATATTTACACTAACACGTTTCACATTTTTTATTTCACTGTGCACTGTCTTTGGGAATGATTTAAGGTATTTTTAGAGAACAAAAGGAAGTCTGACAGGGGGAGGGATGTGACTTAGGGTAGAGTAGCAGAGATTTTCACATTTCGTAATACTCGAGGTGGCAAGTGGCCACAGAGGTGCAATAAATCATACCAACCACAGACAAAAACCTACAAAACCACCACAGAGGTCCACATACATGGTCCATCAACACGTAAATGGAATAACGTCACAAATCACATCGAAATTCAAGAGATCCGATGTTTCTTTATGTCCTCTCTCATTTTTTTTATCTCGTCTTTATTCTATTTTTTTTTTCATAATTTAGATGAGTTCCTCATAGACCTTTTTATTTTTTTAAGGTTCTTTAATAACCGATTTATTTTGTATAACTATTTAACTCATGTCCCAAATGTGAGTCAATGACCAATCACATGTCAATGATTTTTTATTTACAACAAATCACAGTCGTGTTTCGTCTAGAATTTACCAACTAAAGTTTATCATAATAAAGAAATCACCTCCTTTTTAACGTTCTGAATAGGCCATAGCATTATTTTGCAGTGACTGACCCTCTAAGAAATACGGCTACCAGATTGTATATATAGTGCATGAATGTCAACAGAAAGAGATAATATAAAATCATTTGTAACAATTGATTATACCACAAAAAAAAACACTGTTTGCACTTTCTTAAACGTTAAAATTAATATATAATTATGGAATATTCACCTGAAAGGTCCGTCTCCTCAACTTAATTAATCATTTAACTGTAGCGCTTTCGGGACTTGTCCCATCATCGGCAGGATTCAAAACTGGTGTTTCACTGAAGATCTGGTAGAGGGGGTTGCATGTATTGGGTTCGTTTTCGTTTATCAGGCTGTCGTTGTTGTGAGCTGCTTTCATGATTTCCATCTCTTCCAGTACGTTTATCTTCGCTGGATTATTTTCTCTGTGCATTACTATTATGTGCATGAATATTATAAAAGTTGATTTCTTAAACGTATTATTTTCATAAGTAATGCCACGAGTGATTTCCAAATTATCGATAAATTCACGACTCACGAAGTGAGGAGTGAATTTATCTAGAGAATTTGGAAATCAAGAGTGGCATTTGTTAGGACTATTTAACGAATAAAATAAAGCTGTTTACTCACAAATCATTATTTAACTACAGTTATTTAAAAATATTTTTATATTTAAAGTAAACGGTGATGTTTGAAAACTAATGAGAAACGATAGGTAGCCTACGCTTCTACTGCTTCTTTTGTTTATCACTGCAACCAGATCATACTATTTATTGCCAAAGGAACGCAATATTGTAAGAATGCTCTCTAGTGGAGAAAAAATGAAACACATCAATCTGTATATTAATTCATTTTTGATGTCGTATACATTTAAGAAAGTGCAAACAGTGGTTTCTTTTTTTGGTGGTATAATCAATTGCTACAAATGTTGACATGTAAGCACTATTATATACAATCTGGTAGCCGTATTTGTTATAGGCTCAGTCACTGCAAAATAACGGTCAGACCTGTTCAGAATATTAAAAAGGAGGAGCTTTGCTTAATATATGATAATCCTAACGTTGATAATTATTTCGTGAAACACGTCTCTGATTGGTTGTAATACAGAAATCATTGAAACGTGATTGGTCATTGACTCCCATTTGGGGCATGAGTTAAATAGTCCAGGAAATGACGTTGCAGAAAAATATAATTGACATATTTACATCATAGGACATCAGAAATTAATTAATACCTATTATGTTTGTTATAAATTTATCCACTACGGTGCATTCTTACAACATTGCGATCCTTTGGCAATAAATAATAGGATCTGGTTGCAATGACGAACAAAAGAAGCAAATGAAGCGTACCAATCGTTTTTCATTTGTTTTCAAACATCGCCGTTTACATTAAATATATAAATAATTTAAAATAACTATAGTTAAATAATTATATTCGTTAAATAGTCCTAACAAATGCCACCCTTGATTTCCAAATTCTCTAGATAAATTCACTCCTCACTTCCTGAGTCGTGAATTTATCGATAATTTGGAAATCACTCGTGGCATTACTTATGATAATTTCAAGACTTCGGTTAACTATTGGAACATGAGAGGTCTAATCCATAATGTTACGATGAACTAATATATCCATATAACTAACTCACTGGCACTCTCGAAGCCGTAGGTTCACGCACATAAGCTCTCCATATTATCCCTATCCTGGTATAATGTTTTCCAATCATCCCCTGTATAATCTACTTCCCTTAAATCATGGTTAATGTTATTCTTCCACCTAAGTCTTTGTCTACCTACTGGACGCTTTCCCTTTGGTTTCCTACAAGAAGCTTCCATGCCCCTCTTTCATTCACCATTCATGCCACGTCCTGTCCATCGCAGTCTTGGAAACTTAATTGTTCTTATTATATCTGGCTTCCTATAAAGACCATGTAGCTCACTGTTAAGCTGACATCTCCATTCGCCTGTCTGTTCATCTCTCTTTGGTCGAAACATTTTCCTAAGAACTTTATACTCAAAAATACTTATACAGTATTTTCTCATCTCTTCAAGTAAGAATCCATGTTTCGCATCCATATAGGCCTAATATAACTAGGATAATAACAGTTTATATATATCTCAATATATAAAAATTACGTGTCACGTTGTTTGCCCGCGATGGAATCCTAAACTACTGACCCGATTTTAATAAAATTTTGCACACTGTGTGCAGTTTGATCCAACTTGAGACTTAGGGTAGTTTATAACTAAATTTATAGTCGCATTATTTTTTATTGCAAATTATTTGTTTATTATTTAACAAAGAGTTATAATTATCTATGAGTTCCATACGATTCTAACAGATAGCGGTGTAATTATTTGTGAGTTCCATACGATTCTAACAGATGGCGGTGTAAGGTAATTGGTTTATTTAACAAAGAGAGGTCCAGATGGCTGTGCTTTTTGTTGCAACCGCGAATTTCAATTGAATTACAAATATTGATTATTTCATAATTTAAGTATGTTCAGTGTTTATTTTATTTTCAATATTATTAATTTCGTGTGTAAGTATTAGTTTTAAGTAATCTGGCTGAAATACAGCAACTTAATTTATATTTTTAACGTATACCTTAGCCACAGCAACGCGTGGCCGGGCCTTCTAGTGTATGTATATACACACACACACACACACACATATACATACATACATATGATGTCCACCGCTGTGGTCTCGAGGTAGCGTGCTGCCTTGTCACGCAGCGGACCCGGGTTCGATGCCCGGTCGGGACAGTTTCTCTTTGGTGAGGTTTTTATCGGGGGTTTTCCTCACCTGTAAGACAAATGTCAGGAAAACTTTAAGGCCCAAACGGTCCCCGAAATCATATGGCCATCATCATAATCCTTCACCGGTGTGGAAAGCAACGGGAAGCTACCGCACCTACAATTCCCTAGTAAAGCTTCAAAGCATAGCATGAAAATGCCATGATTCCAGTGAAAGACCTGCCCTCGGGCAG
This sequence comes from Diploptera punctata, assembly GCA_030220185.1. Lineage (NCBI taxonomy): Eukaryota > Metazoa > Arthropoda > Insecta > Blattodea > Blaberidae > Diploptera > Diploptera punctata. The sequence goes on from JASPKZ010009820.1 coordinate 2,470,190, forward strand.
AATTATTATGGATACTATGGATGGATGGATGGATATATATATATATATATATATATATGGTATGATAAGAAAAATAAATGCCTGGACGGGATTCGAACCCGGATCTCTGAGTCTGTACCTCAGCGTGATATCCATTACACTACCAGGCGAATCCAATTCAAACACTTATCTTTCTTATATATGTATTATACTCTCCATTATTACTAGATGTCGCAGGAACACTGTCTTCACTGCCATCTAGTAGCTGACTATATCAAGTAAGCAAATTAAAGAGAATATTTTATTTTACTTTATAGCAGTGACGCTTTATATATATATATATATATATAGCATTTTCATGCTATGCTTTGCAGTTTTACTGGGTAATTATAATATATTCAGTTTAACATTTTTTTGAGAGAAGTTGGGACGACAAGAGTCCACCTGTAATGCATAATATCATTCATTTCCAGAACTGAGCCTATGTTTAATTCCGTTGTGCATCTCGTTCCTATTTGTAATTATTTTTCGAAGGTATTTGAATTCAAATAGCAAGTAAAATGGTTGAAATAAATTTAGGGGTTCGACAAAGCTGTACATTATCAATTTATAAATCACTAATTTAATCTTTAATCGAAGTATTAAACATTTGGTTAGAAAAATTGAATAAAATGTAATTATAGATCAATTAATATCAATTTGATTTGATGATAGGTTGGTCATTATCCAAACACAAGACGCAATATAAGAGCTAATTTTACGAACTAGAGTTAGTTGAAATTTACAATGTGTCAAAAAAAAATACATTGACAACGTATGTTGTGCAGGACGGCAAGCTGATGATTTTTCAAGGAAAATGTCCGGAAATGCACAATTTGGGTGCATCAAAGTGTCCTAGAGTTAGTTGCAATTTACAATGTGTCCAAAAAAAATACATTGACAACGTATGTTGTGCAGGACGGCAAGCTGATGATTTTTCAAGGAAAATGTCCGGAAATGCACAATTTGGGTGTATCAAAGTGTCCTAGAGTTAGTTGCAATTTACAATGTGTCCAAAAAAATACATTGACAACGTACGTTGTGCAGGACGGCAAGCTGATGATTTTTCAAGGAAAATGTCCGGAAATACACAATTTGGGTGCATCAAAGTGTCCTTTCCACATCTCAATAAACCGAACATGCGCGGCACATCAAGCAGTCTACAGTACAAATGGGGTTCAAACTGCAAATCTGAGGATGTACTATTGAGGTAAATACTTGTTTCAATATTTTTATCGCTTTAATTCTTAAAATGGTATTCTACTCTATAAGATAACATTGATTTAAATTAATTAATTCTAATTGCCCGGAGTTGCTCTCGTATTTATTTATTTCAATTTTCTTGTCACTTTGTCTTCTAGTGCTTTAGTGACCTCGAAAACTACATAGCCTATTCGCGGTCAATTTAGAAATTTTATTTTTCACCCCTTCTCATTCCATATTTAAATAAAGCATATCTATCAACACATGGAAAATGCGTAAACGTCTGTTTACGTGGTCATTTATCTAATTCCCGCGTTAATATCTCTACTGCCCCGCTATTGTATAAAGTCCTAGGAACATGTCCCTGTGTTTGAGCCTTTGGCATGGGTTCCAAATAATAAGAATAATAATAATAGGAATAATAATAATAATAAGAATACTAATAATAAGAATACTAATAATAAGAATACTAAAAATAAGAATACTAAAATAAGAATGGAAATAAGAACACTGAAAGTAAGAATGCTAAAAATAAGAATACTAATAATAAGAATACTAATAATAAGAATACTAATCATAAGAATACTAATGATAAGAATACTAATGATAAGAATACTAATAAGAATCAATACCGAGAATAACAATACCGCGAACAACAGTACCGAGAATAACAGTACCGAGAAAAACAGAACCGAGAAAAACAGAACCGAGAATAACAGTACCGATTATAAAAGTACCGAGTATAACAGTACCGATTATAACAGTACCCAGTATAACAGTACCGTGCATAACAATCCGGAGCATAACAACACGGTGTACAACAACACGGTGTACAACAATACGGAGTATAACAATACGGAGCATAACAATACGGAGCATAACAATACGGAGCATAACAATACGGACATAACAATATGGAGTGTAACAATACGGAGTATAAGACTAAGACTACTAGTAATAAGAATACTAATAATAATAACAGTGATATTGGTTATAGTAATTATAATAATGATAATATTAATAGTTTTAATAATAATACTACAGTAATAATAATAATAATAATACTGTAGTAGTAATAATAATAATGATGAAAAAGATAATAAATCGGGAGGCCCTCCTTATCCTTATATGGTCAAAAAGTATACCTATGTATGATCAATAGTTAAAATCCCTCTCCCGACAAGTCGCGACAATTTAAGGCCCGGATGGCGTGTTGCATGTAAACATACCTATAATGCGAGAGGTTAAACCGTGTTAGTGTAATGGAATGGAGTAAAACAGTTTAGTGAAAGAATCCTACATTAGTATTTGAGAACGTGGTGTAATAACGGCAGAATTTACAGGTGAAACAGCATGCAACATAAATTGTATTCGTACTTAAATAAAGCACATCTATCAACACGCGGAAAATGCGTAAACGTCTGTTTACGTGGCCATTTATCTAATTCCCGCGTTAATATCTGTAGTGCCCCGTTATTGTATATTATTATACAATAATAATAATAATAATAATAATAATAATAATAATAATAATAATAATAGGAATAATAATAATACTAAAAATAAGAATACTGGAAATAAGAACACTGAAAGTAAGAATGCTAAAAATAAGAATGCTAAAAATAAGAATAATTTTAAGGGAGGAAAGGAGATTACAAGTATTTGAGAATAAAGTACTTAGGAAAGTTTTTGGACCACAGGGAGATGAACATACAGGTGAATGGAGAAGACTACATAACAATGAACTACATGGTCTTTATAGGAAGCCAGATATATATAATAAGAACAGTTAAGTCTCGTAGACTGCGATGGGCAGGGCATGTTGCACGTATGGGGAATGAAAGACTTCCATGGAGGCTTCTTGTAGGAAAGCCAGAAGGAAAACGCCCAGTTGGTAGACCAAGAATGAGGTGGGAGAATAACAATAACTATGACTTGAGGGAAGTAGATTATACAGGGAATGATTGGAAAGCATTAGCTCAGGATAGGGATACATGGAGAGCTTATGACCGCGCGGCCATGAACTTACGGGTTCGATAGTGCCAGTGAGTAAGTAAGTAAGTATACTAATATTATTACTAATGATAAGAATACATACCGAGAATAACAGTACCGGGAATAACAGTACAGAGCGTAACAGTACAGAGCGTAACAATAAGGAGTATAACAATACGGAGTATAACAATACGGAGTATAACAATACGAAGTATAACAATACGGAGTATAACAATACGGAGTGTAACTATACGGAGAGTAACTATACGGAGTATAACAATACGGAGTATAACTATAAGGAGTATAACAATACGGAGCATAACAATACGGAGCATAACAATACGGTGCATAACAATACGGAGCATAACAATACGCAGATAACAATACGGAGCATAACAATACGGAGCATAACAATACGTAGCATAACAATACGAAGTATAACAATACGGAGTATAACAATACGGAGTATAACAATACGGTGTATATATATACGGAGTATAACTATACGGAGTATAACTATACGGAGTATAACTATACGAAGTACAACAATACGGTGCTTAACAACACTGAGTATAACAATACTCGGTGTTTAACAACACTGAGTATAACAATACTAAGAATTTTGGCCAGTGTGGAGCCAGTTCCCACCCACCATCGTGAGGAATTTAGGTAGCTACAATAAATAGAGAGTCTAGGTTGAGAAAACCAGCTAAAACGGCTGGGGCCCTAATCTGACATGCTGATCACAAGTCACTCCTGAACTGAGTAAATGATTATTAATGATTAAACCCTTCCTTCCAAAGATGCGAGGTTGACTAAGCTTCAGCCAAACAGTAGAGGTCATTTTGAAGTCTGAACAGCGGTCAGATGTAAACAAGAGTATATTTCAGACTTACAAAGTATACTTCAATAGAACATAATAGTTGCGCACTGACAGTTTGGAACATCATCATCAACAACAACGAGGATTAAGCCCGATTGCCTGTTCCGATCTCATTATAGGTCGAATCGGTCCTTCCATCTCTTCGATGGTCTTCCCAACAATCTTCTCTCTTTTGGTTTATAATTATACATTCTTCTTGGTATGCGCTGTTCATTCATACGTAATAAGTGCTGAAGGTAAGAATTTTGATAGTATTTTATTCTTTCACAGAGATTAAATATATTAAGTTCTGTTGTTATATCTTCGTTTTTCTTTTTATCGGTCCTTTAGTATCATGTTATTGATCTCAACATCTTCATTTCTGCAGCCTCTATTTGTTTACTATGTGCTCCTTTGTTAATGTCAAGATTTCACATCCATAGATAAGAGATGGAATTGCCAATACTTTGTAAAATTTTAAAATAGTTTATTTTCTAGTTTTATTCAATAAAGTACGTTTAATTGTGCCACATAGATAATTGAATCGTTGTATTTTAGTGTGTTTATCTAAATTTCTGTCATTACCTAAATGACATCCCAAATAATTAAAATTCTGAACTTGGTCTATAATTACATTGTTTATCACTATTTTTGTTCTTATTGCACATTTTCCTTTCAGAGCTAATATTTTTGTTTTAGATGCAGATATTCTTAAATTGTATTTTAGAAACATTATTTAAAGTACAAAGGAATTGTCTGGAACATTTGAAGTGAAATATAAGTACTGCACTGGATACTAAACAACGCAGTTCAGCAATGTTGCTGTGACCAGAGGATAGAGAAAACTATTCTAACACCTTCCAGAGGACGTCATGTACAGGAGTCACATCAACCACACGCTAATATCGTGTTTATGAAGGAATTTTCCATCTCTAATGATTATACACTTACGAGATTAATACATGAGGATGTGAGGGCAACAATTAGCTGGTTGGCCAAGAGCTTTCTAGATTTGTCGCGTCACGGTTTTTTATTCTTTATTTAACTGTATTATTTATAATTATATCTTAATGTAAAACTCACAAAATGTTTACAAATATTAGGGTTAATAAATATAATTTTAAAACTACATCTTGTACAAAAACATTCAAGACTCAAATTATATAAAACTCTCGCCCTCCCGACTTTCCTGTAAGGAAGTGAAAATTGGATTCTAAAAAAGAAAGACATCACCAGATTAAGAGCTACAGAAATGAGATTAATGCGCTTAACTGCTAAATATACTCTACTTGACCATCAGAGGAATGATGATATTTTAAAGGAACTGCACATGCAACCTTCAGAAGAAAATATACCCACCTAAAGAGACAGATGGCTGCAACATGTATCCCGAATGTCATCAACTAGTATCCCTAATGCAGTTCTTCGGTATCGCCCAACGAGGACAACGAAATGGACGTCGACTCTGTCTAGTTGAGACAGAAACAGGTCAACATTGGCCTATATTCATGAATGATGTATGATATTGTTCATTTGTTTTATTTTGAGAATAGTACTTTTTAATGTTTCTTCAGTAGTATTAAGTTCGAGTAGACCATCGTGTGGTTCGCCAAAACTTTACCGTAATGGCGGGTTTCGAGGTTAGGCCTATTATTATTTCCTTCATTTCTGCAGCTTTTTAATTATTATTATTATGTACAGGGTGGACCGCTCGAATGGACCTAATTTCAATTGCTTGTTACTGGCAAACGGTTGAAGATAGAAACTTAAAACAACGTTCATATTACAGAAAAACTCACCAAGTTTTGATATCCAGATCACCACATCTCTATATGAGCCCCAGCAGTCACTGTGACGATATCAAAGCGATGAACAATTTCTTGCCAAGTACGTTGGAGTATGTCTTCTGGAATGTTCTCAATAGCCTCTATGATGCGCTCACGAAGATCACGAAGGTCTTTGACTGGGGTGGTGTAAACTTTATCTTTGACATAGCCCCAGAGAAAGAAATCCAGTGGTGTTAAATCGGGAGATCTCGGGGGCCACGCGATTGGTCCTCCCCTACCAATCCAACGGCCAGGGAAAATGTTGTCCAAAGTCGTACGAACTTCATTGGACCAGTGGGGAGGAGCACCATCTTGCTGGAAAACGATGTTAGGCTGCAGTTGTTCAATTTGTGGAAAGAAGAACTGCTCCAGCATGTCAAGATATGTGGTACCACGAACAGTTTTCTCGGCGAAGAAAAACGGTCCAATGACCTTATTATGTGACAAACTGCACCAAACATTCATCTTCGGACTATCACGAACATGCTCTTGAATAGCGTGAGGATTCTCCGATCCCCAGATCCGCACATTATGCCGGTTTACCTTGCCTGACAAATGGAAAGTGGCTTCGTCCGAGAAGAAAATCTTGGTCATGAAGTCAGGATCAGCGCCGAGACGGTCCAGCATCGTATTGGCGAATTCCACTCGTTTCGGCATGTCATTCGGCTCCAGACGTTGCACTAACTGCACTTTATATGCGTGCAGTTTGAGGCGTTTGTGGACAATCCGTTGTAATGTCGATTTTGGTATTTGAAGTTCCCGCGAAGCTCTTCTTAATGACTTCCGGGGGCTTCGCTCAAATGCGGCTTGAACATTTGCTACCATTTCATCGGATGCTCTGCGACCACCACCATGCTTCTTCAATACAGATCCTGTAGCTAATAATGTATCACGCCACTTCTTTATGCTTCTAGCAGTTGGAGCATCACGGTTAAAACACACGCCGGAACTCCCTTTGAACTCTAATGATTGATTTAAACTCCGCATACCACAAAACAGCTTGCGCTTTCATCTGCGGAGTCGCCATTTTCACAAACAATTAAATCTAAGAACGAGAAACGTATCTTTGTGCCATCTACCGACAGGATTCGAAACTTGGTGAGTTTTTCTGTACTATGAACGTTGTTTTAAGTTTCTATCTTCAACCGTTTGCCAGTAACAAGCAATTGAAATTAGGTCCATTCGAGCGGTCCACCCTGTATTAATATTATTATTATGTATTAATATTATTATTATGTATTAATATTATTATTATTATTTTAAAATTAAATTAACCCTATAATGTCCCTAATTGCATATGAGTAGCACCGGGAATTTATCACATTATTTCCACAATAAATTAACATTTACCGCGATTGCCTAATTTCACTGTTTGGTAACAACGTTAGGAATGCATTTGATTTCGCTACAACTAGGCCTACACGTTGTGTAACTTTAGGTTTTAACCGTTAAGGGTTAAGTTAATTTAAGGTTATTACACCTTTTGCTTGGAATTAAATATTATGCATGTCTGCTGTATGTATATTTAAAAGTTAGTGGTTCACCCAAACTCAGATCGTTGTGGAAGGGGTTCGTGAGTCGAAAAAGATTGGGAAACGCTGGAGTAGACGAAAGAAGTAGGAACAGAAGAGAATAAATGGAGTAGACCAAAAGAATGGAAGAAATGAACCAGAGAGGCAGGAAACAAAATGAGAATAAAAAGAAATGGGATGGAAGCGAGTGGAGTGAAGTGAAGAAAGAAAAAGAGAGAGAATGAAAGAGAGCTTCATTTATCACTGAAACTACCTCGACTGAAGTACAAGACGTTCCAACGTCTCAAACTAACAACCTAATTAACAACAAAACCGAGTTCTTCTGCTTTTATAGGATAAAAATGATCATGCAGAGAGAGAACTTCCATGAACTTGGTATTTAAATAAATTAAGATAGACCTATATTTATAACGGAATGAGATGCACAAAGAAATTAAACATAGGAATTCTGGAAATGCATGCCATTATGCATTACAGAGACTCTTATCGTCCCAACTCCTTTCAAAAAACGTTAAACTGAAAATATATAAAACTGTTATTCTTCCAGTTATATTATATGAATGTTAAAGATGTACTATAGTCCGTTTGCTCAATTAAGAGAATCTTCCCGCGCAATTATTTGAAGGGATTATGGGCGGGGGGTGAATTCTCTGTCTACTTGAAGGCCAGCGTCAGGTACAGGAAGGGTCGGAAATTCTTTTTCTTTCTTTCTTTCTTTCTTTCTTTCTTTCGAAGGTATTGTACACTTTTGTATTGCATTTAGTGGTGAGTTGACGTATGAATTGTGCTACGTGAAGTTTTTTTTTTTTTTTTCAACGATGAGTGTTAACATATTTTAGAAACTTCGGCTAGTTGCTCCCACTCTCCGACTGGCCGTGCAGCAACCGTTTGAAAATATACGCGGGAAGATTCTCTTAATTGAGCAAACGGGCTATAGAATGGGCCAGATAATAAATGAGGATATCTGTGAAGAACTGCGGATCTATCCATAAAAGAAAATACATTTAACTACAAGAATCAGTGGAAAGAACATGTAGAAAGAATGAAAGAAAGTAGATTATCAAATAAAATTTTACATTATTTTCAGAGAGGAAAAAGAGATGTAGTACGTTCTCGAAAGAGATGGTCTTAGATCTATTAGTGAAGATGGAACAGGCAATTAATGCCTAAACCATGAAGTGAAGAAGAAGAAGCTAAAGATTTACCCTTACTTTAAGGGAGAAAAGAAGACTACGAATATCTGAGAATAAAGTTCTAAGGAAAAATGTTGGGGCAAAAAAGAGATGGAGAAAACTACATAACAGTGAGCTACATGGTATGTATAGGAAGCTAATATAATAAGAAGAATAAGTCTCGTAGACTGGGATGGGCAAGACATAAGGCACGAATGGGGAATGAAAGAGGTGCAATGGAGGCTTCTTGCAGGAAAACCAGAGGGGCAAACTTTCAGTTCGTAGACCAAGAATGAGGTGGGAGAATAATATTCATGGTTTTAGGGAAGTAGAATATACAGAGGATAATCGGGAAATATTAGCTGAGGATAGGGACGTATGGAGAGCTTATGTCCGCGCGGCCATGAGCCTACGGGTTCGATAGCCAGTGAGTCAGTTATAAATTTATAACTCTTTATACTGACTTTCACTCTTGTTTCATTAGAGTAAAAATGGACCTTTCCCAACTTAGGGATAAGCTGACCGGTGGGGCATGGTAATAATAGTTCCTGCATTTTTTAAGCGAATTCCGAAATAATGTAACTAGTGAGGTTGTACTCACGAATAGTATATTATGATGCAAGCTTGTGCATTATTTTTTGCGCGATGGTGTTTTCAAAGTAATAAATAATAGCAAAATAATATCTTTGTTGAAAATATGTGCGTTCATTATAAACAATTGAGTAACATTAAAAGTGTGGACAATGTTTATTATTTGAAAGTACAAGAGGCCTTGAGACCATTATTATTGATAAAATGGCCGCAAGTACGTATTTATTGTTTTATCTCTTCTTCTTCTTCTTCCGTCCAAGTATTAGGCCAAGGCCTGTTACGATCCTATAGAAATTTTTCCCTCCAGCGTTTCATAGGACGGCCCAGAGATCTTCGTCCTCTTGGTATATAATTATAAACAGCTTTGGGGATCCGATTTGAACTCATTCTTTCAAGATGATGTTTTCAATATTAGTTGGTACTGTTTAATATATTCCAAAATTGGCGTAGTCTTCAATTCTTTTAAGATATCGGTGTTCCTTTTCCGATCCCATCTGGTGTAACCCGCTGTTCTGCGCATGAATCTCATTTCACAAGCCGTTATTCTGCTTTTATGTTGCCTTTTCAGTGTCCATGCTTCACTACCATAGGTTAACACTGGTCTAGCTAAAGTGTTACATAAACGTAATCTGGTGTTTTTTTATACAAGGGATGGTTTCATAACTTGATTCATAATTCCCAAACTTTTATTATAACTAGTAATTTTCTCAGGGATATCCTTTTCATCCCAGACAAAGAGATAATATCCAAGATATTTAAATTGATTAGATCTCTCTAAAATTTTATTCTGGAGACAGATTTTACTTTGTATGGGGTCCTTCCCATGAAATGCCATAATATTAGTTTTAATTGATATTTCCACATTAAATCTGGCAACTATTTTTTGTAAATTATAAATTGATTGTTGCAAATCATTTTTGGAAAGTGCCAGAAGCATTAAATCGTCTGCAAAAAGAATAGCATCAAGTTTGAGGTTCCTATTGATGGGTATATATTTATATTTATTGTTTTATATTGTTTCAAATAAAGTTCAGTTCATTTAAAATGCAGTGATTTTTTAAGTATAATGTATATTAACACTACTTTTTGGATATTTTTTGTATATACATTGTACGTAGCATACATAAAGGGCAGTGGTTTTACTTCCAGCACTTGGGTGTAAATGTAATATTACAGTACAGTTATATAGGTTGGCAACCCTGAAATGTAGGAAGTTGAACTTTCAATTATTGTCACTATTGCTGTTAGTATGACAAAACACACTATCGCATTACCATATACTTCATCCATCCTATTTGCAACACACCAAAAAAGACCATGACAAAAATGTGTTTGTGTGTGTGTATACAAATATATGTACATGTATGCATTTTATATATATAATTTACTTACCTTCTTCCATGTAATACCTCAGTTATCTATTAGATGTCTCATTGGTCGGTACATTGACCGCGTACCATTTATGACATCTTCAGAGAAATAAGTCGTAACTAAATTAACTTGGTCTACTAACTCCTAACAACATTGGGCTGTTATGCCATTGTAGATTGTGTGTATATACAATATATATACACACATACATTGACCTAACTTTTTTATTTTATCGCTGTATGCCGATTTTTGTTCCGAAAAAAACTAAAATTATATATAATATACATAGGGTATGTATAATTTTAGTTTTTTCGGAACAAAAATCGGCATATAGTGATAAAATTAAAAACATAAGGTCAAGTTCGTTAATAAGCAAAATCGGACCATAAGAGCAGAGCTTAATCTAAAGGGAAAATTCAGAAATCGCTCTAACGGCAATTTTTTTTCGCAACTTGATAAGTTATATGCTTGTGAAGTAAAATGAGAAAAATTTTCTCCAAAAAATCAGAAAAATCTGACCGTTAGAGGCGGATGGTTTCCTGAAAGCTGAAACTTAAAAATCAGTGTAGTGGGCCCCAGGTTTATTTTCAAGTAACGAAACACTCAAATAATATTTGAATAAAAAAGTTTTGAGTTTGTTAATGAGCAAAAACGTGCCATTAAGAGCAGATTAACCTGAAACGAAAATTAAAAAATTGCTCCAACGGCCGCCATTTTTATTTTCTTGTAACTTGATACATGCTATTTAATTAACGAAGGAAATATATTTTATTTTCTAAATCAGCAAAATCGCTCCATAAATTCGACTTGAAGAGGTCACTTAGTTTACACAGTTCCTATGTGACGGACTTTTATTTTCGAGGTTTGAATTTTAAATTTGTCACTTACATTAAAGAACAAATTAATATTTGAAGAGAAAAAGTTAATGCCTAAACCGGGATTTGAACACAAGATCTCTGGTTTTCGTACTAGTGTTCTGTCCATTATGCTACCTAGGCTCCTGATCCAGACAATTTTTTTTCTCTTATTTATATAATCCTGTGCACATGAAGTCGAGAAACTTCGTTCTACATATTTCTAGAAGCTTCTTATCTAAGAAGACATTTTAGGGGATTTCAACACTACTTTTATAGATGTTTTTATTATTAATTTAACACTTCTCACTGAAGGAAATATTATATTTGAAGAGAAAATTTTTTGCCTAGACCGAGACTCGAACCCGAGACCTTTGGCTTTCCGGGCCAAATGCTCTACCAACTGAGCTACCGAGGCGAGTTCCGAGCTAGATGCAAATTTTTCTCTTATATAAGTTGTAATTCCCTCGAGCCAAATGCTTTGAAATCTTTGTTTCTATCTTTGCAAATGGCAGCTTCTTGGTTAAGAAGACATTTATTGGGAATTTAACACTGAATTACAACGTATATAAGAGAAAAATTTGCGTCTAGAGCGCAACTCGCCTCGGTAGCTCAGTTGGTAGAGCATTTGGCCCGGAAAGCCAAATGTCCCGGGTTCGAGTCTCGGTCTAGGCGAAATTTTTTCTCTTCAAATACTATTTTTATAGTTCGTATAAGCTTCATTTTCAGTAATATTTAATTTTAGGAAGTTATATTTCGAGGTTATTTTAATTATATTATTATTTTTAGTCTGGACATCTTACCTCAATACCCAGGCTGAGTCTGGGAAAGCTGACGATAAAACAGAATTGTTTTGAAACATGTTCAAGAACAAATCAACATTAGTATTGAGGTAAGATGTTCAGACTAAAAAATAATAATATAATTCATTTTCAGTATTTATTATTCTTTTTAACACTACTTTTTAGCTAGTAAGGTTTCATTTTCGATACTTTAATTTTAATAATCAAATTGAGTTGGTGTTTACTTGATGAAAATCCATATTTATTAATTAAATAAAAATAAAACGTAGTTTTATTTTTATTTAACTTTAATTTTAAATTTATTATTTGCTTTTATTAGTTCACAATTCTATGAGTAATTTCAAACATGTTGAATATCTAGCTAATGAATTGCGTGCTAGAATGGCTTATACTCATCATAGTTTAAATGTGTTACAATTCTGATACTAAGTTCATAATTATTTCTTTACTCATCTCCATTACTTTCTATGTTTTTACTTCTAATTGTTCCTGAATATATTCAATACTTTTTTAATTTCTGTTCTTTTGTCAACAATTCCATTCTCATGTACTATGTTATTGTGATTCATTGACTTTTAAAATTTGAGGACAGAGGCAGTTTTGCCTTATATGGTAGAAGGGAATGCGCGAGCTGACGACTCATGACTCAGTGAGCCCGGTGAGAACATCCAGATGCATCGCAGATTCGTTTTCTGGAAGAATCACTCTCTCAATATTTCCATTCGAGAGAAGTTTCGAAACTGGCGACCATATTGCCCTTCCCTTGCACATAAAAGAAATGCAATTAGTCAGCCAGTCAGTCATTCATTAATTCATTCAGTCAGTTAGCCAGCCAACCAGTCAATCTGTTGTAAGTGAATCGCAAAAACCAATTATCATTCAAAAGGCAATGAGTGTTTTGTGATCTCCAGTGAAGGAAGTTTTGTGAGTGAATTCATCTTTGAGGTGAAGAAGAGGCCAGAAGACAATTTGTGTTAATATGAGACTCTTAGAGCCAAAAATTGTGTGTGCTTATAAAGCAAAGTTTTGTGAAATAAATAGAAAAAGATTGGAAAATTTTGTGAAGATGAAATTAAAGAAATTTGACTTGTACAATTACCACATGCTACCTGCTACCCTTGACAACATTAATTTTTCTTATAATTTACTGCGAGGCCCCAAAATTTAGAATAATAATGCTTTAACCTTCTAACCATAAGTTATAAATCAAAATGATCTTGAGCAATAACTACTTGGTCAAGAGCCTCTGGTCCCGAGGATTGCAGGTTCAAACCCGGTCGGGGTTTTAGGATGAAAAATCCAAGGAGCAAGTCCTCCGGGAGGGACTTTAAGCCGTGGGTCCCGAATCTGAAGATTTTCAGGCTCGTAAAAGATCCTTAAGCCTGAATGAAAAGGCTCTAAGTAAAATTTACCGAATTTTCCTGTCCTCGTACTACCTTGGTTTCCTAGATGTCAGTATGAGGCAGAATGCTGACCATGGACCACTCAAATGACATCTGTACGAAAACAAGTGTAACTAAATTAGTATGGTTCAAATTCTTCCCTGTAGGGGGAGAGCGCCTAAATCTCTGTTAAGGGAAACATGGGCTTACAAGATTACAAGAAGAAGAAATATTTTAACTTTTTTATGTAAAACTACATATTCTGCCTCTTAATTTAAAATACCATACTATATTTTTTTCAGAAACAGAATAAAATTTAAAATTATTTGCATGACAATATTTTTCCACATTAAAAACTCATGTATCCAACTGCACACTGAAACATGCCGAGAAGAGGTCAAGGAAGAATTCCATTCCATTGACATCATATATCGACGGTAGACAATAAATTCTCATAACTCCATCAGTCATTGAAAACCACATAACTCCAGTAGCCAGCACAGAAATATATGATGCATAACCTTGTGAGAACACGGACTTCAAATTTATTAATAACTGGTGTAATCTACAAGAGTTGGATCAGGACTATCTACAGCAAAGCCCAGCCCTTTCACCCAAATCTACAATAACTGTGAAATGTTGGAGAGCAAGTGAACTAATGGCTGTATGGCCTAGAGCACAGGATTCCATCCATAGTAATTCTATCTGAGGGCAGGTCTTTAACTGCAATCATAGCATTTTCATGCTATGCTTTGCAGCTTTACTAGGGAATTATAGGTGTGATAGCTTCCCGTTGCTTTCCAGACACCGATGAAGGACAATCATAATGATGATGATGGCCGGATGATTTTCGGGGACCGTTGGGCCCTAAGCTTCCAGACATTTGTCTTACAGGTGAGGAAAAATCCCGAAAAAATCTTACCCAGGGGCCTGTACTGACCGGGAATCGAACCAGGGCCCACTGCATAACAAGGCAGCACACTACCTCGAAACTACAGCGGTGGACAGCCCAGGATTAGTATACCATAACACATTTTATAAAAGAAACTCGCATATTGAAGCTTCACCAAAATTTAAAGTCTGATAGAAATATTAATAATAGGTAACTGCAGGTAATAACGCCAACTATTCAGATTTTGAGCTGTAATTTGGAGAAATATTGTCCGGGATGTCTGTTCTATTTATATAACATTATTTCAGGTCCTAACTACCTTACATCCAAATATAATTTAGAAAGATATAATATTTTATGAAGGAAGGGAAGAAAATCAGAAGGAGAAAAACTGGCATTATTGCCTGCATTGAAGGTAATAATGCCACATTGAATTATTTTGAAGTATAACACATTTCTGCTGTTTTTGGATACACAATTCAGCTTACATACTAAAAATACAAGTTAAAATAACAATTGATGAACATAATATTATCATAGAGATAAGAAAAATGTACTTAAGAGTCCTCATGTAACGAGCACAGGTCTAATTACTGATATGATTTACCTTCACTCGTCTAAATGCACACATCCATCCTCACACAGGGAACAAAGACCCATTTTGAGCACAGATTTTCTACCACAGGTCTCATGGAACAATACTTCACATTCTGTACACTGAATCCAACTTTTCTTACACCTTTTATCAAATCAGTAACCTACACAATCACCACAATACAGATCTTTGTCCAGACTTTTCACTTCTTTATTAGTAGATGCGGGTTTTGAAACACCTGATGTTGATGATGTTTCTTTATTGAAAAGATTTCTTCTCAGAAGTACAGCTTTTGCATTCACTGAACGTCTTTTCGCTTCTTTCCTTATGATCTTTGGAGTTGACAAAAGCATCTGGACAGGAGATCTTTCGGATGTTTGTTCACAATGAGGTACTTCCACTTCTGGATTTGGGCTCTCGCGGACACAGTGCTTGGAGCAAAAGCTATCTCTGAAAAAGTCCGGATTGTATGGGTGAATGCCAGTTTCTCTAAACCCAGAAGCTGCATTTCCAGGAGTTGCAGCACGATACCAGGCTTCTGAGAAAAGTTTAGGAAACTGCAATTTCCCAAGATACCTTCCAGGATGCTCACGACGATAACTGTCCACAGCTTGATTCCAATAAACTTTTAATGGTTTAAAGAAACTCTTGTCAAGTGGTTGGAGCTTATGACTACAGTGGGCAGGAAGGCAGAGTATTTCAATACCAAAACTTTCAGCCACATCCAATACGGAGACATCGAGAAGACATCTGTGGCCATCCAGTATTAGGAAGCATTTTCCTGGGGTACAATACGCATTGAAATGATGCAGGAATTTGCAGAACACATCTTTAGTCACGTACCCTTTCGGCATCATAAAGAACTTACTACCTTTTGGTAAGTCATCTCCAGATTCCTTTTTCCCATAAATTCCTTTGTAAAGAACAATAGGTGGAATCCAAGAAGTGCCTGGTGCATCAGTACACGCAATTACAGTGACAGTTTCTCTTTGTTCACCATGTGTTGCCACATGAACTCTCTTGCAACCCTTCAGGGCTAGAACTTTTTCTTTTCCGTTGAAAATTAGCTGGAGCCCTGACTCATCCACATTGTAAATCTGGTGAGGTTCATATTTAGTTTTCCCATAGATGGACCCCAACAGCTGGAAGAAATGGTTTACCGTTTCTTTGTTAAAACACATAAGCCTGCCATAACTTTTCGAAGAATTATGTCGGCATTGTGTTTCAAGAATCCCTCAAACCAGTACCTCCCTGCTTTACCCCCTGAAAATGGTGTTTTCATGCCCAAGGCATCGCTTAGCTCCGCTGCCTTTTCACAAATTAATGTTTTGATGACACAAAACCCAACTTCTTGCAGTCGAATTATTCTTTCTTTTAACTCTTTTTCAATACCTGCATTAAAAACTGGGCTGCATCCAATTTTTCTCATAGGTTCCTTCATTTGATTTCTCTCTAGCCAATCTCAGAGTGTCCTCCGAGGAATGCTGAAGCTCCTTGCAGCATCTGCGACATTTTCTCCCTGATTTCACTGCTTCAATTACTTCTCTGAGATCGTCAGCACTCCATTCAGCCCGCTGATTTTTACAGACCTTGCCCATTTTGTGATCTGTGAGTAAAAACCATAAGAATGGCATTATTACCTGCACACCCCACTTTGCATTTAAATTAAAATATTTGTCACACATTAATTTTTCTAAATAAAACTTATTACTAATAATGAATAGTAACATTACATATTAAGATCAAACAATAATATTGACAATGGTACTATATTGTAAGACACAATACTTACCCAACTTTTTTTCTAAACGAAAATTCAAGTGATTTTTTCATCAGAAATTAACACCACTCTTCACAAAACGACTGTTCAAGCGACAATAACGCTGCAGAATGTTTCAAGGCAATTACCAATCCATAGGGAAAGCTCCCCTCTATTATTCCAGTAGCTTGTAAGATGCTGACACCATCAGAATATTTACAAACTAACATTTCTATAGAAAACGACATTATTTCCTTCATGGCATTATATTACAATGTGAGTTGGGAAGTGGTTTTTACAGAAGTGAGGAAATGATTAAAAACTGAGCATTTTTGATTTCCACGATTCTGTAAAACACTTCAAAAATATGTATTGTACATTATTTTGCATGATGGTGTCTTCAAAATAATAAATAATAGTAAAATAATAACATCTTTATTAAGTTATGTAAGTAGGAAATAACTTTATGAAGTTTATTTTAATTTATGTTGAGTTGTTTTTGACTCGCCTCATACTTAACTCTCTCGCAGACTCAAGTTTCTTCACTGCATTTGTGACATTCTCAATGATGTATCATGTTCACAACTGACATCTAACGGCCTCCTCTCCTGCAGACTGACCTCCGCGCCATCTGATGGCTGACCAACAAACTTCCAAATCAATCCCCTCTTCTCTTCACCGGGTATTTCAAAATTCATAATTATGTTATTCTTGCATATGTAAATTTTTTCCCAAATTGTGGGTTCCTTCGGTTTTTCCAATTGTTTAAGTAATTTTGTTTCTATTCTGTGTTTTTCTGCAGATGCTTCATTTTAATAATTTTGTGTTTAATGTCCACCGCAGTGGTCTCGAGGTAGCATGCTGCCTTATCATGCAGTGGGCCTGGGTTCGATTCCCAGTCAGGGCAGTTTTTCTGGGTGAGGTTTTTATCGGGGTTTTTCCTCACCTGTAAGACAAATGTCAGGAAAACTTTAAGGCCCAAATGGTCCCCGAAATCATATGGCCATTATCATATCATCATCATCATCATCATCCTTCACCGGTGTGGAAAGCAACGGGAAGCTACCACACCTATAATTCCCTAGTAAAGCTGTAAGCATAGCATGAAAATGCTATGATTGCAGTGAAGGGCCTGCCTTCGGGCAGAATTACTATGGATGGATCTACTTTGTATTTCTGGGAATTTCAAAGTTCATTAGTTATTTTGATTCTGATTGGATCTGCAGGTTTATTGGTCCACTAACAGAGAGAAGTAGTTCTTCTGATCAATGTAACATCAGTCATCGAGAGGGTACTGAAGATGAATCTGCCAAGGATTTGAAACCGCGGTCTACTTAGAAGACTGGATATGAGGAGAGGTATGAAGCATTTAATTTAATCTTAAATTAAACCTCATAGTGATTTCTTCTTATAAAAGTTCAAACCTCTTAAAGTTACTTCCTATTGTATTTTTAAAATAAATAGCTAATAATGAATTTTAAAGTTCCCACAGAGGAGAATTTAATTATGAAGTTCTTCTGCCCAACACCAGAGGGGAAAGAACGTTAAAGAATTCCAATGATCATCTCATATCAGATTTTGGCTGAAAATGAAGGAAATGTAAGAATTAAATTAATGTTTTTATTACTTCACCTCATATTCTTTTTCTTCTAGACTGCAGTTTCGGAGCTTATCTCCATCGTCAGTAGCCTCTGGTCGACCGGTGTTATGTCGTTTCTTGGCGGTTCTGAGAAAACCACCAAGAAACGACATAATACTGGTCTACCAGAGGCTACTGACGATGGAGAAAAACTGCAGTATAGAAGAAAAAGGATATGAGGTGAGGTAATAAAAACATTAATTTAATTCTTAAATTAAACCTCATAGTGTTCTTTCCCTGTGAAAGTTAAATAAATGAAGGAAATGTCCCTTGGAATATGTCCCACGTATAGAGCAAAATATGAAATGAAGTGCAAATAACTAATATTTAATTTTAGGAAGTGATATTTTAAGGTTATTTTAATTATATTATTTTTAGTCTGATCATCTTACCTCAATATTAATTAAATTAATATTGGGAAGCTAAAGCTATTACTATGATAGAAATAAGTAAATTAATAAACACAATTAAATTATTGTAAATCAATGGTAAAGAGAAAATTTTTTGCCTGAACCAGGAATCGAACCCCGAACCTTTAGCTTTCCGTGCTAATGCTCAGACCACTGAGCTAATCCAGGCTTCATTTCCATCCAAGCGCAAGAATCCTTCCTTTACCTTTACTCTACTGGCCCCACATTCAATTGCAATGAATCATCATTCACAAATACACAATGAATGGCTTCTACCTGAAGAAGACATGAAGGGACTCCACACAGCTATAGCATTATTTATTAAATTAATATTGGGAAGCTGTGGAGTCCCTTCATGTCTTCTTCAGGTAGAAGCCATTCATTGTGTATTTGTGAATGATGATTCATTGCAATTGAATGTGGGGCCAGTAGAGTACAGGTAAAGGAAGGATTCTTGCTTGGATGGGAAGGAAGCCTGGATTAGCTCAGTGGTCTGAGCATTAGCACGGAAAGCTAAAGGTTCGGGGTTCGATTCCCAGTTCAGGCAAAAATTTTTCTCTTTACCATTGATTCTCAATATTAATGTTGATTTGTTCTTGGGCATGTTTCAAAACAATTCTGTTTTATCGTCATCTTGTCCAGACTGGTTTCATTTGTTGCATTATGTTGCACACCCTGATTCCATTCCTTTGCTACTAGTAAAATAAATGTGCCTGCAATACTTGCATCACAATCCTATGTATAAGAAAATGAAAAATATCTTTAGTTAAAATAATAAGGTGACTCACTTTATAAATCTTCTCCAAGAATTGATGAATTCTCTGGATACAAGATGAAACACCTGGTCCTGAGGTTGCTTCTGTTTCTGTATTGAAGAAAGGCAGCTGAAGGTCATACGGTTTCGATCAAAATATAGATCTTGTAATTTCTCCTTCTGTAAAACTGCAGCCTGACGATGCATATCACGAGCTGCTTTGCCCTCTGTAGCAAGATCCTTAAAAAGAGAAGATGACACTAGCTATAAAGCATATTTAAAGCAATAAATAATGACTGAAAATGCTAATTAATCTAACAAGGAAACTGTCAACCATTACATGCTGAAAGCTACAATGAAATTTCTTCCACAGAAGCATTGTCATGTACAAAGGTAGTTTCCAAAAAGTTATCTGCCTTTTTTTAACTCCAAGGCACTAAAATCCAGTGCCAAATCACTCATTTAAACTGTAGGTTGTACCAAAATCACTTTTTTGGTACGTGAAAACTACGCAACAACTACGTCATCGTGTCTTCCCTCTACAGTGATGTTATAGAACAGTGCCAAATTCCTGTCTTCGTTGTCCTCTCTCCTACGTACCTCCCCCTTCCTTTTCTGTGCGCTGCATGTGACTGCGCATCTTCCCCTCCTTATCGAAAGCCTTAAATAAGCTGTGCAAGTTAGTATCCGTGTCATCATCAACTTGAACCGAAAGTGCGTTTTTCGGCTCATTACTGCAGCGTCGTTATCCTCCCTAGACTGTAAGATTCATGAACTATGCCAATATTCCTTTCTCTATGCATCTACCCCCACTTTCCCTCTTTACCTCTCCTGGTGCGCTGTTCCTACGGCGCATCTCCCCTCTACCTCGGAACCTTCAAATATGTTATGCACAGCGAGAACGTTATCATTCATCATTCATTCATCTGTCCATTCCGGGATGGGATCGGGCTTTTAAGTGGACAATGTCGTCTGGAGCCACGAAGTGGCGGAGTTTATGTTGGTCCTGAAGACCGGGGAAGAAGCCACCCTAGCTTGGACTCTAGCATGAGTGTGGTATGTGGTATGATGTGGTTTTTTGTCCTATAAGAGTATTATTTATTTATTCACTTTCTTTTTCTTTTTGAATGATCAAATGTTTATCTTGGTTATGTTTTTACTTCAGACTTCTTGTTTACATTAAATATCATTTTTATAAATTAATGTTCTAATGATTTATGTGCACGTAGCTGTTTAGATATCCTATACGGAAACTCACTCAGTTAAGAGATCATTCCAGCTCCCTTTATTTTTCTGTCTAGCTTTCCTGATTGATTAATAATATAGTGAAAACACTTATTTTAAGTCACTCTGTTGTTTTGAGAACTATTATTGAGTTATGCTAATACGCTTAGGTAAGAAAGATGTATCAATACTTGCCTCCTATGGGCCCGGGGCAAGTAGCTTTGTGATTAATAACCTTGGAGGTAATCAGATCTACACTAGTAGAAGCAACAGAAACAAGAGACGATCCCGTACAGATAGTAGCGAGGAGTAAATGACAGCCCGCACAAATGGTAGCAGTCAGTGTGGTTTGCTAAACCCCACAAATGTTGCGCAGAGCAGTGGTTGCTAAACCCCACAAACTTTGGGATCGTCGTGGTCAGGTAGGCTGTAGCTCGAGGGAGCTTTTTGGTTTCATCAGTCCCACAAGCCAAGGTGCAACCAGGTGAACCCTAGCCTTTGGCTGAACTAGATTGTGTGTGTGTGTGTATGTATGAATATTATTATTATTATTATTATTATTATTATTATTATTATTATTGACTTTTTGAATTATTGATGACCAAGTTTGTTATTTATATTATTTGATTCGTATTGGAAACACCATCTTGAAAGAATGAGTTCAAATTGGATCCCCAAAGCTGTTTATAATTATATACCAAGAGGACGAAGATCACTGGGCCGTCCTATGAAACGCTGGAGGGAAAATTTTCTATAGGATCGTAACAGCCTTGGCCTAATACTTGGAAGGAAGAAGAAGAAGATTCATATCTTTTCTTTCAACGGTCAAGAAAATGAATTTTTGTTAAATTATTTGTATTATCTGACACATGATTCTTATTAAAAGTCATAATTTTTAGTTAACGTATGTTTACTAATTGCGTAGCTAGTCATGTTTGGTATTGATATATATTCTAAAGCTTTCTCAAGCCAAATTAATCCCCTTTTTCCTTCTAACTTCCACGATTATAATACTGTTTAGAATTCAGTACTATATGTTAAAAAAGTTATAAAGGAAAGGAGGATTAATCTTTGCCTTCTATGGGCCCAGGCAAAGGAATGTGGATATAGTCACTCAAAACTTTCAAACTCAATGTAATAAAAAGGTAGGATCGTGCGGCGCAAGGTAAGTAATACAATATCTTAATATTTTATTTTAGGAAGTGATATTTTGAAGTTATTTTAATTTAATTACTTTTAGTCTGATCATCTTACCTTAATATTAATGTTGATTTGTTCTTGAACATATTTCGATTATATCATAATCATCATCAGCATCTTGCCCAGACTGGTTAGATTTATGTTGCACACCCTGGATGTCGATGTCAGCTCCATCCTGTGGTTGGCCATATCGAAATCCAGGGTGTGCAACATAAATCTAACCAGTCTGGGCAAGATGCTGATGATGATTATGATATAATCAAAACATGTTCAAGAACAAATCAACATTAATATTGAGGTAAGATGATCAGACTAAAAATAATTAAAATACAACATCTTACATATTGTCCACCGCTATGGTCTCTAGGTAGCATGCTGCCTTGTCATGCAGTGGGCCCAGCTTCGATCCCCGGTCGGGGCAGTTTTTCTGGATAAGGTTTTTATCGGGGGTTCTCCTCACCTGTAAGACAAATGTCAGGAAAACTTTAAGGCCCAAATGGTCCCTGAAATCATATAGCCATCATCATCATCCTTCACCGGTGTGGAAAGCAACGGGAAGCTACCACACCTACAATTCCCTAGTAAAGCTGCAAAGCATAGCATGAATATGCTATGATTGCAGTGAAAGACCTGCCCTCGGGCAGAATTACTATGGATGGATCTTACATATTCATATTAAATTTATTGCTTCTCACCGAAAGACAGTGATAAATTTAATATATCATCATTCATGCAAGTATTAAGTCATGTGGCATGTTACGATCAAAGAGGAATTTTCCATCCAGCGCTTTTTTGGATGTCCCAGCGATCTTTTGCCTTGTGGGCAGAAATGAAGCATGGCTTTTGGAATTCTATGAGATGGCATTCGTTGAAGATGGGTTTTCCAGTTGTTCTGGTAGTTTTGTATATAGTGGAGAATGGGTAGGTTCTACATCCAACTCTTCGATAATTTCCTCATTTCTTTTATGGTCCCGCTTTGTATAGCCTGCTGTACGACGCATAAATCACATCTCATTTGCTGTTATTTGGCTTTCATCTAAATTTAATTTATAAGATCAGTAAGATAAAAAATAAGCTTCACTGGCTATAAATGTGGTGTTAATTCCCAATAAAATCTTCTTGTCAAAGAAGCCACAGATGGAATGTAGAACGAAAAGTTCATAGCCGTGAAGTGTGGGAGGGGAGAATTAACATGCGTTTGAATGGGAGCCTGGTAGCTCAGTCAGAGTGCTGGTGTACAGAACCAGAGACACCGGGTTCAAATCCCAATCCAAGTGTAAATTTTTCATAAGTAATGTCACGAGTGATTTCCAAATCATTGATAAATTCACAATGTCACAAAGTGACGACTGAATTTATCTACAGGAATGAATGAATATCTAACCCCATAGTTTATGTTTTCTTAAACATGGGAACTGCAGTTTTCAAGAAGAACATCCCTTTCATTTTCAACCAATATGTTATCTAGAGAATTTAGAAATCCAGTCTCATAAAAACTTAATCAAGAGTGGTATTTGTTATGACTACTTAACGAATAAAATTAAGCTGTTTACTCAAAAATCATTAATTAAATTAGTTACCAGTATTTTAAAATACTTACCCTCAGGGGTCCTTATCTAGGGGATATGTGGATGGCGACCACAAGTTGCCCAAGCTGAGCAAAACATTTCTTCCACTTACTTGTGTTTTGCACTCTTTTTACTTTACTATCTAACCTCTCTTGGTTAACTCTTGTTTTTTCGACCCCGACGCTATTAGGGCATCCGAGGGCTAGGGAGTCTTTCCTTTCTTCCATTTCTTCTTTCTTTTATTTTCTTTTCTTCTCCAGAAAGCCTGACCAGAGGCTATAAGAGGCAGCCCCATCACTGGTCTTGCCTTCCTTTGGCCAGCAACCAATCAAAAGGACTATTATTATGCTTTCAAGTCTTATACGAGAATTTCCCAGTACGCTGGAGGGAAAATTTTCTATAAGATCGTAACAGGCCTTGGCCTAATACTTGGAAGGAAGAAGAAGAAGATATATTTCATAACGGCGAAGTTTGAAAACTAATCAGAATTGTGTCGTTATGCTTCATTTATTCATCCAGTATAATTTGATCATATAATATTATTTATTACCATCCATCCATAGTAATTCTGCCCGAAGGCAGGTTCTTCACTGCAATCATTGCATTTTTCATGCCATGCTTGCAACTTTACTAGGGAATTGTAGGTGTGGTAGCTTCCCGTTGCTTTCCACACCAGTGAAGGATGATGATGATGGCCATATGATTCGGGGACCGTTTGGGCCTTAAAGTTTTCCTGACATTTGTATTATCAGGTGAGGAAAAACCCCGATAAAAACCTCACCCACAAAAACTGCCCCAACCGGGGATCGAACCCGGGCCCGCTGCATGAAGGCAACATGCTACCTAGAGACCATAGCGGTGGACATTTATTGCATGGGAAACTTAAAAAAGGATCACAATATTGTAAGAATGCACCCTAGTGGAGAAAAAATGAAATACATCAAACTGTATATTATAATCAACATTATAGGTTGTTTATTTTTTATTATTTCACTCACCTCATACTTCATAACTCCTCGCAAACCCAGGGTTTCTTCACATCATTTGTGACATTCTCAATGCTGTGTCACGTTCACAACTGACATCCAACGGCCTTCTATCCTGCAGACTGACTGTCAGTTGTGAACATGACACAGCACTGAGAATGTCACAAATGATGTGAAGAAACCCTGGGTTTGCGAGGAGCTATGAGTATGAGGTGAGTGAAATAATAAAAAATAAACAATATTAAAAAACCTCATAGTGTTATTTCCTATCTACATAACTTAACATTATAGGTTAACTTATTTTTTTAAGAAACAACTCAGTAAAAGCATTATTTAAAACAGAATTATTGAACAGACAATTATCAAATGTGTAGTTCGAAGGAATCTGTTCATTATTTGCTATATTCAATGTATTTGTTGGAGAGTCAGTCACTGCAAAATAATGCTCTGACCTGTGCAGAATATTAAAAAGGAGGAACTTTCTTTATTTTGGTAAAGAGAATTTGATAAACAGTGAGGTGAAACACGACTGTCATTGGTTGTAAAACAAAATTCATTGAAACATGATTGGTCTTTGACTCCCATTTGGGGTATGAGTTAAATAGTCAGATCAAAAGTAGAGATTGTGACAAAATTTTAAAGGAAAACAAAAAGTGATAAGAAATTACTGAAGATGAAACTACCTAAGCTTTGAAATCGGTATAAGACTGGATATGAGGTGAGGTATAAAGCATTTTAATTTAAATCTTAAGCCAATTTGGGGTTACTTAATTTTGTAATGGACCCTTCAAATTTGCATATATTTTTAATAAAGTTTATAAACTTACTTGACAACGACTACAAGGTTCAACATCTTCTCTGAATGTTGGAGCAGATGGAAAATAACTTTTCAATATGTCCCAGGCTTGTTTTGAGATTAGACGTCGCCAACCCTCTTCTACACATAACTCTCCTGCACAAAAACAAAATATAACATTTAGACACTATTATGGCACACAAATATTTTTCAATTAAAATTGAGAAAACAGCAATCACACAGTATGAAAAATTTTTAAGGCTACCCCATAATAACTGGACCCAAAGAAAACCACAAGTATGTTTAAAATCTCAGCAAAGCTTCTTAAGCATAGTACAAGAATTCAAACAGAAATTGCAACTTCCACATTCAAAAGAAAATATGCAGATGAGAAACAACCCTCTAGAATTTTTGGAAATTGAATATAACCTTCATTTAACAGAAGACATCAAGAAATCTGAAACTCCTCCATATATTTTAAAACAAATGTCACTGGAAATAATAAATCTAAGATACCCAGCTCCTGAATGGATACATATTTTTACAGATGGCTCCAGCCTACCAAATGACGGTGGCACTGGTGCTGGTGCAGTATGTCCACTTTTTTCCTTTTATCGTAAACTAAACACAAATTCAACAAACTTTGATGGCGAAATTCTAGCAATTTTCTTAAGTTTACAAAATCTTTTATATTACATCCAAAAATTTACAAAAGTTGTAATTCTATGTGACTCCAAAGCAGCCATTCTCGCTATAACACGAGACACAACACCCAAAAGCATCAAAATTATCGAATGTCACAAAATGATAAAACAGTTATCCCGTCTACATAAAAAAGTTGTACTTCAATGGATTCCGGCCCATTGTGGAGTGACAGGCAATGAAATAGCTGATTTTCTAGCCAAGAAAGGGTAGCAAAATTGTTTCAAACCCAACTTCTACTCCAGTTTCCTTTCACTCTATCAAAAGAATTATCTCAAATAAATACATCAATAAACTTAGAGAAGAATACACCACCAAAACATCTGGAAAGGAATGGGAAAATCTACAAGCTTATGACATTACTACATTACAAAGAAAATCTGCAGTAGCAACATTCAGACTGCTAACGGGACATGACTGCTTGAATAAACACCTACACAGAATTGGCATAACAGATTCACCTAAATGCCCTTTTTGCAATTTAAATGAAGATATGGAAAGAAACCATCTCCTCCATTGTCCAGCCTTTGTAGAAGAGACCAGCCTTTCTGCTAAATATTGGAATGCAAGAGAGCAAATGATTTCATTATCAAGTGCTCGACATTAGATACCAACCAACCATATTTTTCAATTACAATATTTACTTATAAAATTAATTTTAATTTTTAACACTGCACTTTTCGTACTTAGGGTTCTGCATTCAGCAGATAGATGGTGTTAATGTGGTCTAAGATATACAAAGGAAAAACAAAAAGAAACTAGAACACATGACTGAAAAAACACCTAAGGACTGTTAAAATGGGGAAATAGATAAATCTGCAATAGCTGCACATGCATGGTCAGAAAAACAGAGAATCAAAGCAAAGGCCAAATTATTGAAACAGTTAGATAAGTATAAGGAACTCAGTTTAGAAGAAAATTCATATCCAAAGAAAATAAAAGAAAATCATGAATTTTGAAATTTCCAAGGAAAAAGATTTAATCTGGAAGTTCATCAGTCAACCACCAGAGGGAGTAAGAAACAACCTACAGGATTGCCAACCGATTCACCAGTTAGAAACAGCTACACAAAAGTATCAAAACTACAGTTTCCTTTATTAATCAAACCTTTTTAATCAATAATGAAAATGAAATAATGAAAAACCTGATATTTGAGAAATCTGCAATTATGAGATGAGGTGTTATATTCTAACTCAATTATTAATTAATATGGTATATTTAATGTTTTTATTATTCATTTCATACATCTCAATGATGGATATTTGAAGAGGAAAAAAATATATTATTTTAAAATTTGTCTTTGTCCACCGCTCTGTGGTCTCGAGGTAGTGTGCTGCCCCATCACGCAGCGGGTCCAGGTTCGATCCCCGGTCGGGGCAGTTTTTCTGGGTGATGTATTTATCAGGGTTTTTCCTCACCTGTAAGACAAATGTCAAGAAAACTTGCCCAAACAGTCCCCGAAATCATATGGCCATCGCAATCATCATCAATCATATTCATCTTAGATTAAGCTTAGGATTAGGGACTCTTCTGACGCACCACTATCATCATCATCACCCGTCATATCATCGGGGCAATATAACCCTGCCTTCCAGGCGCCCCAACCTCAGTTACAAGTATGCCATGCCAAGAGAGAACACCAGGAATGTCGAAAGACAGCCTGGGGCATTTGTAAAAAAATTGTCTTTTGGTAAGAAGGGCTAAATTAAACATTTAAGAATAATAAAGTGGTCTATTTACAATTTATACATCACTTAGCACATTTTTTTTTCTCCTGGCATGACAGACCTAGAAGTCCCTTAGCCTATCAGCCGGCTGCTAGCCTCACAACCGCATGTGTCAAGCACAGAGGTAGATGATCATCCAGCCAGTGTAGCAGGGTGACATGTGGTCAGCATGTCGAGTCCCCCAGCCGTTATAGCTGGTTTTCTCAACCTGGATCCGCTACTTATTGTAGCTACCCAAATTCCTCATGATGCTGGGTGGGCACCAGTCCCATACTGGCCGAAATACCATGAGAAGATTTCTTCCTCCATGGAGACTCAAACCAGAGCAAGTCCCATAGCTCTGCGCCAAGGCTTCCTGCCTTAGCCACTCAGCTACGGCGTGGGACTCTTTAGCATATAACATTACATAAGTGACTTGCAATGTGCATTTGGTGGGCGGGAATTACAACGTATATAGAGAAAAATTTGTGTTTAGATCAGTACTTGCTCAGGTAGCTCAGGTGGTAGAGCACTCGGTCTACAGAACCAAGGGTCCCAGGTTCAAGTCCTGGTCTGAGCATATAATTTTTCTCTTCAAATATGATTTATCCATCATTGAGATGTATGAAATTAATAATAAAAACACACACACACATACACACACACACACACACACATATATATATATATATATATATATATATATGATATGAAAAGAAAAAAGAATGCTTGAGTCGGGATTTGAACTCGAGTCTCTAAAGTCTGTACCTTTAGCGCTCTAACCAACTGAGCTACCCAAGAATTTCAATACAAGCATACAATTTTCTTATACATGTAGTATTCTCAATTCACACAAGAGGTAGGGGAAATTTGTTCCAACTGCTATCTCGCGGCTAACATAACAGTTAAGCAAATTTTTAAAGAGAATATTTACTTTATAGCAGTAACGCTTTTTTTATATATAGATATTATAAATATATATATATATATATATATATATATATACATATATATTCAGAAGAACAAATTTAGATCCATGGATTTTGAAATTCCCGATGAACAGGACTTGATCTCAAAATTCATCAAATCAACACCAGATGGCAACGTTATAGATGGAGATTCAAACAAAAATCTGATAGTCATAATATTGGCTGAGGATGAGAGGGACTCCTCTTGAAAACTGCAGTTCCTGTGTTTAAAAAAAGAAATCAATCTACCACAACAGTATATTTTAAATTTATACAATATCTATAACACAAATTTGATTTCAGTTCGAATCAATAACACACAAACAGAATGGACCGAAATTAATAGGGGCCTAAGACAAGGATCTGGCCTCTCGCCCTTGCTCTTTATCATAAACATGGATAGAATACTCCAAGATTGGTGACAGATGAGACACGGTTCTATCTAAATTGATAGAAAATATAAAATAGACTCTTTGTTTTTTGCGGATGATTTGGTATTAATAGCTGCAACAGAAACAGATTTACAGTATTCTATACACAATTTGAATTGTATTGTAAAAAGGAAAAATATGGAAATCAATACAAAGAAAACTAAAGTGATGGCCTTTTGTGGGAAATACCCTATACCTAGCAAAATTGTTTTGGATGGTGAAATTCTAGAACGAGTAAACAAATTTAATTATTTGGGTTATAATTTAACATTTCAAGATGAAGCTGATATATCAAAGAAATTCATAAATTTCACAAAAACAAGGGGATAATTAACAGTATAATAAAACCATCTTTAGTACAGAACAACACAAGATTACGGCTTTATAAGGTTCTCGCAAGACCAGTATTAAGATATGGTAGTGAAGCATGGACAATACAAAGAAGAGATGAAAGCCAAATAACAGCAAATGAGATGTGGTTTATGTGCCGTGCAGCAGGCTACACCAAGTGGGACCATAAAAGAAATGAGGAAATTATGGAAGAATTGGATGTAGAACCCATTCTTCACCATATACAAAACTACCAGAACAACTGGAAAGCCCATCTACAATTTATGCCGTCTCATAGAATTCCAAAAGCCATACTTCGCTACTGCCCACAAGGCAAAAGATCGCTGGGACATCCAAAAAAGCACTGGATGGAAAATTCCTCTTTGAGACCACAACAGGCCACACGACCCAATACTTGCATGGATGATGATGATGAAAAAAAACATGAAACATGAGGTAAGATAAGAATTGACTATTTCATTCATTGAATTAAAAACCTCATAATATTATTTCAGTCCCGCGCCGTAGACGAGCGGTTAAGGTAGGAAGCTTTGGCGCAGAGCTACGGGACTTGCGCTGGTTCGAGTCTCCATGGGGAAGAAATTTTCTCATGTTATTTCAGCCAGTATGGGACAGGTGCCCACCCAGCATCGTGAGGCAATTGGGTAGCTACAATAAGTAGCGGCTCCAGGTTGAGGAACCAGCTATAACGGCTGGGGGACTCGACATGCTAACCACATGTCACCCCTACATTGGCTGTTGATCATCTACCTCTGTGATTGACACATGTGGATGTGAAGGGCCAGCAGCCCGCTGGTAAAAGGGCAACTGCTGAAAAGTGGAAAGACCCTCAATCGGATCGGATAATATTATTTCCCACATTTACTTATGAATACCCTGCTCCTGTTGGAAAGCACCAAAGGGCCAAGGAGACCACTATGTTTAACTCCCCATCTGACAGACAAATTGCCACACCTCTTCCAAGCTAAGTTTCAGTTGTAATGTAACCAAACCACGTGTATGGACATTCCAAATTTTATGCAGTTATTGATATTTTTAAGACTAAACACTATGAGATATATTTTAAATTTAAAGTAAATTGTCATGGCTACATCCAAAAGAGAGAAGAACATCGCACTGTCTAATTCTCTTATTTAAGATCCTACATACCTCGATTCCCAATTATTTATCATCCCGTTTCCAGTATCTATCCTCAAACCATAACTTAAACACAAGATCACAACATAGTCTCTTTAAAGGTCGAACAGACCTATTATTTAAGCCACTACACCTAATAATATTCTTAATCCAACATCGCTAGAAATTAAAATAATCAATTTAATTATTTCAAGGAGTAGTTTAGTTTAAAATATAAGTTTTGGAGACTTATG
Organism: Diploptera punctata; assembly: GCA_030220185.1. Classification (NCBI taxonomy): domain Eukaryota; kingdom Metazoa; phylum Arthropoda; class Insecta; order Blattodea; family Blaberidae; genus Diploptera; species Diploptera punctata. The sequence continues at coordinate 2,501,150 of JASPKZ010009820.1, forward strand.
AAGGGGTGCCTCCTCTGATTGCTAGTACTATAATTAAAATTAATATACCGCAACATAGGGCATCACATCACTCCATGTCATATACCATCTTCACTTCTCGCAACTGGAATTCCCTACCACAAGAAATAAGGGGCTGCCGGACATTGGCATCTTTTAAAAGAAATCTAAATTTATATTTGCTCTAACCTCGACTTCATTATTACCCAGTGTAAGGTATATATATTAATTGGTGTTTTTCGTATAATTTATCATATTATTATTATTATTATTATTATCATATCATTACTGTTGTTAACCTATAAAATGTTGTTTGTACATTAAATTTACATTGCTACATTTATTGTATCTTTAACTGTTTATAATTAGTATAGTGTATATCTATATTTGTCAAATATGTATTTGTATTTGTGCTGGTTGAGTGGAAGAGAGGGCCTTATGGCCTTAACTCTGCCAGAATAAATAAAGTATTATTATTATTAAATTCTTTATCACCTCACCTCATAATCTGTCTTCTACTTAGACTGGTTTTGGAACAAACTTTGTTCCATCATCAGTATTTACATGACCATTGTCCTGTCGTAATGAAGTTCTGCTTCTTCCTCCATTTGTTGATGGACCGATATGTCTCCACATCAAATCCCTTTCGCCGGGAATTTCAAAATTCATTAATTTCTCCTTGTTTTTTTAAAATGTAGATCTTTTTCCAAACTGTGGGCTCTTTAGGCTTTTCTATTTGTTTTATTAATTTAGCCTTTCATGTGATTCAATGTTTTTCTCTGACCAAGTATGATGAGCTACTGCAAAAGTAGAAAAATCTGAAGTAGCCACTCACACTTGGTCAGAAAGTTAGTTAGGTAGGTCTACAGGAGTGAAAAATTTTTCCTTTTCTTTTTTTTTTGTAATGACATTTAAAAGTATTGAAAGGTTTTATGTATCCGTCCATAGTAATTCTGCCCAAAGGCAGGTCCTTCACTGCAATCATAGCATTTTCATGCTATGCTTTGCAGCTTTACTAGGGAATTGTAGGTGTGGTAGCTTCCCGTTGCTTTCCACAGTTTTATGTATACATGAAACTTATTGATATGGTTTTTCATTATCCCAAGGAGTAATTTTAAGCAAAAAAAAAAAATTAATTAATTTGTGTCATTTAGACCTTAATGGATCTTGTAGGAAAACCAGAGGGAAAACACCCAGTTGGTAGACCAAAGATTGAGGTGGGAGAATAACAACTATGATTTGAGGGAAGTAGACAAAAAAACACCAGATTACGTTTATATAACACTTTGGCTAGACCAGTGTTGACCTATGGTAGTGAAGCATGGACACTAAAAAGACAACATGAAAGCAGAATAACGGCTTGTGAAATGAGATTCATGCGCAGAACAGCGGGTTACACCAGATGGGATCGGAAAAGGAACACCATATCTTAAAAGAATTGAAGACTACGCCAATTTTGGAATATATTAAACAGTACCAACTAAATTGGAAACACCATCTTGGAAGATTGAGTTCAAATCGGATCCCCAAAGCTGTTTATAATTATATACTAAGAGGACGAAGATCACTGGGCCGTCCTATGAAAAGCTGGAGGGAAAATTTTCTATAGGATCGTAACAGGCCTTGGCCTAATACTTGGAAGGAAGAAGAAGAAAGAAGATTATACAGGGGATGACTGGAAAACATTGGCTCAGGATAGGGATGTATGGAGAGATTATGTATATGTGGCCATGAACCTATGGGTTCAATAGTGCCAGTGAGTTAGTTAGACTTTAATGGAATCAATGTATGCCTACAAGATTGTAAATTTTATATTTTACTTACCATGTGTACATAAAATATCTTCATTAAAACCCATTTCTTCCTCGTCATCTTCATCCAGTTTAACTTCTTCTTGCTTCTCCCTCTGCATACATTCATCAGGATTCTTCAATTCCATACCTGAAGCTTCACATTCATCACTTTCTAATCTTCTTTTAAAACCTTTATTTGTATTATTTTCAGAATCAACAGTGGAATCTACCTCAGAACTTTCACAAATTTCATCTACACTCTGAATATTGCAAAACTCAGAAGTCTGTTTTCTAATGTTTTTTGACATAGAGTCTAATGTGTTTTCTGCATTTGTATTACATTTCTTTGAAGCACCATTTAAAGAAATGTTACTAATCTTATTTTTTAATTCTGTTTTTAAAACACTTATATCACACTCGCTATTAGAGTCAGCTTCATTTCTACTTTCAGAAAATAGTTTCTTACTACCAATTTGTAATACGTTATCACTTGAACTCACATTTTCATTAACTTCCATATTATCAGAAGAAACAATTGAAATATCTATTTCCATTGATTCCTTTTTACTATCATTGTTCTTTTTTGGAGAAGACACTACATCTGAACTATCACAGGCTTGTCCAGTATCATTACAGTCAGTCAAATTACTATCTTTAGTATATGAATCATAAAAAACTTTTGATTTTGAACGAGTTGATCTCAAACTAGTACTATCACTACTTTTTTCAAATGAAGAAATCTCACTCGATTGTATTTCCATATCAGTGTTTTCTAATTTATCTTCGTTGCTCTGTTGCCTACATAAATTTTCAGAACTTTCAATTTCATCAAGTTCATTATAATATTCTATGTCTTCTAAATCTTCAAGGACTAATTTTCTCCAGCATTTTAAAGAATTTTTTCCAATCCAGTATAATGGCACAGAACTGAAAAACAGAAGAAAATACATCAAACCAAACAATAAAAAATTGGTTAACTATTCTCCTATAATATATTTAAGAGCAAATGTTGCCTAAATTTAATTGTTAGTAAATTTGGAAGGAATGAAGTTACTGAAGTTATTCTCATGAAAAAATTTATGAAAAATTTTTACAGATCATCATGAATCTTATCTAGTAGACACCGAAAGTGACCAATATATATATATATATATATATTGCATACACTAGCGGCTCTGGCAGATGTTGTCCTGCTCAAATGTTCAATTCTCGTATCATTGCCAGACAATAAAAATGTAATATTTAATTAATGTTGGGAAGTAAACATTATGAGGTATAATCATTAAAAATCATCGGAGAACATATTGTTTAAATAACTCACCTCATAGGATTCATGCTTCCATGATATCGCGATTTCAAACATAATCATGTTCATCGTCAGCCATAACTCCGACTGTTGAAATTCGGACAAAAGAACATTTCAGAAATATTAAAAATTGTGAAATTGAAAAATCTGCAATTGCTGCACATAGTTTATTAGAACATCATAAAATTGGAAGAGAAGCTAAACTTTTAAAACAAGTAGAGAAACCTTTGGAATTGACAGTTTGGGAAAAAATATACATTCAGAAAAACAAAAATAGATCAATGAATTTTGATATCCCTAACGAAATTACATTGATTTCGAAGTTCATAAATTCAACCATAGATAGCAGCACTGAAGATGGCGACAATAGAATAGTTGACGGCTGAAGATTTTCAACAGTCGGAGTTATGGCTGACGATGAACATGATTATGTTTGAAATCGCGATATCATGGAAGCATGAATCCTATGAGGTGAGTTATTTAAACAATATGTTCTCCGATGATTTTTAATAAAAATGTAAGTTACTTTTTACCATATAATTCACTAATTAAAACATATTAAATAAATTTGCAAAAAAACTCCTCGCTGCCATCTGTTAAGCATACATGATGGTGTCATATTTTGTTGTGTAGAATGTCGATTTCTTCTTTCCTTCTCCAGAAAAGCCTGACCAGAGGCTATAAGATGGCAGCCCCATCACTGGTCTTGCCTTCCTTTGGCCGGCAACCAATCGAAGGGACTATTATTATGCTTTCAAGTCTTATACGAGAAATGAGTTCAAATCAGATCCCCAAAGCTGTTTATAATTATATACCAAGAGGACGAAGATCACTGGGCTGTCCTATGAAACGCTGAAGGGAAAATTTTCTATAGGATCGTAACAGGCCTTGGTCTAATACTTGGAAGGAAGAAGAAGAAGAAGAAAAATGTCGATAATGCAGATGACTACACACTGACATAAAAAAATTCTATAACCTGATCGCAGTGCTACCTACAAGGACATTTTTGTGATATGCCTCCTGCATTCCACTGTAGGACTCTAATTTCTTTCTTCTTGCTTCTTCTGGTCCCCATCTGGAGATCCGAGGGGGGGACATTTTTACCTCCAGAATTTGTAATTATAGGGCTTACGTGTTGTTCATTTTGCACCACCCAGAGGCATGTGTAGATTAAGGAGTTCTACGGACGCGAACAACTTTGCCTTAGGGCTACCTACAAAGTCCAATTGTGAATATGAACCATCCAGGGACCCACTCAAAGACACAAAAAAATTCATCAAAATCGGTTCAGTCGTTTAGTCAGTCTTTAATTTTGGGTTTCAAGTAAACTTCCACTTCTAATTGTTGGATTTTGCTCATTTTTGGATAATATCTACCTTGATTTATTTTAATAAAATATACTGAATTTCGTTACAAAATATGGGAAAATGCGACCGCTACAGCGATTTTTAAATTTTCACTTCAGGTGAACTTCTACACTTAATGGTTTTAGAGGGTCCAATTGTGAATCTAAACCATCGAGGGAGACCAGTCTCATGGACTAGTGATTAGCGTTTCTGACTACTGTTCATGAGGTCCTGGGTTCGATTCCAAGTTAACCAAAGGAATTTTTCCTTAAAAGGAATTATTCCTGTGATTGCCCATGGTCTGGAATTTAGGTTAACTTTAGGTTAAGAACTCTTCTGGCACTCCATTATCAATTATCATCGACCATATCATCGGGGTAACATAACTCTGGCTTCTAGGCGCCCCAACTTCAGAAGTGGGTTACAATTAAGCCAATGCCAGGAGAGAACACCAGAAATGTCGAAATGACAACCTGGGGCATTGGTGAAAAAAAAACATTGAGGGATCCAATTAGACACACACAAAAAAGTCATCAAAATCGATTCAGTCATTTACGAGTAGGGTGACTAACACACGTAAAGAAGAATTATATATATATATATATGTACACACACATATTTAGCAGGTTTTACAATAATTTATTAAGAAGAATCTCATGTTACTTCCTACTTTGATTTATTAAGATTTTACATCTTCCTGCACCCAATTAATCTACTCTCATTCTCCTGCGCTTCAATCTGTCACTCCATTCTCCACCCAAACACTAAACTCCATGGCACAACAGACCTAGAAGGCCCTTGGCCTACCAGATGGCTGCTGGCCTCACATCCACATGTATTAATCACAGAGGTAGACAATCATCCAGCCAGTATAGGCATAACATGTGGTCAGCATCTTGGGTCCCCCAACTGTTATAGCTGGTATTCTCGATCTGGAGTCACTACTTATAGTAGCTGGTCAAATATCTCATGATGATGGGTGGGCACTAGTCCCATACTGACCGAAATTCCATCAGAAAATTTCTTTCCCCATGGAGACCCGAACCAGCTCTGTGGCAAGACATCTTGTCTTAACCACTCAACCACAGCGTGGGGACTCCAATCTCCATTATCCAATTCTTTTTCCCTTATGCTGCTCAAAATACAATCATTCCTTGTTATTTAGCCCATCTCTTCTTCTTCTAAAAGTGGCACCCATTCTAGTATTCTTGGGGAATCTGTCTTCCGTCATTCTTTTTACATGACACACCATTTTAACTGTTTGTTTTTTATGGAATTCTCAATCGAAGTTTAAGCATTCATACTGTCAATGAATGAATGAGTCATTTCTTATCTTACCTCATAGTTTATGTTTTCTTAAGGGGGGTGATGGGTGAAAAAATGACCATTTGACATTTTTTTGTACTAAAAATAGCCTGTACAGCAAACTCTCGATTATCCGTGCACATATTATCCGGTTTACAGATTATCCGGGCATGACTCTTTTTACTGTATTTTTTAAAATACTGTATTTTGTATTGTTATAAAAAAAATTCTTTATTTTTAAACGTGCTACTGTGAACTGCGCTTATAAACTAGCACAATAGAGTAACCTTCACGCACAACCCCCTCCCCTGACACGTTTAACAGTACCAGCCAACATTCTGAGAATACAATACAATTTCGGAAATTTTCTGTTGTGGAGTCACTGAAAGTTTGTTGTTACAGATGGAAACCACGGATATGCTGTGGCAGTGGGTTTATCGCTGGTTAGTAGTGTGGTCATCGATGGTTACTAGTGTGGTCATCAGGGATTTTTTGTCATCACTGGTTATAAGTGTGGATATCGGTGGTTACTAGTGAGGAAATCGCTGATTATAACTTTTATAGGAATTAATCACTATGAGGTTTAATTTATGGTGAAATTAAATGTTTCTTACCTCTCCTCATAAATATTTTCTAAGTTGAAAATGTTCAACGGTCCACCAACAGAGGGAAGAAGAAGAAGAGTTTCTTCCGATCGACATAACACCAGTCGCCAACAAAGTTCTGATGATGAGACGGTTATAGTCTCGAAATCGCGATCAACTTAAAAAATATTTATGAGGAGAGGTAAGAAACATTTAATTTCACCATAAATCGCTGATTATTTGTCATCGCTGGTTATAAGTGTGGATATCGGTGGTCACTAGTGTAGTTGTCGCTGGTTACGGCAGTCATTTTGAATAACTGTCGTAACCAGAGTGGTCATAAACAGGAAATAGTCCCACTTTTTTTTTCATATTTACGAGTAAAATAAAATGATGATAATTACGACTTGCATCTAAATACATTTAATGTAACATTTTATGAATATTTGTTGCATTTAAGTAGTGTTAAAGTGGGTAAATACATTTGTGATTAACTTCCACGGCGCCGAATAACTTAATTGGATTATCTGTGTTTTTTTTTATTTTCCGTGCATATCTCAGTCCCAATTAACACGGATAATTGGGAGTTTGCTGTAGTTTTATCTTAATACCAATGATTTATATTAATAATAAATAGTGCAAGGATTTTAATGCATAAAAAATAGAGAATAATGCATTATAAAAATGCAATAATCCACAATTACATAAATGCACTAAAATTAAAAACAATGCAATACGATTTTTATAAAATTCACATTTGCAGGTAAATATAAGGTTAATAAATGAGTTGGAGAAAATGTTTAAACATCTCACCTCACAAAGTTGCGTGTCTTCACTATACCGGTTTCAAAAGTACAGTATTACTTTTGAAACCGGTATCGTGAAGACACGCAACTTTGTGAGGTGAGATGTTTAAACATTTTCTCCAACTCATTTATTAATATAAATACCCCATAGTGTTTCCTCCCACTGTAAATTTAATTAAATATAAGGTTAAGGTAGAATTTTTATCGCTCACCTCATATTGATAAAAATTCTACCTTAATGAATATACCACATAGTGAGAATTCCTAAAATAAGTAAATATAAGGTGTTAACTATTTTAGTCCTGCATTGCAATGCACAACAAACAACTGCTGTAGATTGTCGAAGGAGAACATTTTTTTATTGTCTCTTAATAATGACTTCTACATCGAAAAATTCCTTTCCACTTCTAGCTATACTAAAGGTGAATATTCAAAATAAACTATATCACTGGATTGTAAGTCCTACATAATAAAATTTTCACCTGACAGAACATCAGCTATTGATTACAGCATATCAATATTGTTTATTTTTTATTTCACTCACCTCATACTTCATAACACCTCGCAAACCCAGGGTTTCGTCACATCATTTGTGACATTCTCAATGCTGTGTCATGTTGACAACAATAAACAATATTAAAAAACCTCATAGTGTTATTTCCTATCTACATAACTTAACAGCATATAAAATTATATTAAATTAATGTTGGGAAGTAAACATTATGAGGTATGTTTTTATTATTAATTTCATATATCTCTTTAAATATGATTATGAGGTATAATCATTAAAATTCATCGGAGAACATATTGTTTAAACAACTCACCTCATAGGATTCATGCTTCCATGATATCGCGATTTCAAACATAGTCATGTTCATCTTCAGCCATAACTCCGACTGACGAAATTCTTCGGCCGTCAACTATTCTATTGTCGCCATCTTCAGTGCTGCCATCTATGGTTGAATTCATGAACTTCGAAATCAATATTCATTGATCTATTTTTGTTCATAAATTCAACCATAGATGGCAGCACTGAAGATGGTGACAATAGAATAGTTGACGGCCGAAGAATTTCATCAGTCGGAGTTATGGCTGAAGATGAACATGACTATGTTTGAAATTGCGATATCATGGAAGCATGAATCCTATGAGGTGAGTTGTTCAAACAATATGTTCTCCAATGAATTTTAAGCATATCAAATCTTTTATTTTTACTCAAAATCATTAACATTGTCTTCAATACACCCATTCCCATTTCCCCCACTCACTTTTTCTAATCATTTACTACAGTTTTCACTAGATTCCTTTGCTCTACTAATTGAACTCCTTATTTCTATAAACAAGTCCTACATACAGTTAGTTGGAACGTGGGAAGGTATCTCTCTATAACATGTAAGTTCAAGTCAATGTTTATACTGGTAGAGACACTAAAAGTAAATTATGATTAAAACATGCACAATTCCTCGCAAAAATGCATAAAAATGCCAAAAAAAAGTAGTTTGAGTGGTTGAAATAAGCACTAGTATGCTAGAAAATCCACAAAAAAATGTATAAAAAATGCAATCACAAAATTGCCTGTTTAAAATCCTTTTCTACCAAAATGCATTTATATCTGACATTTGAGTTTGTATCAGATATAAATGCGTTTTGGCAGAAAAGGATTTTAAACAGGCAATTTTTTGGTTGCATTTTTTATACATTTTTTTGTGGATTTTCTAGCTTATTAGTGCTTATTTGAACCACTCAAATATTTGAGTTTGTATCTAAGCTACAAGCCGGAGGGTCGAGGGTTCAAGTCCTGTTGGGGTTAGGATTTTTAAACTGACCCAAACCCTCTGACGGCACTATGGCCCTGGGGTCGACTCAGCCTCTAATGGAAATGAGTACCAGATGCTTGTTCTGGGGGTAAAGGCGGCCGTCATGCAGGGCTGACAACCTGGCTGACATAAAGTGCCGACTATCTAGAAAAAGTGGGAGCCTTAACCTCCTACCACCCCAAGGGCCTCCGGGCCTGTTGTGGGATCACTTTACTTTACTTTACTTTACTTTACTTTACTATTTGAGTTTGTATTTTTTTAACATTCTTACCTCATATGATTGTTTTGTCGAACGTATGTTTCAAAGCTGTTGCTCCATCATCAGCAGTTACACAAACTGATTTCTTCTTTACTACAAATTGTCGACCCTGGAACTGTGTTCCAAAATGTTTCAAAGCTGTTGCTCCATCAACAGCCATTACACAAACTGATTTCTTCTTTTCTTCAAGTTGTCGGTCATGGGTCTGTGTTCTAAAGTTCTTTGCAACAGCTTTGAAACATATGTCCGACAAAACAATCATATGAGGTAAGAATGTTAAAAAAATACAAACTCAAATATCAAATTAAATTCCATAATGTTACTTCCTAATGGTTTTTTTTAAAAAAGTATTTATATCTAACTGATCATTGTATAGTTCTCACAGAAAAAAGATGAAAATACATCAAATTCCTTGCCCTAATAACAAATATATTTAGTTACATTACCTGTCTGGTTTACATTTCACTAAAGTTGTTAGTTTCTTGCTATCTTCTGCAGTTTTTGCTTTCAATTTCATTATCTGACATCTGAGCTTTACACATGGAAGACACATGGAAGTCTGACTAAACAGTCTTGGTCCACCGCCATATTTCTTATACAATAAGTCAGCCTAAAATCAAATTTAAACACTAAGATGGGTTCGGATAATTTGGGTATAGTGGGGTAAAATAGAAATAAGTTACAATTTTTTAAATAAAACCTAAACTAATCTTCATAAATTCCATTTTAATATATATTGTCTATTTCACATGTACCTGCGTTATACTGTTAAAATTTATATATGTCACACTGATATTGCCCGTCAAACAAAAAAAAAAGATTTTTGTTAATATCCTATTAACAGTGGGGTAATTGGACTACATAAGGGTTACAAAGCATTGAACTTTTATAGGAATAAATATGTTACATTGAAGACTACGCCAATTTTGGAATATATTAAACAGTACCATTTCTCTTCAAATATAATTTATCCTTCAATGAGAAGTGTTAAATTAATAATAAAATCGTCAATAGAAGCCCTACTGGCTTTATAAAGTAGTGTTAAATTCCCAATAAAGGTCTTCTTAACTAAGAAGCCGCCATTTGCGAAGATAGAAGCTATGGTTTCAAGCATTTGGCGCGAGGGAATACATAAGAGAAAAATTTGCGTCTAGATCGCAACTCGCCTTGGTAGCTCAGTTGGTAGAGCACTTGGCCCGGAAAGCCAAGGGTCCCGGGTTCGAGTCCCGGTCTAGGCAAAAATTTTTCTCTTCAAATATAGTACCAACTAAATTGGAAACACCAACTAGAAAGAATGAGTTCAAATCGGATCCCCAAAGCTGTTTATAATTATATACCAAGAGGACGAAGATCACTGGGCCGTCCTATGAAACGCTGGAGGGAAAATTTTCTATAGGATCATAACAGGTCTTGGCCTAATACTTGGAAGGAAGAAGAAGAAGACAAAGCATGTTTTATTTCAGTAATGCATATTATTCAATGAATGTATCACTTCTTATCTTACCTCATAGTTCATGTTTTCATAAACACGGGTACTACAGTTTTAAGAGGACATCCCTCTCATTTTCAACCGATATTATGACTCACACTTATAACATCAGTTGAAAATGAGAGAGATGTCCTCTTGAAAACTGCAGTTCCCGTGTTCAAGAAAGCATACACTATGAGGTAAGATAATAAGTGACTCATTTAATCATTGAATTAAGAACCTCATAATGTTATTTCCCATATTTAACTACAAATGCACATTATACCCATATATTCCCATCAATTAGGTAAACTAGACAGAATTAATATTTTTAGGAAGTAACACACTGTTTTAATAAATATGGTAAGTCTGATACATCTTATCTCCCAAAAAGTTGAATTCTTTAGGACTTGTTTCAATAATAATAATGTTATTTCGTAAATTAATGAGTCATTTTTTAACATCTTACTTATATTTTACATTTCTTCAAACACGGAAACTAGTTTTAGAGAGAAGGATCTCTCTCATTTTCAACCAACATTATGACTACCGGATTTTTGTTGGAATCATTGGAATCTCCATCAATAACATTGCCATCTGGTGTTGATTTGATGAACTTTGAGATGAGGTCACGTTCATCAGAAATCTCGAAATTCATGGGTCTAAAATGTAAATTTAGATCCATGAATTTCGAGATTCCCGATGAACATGACCTCATCTCAAAGTTCATCAAATCAACACTATATGGCAACCTTATTGATGGAGATTCCAACAATTCCAACGAAAATCCGGTAGTCATAATGACGGTTGAAAATGAGAGATCCTTTCTCAAAAAATAGTTCCTGTGTTTGAAGAAATATAAAATATCAGGTAAGATGTTAAAAAATGACTAATTAATTTACGAATTAAGAACCTCATAATGTTATTTCTCATATTTAACTATGAATAATAATGTTAGACTGTTTAATTCTTACTTCATATTGTAGTTTCTATCAGACATATGTTTCAAGGCATCTTCAGTAGTTACAGACTGCTTTTTCCCAACTTTAAAAAAAAAAAAAGAAAAAGGAGAGAGAGAAATATAACCATTAGAACCAAAGAACGCATAAGAAATGTAAAAAAGGGGGAAGTAGCAAAATCTGCAGTAATTGCTCACATTTGGTCAGAAAAACACAAAATTATTAAAACAGAAAACACAAACAAACCATATGGGAAAAAATCTACATACAGAAGAACAAGGAGAGAATTATGAATTTTGAAATTCCCGGGGAAAGGAACCTAATTAGCAAGTTCTTTGGACCACAGAAAGCGAAGCAGAAGTTGAGATCCAGGGCTGACAACTTGGGAAATATCAGTCTGTAACTACTGAAGATGAGGCAAACATGCCTTGAAACATATGTCTAACAGAAACAACGATATGAGGTAAGAGTTAAACAGATCAAACTTATTATTAAGTAAAACCTCATAATTATATTTGAAGAGAAAAATTTTCGCCTAAACCGAGACTCGAACCTGGGACCTTTGGCTTTCCGGACCAAATGCTCTACCAACTGAGTGAAAATGTTTCTCTTCAAATATAATTTATCCTTCAGTGAGAAGTGTTAAATTAATAATAAAAACATCAAAACCTCATAATGTTACTTCCTTGAAATTCATCGCAGAACATTTTTTGACAACTCACCTGATAAATTTCATGTTTTTCACGAAACCACTGTTTCAAACATAATCACATCCATCTTTAGTCATAACTCCGACATATGGCTGAAGATGGACGTGATTAAATTTGAGATCGAAGTTTTGTGAAAAACTAAATTTATGAGGTGAGTTGTCAAAAAATGTTCTCTGATGAATTTCAATGATTATACATCATAATGTTTACTTCCCAACATTAATTTAATATAATGTTACTTCTTATCACATTTTCAAATATTCTTGGACCAACGGATCTGTGCCCCTGTAAGAAATACGAACTAAACACTAATTCCATTTCTGCCTCGGTAAATCATTTCCCTCCCTGCATTCTTGCCTGTCTCTATCTTCTATCTCTCTCTTTCTTCCCTCCCATTACTCACAGTTTTGAGTTTTCTTGTGGGATATTATTTGCACTCACAGTCCAGCGTTGTCAACTCAGTATCAGTATGTTATGTTATATAGCATGTAAATTGTAAATTATCATCATTAGCTTAATTCATAAGCATAAATTAGAATTCCTGTATAGTAACAGTATGTTATATAATATGTAAATAAGATCGTAGCAAGTAGTAACTTCGCCATAGCCGGTCCCTAGCCCGGATGAGAAAGGAGGAGGGTACATGACTGTGTGTTCATACCTAAAATTCTATAATTTTGTTAAGACTTCAAGATTACATTCCAAATAAGACAATGAGGTGAAGGAGAAGTATTTATGACGAAACATTTATCTTTAAAAACAACATATGTAGATTTCCTTCACGTAATTTCCATTTAACCAACAAATATCCACTATTATAATTATATCCATTAATCGTAGAAATCAATCAGTGTCATTAGACCTATTTAAATTTAATATGAAGAAATAATAATTAACCTTACATTATTCAATATTCAAGAGCCTGACACCGGGGAAAGTTTGGCAACGTCCCTACTCGGTCAGTTGGTCAGTTACAGTGGCTTCTATTTAATGTAGTGGGAGGGGAGCGCGGTGGAATGGTGTGAGAACTGAGATGTACTTTTTGAAGAACGATGCCAGCACTACAGGGGCACAGATCCGTTGGTCCAAGTATAAAATTAAAATATACTTACAGCAGAAGTACTTATACATTTTGTATGAGAAACACAATTTGGATCTAATTTTCCATGTATGCAAAGAATATTGCTGTTATTCACAGGCTTGACAAGCTCGTTCTTTTCAGTTGTTAACCATGTAACTAACCAGTCTGAATTTATGAAATCAAATTCAGCACCATCAGTTACACTTAATATGTTGTATATATTCACCATTTCTTGTTGTTTTGCTTTGCTACTTTCAACAGAAACTGCCTGAAATAAAAAATATAACTACAGTAATGGAAAAATGTCATATACAATTCCTGATTCTTACAAAATATTTCACACCAAAACTTGAGCTTTATAATGGATTATGGTTTTGAACCATGAAATTATAAGACTTGAAAGCATAATAACAGTCCCTTCGATTGGTTGCTGGCCAAAGGAAAGCAAGACCAGTGATGGGGCTGCCATCTTATAGCCTCTGGTCAGGCTTTTCTGGAGAAGAAAAGAAAATAAAGGAAAGAAGAAATGGAAGAAAGGAAAGACTCCCTAGCCCTCGGATACCCTAATAGCGTCAGGGTCGAAAAAACAAGAGTTAACCAAGGGAGGTTGGATAGTAAAGTTAAAAGAGTGCAAAACACAAGTAAGTGGAAGAAATATTGTTTATTTTTTCTTTCACTCACCTCATAACTTCTCCCAGACCCGGGTTTCGTCACATCATTTGCGACATTCTCAATGCTGTGTCACGTTCACAACTGACGTCCAACAGCCTTCTATCCTGTAGACTGAGAAGGCCATTGGACGTCAGTTGTGAACGTGACACAGCATTGGGAATGTCGCAAATGATGTGACGAAACCCGGGTCTGGGAGAAGTTATGAAGTACGAGGTGAGTGAAAGAAAAAATAAACAATATTAAGAAACCTCATAGTGTTATTTCCTACCAACATAACTTAATAAAGTGGAAGAAATGTTTTGCTCAGCTTGGGCACCTTGTGGTCGCCATCCACATATCCCCTAGATGAGGACCCCTGAGGTTCCTATCATAGTGAAGCATGGACACTAAAAAGACAACATGAAAGCAAAATAACGGCTTATGAAATGAGATTCATGCGCAGAACAGCAGGTTACACCAGATGGAATCGAAAAAGGAACACCGATGTCTTAAAAGAATTGAAGACTATGCCAATTTTGGAATATATTAAACAGTACCAACTAAATTGGAAACACCATCTAGAAAGAAAGAGTTCAAATCGAATCCCCAAAGCTGTTTATAATTATATACCAAGAGGACGAAGATCACTGGGCCGTCCTATGAAACGCTGGAGGGAAAATTTTCTATAGGCTCGTAACAGGCCTTGGCCTAATACTTGGAAGGAAGAAGAAAGAAGAAGACCATGAAATTAGATCTCAATATACAATTGGTAACTGACAAGTGTCCATATTTAAAATAGTAATTTACTTAAAAAAATTAGTGTGAGTTATGTACTTTATGTAAGACTTTACCTTTGTGTCATTCATTTCTTTAACCCAGTCTTCAAACGTCTGATCATCTTTTTCTACCAACTTTTTAAGTCTTTGTGGTAAATTCCAATTTACTTGATCAGTAGATTCAGTGGTTTTCTTTTCTGAATTATTGTATCGTTCTGTCTGCTCAACTCCAGTATATACTAACATGTATGCATTATTTGACATCAAATAACCTTTAGGTACTCGCAGTGGTTTAGTTTTCTTATTTCTATCTGAAATTAAATTAAAATACAAGTTAGTATAATAATTCATTGGTAACAGTATATTAATAGGAAGTAACACTATGAATTTATTTTTTACTATTTAACTCATGCCCCAAACGAGAGTTAATGATCAATCATATTTCAATGAATTTTGTTTTACAACCAATGACAGTAGTGTTTTACATCACTCTTTACTGAATTCTCTTAATCACCTCCTGCTTTTGTGATAAAGAAAGTTTCATCTTCATAATGAAGTATGAGGTGAGTGAAATAAAAAATAAACAATATTAAAAAACCTCATAGTGTTATTTCCTATCTACATAACTAATAAAGTTTCATCTTTTTCAATATTCTGAACACGTCAGAGCATTATTTTCCAGTGACTGACTCTCCAACAAAGCTGCCAGGTCATCTACACTGAATATAACAAATAATGACCAGATTCATTCAAACTACACATCTGATAACTGTGTGTTCAATAATAGTGTTTTTAAATGATGATTTTACCGAGCTGTTTACTAAAAAATAAATTAATAACTAATAATGCTAGTTATAATACACAGTTTGACATTAATGAATGTCTCATACAGACAATTATATAAAATCTTCAGGTTCAATCATATTGCGCATAAACATGCAATTTTTAACAGTTTGATATATAGATTATTAAATGTTCCATTAAATGAAGAAGATTGTAAGAAAGAATACAATCTCATTTTGAACATAGCCAATTTAAATGGTTTTGGAAACGAAATAATTATAAATAAATTAAAGAAATTCTGACAACAAAAAAGATTAAAAGAATATATTACCCTGCAATCTGATTCAAAGAAAGGAAAACAATTTAAGAAAATTACTTATCATCCTGAAATACATAACAAATTTTTAAAAAAATTAATATTACTAATAAATAAATTTAGCCTTGGTAATCTATTAATAACTAATAAAAAATTGAACACCCCAGATAGCAAAAAATCTGGAATTTATCAAATCAATTATAAGGACTGCAATAAAGTATACATAGGAAAAACTAAAAGGAATTTGGACAGTCGCACTAAAGAACACTTTAGGAATATAAAAAAAGGTGAAATTGAAAAATCAGCTATTGCAGCACATAGTTTATTGGAGAATCATAAAATTGAAAAAGAAGCCCAACTTTTAAAACATTTGGAAAAATCTTTAGAATTGACAATTTGGGAGAAGATATATATTCAGAAGAACAAATTTAGATCCATGAATTTCGAGATTCCTGATGAACGTAACCTCATCTCGAAGTTCATCAAATCAACACCAGATGGCAACTTTATTGATGGAGATTCCAACGAAAATCCGGTAGTCATAATGTCGGTTGAAAATGAGAGAGATCCTTCTCTTGAAAACTAGTCCCCGTGTTCAAAGAAACATAAAATATGAGGTAAGATGTTAAAAAAAAAAAATGCACTCATTAATTTACATATTAAGAACCTCATAATGTTATTCCCCATATTTAACTATGAATTAATGAATGAGTTGGAGAAAATGCTTTAACATCTCACCTCACAAAGTTCCATGTCTTCACAATACCAGTTTCAAAAGTATAGTCTTATTTCCATCTTCAGTCAAATTGAGTTGGAATTTGACTGAAGATGGAAGTAATACTCTGAAACAGGTATCGTGAAGACACACAACTTTGTGAGGTGAGATGTTAAAGCATTTTCTCCAACCCATTCATTAATGTAAATACCTCATACCGTTACCTCTCACTGTAATTTTAATTAAAAACAGTTTGACATTATATTTGAAGAGAAAAATTTTCGCCTAGACCGGGACTCGAACCCGGGACCCTTGGCTTTCCGGGCCAAGTGCTCTACCAACTGAGCTACCGAGGCGAGTTACGATCCAGACACAAATTTTTCTCTTATGTATGTTGTAATTCCCTCGCGCCAAATGCTTGAAACCATAGCTTCTATCTTTGCAAATGGCGGCTTCTTAGTTAAGAAGACATTTATTGGGAATTTAACATTACTTTATAGCCAGTAGGGCTTCTCGCCTCGGTAGCTCAGTTGGTAGAGCACTTGGCCCGGAAAGCCAAGGGTCCCGGGTTCGAGTCCCGGTCTAGGCAAAAATTTTTCTCTTCAAATATAATTTATCCTTCTATGAGAAGTGTTAAATTAATAATAAAAATCGTCAACAGTTTGACATGTTTAATTTTTTTCTCCACTAGAGTGCAATCTTACAAAATTGCGATCCTATTTGAAGTTGCCCACGTCAGATGGCAATAAATAATAATACAGTGCATTCTTACAAAATTGCGATCTACATCAGATGGCAATAAATAACATTATATTGTTACATGTCGTGTAAGCAGTGTTTTAATTGCGTGGGCGTGTCGCCCATGGCGAGTTAGGTGACCCGCAGAGCCGCTTGAATTGTTTGGAATGTGCTGCCAAACATTTCTACTGGCCTCTCCCTTCCCCTTGGAGAAAGATTGCAAGCCAGAGGTTTCTGGGCTTCGAAGTTGCTCGAATCTGTTACTAGAGCTTTCCTCCCACTTATATAAAAGAGCGGAGGAGAAGGCCGGTCAATCAGTGTAGTGATAGTCTTGTGTTGGATGGCGAGAGGTTAATTGTGTGCGAAACTGTCTGCAACTGTGTTAGAAGTGATTGTCAAATAAACCTTCAAAGAAGAATAGTTGTAAGAATAAATTGTGATTGAAGATTTAGTGATAATTGTGAGAAGAAAATAAAGTGAAAAGAACAATTTTACATAACAACTGTGTACTTAATGTTGAGTGATTCCGGGTTATGTGGCCGTGGTCCATAGTTGGTGTTGATACCAGACGTTTCGCCCTCAACTGCGGAGGGCATGGACCATGGCCACATAACCCGGAATCACTCAACATTATGATTACCGGCCGTGAAAGCCTGCATTCAACTGTGTACTTATTTAAATTGATATAACTAAAAGGAAAACCCTGTGCCATCTGGGACAATATGATCAAGTTGGCTAAACAAATGAAACATAAGATCGTCTAGATCGTAACTCGCCTCGGTAGCTCAGTTGGTAGAGCACTTGGCCTGGAAAGCCAAGGGTCCCGGGTTCGAGTCCCGGTCTAGGCGAAAATTTTTCTCTTCAAATTTAAATGAAACATAACCATACAATTCTGAATTGTTTTCAAACATCACCATTTACATTAAATATCTTCTTCTTCTTCTTCCTTCCAAGTATTAGGCCAAGGCCTGTTATGATCCTATAGAAAATTTTCCCTCCAGCGTTTCATAGGACGGCCCAGTGATCATTAAATATATAAATACTTTAAAATAACTATTTTAAATAAAGATTTTAGAGTAAACAGCTTAATTTTTAAATTAATGAGTCATTTTTTAACATCTTACCTGATATTTTATGTTTCTTCAAACACGGGAACTAGTTTTCAAGAGGATGTCTCTCATTTTCAACCGACATTATGACTACTGGATTTTCGTTGGTATCGTTGTAATCTCCATCAATAACGTTGCCATCTGGTGTTGATTTGATGAATCTTTGAGATGAGCTCACGTTCATCAGGAATCTCGAAATTCATGGATCTAAATTTGTTCTTCTGAATATATATCTTCTCCCAAATTGTCAATTCTAAAGGTTTTTCCAAAAGTTTTAAAAGTAGGGCTTCTTTTTCAATTTTATGATTCTCCAATAAACTATGTGCTGCAATAGCTGATTTTTCAATTTCACCATTTTTAATATTTCTGAAGTGTTCCTTAGTGCGAGTGTCCAAATTTCTTTTTGTTTTTCCTATGTATACTTTATTGCAGTCCTTACAATTAATTTGATAAATTATTTGTTAAATAGTGCTAACAAATGCCACTCTTAATTTCCAAATTGTCTATATAAATTCACTCTTCACTTCATGAATTTATCCTTGATTTGGAAATCACTCGTCATATTTAATACATGTAAGAAAGTCAAAATATCCAACTCATTAATAATTAACTTGTCATATTACTTATGACTATTTAACTCATGCCCCAAATGGGAGTCAATGATCAATCACATTTCAATGATTTTTGATTTACAACTAATCACAGTCGTGTTTCGCCTCAAATTTATCAACTGAAGTTAATCATATTAAAGAAAGCTGCTCCTTTTTAACATTCTGAATAGGTCATAGCATTATTTTGCAGTGACTGACCCTCTAAGAAATATGGCTACCAGATTGTATATATAGTGCATGAATGTCAGCAGATAGCGCATGCAGGAGATAATATAAAAACATTTGTGGCAATTAATTATACCACAAAAATAAAGAAACCACTGTTTGCACTTTCTTAAACAAATTATTTTCCAGGAAATGACTTGGCAAAAAAATATAATTGATATACAGGGTGGACCGCTCGAATGGACCTAATTTCAATTGCTTGTTACTGGCAAACGGTTGAAGATAGAAACTTAAAACAACGTTCATATTACAGAAAAACTCACCAAGTTTTGATATCCAGATCACCACATCTCTATATGAGCCCCAGCAGTCACTGTGACGATATCAAAGCGATGAACAATTTCTTGCCAAGTACGTTGGAGTATGTCTTCTGGAATGTTCTCAATAGCCTCTATGATGCGCTCACGAAGATCACGAAGGTCTTTGACTGGGGTGGTGTAAACTTTATCTTTGACATAGCCCCAGAGAAAGAAATCCAGTGGTGTTAAATCGGGAGATCTCGGGGGCCACGCGATTGGTCCTCCCCTACCAATCCAACGGCCAGGGAAAATGTTGTCCAAAGTCGTACGAACTTCATTGGACCAGTGGGGAGGAGCACCATCTTGCTGGAAAACGATGTTAGGCTGCAGTTGTTCAATTTGTGGAAAGAAGAACTGCTCCAGCATGTCAAGATATGTGGTACCACGAACAGTTTTCTCGGCGAAGAAAACGGTCCAATGACCTTATTATGTGACAAACTGCACCAAACATTCATCTTCGGACTATCACGAACATGATCTTGAATAGCGTGAGGATTCTCCGATCCCCAGATCCGCACATTATGCCGGTTTACCTTGCCTGACAAATGGAAAGTGGCTTCGTCCGAGAAGAAATCTTGGTCATGAAGTCAGGATCAGCGCCGAGACGGTCCAGCATCGTATTGGCGAATTCCACTCGTTTCGGCATGTCATTCGGCTCCAGACGTTGCACTAACTGCACTTTATATGCGTGCAGTTTGAGGCGTTTGTGGACAATCCGTTGTAATGTCGATTTTGGTATTTGAAGTTCCCGCGAAGCTCTTCTTAATGACTTCCGGGGGCTTCGCTCAAATGCGGCTTGAACATTTGCTACCATTTCATCGGATGCTCTGCGACCACCACCATGCTTCTTCAACACAGATCCTGTAGCTAATAATGTATCACGCCACTTCTTTATGCTTCTAGGAGTTGGAGCATCACGGTTAAACACACGCCGGAACTCCCTTTGAACTCTAATGATTGATTTAAACTCCGCATACCACAAAACAGCTTGCGCTTTCATCTGCAGAGTCGCCATTTTCACAAACAATTAAATCTAAGAATGAGAAACGTATCTTTGTGCCATCTACCGACAGGATTCGAAACTTGGTGAGTTTTTCTGTACTATGAACGTTGTTTTAAGTTTCTATCTTCAACCGTTTGCCAGTAACAAGCAATTGAAATTAGGTCCATTCGAGCGGTCCACCCTGTATTTACATCATAGGACATCTGAAATTAATTAATACCTATAATATTGGTTACAAATTTCTCCACTAGGGTGCATTCTTACTATATTGCGATCCTTTGGCAATAAATAATTTAATCTGGTTGCAGTGATGAATAAAAGAAGCAAATGAAGAACACTAATCGTTTCTCATATGTTTTCAAACATCGCCGTTTACATTAAATATATAAATATTTTTAAATATTCAAATCTTAAATTACCAGCCACCAGGCAAGAGATCTTTGGGCAGACCCTTCAAACATTGGATTGAGATCGTAACAGACCACTAGGTCTATCACATGAAAGGAAGAATAAGATATTTTAAAATAACTATAGTGAACCGAAAGTGCGATTTTCGGTTCGCTACTGCAGTGCCGTTATCCTCCCTGAACAGAAAGATTCGTGAACTATGCCAATATCCCTTCTCTATGCATCTACCCCCACTCTCCTTTTTACCTCTCCTGTTGCACTGTTTGTGCTGCGCATCTCCCCTTCTACCTCGGAACGCTCAAATACTCTATGCACATGCTGAACATGATCATTCGATCGGAACTTTGAGTTGAGACAACGTCGTCTGGAGCACACGAGTGGCATGGTTTGAGTTTTGGGTCCAGACGACCGGGGAAAGCCACCCTGGCTTGGACTGTTGTATGAATGTTGTGTGAGGTATGATATAGTTTATGATGTTAATGATTATTATTTATTTATTTTTTTGTTTAAGAATGATCAAGATTCATATTTGTTATATTTTTCATACACTTCAGACGTCTTGTTTATATTAAACATCATTTTTATATACATCCTGGTTAATGTTCAAATTATTTATGTGCATGCTGCTGTTTGATATTCCCGTACAAAAACTTACTTGTTTAGGAGATCATTCTAGCTTCCTTTTTTCCATCTAGCTTTCATGGTTAATAACAATAATGATACATTGAATTTATATAGAACCAGGAATTACCCTAGTGTTTTGAGATCTATTGTTCAGTTATGTTTAAGTGTTTAGGAAAGAAAGATGAATCAATCTTTGCTTCTTATGGGCCCGGGCAAAGGCTTTTGATTAATAACCTTGGAGGTTGTGAACTCTACGCTAATATAATACAACGGAAACAAAAGACGATACACGGCGGCGCAGAGCGTGGGTTATCGCCCGCACAAAATGGTAGCAGTCAGCGTGGTTAATACTCTGCACAATAGTTAAATAATAATTTGTGAGTAAACAGCTTAATTTTATTCGTTAAATAGTCCTAACAAATGCCAATTTGGAAATCACTCGTGGCATTACTTATGATAAATTTTAGAGACAGTCAAAATCTCACTTCATCTAAATTTAAAATTAAATTAAACTTCACGGTAACATTTCCCGTAACATTTCAATATCATAATTCATAGAATTCTTGAGAATATGTTTCAAAATCAGTGGAAAGATAGTAATCGCTAAGTTCATAGGGACCGACTAATAGGACTATTTAACTCATGCCCCAAATGGGAGTCAATGACCAATCATATTTCCATGATTTTTTATTTACAACCAATCACAATTGTGTTTCACTCGATATTTATCAACTTCTGTTTATCATATAAAAGAAAGCTCCTCCTTTTTATTTTGCAGTGACTGACTCTCGAACAAATATGCTGAATGTAGCACATAATGAACAGATTCCTTCGAACTACACATTTGATATTGTGTTCATTGTTAAATATGGGAAATAACATTATGAGGTTCTTAATTCGTAAATTAATGAGTCATTTTTTAACATCTTACCTCATATTTTATGTTTCTTCAAACATGGGAACTAGGGACCCTTGGCTTTCTGGGCCAAGTGCTCTACCAACTGAGCTACCGAGGCGAGTTACGATCTAGACGCAAATTTTTCTCTTATATACGTTGTAATTCCCTATCGCCAAATGCTTTTGAAACCATTGTTTCTATCTTTGCAAATGGCATTTGGCAATAGGGAATTACAACATATATAAGAGAAAAATTTGCGTCTAGATCGTAACTCGCCTCGGTAGCTCAGTTGGTAGAGCACTTGGCCCGGAAAGCCAAGGGTCCCGGGTTCGAGTCTCGGTCTAGGCGAAAAAAAAAATGTTCTCTTCAAATATAATTTATCTTTCATTGAGAAATGTTAAATCAATAATATAAAACATCATGGGAACTAGTTTTCGAGAGAAGGATGTCTCTCATTTTCAACCAACATTATGACTACCAGATTTTTGTTGAAATCGTTGTAATCTCCATCAATAACGTTGCCATCTGGTGTTGATTTGATGAACTTTGAGATCAAATCAACACCAGATGGCATCGTTATTGATGGAGATTACAACGATTTCAACGAAAATCCGGTAGTCATAATGTCGGTTGAAAATCAGAGACATCCTTCTCTCGAAAACTAGTTCCCGTGTGTGAAGAAACAAAAATATGAGGTAAGATGTTAAAAAATGACTCATTAATTTATAATAATTTTGTGTTCAATAACTGTGTTTTTAATTAATGATTTTACGTAGTTGTTTCCTAAAAAAATAATTAATAACCTATAATGTTGGTTATAATATACAGTTTAAAGTGTTTCATATTTTCTCCACTCGGGTGCATTCTTACAACATTGCGATCCTATTTGGCAATAAACAATATGATCTAGTTGCAGTGGATGAACAAAAGAAGCATAAAGGTAGAATTTTTTATCACTCACCTCATATAGAACAATATGAGGTGAGTGATAAAAAATACTACCTTAATGAATATACCTCATAGTGAGAATTCCTAAAATAAGTAAAAGAAGCATAACCAAACATTTCTCATTTGTTTTCAAACATTGTCGTTTACATTAAATATATAAATATTTTAAAATAACTATATTTAAATAATGATTTGTGAGTAAACAGCTTAATTTTATTTGTTAAATAGGTCCTAACGAATGCCACTCTTGATTTCCAAATTCTCTACATAAATTGAAAATCACTCGTGGCATTACTTATGATAAATAATGTTATAAAAATCTACCACAGATAACCTGAGGAATTTATACTTACCATCAGTATCTTCATCTGATCCCAGCTTCAACTTCTTCCCTTCCATTTTCCACAGCTTCGTCATTAAATTTATACCAGGTACTAGTACTCCTATCAAATATGTGAGCTATAAAATAAAATCACATCACTTCAGTTTTGATATGTACAGCCTTTGAAAAAAAATGATGGTGCAACTCTTGATGGTGGAAAGTTGAAGTTTTGAAGAGCGATTCACACTAGTAAGTTGTTACATGTGCTGTCTCCTTTGAGGTCAAATCTGGCGGCATAAGGAGCCAATCATAGATTTATACCAATCGTTATTGAAAGAATTTCAACAAATAAATTTATTAATTGAATTTCTAAGTTAACAGAGTTATCAGATGACTGAAAGTAAGTAATGGTCTCTTAAACCAATCAACAGTAAATTAGCGCTTACTTCTAATGCAGTATTTGTATTGTTCGCTTCAGTAGAGCAGTCGGTAACATGCTTTCTTGCGACAACACAGGCCCAGGTTCGATCCTGGTCAGGAATTTTTTTTAATAATGTCATAATTTTTTGTGATGCCTACAATTAACCAGGCTACATTATATAAATAAATTTGTATATAATGGGAAATTAATTAATTAAAGGAAACAGCTTATATATAATGAATAACGATCATAAAATCTCATTACTTTATTTAAAAAACACAAGGCATAACAAGATTATTTATTTCCACTACTAATGTAAAATGCATCTGATTAATTTAAATTAAGACAAGTCAATATATAATTTCATTATACAAGTAAGTCCTGGAGTATTGCATCACTTCATACAGACAGTTTTTAAAAGGGAACGGTTGTGGTCTAGTGGAGGGAGCTTCTATTTCCCATGCAGGAGATCACGTGTTTGATCCAGCTGTTATGCTTTTTTTTCTCTCTCTCTCTCTTGCCCTTATCTCAATTAATTTTCTTTGTTTTGTTTTATTTTTTTGTTCTGTTTTATTTACAGCATTTACTGCACTACTTATATACGCGAAATTAGTTTCCATTGCATGGCACACAACAAAATAGTTGTATACCTGTGAACCAACTATTTAACTCATGCCCCAAATGGGAGTCAATGACCAATCACATTTCAATGATTTTTTATTTACAACCAATCACAGTTGTTTTTCACCTCAATTTTGTTAGTTGTATTTTATCACTGTAAAATCAAGCTCCTCCTTTTTAACAATCTGAATAGGTCATAGCATTATTTTGCGGTGATTGCATGTGGCTACCAGATTGTATATATAGTGCACGAATGTAACCAAATCGTGATTGCGGGAGATAATATAAAAACATTTGTAGCAATTGATTATACCGAAAAAAAAAAAAACCACTGTTTGCACTTTTTAAACATTTTTTTCCCAGGTAATAACATTCCAGAAAAATATAATTGACATATTTACATCACACGACATAAAAAATTAATTAATATACAGTTTGATGTTTCATTTTTTTCTCCACTAGGGTGCATTCTTACAATATAGCAATCCTTTGGCAATAAATAATATGATCTGGTTGCAGTGATAAACAAGTGAAACATAACGTTTCTCATTTGTTTTCAAACATCGCCATTTACATTACATATATAAATATTTTAAAATAACTATATTTAAATAATGATTTGTGAGTAAACAACTTAATTTTATTCGTTAAATAGTCCTAACAAATGCCACTCTCGATTTCCAAATTCTCTAGATAAATTCACTCCTCACTTTGAGAGTTGTGAATTTATCGATAATTTGGAAATCACTCGTTGCATTACTTATGATAATTTTCATGCACATAACTTAATAATAAGCTAAAAAAATTATTTTTGTATGTTGCATATTTTTAAACCTAATTGCAAGGAACTTAGGCCGGGTGCCCTTAATGAAAGCGACTCACTCCATTAACTTACCAACATAATGTCCAGAATTAGCACTGAGCCCTGAATGGATCAGTACAGCACTAAGAACATACAGTATAGAACCATCAGGATTCCCCAGGTACGAAGACATATTCAGAGTTTCTGGAAACTGCAAATATGAATTTAATTTCTTCTTACAGCCTTTTTGCCTACAACACAGCAATCAAATTATATAATAAATTTCAAAAGATTTTCAAAAAAATTAATACAGCATTAGCTCCGTTTAACAAATTCAGCCTGGGTAATCTTCTGTTAACTAATAAAAAAGTTAACACCCCAGACAATAAAAAATCTGGAATTTATCAAATTAATTGCAAGGATTGCAATAAAGTATATATACAAAAAAGGAAAAGGAATTTAGACACTCGCAAAAAAGAACACTTTAGAAATATAAAAAATGGTGAAATTGAAAAATTAGCTATAGCAGCACACAGTTTATTAGACAATCATAAAATTGAAAAAGAAGCAAAACTTTTGAAACATCTATCTAAACCTTTGGAATCAACAGTTTGGGTAAAGATATACATTCAAAAAAACCATACTAGAACCATGAATTTTGAGTTTCCAGACAAACCAAATGGGAAAATGAACTTATCTTGAACAATTACTTTTTTTTAAAGAATTAACACTATGAGGCATTTAATTAAAATTACAGTGGGAGGAAACACTATGAGGTATTTATATTAATAAATGAGTTGGAGAAAATGTTTTAACATCTCACCTCACAAAGTTGCGTGTCTTCACTATACTGGTTTCAAAAGTATAGTATTACTTCCATCTTCAGTCAAATTCCAACTGTCGAAATTTTGTCGTTAACATCATCTTCTGAACTGCCATCTGGTGTAGATTTTATGGACTTAGAGATTAAATTATTCTCATCGGGGATATCGAAATTCATTGCTTTATATTTATACTTCTGAATGTATATCTTTTCCCAAATTGTTAATTCCAAAGGTTCCTCCAAATGTTTCAAAAGTTTAGTGCCTTTTCCGATTTTATGATTTTCTAGCAAACTATGAGCCGCAATTGCCGATTTTTCAATTTCTCCATTTTCCGTAGCATAGTGGTTAAGGCACTGCGCTACAGGCCGGAAGGTCGAGGGTTCAAGTCCCGGTGGGTCAGGATTTTTAAACTGCCCCAAATCTTCTGGCGGCACTATGGCCCTGGGGTCGACTCAGCCTCTAACGGAAATGAGTACCAGACGCTTGTTCTGGGGGTAAAGGCGGCCATCACGCAGGGCTGACAACCCGGCTGACATCAAGTGCCGATTGTCCAGAAAAAGTGGGAGCCTTAACCTCCTACTACCCCAAGGGCCTCCCGAGGCCTGTAGTGGGACTACTTTACTTTACTTTTAGTATTTCTAAGGTGTTCTTTTGTACGAATTTCTAAATTCCTTTTAGTTTTTCCTATATATACTTTATTACTGTTATTGCAACTGATTTCGTAAATTCCAGATTTTTAACTATCTGGGACATTAACTTTCTTATTAGTTACTAGTAGATTATCCAGGCTAAATTTGTTAATCGGTGTTAATGTAATATCAAATTTGTCAAATATTTTTTTTTAATTTTCTGTGTGTTTCAGGATGGTAAGTAATTTTCTTGAAATGTTTCTTTTGAATCAGGTTGTAGGGTGGTGTAATTTAAAATTATTGAACATTCAAAGTCAAACTATAAAGTTCACAATGGAAAAGGAAATCAATGGAGAAATACCATTTTTAGATCTCAACTTAAAAAGGAATGAAGAAAATAAGATAGATTATATTATTTTTGGTCTGGACATCTTACCTCAATATTAATGTTGATTTGTTCTTGGACATGTTTCAAAACAATTCTCTGTTTTATCTTCAGCTTTCCCAGACTGGTTTTATTTATGTTGCATTATGTTGCACCACCTGGATGTCGATGTCAGCTCCATCCTGTGGTTGGCCAAAGAACCTCCAAACAAGGTCACCCTCCATCGGGATATCAAAATTCATAACTCTGTTTCTGTTCTTCTGAATATAAATTTTTTCCCAAATAGTCAGCTCGTTTGTATTTTCTAACTGTTTTAATAATTTAGTGTCTGAATTGATATTATGTTTTTCAGACCAAACATGAGCAGCAACTGAAAAATCTGCAGTTGCTGCTCATGTTTGGTCTGAAAAACATAATATCAATTCAGACACTAAATTATTAAAACAGTTAGAAAATACAAACGAGCTGACTATTTGGGAAAAAATTTATATTCAGAAGAACAGAAACAGAGTTATGAATTTTGATATCCCGATGGAGGGTGACCTTGTTTGGAGGTTCTTTGGCCAACCACAGGATGGAGCTGACATCGACATCCAGGTGGTGCAACATAATGCAACATAAATAAAACCAGTCTGGGAAAGCTGAAGATAAAACAGAGAATTGTTTTGAAACATGTCCAAGAACAAATCAACATTAATATTGAGGTAAGATGTCCAGACCAAAAATAATATAATTAAGATAACCTCAAAATATAACTTCCTAAAATTAAATATTAAATAAGATAGAATTTGGAATTACAGAAAGAAGACACATATAGATAACTATATAAAAGCTTCAGGTTTCAATCACATAGCTCACAAAGAAGCAGTTTTCAATAGATTGACACATAGATTAGTGAACATACCAATGAACAAAGAAAATTATGAAAAAGAAAAAGAACACATAATCAATGTAGCTACGAAAAATGGTTTTGCAATAAAAATGATACTCAAGAAAATAAACAAGTTCAAAAGACAAAAATTTATTAATCAAAGCACTCTTCTAAAAGTAAAAGAAGAAAATGTAAATTTTAGAAAATTCACATATCATCCATTAAAACACCACAAGTTTCAAATTTTTTTTAAAGATTTCAACGTAAGGTTAGCACCCAAAAATGACTACAGCATCAGTAGACTGATTAGAACTAATAAGAATGAGAAAATTAAGGAAGAAAACAAATCAGGGATTTATGAAATTAAATATGAAGAATGTGAGAAATGCTACATAGGAAAAACTAAGAGAAACTTCAAAACTAGAGTGAAAGAACATCTCAGGAATGTCAAGAAAGGGGAAGTAGAAAAATCTGCAGTGACTGCCCATGCAGGGTCTGAAAAACATCTTATCGAGAAAGAAGCTAAATTATTAAAACAAATAGAAAAACCAAAGGAACTTACTGTTTGGGAAAAGATCTACATTCAAAAGAGCGAAAAGAAGAAATTGATGAACTTTGAAATTCCTGTGAGAATGACCTGGTTTCGAGGTTTTTCAGTCAGCCAATGGAAGGAGCGAAGGACAGCTCTTCAAGACGACAGAACAACGGTCGTGACGATACTAAGGATGGAACAGAAACTATGTTCCGAAAATATTTTAGGGTCGTATGTTAGAACATTACTCTCTACTCAAATTACTTCCAATCACTAGTGAGCTGATTCACCGTGAGCAATTGCTGAGAACAAATTAACGGCCGACTTATCGGTCATGCACGAGCGTCGACGTTTTCGTAATATTGGCAACGAATTACCCAGAATTCTCAGCGATAAAACCACTTCCGTTATTTTCGTCTGCTATAGAGGAATGCATTTATGCTTGCATCCCGCAAATAATACCGTATACAAACACGTCTGCGACACGCAATATTACGCCGATTCTCCTGTTCTTCCAGTTGAATTCTTTGGTAGACTCTATCAAATTCCTCTTCTCCGTGTATACCGAAAAGATGATCGAAGTCTTCAAGGTCCGACATCTTGGATAAATGTTGGATAAAGCAGCAAAGTACATCGATTACCATCGGTTCCCGTTCGGTTCCCTTCGGGATTTTAATTTGAGTTGCTCATGTAAGGTACCTCCGCAGGTAGCTTACAAATTTAACCAATTATTATCGCATGAACAGATTTCTGAGTAAGCAAAATCGTATTAGCATACAACTTGCTCAGCAGAGAAGGCATTTTACTGTCTAATGCGTCCAAACATGCGACCCTTATAGTCAGATAAGAAGAATAATATGAGGTGAGTGATAAAAAATTCTACCTTAACGAATATACCTCATGGTGAGAATTCCTAAAATAAGTAATAAGAATTCAAGATGATTTGCAACGATCAATTTATAATTTACAAAAAATAGGTGCCAAATTTAATATGGAAATATCAATTAACAAAACTAAAATTATGGCATTTCATGGGAAGGACCACATACAAAGTAAAATCTGTCTCCAGAATAAAATTTTAGAGAGATCTAATCAATTTAAATATCTTGGATATTATCTCTCTATCTGGGATGAAAAGGATATCCCTGAAAAAGTTACTAGTTATAATAAAAGTTTAGGAATTATTAATCAAGTTATGAAACCATCCCTTGTACAAAAAAACACCAGATTACGTTTATATAACACTTTGGCTAGACCAGTGTTGACCTATGGTAGTGAAGCATGGACACTAAAAAAACAACATGAAAGCAGAATAACGGCTTGTGAAATGAGATTCATGCGCAGAACAGTGGGTTACACCAGATGGGATCGGAAAAGGAACACCGATATCTTAAAAGAATTGAAGACTACGCCAATTTTGGAATATATTAAACAGTACCAACTAAATTGGAAACACCATCTTGAAAGAATGAGTTCAAATCGGATCCTCAAAGCTGTTTATAATTCTATACCAAGAGGACGAAGATCACTGGGCCGTCCTATGAAACGCTGGAGGGAAAATTTTCTATAGGATCGTAACAGGCCTTGGCCTAATACTTGGAATAAGAATTCATAGTTCTTAATTTTATTACTTACCTGTCAAACACAAATCGCATAAGTTGGAGGTTTAGCACCGGAGGAAGAGTATCTAGGTTTATGCTACGAGTAGCATCTTGCTTTGATTTGCAAACAGTGCAGAGATATCTATCAGCACCTTCTAATTTCTCTTCTCGCAAAAATTCCTCCAAACTATCTGCTAGTGTTTTATGACCAGCAATATTTAATTCTAATTCATAAAACAATGATGGCCTGGCACTTTCTGTGCCACACTGCTGGCATCTGAAATTTAAAGATAAAATTCTTGCAGAATTAAAAAATACCTAGATTAATTTTGTTGAGTTGTTTCTTGACTCCTCATACTTCTTAACTCCCTCGGTGATCTGGATCTGCGAGGGAGTTAAGAAGTATGAGGTGAGTCAAGAAACAACTCAACAAAATTAAAATAAACCTCATACAGTTATTTCCTACTTACATAACTTAACCTAGATTAATATTTTATTTTAGAAAAAAATCAAAGTTCGAATCTGGGATCTCAGTCTATATGCACCAACATGATAATCATTACACCATTCGAGCTCTGATACGAACATAAACAATTCTTTCCTCTTATATAATTCTTTTTCATTCAAAGGCCGATAGCCAGCACTACCAACAACACCCTCTGACAACTTCTATTCAGAAGTATTTTATTGAGAATTTATACTTTATTTTTAGCTTAAAAGTAATGTATAAATTCTCAATAAAATACTTCTGAATAGAAATCATCAGAGGGCGTTGTTGGTAGGCCTTTGGACGATAGAGAATTAGGCTGAGGTCTAGTATTTGTCGATCACGATTTTCCATACAACATTGTTGCACT
The DNA here is from genome assembly GCA_030220185.1 of Diploptera punctata. Taxonomy (NCBI): domain Eukaryota; kingdom Metazoa; phylum Arthropoda; class Insecta; order Blattodea; family Blaberidae; genus Diploptera; species Diploptera punctata. The sequence continues at coordinate 2,532,550 of JASPKZ010009820.1, forward strand.
ACACACTTTAACCCATTCGCTTCAGGTTTAAATGTCCAATGCATTTCCCCAGAAACTGGATGTAAGCTACCGTAAATTATATTGTCTATTTTCAGACATTCAAAACAAGCAAAAGATAACGGTGCTTGAGATCACGATAAGGGTGAAGGCCAAAACACATTCCTCTACTATTCATGTGTGTTAATAAAAGATTACCCTGCCAAGGGATGTAAAAATATCGCAAAATATATAACAGCAGAGTTAAGCAAGTGCACTTCGTCTTCTGAGTTGAAGGTCATTTAACTGCTGGCGAGTCTACCTTGTCTTTTGAGGCGAATGGGTTAACCATTATTTGTAATAACATTTTGTACTTCTTATTATTTTTAAATATTTATATAATTTAATAATTAAATTAATGTTTTTATTACCTCACCTCATATCCTTTTTCTTCTATTTTCTTCTATACTGCAGTTTCGGAGCTTATCTCCATCGTCAGTAGCCTCTGGTCGACCGGTGTTATGTCGTTTCTTGGCGGTTTTCCTCCTTCTTTTTTTGTTGTTTTTTTTTTTCAGAAGTAAGAAGGAAACCGCCAAGAAACGACATTTAACAAACCAGGCGACCAGAGGCTACTGACGATGGAGATAAGCTCCGAAACTAACTGCCGTAATAGAAAATAGCACGAAAAGGTTTCTGAGAAGTAAGAAGGAAACCGCCAAGAAACGACATAACACCGGTCGACCAGAGGCTACTGACGATGGAGATAAGCTCCGAAACTGCAGTATAGAAGAAAATAGAAGAAAAAGGATATGAGGTGAGGTAATAAAAACATTAATTTAATTATTAAATTAAACCTCATAGTGTTCTTTCCCTGTGAAAGTTAAATAAAAAAAATTTATATAATTACACACATATTGTGAACAGAGTTCTACAGAAACACAAATGCTTAATGTAACTTTTGCAAGATGGCTCTCAAATCGATGTTACCAACAATCACAATTAATTCCTAGCTGTATTTCAAGAAATTAATTTCATTTTAAATTAGATTCCAAATGGGACAAGTTAGTATACATAAGATTAAATAATATGCATATAACTTATTTTGTTAGGTCAGGAAATGGGAAGTTGGCTTACGTCCATTTTTCATAAACATTTGGGAATTTATTCTTTAAGTAGGGAACTCCGATTTGAGAGCCATCTAATGGAAGCTACATTACGCAATAGAGCAACTCGCACACTGTGATTCTGTAGAATTCATGGAGTAAGTGATCGACAAATAGTGGTCTTTTCCCGAGAATTGTATAAGAGGACAGAGTTGTTGACATTCGTTTTGGAGCTCGAATGATGCATACAGCCAGAGATCCAGGGTTTTGAGTCCCTGTTTAAGTGTTAATTTTTCTTTTTAAAATAAAAATATGTCCAGGTCTAGAAAATGTTAAATTAAATATAATATCAAAACCAAGATTTATATTTGAAGAGAAAAATGAATGCCTGAAGTGGGATTTGAACCCGAGACCTCTGGTTTTATGCTTCAGTGCATTACCTTTGTGCTATCCAGGCATTTAAACAGAAATTTTTCTCTTATACAATCCTCGATCACCCAAGGAAAAGAACATTGGTGATCCTGTATGTTGATTTCTGGTCCCTCTGTTGGCTGACCCAATCTTATTTGGCAGCTTCTTATTCAAGAAGACATTTTAATGGGAATTTTTACACGACTATTAGAGCCAGTAAAGCTACTGACGAACTTCTGAATCAAATTTTTTCTCCGGGAATTTCAAATTTCATTACTTTCTTTCTATTTTTGTGAATTTAAATTTTCTCAGGAATTTATCAAATAAGTTGCAAAGACTGTGAAAAAATATACACAGAAAAAAACAAAAAGGAACTTCAATGTTAGATTGAAAGAACACCTTAGAAATGTTAAAAATGGAGAAACAGAAAAATCTGTAATAGCTAACTTTTATAAGATTCATGAGTGTTCCATTGAGGTATTATTCAAAATGAATATAAAATTATGGAATATTCTTCAGTGAAACACCAGTTTTGAATCCTGCAGATGATGGGACAAGTCCCGAAAGCGCTACAGTTAAATAATTAATTAAGCTGAGGAGACGGACCTTTCAGATGAATATTCCATAATTTTATATTAATTCTGTAATAGCTGCAAAAAAAAAAACACAGAATCAAAACAAGAGAAGAAAACCGCCAAGAAACGACGTAACGCTGGTTGACCAGAGGCTACTGATGATGGAGATAAGCTCCGAAACTGCAGTATAGAAGAAAAAGGATATGAGGTGAGACAATAAAAACATTAATTTAATTCTTAAATTAAACCTCATAGTGTTTTTTCCCTGTGAAAGTTAAATAAATGCCAAATTATTGAAACAGATAAATCTAAGGAACTCGCAACTTGGAAGAAAATTTACATACACAAAAATAGAAAGAAAATAATGAACTTTGGTGCTTGGGAATTAAATATATATATGAGAAAAATTTGCATTTACATTGGAATGCTCAGGTAGCTCAGTTGATAGAGCATTGACATAGAAAGCCAAATGTCCTGGATTCAAACCCCAGTCTGAGTGTATATCTTTTTTCTTCAAATAAAAAAAAAAAATTCAAATATATTATTTATTACATTTCACGATACTAACTTGGTGACGTATGAATATCTTCCACAGAACTGTTGATGGATGATATTTTTTACAATTGGTGAAGATTGATGTGACAACCTTTCCTCTAACATACAAGTGAAAAGTTTCGAAAATTCCTGAAATATAAATTTATATTGATAAGTAATTCATTTTATTTTTCAACTGATCAAAAAAATATTATCAAAAATATATATTTGGCAAATATTCTTTGAAATATCTGGCGATCTATTTTTCAGCTAACATGTACAGCCTTTGAATAATTGATGGCACACAGATAATTTTCAAGTCGCAGACTGAAGCCACTGCACATGATCAGAGGTCAGCTATTTGGTTCACAAGTATACACTACTTGAGAATCTAAAATCCGTTCTATTTCGTCGTGTGTCGTGTAATGGAAAATAATTTCACGTAAATACCTAACGCGGTAAATGCTGTAAATAAATCAAAGCAAAACAAAGAAAATTAGTTGAAATAAGAATGAGAGAGAAAAAAAAAATATGCAAACTCATGCATGGAAAACAGAAGCTCTCTCCATTCGAACACAAGCGTCCCTGCTAGAAACTTTTGGTACCAAGCGATGCATTACTCCAGGACTTGTATAATGATTATATATTAACTTGACTCAATTTAAATTAATCAGATGCATTTTGCATTAGTAGGGGAAATAAACAAACTTGTTATGCTTTGTGTTTTTCAAACAAAATTGCAAATGTTATTAATTGTTAATAATTATATATATATATATATATATACAGTCCACCGCTGTGGTCTCGAGGTGGCATGCTGCCTTGTCACGCAGCGGGCCCGGGTTCGATCCCCGGTCGGGGCAGTTTTTCTGGGTGAGGTTTTTATCGGGGTTTTTCCTCACCTGTAAGACAAATGTCAGGAAAACTTTAAGGCCCAAACGGTCCCCGAAATCATATGGCCATCATTATCATCATCATCCTTATCATTATCATCATCATATTCATCATCCTTCACCGGTGTGGAAAGCAACGGGAAGCTACCACACATACAATTCCCTAGTAAAGCTGCAATCATAGCATGAAAATGCTATGATTGCAGTGAAGGACCTGCCTTCGGGCAGAATTACTATGAATGGATGGATATATATATATATATCGAGGTAGTGTGTGCTGCCTTGTCACGCAGCGGACCCGGGTTCGATCCTCGGTCAGGACAGTTTTTCTGGGTGATGTTTTTATCGGGGTTTTTCCTCACCTGTAAGACAAATGTCAGGAAAACTTTAAGGCCCAAAAGGTCCCCGAAATCATATAGCCATTATCATCATCATCATCCTTATCATTATCATCATCATCCTTCACCGGTGTGGAAAGCAACAGGAAGCTACCACACCTACAATTCCCTAGTAAAGCTGCAAAGCGTAGCATGAAAATGCTATGATTGCAGGGAAGGACCTGCCCTTGGGCAGAATTACTATGGATGAATGGATATATATATATATATATATATATATATACTAGCTGACCCGGCAAACGTCGTATCGCCTTTAAATATTTTTACGTTAATTTTTCCGATGTTTTAATTGTTATGTGCTATTTGGGGCAGAAACAAATCCAACAAATCAAAGATCATAAAAATCAGTCCAGCCGTTCTTGAGTTATAAATAGTGTAACTAATCCGACTTTGTTTTATATATATATAGAACTCCTGGCCACGCGTTGCTGTGGCTAAGGTGTACGTTAAATTATGTTGTAAACTAAGTGAGAAATCTAAATCAGAAAGTTTTTGTTTTACACAATTTTTTAGTTCTGGTACGTTAACTATACCCGGTATAAATATGGGTGGTGGTTTATGTGGAAGTGGTTTTGTTGATTGAGATGAATTTATGTTGTCTGCATTCTCAGTATCATCCATAAGTGTATCATAAGGATTATATAGGCCCTACATTTATTGATGGAATATTTTGAGGAAGCTTGCTGATTTCATTATACTTTCGCTTTTTTCTATGAACTTGTTGGCAGTTTGGATTCTCATCATCATCAAGAAGTCTCTGTATAGTAATATCGTCTTGTGATATATTATAGTCATCTTGTTTTTCATTTAATTGAGGCATGGAGATTGTTTCTGTAATATTAGGCATGTTATTATAACTAACAGACTTACTTACAGTTCTGTATTCCATTCCTTAGGACCTTCATATGTTTTTAAATTGACATTCTTCTTAAATGTAAGCTTTATGTCACATAGGCCTATACCAATTTGCGGAAATTCACTTGATATCTTATCATTCATGGTCTCTAGAACTCATTCACCATATTGTTCAATGTCTCTTCTCGGTCCAGTTAAATTTAAATTAAGTTCCTGTCTTTCAGCCAGATTACTTAAAACTAATACACACGAAATTAATATTATTATCAATATATTGAAAATAAAATAAACACAAACACACTTAAATTATGAAATAATCAATATTTGTAATTCATGTTTTTATTATTAATTTAATTTGTAATTCAATTGAAATTCGCGGTTGCAACAAAAAGCACAGCCACCTGGTTAAATAATAAACCAATTACCTTACACCGTCATCTGTTAGAATCATATGGAACTATTTGTTAAATAATAAACAAATAATTTGCAAGTTGAATGCAGGCTTCCACGGCCGGTAATCGTAATGTTGAGTGATTCCGGGTTATGTGGCCGTGGTCCATAGTTGGTGTTGATACCAGACGTTTCGCCCTCAACTGCGGAGGGCATCTTCAGTGGCGAGTGCTTCTATGCGTGTTTCCTGGTCGGAAGATCTACTTAGAATGAGCGCTGTGAACGTAGAGGACGTTGTGTTAGTGGGGGGTGCAGGGTGAATGGGCGTGGCTCTTGCTGATTGGCTAATAGTCGTCTCCTTGTTGTCACTGGTGTTAATGCATTACCGAGAGGCTATAGAAATACACAAGCATAAGGGAAATATTAACAGAAAAGAAGAAGGTATCAAACTGTCTAAGGCCTGGTTTCATACACTAGAAAATAAATGCATTAACACCAGTGACAACAAGGAGACGACTATTAGCCAATCAGCAAGAGCCACGCCCATTCACCCTGCACCCCCCACTAACACAACGTCCTCTACGTTCACAGCGCTCATTCTAAGTAGATCTTCCGACCAGGAAACACGCATAGAAGCACTCGCCACTGAAGATGCCCTCCGCAGTTGAGGGCGAAACGTCTGGTATCAACACCAACTATGGACCACGGCCACATAACCCGGAATCACTCAACATTAAAATAATTTGCAATAAAAATAATGCTACTATAAATTTAGTTATAAACTTCCCTAACTCTCAAGTTGGATCAAACTGCACACAGTGTGCAAAATGTTATTAAAATCGGTTCAGTAGTTTAGGATTCCATAGTGGACAAACAACGTGACACGTAATTTTTATATATTAAGATGAGCTGTTTCCTTTCATTAATTTATTTCCCCACAAATACATACAAATTTATTTATATAACAAAGCCTAGTAACGTCTAGGCAGATTTAAAATCTAAAGTAAAATATTTAAGTGCAGAAGAAGAAGAAGGGAAAATTAAAGCACAAGCTAATGCTATTGATGAATATGGAAATTTTTTATATAACAACGCTATTAAAAAAAACGCCTGACTAGGATCGAACCTAGGCCTGCAACATCGCAAGAGAGCATCTTACCGACTGCTCTACTAAAGCGAACGATACGAAGACTAATGTATTCACGTAGACTTTCACGGCCGGACTTGCTATGATGATCTTGAAGAAGATTTTCGGGCTGTAGGCTGTGGTCGTGAGGCTTGTAGTTCCCCAACGTTTCACCAGAGACTGCGTCTGGCATCCTCAAGGGTTGTCTTGAGACTGGCAATTCTGTCCGCTGTCTGTCTTATTTATACGTTCACCGCGATGTGTTCGTAAGTTGTATCTGCCTTCTGATTGGTCAGCGTTAGGGACTTCCATTGCTCCAATGAGATTGCTGTTTGATGGTCTAGTCGATTGTATGTTATATCTGTCTTCTGATTGGTCAGCGGTAGGGACTTCCATTGTTCCACTGAGATTTCTGTTCAACAGACGCAGTCTCTGGCAAAACGTCGGGGAACTACAAGCCTCACGACCATGGCCTACAGCCCGAAAATCTTCTTCTAGATCATCATAGATATGAAGACTACATGAAGAAAGACTTACGCCGCGAGATTTGACCTCAAATGAGACAGTACATGTAACAGCTTACTACTATGAATCGCTCTTCAAAACTTCAACTTTCCACCATCAAGAGTTGCACCATCATTTTTTTCAAAGGTGTACATAATCAAGTAGAATAATTTATTATTTGAGCAATAAATATAATTGACTCATTAGAATGTAAGTTAAATGTATGTTTCTCACCTGTGCATCTTGCTGCTGAGTGATATCAAGACCAAGAGATAGGATGAATGCAGTTGGATCTACAGAATTTCGTTTACCAAACTGTAGGAGAGCAAATAATACTTGTAGATGTCCTATACTTGACACAGGTGAATAGTCATCACCTGTCAGTGAGTCATTGTTTCTTTCCTGTGGGTCTTCTTCAGGACACCACGAGTATATAGCAAGTCTGTATAAAAATAATGAAATATTAAATCAAATACATATTTTAAAAAAATGAATCAGTTATAATCAAATGGTAAAGAGAAAAATGTATGCCTGAACCGGGAATCGAACCCCGAACCTTCAGCTTTCCGTGCTGATGCTTTATCCATTGAGCTAATTCAGGCTTCCTTCCTTTACCTTACTCTCTTGGTCCCACATTCAAATGCAATGAATCATCATTCACAAATACACAATGAATTGCTTCTACCTGAAGAAGACATGAAGAGACTCCACATAGCTAAAGCATTACTTATTAAATTAATATTAAGAAGCTAAAGCTGTTACTATGATTGAAATAAGTAAATTAATGTACACAACTAAATTATTGTAATCAAATGGTAAGGAGAAAAATTTATGCCTGAACTGGGAATCGAACCCCGAACCTTCAGCTTTCCGTGCTGATGCTCTATCCATTGAGCTAATTCAGGCTTCCTTCCCATCCAAGCATAAATCCTTCCTTTACCTTACTCTCACCCAAAAGCATCAAAATTACCGAATGTCACAAAATGATAAAACAGTTATCCCGCCTACATAAAAAAGTTGTACTTCAATGGATTCCGGCCCATTGTGGAGTGACAAGCAATGAAATAGCCGATTTTCTGGCCAAGAAGGGTAGCAAAATTGTTTCAAACCCAACTTCTACTCCAGTTTCCTTTCACTCTATCAAAAGAATTATCTCAAATAAATACATCAATAAACTTAGAGAAGAATACACCACCAAAACATCTGGAAAGGAATGGGAAAATCTACAAGCTTATGACATTACTACATTACAAAGAAAATCTGCAGTAGCAACATTCAGACTGCTAACGGGACATGACTGCTTGAATAAACACCTACACAGAATTGGCATAACAGATTCACATAAATGCCCTTTTTGCAATTTAAATGAAGATATGGAAAGAAACCATCTCCTCCGTTGTCCAGCTTTTGTAGAAGAGACCAGCCTTTCTGCTAAATATTAGAGTGCAAGAGAGCGAATGATTTCATTATCAAGTGCTCGACATTAGATACCAACCAACCATATTAATTTAATAATGAATCAGTTATATTTGAAGAGAAAAATTTTTTTACAACGTATATAAGAGAAAAATTTGCGTCTAGATCGTAACTCACCTCGGTAGCTCAGTTGGTAGAGCACTTGGCCCGGAAAGCCAAGGGTCCCGGGTTCGAGTCCCGGTCTAGGCGAAAATTTTTCTCTTCAAATATAATTTATCTTTCAGTGATAAATGTTAAATCAATAATAAAAACATCATTAGAAGCCTTACTAGCTTTATAAAGTAATGTTAAATTCCCAATAAATGTCTTCTTAACTAAGAAGCAGCCATTTGCAAAGATAGAAGCAATGGTTTCAAAAGCATTTGGCGAAAGGGAATTACAACGTATATAAGAGAAAAATTTGCGTCTAGATCGTAACTCGCCTCGGTAGCTCAGTTGGTAGAGCACTTGGCCCGGAAAGCCAAGGGTCCCGGGTTCGAGTCCCGGTCTAGGCGAAAATTTCTCTCTTCAAATATAATTTATCTTTCAGTGATAAATGTTAAATCAATAATAAAAACATCATCAATGAATCAGTTATTTATCTTCTTTAGCAGGTGACTACAACCTCACTGCAGTTCTGTGTTAAAAAACAGATGTATGATGTAAGAAGAATTCACGATTCATTGATTTTTAAATCTCATAATGTAAAAATTCCCAACTTTATTATATGTAATTGAAATCTTACCTGAACGGAATATTGTGAAACCACAATTGTAATAAACTGTTAACATAACAGGTAGCACCCAAATTCTTGAGTCCAACAAATGAACCTTCAGTTCTGCGCTCTTCATCAGGATCAATAGCATCAACTCCCCAACCTTCTTCAGCTTTAGGGCCAAACCACTTACTTTCGCCGAGACCTGAGAGGCATCGAGGATTTCCTCTACAATTCCTCCTGAAAATGGTACATTTTTTAATGAGCAAAACCACCACATATTTTTGAACATAGAGTGCAGTATAAGAAATCAAATTTCACCTTACATTCACATACAATATGAACATTCATAAAACTATCATAAATATGCCATCTACTGTACTTTTCATGCTTAGGGTTCTGCACTAGACAGATAGATGGCATTGATATGACTATTTAACTCATGCCCCAAGTGGGAGTCAATGACCAATCACGTTACAATGATTTTTTTTATTTACAACCAATCACAGTCGTGTTTTGCCTAGAATTTACCAACTAAAGTTTATCATAATAAAGAAAGCACCTCCTTTTTTAACATTCTGAATAGGTAATAGCATTATTTTGCAGTGACTGACTCACTAAGAAATAAAACCACCAGATTGTATATATATAGTACATGAATGTCAACACATACCGCATGCGGGAGTTAATATAAAAACATTTGTAGCAATTGATTATACCACCAAAAAAAGAAACCACTGTTTGCACTTTCTTAAATGTATTTTTTTCCAGAAAAATATAATTGTCATATTTACATCATAGGACATCAGAAATGAATTAATATACAGTTTGATGTGTTTCATTTTTTCTCCACTAGAGTGTATTCTTACAATATTGCATTCCATTGGCAATAAATAATATGATCTGGTTGCAGTGACGAACAAAAGAAGCATACCAATTGTTTATCATTTGTTTTCAAACATTGCCGTTTACATTAAATATATAAATATTTTAAAATAACTATTACTAAATTTTTACAATTAAAAGAGCCCTCCAATTATACCGGTACAAAAGTTAAGGAGATGGACCAATTAGGTAACAATTTTATAATTTAAATTTTGTATCTAAAGAAGAAGAAAAAATATCAACTTAAGATAAATTTCGTAATGTAAACTAAATACAGTTAACTTACAAATGTAGGACGTAGTAATGAAAGATGTCAACTTAACACGTAAAACATAATCAAGTAATTAAGTAAATTCCTAATGTATTTTTAAAATGTACATGTTGATACCAGAATAGTAATTAGTCATTAATCAATAGCATTCAATAAAATATACAACCTATGTCCATATAATTCATAACCTACGGTCCATTCTAATATGCACTGTGCATAATTCCCCTAACAATAGCCAGAAAAATTCTCTGTAGGGCACATGGGTTTTTGGGGCATAAAATTCATGAGCTTTGAAAGTGTATATTTATGACATGTAAATGAACCCGAAGACTCAAATAGTAGGCCCTTTCATGTCCAGGGCTGAACCATAGTTTATGCCTCACTCTATGCTATACCTACAATATTCACATATGACACTATTGCGCTATTTACTTTTTCCATTTCTATTAAAATTTCCTACTATTTTAATGTTTTGCAAGGATTCTTTTAACTTTTTTTTTAATAAATCTTAAATATTTACCTATATGCGCAATTATTTCTTCTAAGAATGTAGGAAGAAGACCAAAATGACATTGGAAGGACGGCCTGTAGCATATTGTGCATTGGGGAGCGGATCGGGCCACAGGTCCATACCTTGAAGATGATGATGATTTCTTCTAAGTTCTCCAGAATCAAAGTGCACATGTGCAAGGCTTTGTCAATATATGACAGCAGTGTATGTGCTACTACAGTGTGATCAGTTTAGCTTTGGTCAGCAGACACAGGGTTTGTGCTGTGTGATGTTACGTCTGCAGATTTCTTTAATTGAGAATTGTTTCATGTTCTATAAAACATTCAGTTTAATATTGGAAAGCTGAAATCTCATGTCTGCTTTGGTATTTAGTTTTGATAGAAGGAAACCAGTCTGCTGTCCAGTGATAAACTGTTCGCTAGTGCCCGGATTTGTATAAGAAATGCATGATTTTTTTTACCCATTAAAAAGTAAGCGGAAATGATTTACATGTTAAGTGGCCCCTTCACAGACAATTTGAGCAGAATTTGATAATGCATAGAAATGCATATTCTGGGGGAAAATGCTTATTTTAGAATTTTAATACATAAATGTATATTTTACTCCTAAATGTGATATTAAATTATAATTTTCCCTTCAGCTAATTACTAGTAATTAATTAATTATTATGTAATACTTTTTTTTAATTAATAAAGCCTCTATATTTTATACAGATATATGCATAATTCACACAAGAAGAACTGTGGTGTTTTTGACATGCACCTGTGACATCATATGATGCAGAAAGGACATTTACATTGTATCAAACCTTCTTCACTCATAGACGAAGGAGCTTCACAAGAGAAAACCTCATGAAAACTTCCTGATCTACTGTAAAAGCTAGGAATAAGTTAAGATTGCCCACAAAGCAAATAATTTAATTGATTTTATTACAATCTGTTTTGTATATTAATTGTGCATATTTTCTATATTTTTCGTGCATATTTGCATGCATATTTAGTGCTTTATTCTTGCATATAAATTCGTCTACTGATCACACTGTATGTGATCCAGAATGCGAAAAAATCAGCAAAAATCTGGAACTCACTATTTCGGTCCCAAATCCATCCACATAAGTAAGATTAACAATTTTAAGAGTATAAAATTATCTGGTCTATATAATTGATCTTAGGAACGCTGGTCTGTATAATTGATCTTAAGGCCTTTAATTACTTGTTATATGCAAAGTATTAGTTAACGACTGATTTTAACTCATACAATTTATGGTTGGTATCTAATGTCGGGCACTTGATAATGGAATCATTTGCTCTCTTGCACTCCAATATTTAGCAGAAAGGCTGGTCTCTTCTACAAAAGCTGGACAACGGAGGAGATGGTTTCTTTCCATATCTTCATTTAAATTGCAAAAAAGGGCATTTAGGTGAATCTGTTATGCCAATTCTGTGTAGGTGTTTATTCAAGCAGTCATGTCCCGTTAGCAGTCTGAATGTTGCTATTACAGATTTTCTTTGTAATGTAGTAATGTCATAAGCTTGTAGATTTTCCCATTCCTTTCCAGATGTTTTGGTGGGTTATTCTTCTCTAAGTTTATTGATATATTTATTTGAGATAATTCTTTTGATAGAGTGAAAGGAAACTGGAGTAGAAGTTTGGTTCAAAACAATTTTGCTACTCTTCTTGGCCAGAAAATCGGCTATTTCATTGCCTGTCACTCCACAATGGGCCAGAATACATTGAAGTACAACTTTTTTATGTAGACGGTATAACTGCTTCATTATTTTGTGACATTTGATAATTTTAATGCTTTTGGGTCTTGTGTCTCGTGTTACAGCGAGAATGGCTGCTTTGGAGTCACACAGAATTACAACTTTTGTAAATTTTTTGGATGTGATATAAAAGATTTTGTAAACTTGAGAAAATTGCTAGAATTTCGCCATCAAAATTTGTTGAATTTGTGTTCAGTTTACGATAAAAGGAAAAAAAGTGGACATACTGCACCAGCACCAGTGCCACCGTCATTTGGTAGGCTGGAGCCATCTGTAAAAATATGTATCCATTCAGGAGCAGGGTATCTTAGATTTATTATTTCCAGTGACATTTGTTTTAAAATATATTGGGAAGTTTCAGATTTCTTGATGTCTTCTGTTAAATGAAAGTTATATTCAATTTCCAAAAATTCTAGAGGGTTGTTTCTCGTCTGCATATTTTCTTTTGAATGTGGAAGTTGCAATTTCTGTTTTATTTCTTGTACTATGCTTAAGAAGCTTTGCTGAGATTTTAAACATACTTGTGGTTTTCTTTGGATCCAGTTATTATGGGGTAACCTTAAAAATTTTTCATACTATGTGATTGCTGTTTTCTCAATTTCAAATGCTATGTTTGGGTTATTTGTTAAGATTTGCATGGCAGTGATTGGTGTTGTTTTAATGGTTCCTGTTATCAGGCGGAGGATTTGGTTCTGCAATTCATTAAGTTTTTCCACTTTAGTAGTTACTAGGATTTCTTCACAATACTGAAGTACAACCTGCTATTACAAGTGAGGCTCAGAGGACCGAGTACCGGCGGTATAACCACATCACCTTAATGTAGAGGAAATGCTACATTAGTGGGAACCCCACAATAATACCCCTTTGAGCCAGCAACCCATTGGGCGAAAAAATTTACATTTGCTTTCAAGTCTCAAACCAAGCCTCGGATGGAGGAAATTATGGAAGAGTTGGATGTAGAACCCATTCTTCACCATATACAAAACTAACAGAACAACTGGAAAGCCCATCTTCAATGATTGCCGTCTCACAGAATTCCAAAAGCCATCCTTCGCTACTGCCCCCAAGGCAAAAGATCGCTGGGACATCAAAAAAAGCGCTGGATGAAAAATTCTTCTTTGAGACCATAGCAGGCCACATGGCCTAATACTTGCATGGAGGATGATGATGATGATATTATATTACTCATTTTCTTTTTTATTAGGTTAGGAAGAGATAAGTTAGTGCACAATAAATTAATTCATAGTTCATTGAACAATATTAAATGATTTTTCAGATTACAAAATTATATGTACATCCAGTTTTTAACCCTTTGTACGCCATGTCCGGCATGTGCCAGTGAAGGTGTGTATACAGCGGTATGCCACGCCCGGCAAGCTCCGGTTTTCAATATTATTATTTTAAATATTTTTTCCCCAAAGTTCTTACTTCAATTTACTAAAATTATTTTTCGTTCTGTGTTTGTACATCATTCATTAGCTCGGGATAGGGATGTATGGAGAGCTTATGTCCACGCGGCCATGAACCTATGGGTTCGATGGTGCCAGTGAGTAATAGTAAGTTTGTACATCCTTTCTTAGCAATATTTTGCACATCCCTTACAGAACAACGGTACAGGCTGGTGGTAAAAGGGTTTTCTAAAGAAGGGTTTATATTCATGTTTCAAGGTCTTTTTTTTTTGGCTATGGAATGTTGCAATTTTAGGATTTTCTCTTTATTTATTTTATTTTTAGTTGAAAATATATCTGACCAAGGGGTAGTTTGTGCAGTGAAACACAGTGATTCATGTCTCGAAGATTACGAAAATACAATAGGTGAGTTTATTGTATCAGTTTTATCAGAAGATGAAAGTAACAGTAACACTTCAATTTTTTATCACTTCTTATATGGCTAATAACTAAACTAGTTTATAGTCAAATAAGAAGAACAATATGAGGTGAGTGATAAAAAATTCTACCTTAATGAATATACCTCATAGTGAGAATTCCTAAAATAAGTAGTTCATCAAATGATTATTCGTTTGGCAAATGTTATAGTACACATGTTTCTAAGAGAATGTTATTACAATCTAAGCCTGTAAATAGTAAAGCAAGTGATGTAGACCTAAATGAACAGGGTGTGAGTGACAGTGGTGGGCGTGTCGTGCCAGACGAAACACGTGGCATAGAACAGATGTTTGATTGGAATTGATTCCAACCCAAGACCCTAAATAATGTTCAAAAATATTTAATATGATAAGTGTTTAGTGATAATGCCATCAAAATTAATCAATAGGATAAATGTTTTAGTAGTAATAGTCAAATGTTCTGAAGCTCTTGATTTGTCATCATTCGCTTGCGGGCTTCCCAATAATATTCAGCAATTTGGAATGGTGTTCCAACTATTTTCTGAAGATCAGCGCAGAACATCAAGTGATCCTTGTTCATTATCATATTTGTGTCCTTGCATACTATGCAGTGTGGAGAGTCTAGTAGCTTAATTCTATGTAGATGTGACCAGTTTCAAGATGAAATGATGCAACTGCAATTGATCTGGGGCTGTTTGGTATTGTATCTGGTTCTAGTAATGTCTTCCATATCTTGGTTTCACATTGGATTTTGTTTTGTTCAACTATATGGGATTTTATTTTCATTTTGGTGTAGAGTTGTACTGATTTGTAAGGTAGGTAATTGATCTTACTCAGTTGGATGAGTGTACCTTTTTTTGCAAGCATATCGGCCTTCTCATTACCTTCCACACCACAATGTGCTGGAATCCATTGTAGAACAAGGATAAATGTTTTAGTGATATTGATAAAAAATTTCAATGAAGACACCGTGCTGAATTTGAACCTGGGATCTTTACAAGTGGAAGCAACACCATCTTACCTTCAAATAAATATATAATAGTGAGTTTCAATTCTATTTAGCATGGCATGTAGACAGTACTTTATATAGGTTTATATTATATAGTTGCACCACTCGTGTGCAGGATCCTACCATCTTTTATAATTACCTTGAGTTAGAAAGTTTTGAGTAATTATATCCACATTCCTTTGCCCGGGCCCATAGAAGGCAAAGATTAATCCACCTTTCCTTAGTAAATTATTTAACATATAGTACTGAATGCTAAACAGTATTATAATCATGGAAGCTAGAAGGAAAAAGGGGGTTATTTTGGTTTGAGAAAGCTTTAGAATATAAATCAATACCAATCATGACTAGCTACGCAATTAGCAAACATAAGTTAACTAAAAGAATGTAACTTTTCAATTAGTCATAAGTCAGATAATTGAAATACAAAATAACATAACAAAAGTTTATCTTCTTGACCATTGAAAGAAAAGACAAATGAAATAATATAAATCGGTCATCAAAAGAAAAAAAGTCAATAGCAATAATAATACTAAACATACATACATACACACTCAATCCAGTCCAGCCAACGGCTAGGGTTCACAGTCCTGGTTGCCCTACCCTGGCTTATGGGACTGATTAAACCAAACAGCTCCTCCGAGCTACCGTCAATCTGATCCCGACGATTCCAAAGTTGATGATGACACTGATATTAACTTGCACAGCTTATTTGTGGCCTTCGATAACAAGGGGAAGATGCGCAGTCACAAGCGGTGCCATAAAACAGCCACAGCGAATGGCATGATTGTAGCAGAGAGAG
The DNA here is from genome assembly GCA_030220185.1 of Diploptera punctata. NCBI lineage: Eukaryota > Metazoa > Arthropoda > Insecta > Blattodea > Blaberidae > Diploptera > Diploptera punctata. The sequence goes on from JASPKZ010009820.1 coordinate 2,548,572, forward strand.
ACAACGAAGGCACGGAATCTTGTGCTCTGTTCTATAAGCTCACTGTAGAGGGAAGACATGATGTTGTAACGTAGTTGTTACAGAGTTTTATATACCGAAAACATTGATTCAGGTACATAGTCTATGGCGTAGTACTTTACATTTAAAAAACCTGGCACCCACAGCCCAGCTGGCAAAAGGGAAACTCGGCGGTCAAAAGGTTAAAAACATGTTTGGGGAAATTATTACAAAGGTTGTCATACCAGTTACACACAGGTAGTTTTTTCTCAATTCAACAATGTGTCATAAGCCTTCCACATGAGTACTATAATTCATGGTAAAAACTTTAGACAAATTCATATGAGGCATAAACTATAGTCATTTTCCCCCATGTCTAGAATTGAAATGTAATGCTGATGACTTGCTATTAAACAGAATTGTTAAATAAAAATACTAACAAACTAGAATTGTGCGTTTTAATACAAAAGTGGCTTATATCCTCAGGTCCCAGCTTTGGCTGAAGTTTCCATTAAGCGCAGTAAGAAATTTGTTCTAAGTCCCAGGCAGACACTACAGGGTTTTATTTTCAAATTATTTCCCACCATTTGAAATAAATTTTACATTTTTTCTAACAATTATTTAAAAATATTTTTCTATGATATTTAACTACATACATATCATGCAGTCGTGGCAGCCATATTGATTTTAACGAATATTGTATACAACAACAACACATGTTTCCAGTGCAGCCAACATAGAGTATGTATTTCAGAACTTTCTATTTACTTTTGGGCATTGCATTCTTTCACAGGTTAGAGTACTTAAATTCCATTAGGTTAGCTTTTAGGTTCGTTAAATATTGTGTATATGTTGGTTGCATTGCATGATTCCATAGTGTAAACCGCTTCGCGTTTGCTGGCGCATGCACGCGGTGTCTGCCTGGGACTAGGAAAAATTTCTCACTGCGTTTAATGGAAACTTTATTCCCCAGCTTCTTTACTGTTGATAAAAACTACACATTACAATAATTAATCCAAATTTTGGCTCAAGTTTAGAGAGGATCTCTCTATGAATTTCCACACAATATTATTATGACACTGTTGCACTACACACTAACATTTGTAATAACATTTAAGGCTGAGGTTGACTTTAAGATACACACAATTTTCCATCTAACATTATTATGCCATTGATGCACTAAACACTTTTCAACCATTTATAATAACATTTGGTACTATTTTAAATATTTTGGAACCATTTTATAAACATTTCTTACAATTTTTAAATAATTCTAAATAACGCGAATATTGTACATAGAGTTCTACAGGCACGCAAATGCTTCATGTAATGCTAGGTAGCTCTCATATCGGAGTTACCAACATTTAAAAATAATTCCAAACCATATTTAGTGTTAGTGTACGTAAAATGAGTTTATAGTTTATTAAAAAATATGCATGTAAATTGTTTTGTTAGGTTAGGAAATGGGAAGTTAGTTTACGTCCATTTTTTTTTTTTGCATTTCGGAATAAATAATATGCATGTAAATTGTTTTGTTAGGTTAGGAAATGGGAAGTTAGTTTATGTCCATTCTTTTAGCATTTGGGAATTTATTCCCAAAGTTGGTAACGTCGCCTTCAGAGCCATCTACCGGAAGCTACATTAACCATTACAGCAACTCCCGCATGCACACTGCAATTCTGTAGAACTTGTGTGCACCCATTTCTCAACCTTATTCACATTTAATATTATTTTAAACATTTTTCAACAATTCTTTAATCATTTCTTACAATTTTGAAATATTTATATATGTATGCAAATAAAGTTTTACAGAATTGCGGTACATATGCAAGAATACTTAATGTAACTTCCGCTAGATAGAACTGAAATCAGTGTTACTAACATTCACAACAAATTCCAAACTATATTACTAGAAATTAACTTCATTTTCCTAGGTTCCGATATGACAAGTTAGTGTACACAAGATTGGTTTATAGTTTATTAAATAATATGCATGTAACTTATTTTGTTAGGTTAGGAAGAGGGAAGTTGGTGTACCTCCATTTGGGAATTTATTGCAAAGTTGGTTACACCAATTTCACTGCCATCTAGCATAAGCTACATTAAGCATTCACGCATGCACACTACAGAACTTAGAAACAATTTTTAGAGACAATTGCTAAACTTTTTCTCAAATTTTTAATATTAATCACTACAGATAGTTAAACCCTTTTTTTTTTTTTTTAACTTACTTGCAAGAGTTTGGTTTGCAAACATCGAGGTTGATTCTGTATGCTAAATCTACATGTAATTGTGTTACAGATTTTGGATCTGTATTAACCACCCAACTCCAAGCAGCTCTATCCAATTCTTCTTTCCTCATTGTTTTCATGGCTTTCTATTTATCATTTGCAAAAACTGTAAAGAACATAGAATAATTACAAAACATAATTATGACAACTATACAAAATAATGTCCATATTTAACCTAAAATAATACCAATAAAACTGTACATTTTAAATACAAATACAAAATAAACTGCAGTAAGTACTTATAATACAATATACCATATCACAAAAAATTTGAGCACTGTTTAAATCACTATTTCATGAACAGACCAGCATGCAAGAGAAGAACATAATAAGCTTATTCAATGGAAGGATGATAAAATTCGATGTTCTAACTTCTGGCACTTAACTCCAAGAACAATCATTAACCAATTCACAAATTAACAAACTTGCTAAATCTAACACACTACTTATCATCCAAGAACAATATGCAGCCCAACTCTGTAACCAAGAGTTAGTCCACTAATACTCTGTGATTAGTCCACCAGAATGCCATCATGACAATCAAGATACCCAATCAAACAAAATGAAATGTCCCAAAATATAAAAACGGCTATCAAATACTGCAATTACTTTGATTTTTCGAAAAATAAAACATTAATAACAATGATCATAGGCAATCACTGGATATATGAACATGATTATTTTTCTTAAATAGTCAAGCAGTACAACAACGTTAGCTCTTAATCCGAAACTTGTTCATAATGTTAAAAAAATAAATAAAAGTTTTGCAAAATAGTTAAAAACAAAATTAGTTCCAACGATTTATTTATCATAAATTAGATTACAATTTAATTTTATTACTATAATCCATGGATCCTGCTTAGCAGAAAAAAAAAAGCTTTATATACGTTTTGAACCATAGAGAACGGTTCTCTATGTTTTGAACTGTCAATCAAGGCTGATTTTTATACAAAGTTGGCAATAGAGTTTCTCTATGGTTGGCAAACCTCATAAAGAAACTGTGGGCAAACCTAATGTCGCTTGTATGTTTACTCTATGTCGGTTGTTTGTAAACATGGACAGTTTGTGAAATAAATTGTTTTTGTTATTTAGAGCACTTATGAGTTCTTTACAGTGGTTGTCGTTTAAAACTGGAACAGATTCTAGCAGGAAATGTTCATATTCCGAAAGGAACAAACATTCTAATGACAAGTTGACGATGTCTTCACATCATGGCTCTCCTTATTCATCAGCATACCCACATGATGAATATGACTTCGAAGATGATAATAATGATGATGATTTGGATGAGGACCGAGACAATGATGAACAAGACGAAAGTGACGAAGGTAAGTCGGTCTACGCAACTTATCGGTAAGTATTTTGGGAGCATAATTAAAAAGAAAATAACCTGATTTTGGTTAGAAGGCACTTCATGAGTTAGGGAAAATTAGGGTGTGGTAGGTTTTATGCCTCTTACAATTCTACACTTACATTCTTATGCCATTGATGCACTAAACACTTGTAAACACGTTTCGTACTGTTTTAAACATTTTGCAACGATCTTCAAGCTTTCTTTACAATATTTATATATTGATCGTGGATACATTAGATACTTCCTACTTTGACATGTTGTTCCAACGTTCTGTGGAACTGTGGAATTTGTCTGAGACATATAACCGACTTTTTCCGAAAATTATCTTGTATTGTTCGTATTATGTTTCTACCTAAAGAATTTTGGAGATCTGTTTTGAGAATATCGTCCTGATAATATACGAATGTCCATGTCCGAATTTATGGTGAGGTAGGTTAAATGCCGGTCACAATTCTACACTTACATTCTTATGCCACTGATGCACTAAACACGTTTTGTACTGTTTTAAACATTTTGCAATGATCTTCAAGCTTTCTTTACAATATTTATATATTTACGTAAAACATGATCGTGGATACATTATTTACTTGCTACTTTCCCATGTTGTTCCAACGATGCCACCATTTGAAAATAATTTCAAACCATATTTAGTGTTAGTGTACTAAAATTAGTTTATAGTTTATTAAATAGTAGTATGTAAATTGTTTTGTTAGGTTAGGAAATGGGAAGTTGGTTTACGTCCATATTTTAAGCATTTGGGAATAAATAATATGCATGTAAGTAGTTTTCTTTCGTTAGGAAATGGCAAGTTAGTTTACGTCCATTTTTTTTTTTGCATTTGGAAATTTATTCCCAAAGTTGGTAAGGCCGACTGCAGAGCCATCTACCGGAAGCTATATTAACCATTACAGCATCTCGTGCATGCGCACTGCGATTCTGTGGAACTTAGAAGAATTTGTGTCTGCCATATAAATGACATTTTCCAATTTTATTCGTTAAAAGTGGAGCAAAGTTAGCATAACCTCTATACGGATAAGGTGGAGAAACCGTCACACATCAATTCTTCTAAGTTCTACAGAATAGCAGTGTGCATGCGCGAGTTGCTGTAATGGTTAATGTAGCTTCCGGTAGATAGCTCTGAAGTCGGCATTACCAACTTTGGGAATAAATTCCCAAATGCTAAAAAAATTGGACGTAAACTAACATTTTGGAACCATTTTATAAACATTTCTTACAATTTTTAAATATTTACATAATTACACAAATATTGTGAATTGAATCTCGGGTTCGAGTCTCGGTCTAGGCGAAAATTTTTCTCTTCAAATATAATCTGTCCTTCAGTGAGAAGTGTTAAATTAATAATAAAATCGTCAATTGTGAATTGAGTTCTACAGACAATCAGATGTTTAATGTAACATCCGCTAGATGGCACTCCCAAATCGGTGTTACCAACATTCACAAATAATTCCAAACCATATTCAAGAAATTTACTTCATTTTGTTGAGATTCCAATGGGACAAGTTAGTGCACATAAAATTAGTTTATAGTTTATTAAATAATTTGCATGTAATTTGTTTTGTTAGGTTAGGAAATGGGAAGTTAGTTTACGTCCATTTTTTTAGTATTTGGGAATTTATTCCAAAAGTTGGTAACATCGACTTCAGAGCCATCTACCGTAAGGTATATTAACCATTACAGCGACTCGCGCATGCGCACTGCAATTTTGTAGAACTTAGAAGAATTCATGTGAGACAAATAGTACACTTTTTCTGACACTTCCGCTAGATTGTAGACATATGTGTGTAATCAATATGATAAACCTTCACATTAAATTCCGAGACGTGTTTATAAGAAATGGTTGTACACCAACTTCCCTCTCCTGACATAACAAAATAAATTACATACATATTATTGAATGAACAATAAACTAATGTGATGTACACCAACTCTTCCATCAGAACCTAACAAAATGGAGTGAATATCCATTTCTTAACATATATTTTCAAATTAATTGTGAATGTCGGTCATTCCAATTTGATGTATATCTCTGCAATCTAGCAGACATTTCTTAGCATTTACGCATGCACACTATAATTCTGTAGAACTTTGAGAAAATCATTTGATATAAATGTAACAATTTACGTACGTAGATAAATATCTAATAGTTATAAAATATGTTATAAGTATGGTTGCAAAAAACTTTTCAAAGGAGAAATTTCATGGTGAGACATGTTACTATAGGGACGTACAAGATTTGCATGATTGTGTTAAAATATCTCAAACTGGGAAGTCCAGTTTCACAACTTATTGGAGACTTGGGACAATTAAAGAGAGATGAATTTGTCTTTTTTCTGCAAGATGTCCTCTTGTAACTCAATGGGTAATAGTATTTTATTTAATGGCATTCTTTAATAACATAAGGGGCACACCATAGCATAGTTGTTAAGGAAATATGCTACAAACTGGAAGGTCGAGGGTTCGAGTCGCAGTGGGGTCAGAATTTTTAAAGTGACCAAAACCTTCTGGTGGCATTATAACCCTGGGTTGACTCAGGAAATGAGTACCAGATGCTTGTTCTGGGGGTAAAGGCGGCCATCATGCAGGGCTGCCAACTCGGTTGACATCAAAGGCTGATTGTCTAGAAAAAGTGGAAGCCTTAACCTACTACTCTAAGGGTCATATCTATGAACGCATTAGACCATAAAAGTTGTTCTCTGCTAAGAAAGTTGCATCCAAAGACGTTTTTGCATACTCAAAAATCTGTTCTTGTGATAATAATTGTTGAAATTCCTAAGCTACCTGGCGAGGTGACTTTGCAGAGAACGAATTGTGAGCAACCCGATGGGAACCGATGTACTTTGAAACCTTGCTGCTTTATCCAAGATGTTTGGCCTTCAAGACTTCGATCATGTTTTCGGTATACACGGAGAAGAGAAATTTGATAGAGTCTACCAAAGAATTCAACTGGAAGAACAGGAGAATTGGCGTAATATCACATGATGCAGACGTCGTATACAGTTTTATTTGCGGGATGCAAGCGTAAATGTGTTCCTCTTGCAGACGAAAATAATGGAGGTAGTTTTATCGCTGAGAATTCTAGGTAATTTCTTGCCAATATTACGAAAAAAAACTACTTTCATGCATGACCAGTCAGCGACTCGCTAATTCAAACTTTGCACGTTCTCACGGAAAACTCAACTCACCAGAGACTAATGTATTTGCATGCGGCCCTATGGGTCTTCTATGGCTTGAAGTGGGATCACTTTTACTCTTTAACCTAAAAGTGAAGTGTTCAGGGCTTAGAAGATCCTTAAGGTAGTAGGAGGTTAAGACTCCCACCTTTCTAGACATTCGATTCAAGATGTTAGCCCAATCAAAGGACCATTCACAATACCACCCCAACTGAAATGCTGCTCAAGGACATCTGTGACATGGGGGTTTTTTATTCCAAACATGGCTGTTTTTCGAGTTTGAAATAGGTCACTAGCAAGTGACACATTGCACTTTTAATGGTTTGAGTGAATACTAGTAAAATTCATGGTAAGATTCCGTTGAGGTATTAAGCCACAATAATAAAATATACAAATAAAAACTATAAAATAGTCACCTTATAGGTCCGTCTCCTCAACTTAAAATGTTTTAACACTCTGTAGGCCTTTCGAGACTAGTCCCATCATCAACAGAACGAAGTAGGTCTGTATTTATATTTGAAGAGAAAAATTTTCACCCAGACCGAGACTCGAACCCAGGACCTTTGGCTTTCTAGGCCAATGCTCTACCATCTGAGCTACCGGGGCAAGTTCCAATCTAAACGCAAAATTTTCTATTGAAAATTTTTCTCTTCAAATATAATTTATCCTTCAGTGAGAAGTGTTAAATTAATAATAAAAACATAAATAGGTCTGTATTTTTTTACCCTCGTTGAAGCACTGACTTAGTTGTGAACTAAGTCAATGCTTCAACAAGGTTCAACAAATACAGACCTACTTCGTTCTGCTGATGATGGGACTAGTCCCAAAAGGCCTACAGAATGTTAAAACATTTTAAGTTGAGGAGACGGACCTATAAGGTGATTATTTTGTAGTTTTTATTCATATATTTTATTATGGTTTGAGTACTTGTTGATGCAGCACGTCCTCTTGAAAGTTGGGAATACAATGCCTCCTTGGAGCTCTACAATCAGTTGACGATGGAGGCACATCTTTCCCGGAGCCATTGAATAACTTTGGTGAATAGGATATGCGATGGAGTCACATGATGTGGATAATGCTCTTGATAAATATGATAAGCAGTTCTCCCATTGCCTGGGCTTCACCATACACTAACGTCATGTCAGTGAATTCTGTATTTGTATATTCAGTCATGGTACACAGATGAATGAGGCTTAGAATCGAAGATATACTGTGAGGTGCAGGACAGGTATCACGTGATTGTCGTGTAAGTAATGACAACTTAAGCACTATTAACCTCTTTCACCTGATTTCATGCAGTACAGGTAAACTTTATACACTGAGCAGAAAAACAGAAGACTTAAACATTTCATTTGAACTTGTACTTAAATTTGAAGAGAAATATATATGCCTAAATCGGGATTTGAACCCAACATATCTGGTTCTGTACACCAGTGCTTTAATGATTTTAGCTATTAGGCATCATGATTTAAACATAGATTTTCCTATATTAAAATTAATGTTGGAAAGTAAACATTATGAGGTTATATCATTAATATTGAGTGGAGAATATATTTTCAATAACTCACCTCATACAATTTCAAATTTATTTGAGACCATTGGTTTTGAATGAATTTTTCATTTCAAATAAATTTGAAATTGTACGAGGTGTGTTATTAAAAATATATTCTCCGCTCAATATTAATGATATAACCTCATAATGTTTACTTCCCGACATTAATTTTAATATAATTAAAGTCTGCTCAAGATTAGGGATGAATTACATGACAATCTTTTGAAATTCAAGATGGTATTGAATAATATAAACATTTACAAACAGAGAATTTCAACAGATGGAGTCATGATTGAAGATGAATGAAAAATTCTCAAATAATGGTCTCAAATAAATTTGAAATTGTATGAGGTGAGTTATTAAAAATATATTCTCCACTCAATATTAATATATTTTTCTCTTATACTAAAATTGTGATGCCTAATAGCTTAAATTGTTAAAGCACTGATGTACAGAACCAGAGATATTGGGTTCAAATCCCAATTTAGGCATATATTTTTCTCTTCAAATTTAATTTGTTATTGAATGAGAAGTGATAAATTTAATATTAAATATCAAACTTGTACTTCCAGAACGAAAGGTTTCTGAACAATGGTTCCAATTCAAAACTTTATTTACTCAATCTGCTCTATAAGCTGTCGACATTTGTAATGACAATTTCCAAACACCCTGAATATCCTAGCACCTTTTAACTAATGAGAATAGGTTACACAACATTCAAATTAAATATTTCTAGAAGGATTTCAAATTTTAACTGTTTTAAATATTTCCAACAAACATATATTATATTATGATGATCTTGAAGAAGATTTTCGGGCTTTAGGCCGTGGTCCTGAGGCTTGTAGTCCCCCGACGTTTCGCCAGAGACTGCATCTGGCATCCTCAAGGGTTGTCTTGAGACTGGCATTTCTGTCTGCTGTCTGTCCTATTTATATGTTCGCCGTGATGTGTTTGTAAGTTGTATCTGCCTTCTGATTGGTCAGCGTTAGGGACTTCCATTGCTCCAATGAGATTGCTGTTTGATGGTCTAGTCGACTGTATGTTATATCTGCCTTCTGATTGGTCAGCGGTAGGGACTTCCATTGTTCCACTAAGATTGCTGTTTGATAGTCTAGTCGACTGTGCTTGTAGAGGTTTACATTTTGCGTTTTTTAGAACCGGTATCCATACTTTGTTGACTTTTAATGATTCTTCTTTTCTGTTGAAACAGTTTTTATGTTTGAATATTTCGACAACGAGAAGCCATCGAAATATTCAAACATAAAAACAGTTTCAACAGAAAAGAAGAATCATTAAAAGTCAACAAAGTATGGATACCAGTTCTAAAAAACGCAAAATGTAAACCTCTACAAGCACAGTCGACTAGACTATCAAACAGCAATCTCAGTGGAACAATGGAAGTCCCTACCGCTGACCAATCAGAAGGCAGATACAACTTACGAACACATCACGGTGAACATATAAATAGGACAGACAGCGGACAGAATTGCTAGTCTCAAGACAACCCTTGAGGATGCCAGACGCAGTCTCTGGCAAAACGTCGGGGAACTACAAGCCTCACGACCACGGCCTACAGCCCAAAAATCTTCTTCAAGATCATCATAGCAACTCCAGCCCTGAAAGTCTACGTGAATACAATATATTATATTTTTCCCTTCAAATATAATCTGTCCTTTAGTGAGAAATGTTAAATTTATAACAAAAACAAACAGATTTATACTTAATAATTTAATTTAATATTTTTATAAATATTTTAAATTTCATATCCTCACATTGTTTTTACTACAAACAACAATATTTACTATAAATAACTAGTTTCTTACAACAAATAACAATGGATCCAAATATCAAGCTTTAAATTATAGCAGTAAATAACAATAAGATTAAAAATGTACTTTTTCTTTCTGTTTTCAGATACTGAAGAAGCTAGTGAAACAGATATGGGGAAATCAGAAGAGTATACGGAAATCAAAGAACAGTATGTATGCTTAACTTTTACAAGAATTAATCACTATGACGTTTAATTTATGGTAAAATCAATCTTCTTACAAGATTTGTATGAGGAGAGGTAAGAAACATTTGATTTTACCATAGTATGTATGCTGTTATGTAATTCAATATATATGTGAGCTAGAATGAGAGAACAATTCAGTTATCAGGGAATTGCTTTCAAAGTTTTATTGCTCTTCATTTACATTGGATTTAGTTATAAGAAATATGTTTAACTACATAATGCTACATACAATAAAACAAAAATGTACAAGTCTTCTAAAAATAGGTTCCAATATTTGCAGAAAAGGCATTTTTCAAGAAAACAAACAAAAATGTTTCTATAAACTTTGATTCTATTTTTGACCAGCCTCATGGGCTAGCGGTCAGCATTTTGACTACAGTACATGAGATCCCAAGTTTGATTCCCGTTCAGACCATAAGGATTTTTCCTTAAAGGGAATTATTCCTGTGGTTGCCCTTTACTGAAATTTAGGCAAAGTTTAGCTTAAGGATAATAATTACAACAAGAACTAATCGTTATCTCAGTCAAAAAATTAATTTATTGAGTCAACATTTCAATCTCCTTGTGTGAGATCATTTTCAAGACATGGTTGTTTATATAGTTACCATCACAAAGACATTTTTTTAAATTTAAATGAACAAATTTAAAATTCAGATTTATAATTAAAACTATTTTCCCTGTGAAAGTTAAATAAATCATATGTATTGACTTAGGCTTCCACGGCCGGAGTTGCTATGATGATCTTGAAAAAGATTTCCAGGCTGTACGCCGTGGTCTCGAGGCTTGAAGTTCCCCAATGTTTCGCCAGAGACTGCATCTGGCAAAATGTTGGGGAACTTCAAGCCTCGAGACTACAGCCTACAGCCTGGAAATCTTCAAGATCATCAAAGAAATCATATAATTTTCTGACTGAGATAATGAATAGTTCTTGTTGTACTTATTATTATTAACTACTCTCAGTGAATAATATTTAACAAATATATTAAATATTTAGTTCAAAGACTCTCCTGATCTATTGTTTACCACTATTAATACCACATCAACAGAATCCTGCTAAAGTACTCTAAGTAGATCTGTCACTCTTACAAAATAAGAAAATAATTTAGAAGATACTAAGTTTAGGAACCATGATTATAGAAACTTTTTTTTCTTGTTTTGTCTATTACTACTAGTAGTAATTCCCATCCTCTTCAAAGAGCATCTCCAGGGAAGATCACCAATAGATTCTATTCCTTGCCAGTATATTCACTGCAACTCTTCTCAAATTGCTCAGCTTTCTTTCTCACAGAGTTTTGCCAGGTAATTCTGGTTCTTCATTTTCTTCTGGACATTCCTTGGGTATTCCATTCCATTCCATAGTCTTTTTGCTATATTTCTAGCTTCCCTTCTCAAAACATGTCTAATCCATTTCCATTTTATTAATTTAATTTTCTTGGAAATCTCACATTGATATGTCAATTTCCACAATGTCTTGTTGGAAATAATTTTTTACCACCAAGTTCATCATCATCCAGGGATTAAGCCTGTTGGCTCGTTCCGGTTTCATGAAAGCTAAAATTGTTCAGACCATCTTCTGTGTGGGCGACCAACATTTCTCCTTCTGCACGGTTTATATTTTAGCAATAATTTTGGTAATCTTCCTTCTGGCATTCTATCAATATGTTCTTTCCAGTCGTTCCTATATTTTCTTGTAATAAATCTCAGACACCCATTTACAAAAACTTGTAATTTGTAATAATTTGCTTTAGAGGCTTTCCAGGTTTCATTTCCATAAAACGGTATTGATTTTCTGTTAAAAATTTAGATTAATAAATAAGATGAGTCATAAATTATCTCACTTCATACACTCCGTGTTTTTCAACGGGACCATGGGTTCTGGAAGTTTTCCCAATCTTCATCCATAAATAATAGATATGGACAGAACAAATCTCATTAATCTATATGGCTGAAAATAGGAATGACTGTTACAGAAACAGCACTCTGTGCTGTGAAAAACATGGATTGTATGTGGTGATATAATTTGCAACTCTCATTTATTAACTTGAAAGCCTCATAATGTTAATTCCCATAATAAGTTTTATGAAAAAAATTAGATCTTCATTTTAAGTAAGATTTTTCCAGATTTCCATGAGTTTAATTGTGCAAAGGTTTATTTAGCTTCCTTAAATTCTTGCTTCCACATCTTCATCTGATCCACCTCCATTCGATATGGTACTATCCATATACACATTTATTTACCTCTTCTATTTCTTCTTGTTTCAAACAAAATTTTGTTTTAATTTGATTTTTTATTCTCTTATCTTTTGTTTTGCATTTTGTCCCATACTATCTCCTTTATACATTATAAATTTTATTCTGAACACCATGTTAATTCCAGACAAGAACATATATTTTTTGTTTCTCTTTTTCTGTTGTTTTCTAATTCTTTAATGGTTTTTAATGTGTGACACTCTAACCCAAAAATTTATTTAATATTGTAGGATTTAGGGAAGAATGAGTTGAATCTGGTTTATATATTAAATTTGGGAATTTTTAACATTATGAGGTTCAATTAATAAGAATTAAATGAATCGTGTTTTCTTCTTTTTCACGACTGTGAAACAGCTGACGATGGTGATAATGGGTCGCCGATACTGCAGTGCTGTGTTTAAAAAAACATAGAAGTATGAGGTAAGAAGAAATCATGATTCATTTAATTCTTATGAATCTGGTTTGATAAATTTTATAGGGCAATATTCCATTCCATAGTAATTCTGCCTGAGGACAGGTCTTTCACTGCAATCATAGCATTTCCATGCTATGCTTTGCAGCTTTACGAGGGAAGCTTCCCATTGCTTTCCACACCAGTGAAGGATGATGATGATAAGGATGATGATGTTGGCTGGATGATTTTCGGGGATCGTTGGGCCCTAAGCTTCCTGACGTTTGTCTTAAAGGTGAGGAAATATCCCAAAAAAAACCTCACCCAGGAGCCTGTCCCGATCGGGAATTGAAACTGGGCCCACTGCGTGATGAGGCAGCATGCTACCTCAAGACCACAGCAGTGGATAAGGCAACATTAATTTATGGTATTCTTCTGCCTCTAATACAGTTATTTAACATAATATGCTATATTATAGCACTTGTACTGCATAGTTTTCTTTTCTTATTTTTCTCCACTTATATTAATAGAAAGGTGGCTCCATGACACAAGTGGTTAGTTACTTGCCCTCCACTTCTGAACCTTGAGTTCGCATCTGTCACTCCCATGTGGGGTTCCTGATGAATAAATTACAAACCAGATTTTCTTGGGATTTTCCCCATTTTCCCCTGCCAAAAACTTAATTCCATCATGTCACCATACTCTTCTCATCCATTTTGTTTCATTTAATTCCATCTGCACTTGTGAAGGTGTGGTCAGCCCGGCATCCACATATATCACAACCTTCAATAATAGGGCTTCATCTAATCTCATTCTTCAGCCTGGCATTATGCTGATCATAAGAAGAGGTTTACTATTTTACTATATTAATCAAAAACATTGGACCTCATCAGACATTTCAAAAGAGGTGAAATCTCAAATTTGGAAATAATGGCTCATTCTTTTTTGGAACCAACTGGTTAAAATGTTTAAAACACCCCAATAATGTGTTTTTCTTATATATATGAAGATTAATCAATAATTGATAGAAAGTAATACTATGAGGTTATCAATTCTTCTTCTTCTTCCTTTCATGTGATAGACCTAGTGGTTTGTTACAGTCTTAAACCAACGTTTGAAGGGTCTGCCCAAAGATCTCTTGCCTGGTGGCTGGTAATTTAAGATTTGATGTGGTATTCTTGTTCTGCTCATTCTTCTTACGTGAGATTTCCAGTTGTTTCTGTATTTTTGTACATATTCCATGACTGATTCTGTTTGTAATTCTTTGAGAATCTCAGAATTCCTTTTATGGTCTGTTCTATATCTTGATAATAAATATGAAGATTATTTATTATATTCATTTGTTGTTAAATTTAGATATAAAAAGGTGAGGTGCTATGTTTATTAATATTAAATTATTAATACATCAATGTAACTTCCTAAAAATTTTTAGTATTCTTCTTTGCAACTATACGAGGGAAGATTTTGTTATTTAATTAATTAATATGATTTTATTAAGTATAAGCAATATGCTTTTGTTTATTTGCAGAATGTATCAGGATAAGTTAGCAAGTTTAAAAAAGCAACTTCAGCAATTGAAAGATGGTACACATCCAGAATATAATCGCAAACTTAAGAAACTTGATGGAGCGTATAAAGAACGGTAAGTTTATTTTTATTACCTTTGATATTTGTTTTATGAAGAAAAGTAAAAAGTTTGTAATACACATATTTTGCATGTAATTTTTCTCATATCCAGTCTTCTAATTAAACCAGTTTCAAAAGCTAGGCAGTTTCATCTTCAGTAATATCTTCAGTAATAAATGTTATGTCATTCAGGAAAACTGCATTTTATTCCATCTGTTGGTGGACCAATGAATCTCCGAATCAAATCAAATTCCCCGGGAATTTCAAAATTCACTAGATTTTCTTTATTGTTTTTTTTTTTAATGTGAAATATATCTACAGAGAAAATGAAAATTATGGCATTTCAGGTGTAGATCCTGTCAGAAGTAAAATTGTACTTGATAATAAAATTTTGGAGCAGGTGAATAATTTTACATTTCTAGGGTGCAATATCTCATATGAAGAAGAAAAGGATATAAATGCAAAAATATCTCAATTTTTAAGAATTTTAGGGTTAATAAATTCTATCTTCAAGCCACAGTCCAAAAACATTCAAGACTAAAAGTATATAAAACACTGGCTCTTCCAACTCTTTTGTATGGTAGTGAAGTATAGATGTTTGGAACAGAAGGATATACAGAGACTTAGATCTACTGAAATGAGATACCTTCGGATGACTGCAGGATACACACTACTAGATCGCAAAAAAAATGAAAACATCTTAGAAGAATTACACATGGAACCTTTAGAAAACAAAATTTCTGATTATAAGTCAAGATGGATGCAACATGTTCATCGAATGGAAGATCACAGGATACCCAAACAAATGTTAAACTATTAACCTGCAGGAAGAAGAAGGAGAGGACATCCACTCAAAAGACTTCTGGATGGTGTTTCTCTTGAGGCCGAAATAGGTCAACAAATGGCCTAAATTCGTGGATATACTATGATGATGATGATGATTATTTTTCCCCAAACTATGGACTCTCCTGGTTTTTCTATTTCTTTGATTAAACTAGCCTTTATTTCAATTAGATGTTTTTAATTGAAATAAAGGCTTGTTTAATTAAACAAATAGAAAAACCAAAAGAGCTCATGGTTTAGGAAAAAATCCACATTCAAAAAAACAAGAAAGAAAAACTTACTAATTTTGAAATTCCCGGGGAATTTGATTTGATTCGGAGGGTCATTGGTCCACTAACAGCAGTTCTCCTGAACAACATAACATCAGTTCAAGATATTACTGATGATGAAGCTGCCTAGGTTTTTGAAACCAGTTTAATTTGAAGACTGGAATGAGGTGAGGTATAAAGCATTTTAATTAAAATCTTAAATTAAACCTCACAATGATTTTTTCTATAAAAGTTCAAATTAATAATGAATATTATTCTTTTTCTTAGATTACGACTTAATCTAATTCATAAAGATTACTTAATAGACTGTGTTGAAAGAGACTATGTAATTGAGAAGAAAGCAGCAGCGAAAGAATTTGAAGAAAAAGAAAATAGAGCTACGGGAAACTCTTATTTCAGATATGGAAGAGAAACGGAAACTGATTGAATCAGAACGCCATACAATGGAACTCACAGGAGATTCAATGGAGGTATGTATTTAGAATCTATAATATTTGTTTTATTTTGTAGAATGACAGATATCAAAGCTCCAGAGAAATTACATTATATTCCTCATTTCTTCTGTCAATATGATTTAGTCCTATATCCTGATAGGGAGAATAAGAAGATCTTATAGACCTAGTATTTCACTTTATATAAAACTATGCCTTATTTTAGTATTTTACCATTTTACATAGAGGCCAGAAAATTGAACATGTACTGTAATGTAAAATTGTAGACTTTCACGGCAGGTGTCTTGATTCATGTATTTTATGTCTTTCGGGCTAAATGGCCGTGGTCTGGTTTTATTAACACTCAACGTTTCATCTACTACTGCGGTAAACATCCTCAGGAGATTCTGTGTGCTCTTCGACCTCCTAACTCTTCAAATATCGGCTGCAGACTGGCTGTGTGTTGGAAATCGTGTCCTTATTTATAGTTGAGTATAGAAAACATCACCACACAATACTCAACTATAAATAAGGACATGATTTCCAACGCACAGCCAGTCTGCAGCCAACATTTGAAGAGTTAGGAGGTCAAAGGGCATGCAGAATCTCCTGAGGATGTCTACTGCAGTAGTAGACGAAACATTGAGTGTTAATAAAACCAGACCACGGTCATTTAGCCCGAACGACATAAAATACATTAATCATGTACTGTAATATTCACAAAAACAGACACAGCTTTTCCCAACATATGAATAAACCATGGGAAATTCATTTAATAATTTCATAAAGTAAACAAGCAAGGGTAATCAATAGAAATTATATGTATATAAATAGTAAATTCATACCAACAGTACTTACTTCATAATAAGACTAAATAAAAATAAGTTCTCTCTCATTACAAAAAGTATTTTTGATTGACCTTTTAGGAATTAATCTATGATAAATTCACGTAGACTTTCACGGCCAGAGTTGCTATGATGATCTTGAAGAAGATTTTCGGGCTGTAGGCCATGGTCGTGAGGCTTGTAGTTCCCTGACGTTTTGCCAGAGACTGCGTCTGGCATCCTCAAGGGTTGTCTTGAGACTGGCAATTCTGTTCACTGTCTGTCCTATTTGTACGTTCGCCGCGATGTGTTCGTAAGTTATATCTGCCTTCTGATTGGTCCGCATTAGGGACTTCCATTGCTCCAATGAGATTGCTGTTTGATGGTCTAGTCTACTGTCCTTGTAGAGGTTTACAATTTGCATATGGATACCGGTTCTAAAAAAACGCAAAATTTAAACCTCTACAAGTACAGTCGACTAGACCATCAAACAGCAATCTCATTGGAACAATGGAAGTCCCTAACGTGGACCAATCAGAAGGCAGATATAACTTACGAACACATCGCGGTGAACGTACAAATAGAACAGACAGTGGACAGAATTGCCAGTCTCAAGACAACCCTTGAGGATGCCAGACGCAGTCTCTGGCGAAACGTCAGGGAACTACAAACCTCACGACCACAGCCTACAGCCCGAAAATCTTCTTCAAGATCATCGTACTATGACTATTTAACTCATGCCCCAAATGGGAGTCAATGACCAATCACATTTCAATGATTTCTGTTTTACAACCAATCAGAGTCATGTTTCACGAAATATTTATCAGTGTTATATTTACCATATTAAAGAAAGCTCCTCCTTTTTAACATTCTGAACAAGTCTGACCATTATTTTGCAGTGACTGAGCCTATAAGAAATACGGCTACCAGATTGTATATATAGTGCATAGATGTCATGACATAGCGCTTGCAACACATAATATAAAAACATTTGTAGCAATTGACTATACCACCAAAAAAAGAAACCACTGTTTGCACTTTCTTAAATGTATTTTTCCCCAGGTAATAATCCAGAAAAATATAATTGTCATATTTACATCATACGACATCAGAAATGAATTAATATACCAGTTGATGTGTTTCATTTTTTCTCCACTAGAGAGCATTCTTACAATATTGCGTTCCTTTGGCAATAAATAGTATGATCTGGTTGCAGTGATAAACAAAGGAAGCAGATGAAGCCTACCTATCGTTTCTCATTTGTTTTCAAACATCGCCGTTTACATTAAATATATAAATATTTTAAAATAACTATAGTTAAATAATGATTTGTGAGTAAACAGCTTAATTTTATTCATTAAATAGTCCTAACAAATGCCACTCTTAATTTCCAAATTCTGTAGATAAATTCACTCCTCACTTCGTGAGTCATGAATTTATCGATAATTTGGAAATCACTCGTGGCATTACTTATGATAAATTATTTATTTAAGAAATATTGTATCACCTCATCTCGTATCCTTCTTATTAGACCGGCTTCAGGACGTAATTAGGTTCCATCATCAGTACTTTCATGACCATTGTTATGTCATCCTGAAGGACTGTCTCCTGCTCCTTCTGTTCGTAGACGGAAGAACCTCAAAATCAAATCACTTTCCTCGGGAATTTCAAAATCTATTAATTTTTTTAATGTAGATTTTTTTCCAAAACCGTGAGCTCGAGGTTTTTCTATTTGTTTAATTAATTTAAATTTTCTGTTGATTTGATGTTTTTCTGACAATGCATGGACGGCTACTGCAGATTTTTCTTGAAAGAACATCTCAGGAATGTCAAAAATGGGGAAGTAGAAAAATATGCTGTAGTCACCCACATATAGTGAGAAAAAACATCAAATCGAAAGAAAATCCAAATTAATTAAACATATAGAAAAAAACCTATAGAGTTGACGATTTGGGAAAAATTCTACATTAAAAAAAGACAAAAAGGAAAAAATTAATGAATTTTGAAATTTTCAGGGAAAGTGATTTAATTTTGAGGTTCTTCAGTCTACCAACAGATGATAGCTGGATGATTTTCGGGGACCATTGGGCCCTAACATTTGTCTTACAGGTGAGGAAAAATCCCGAAAAAACCTCCCCCAGGAGCCTGTACCGACCAGGAATCAAACCCGGGCCCACTGCATGACAAGGCAGCACGCTACCTCGAGACCACAGCGGTGAACATTTATTATTATTATTTATTATTATTATCATTAATATTATTATTAAATTTGTGAAGATGGCGTGATAACAGTAGATGTCTGTATGTCTGAAGAATTGCAATTATGTTAGGCATTTGGAAACTTATGAATCCCTGTAGTTCGAGTTCCACAAAACACTCCGAAATGCTACATTACACAAGTGTGATTAAATACACAAAAGAATACACTATGAAAGTTTGAAGGTGATTCCATTTTTCCAAGATAGACAGATCCTTGTCAATGAAAAATCTTACCATAATTCATTGATATCTTGTAACTGTAAATATATTGACAGTAATTTTAAACTACATTGTCTTTAGGTAAAACCAGTGATGACTCGTAAACTGCGACGCCGCCCTAATGATCCGGTACCTATCCCAGAGAAGCGACGGAAACCCCCTCCAGCTCAGTTGAATTACCTTTTGGACGAAAAGGAGATTGAAGGAGATTTGAAGATCATTAGTCGAGGAAAGCTGCTTGGTCCCATCAGAAAACCTGGTAGAGTCTTAAGATATACTGAATCAGTTTCTTCTGATTCTTCTTGATTATGTTTTATTAGATCTTTTTGTTATTCGTTGTTAAAGTAATGCTGCTACAAGAGAGCTGATAACTCAGGTATGAATAAATTTCTTTTAAATGTTTCTTTGTCTTCTTTAATAGTCTACTAGTTATTCTTACTTTTAAATCTGCCATGCATCAGCCTCAGTGATCTAAGGGTTATGTTCTATGCTTCTAGTCCCAAGGGCTGCAGGTTCAAATCCAACCGAGGCTGATGGATATTTTAAGATAGAAGAATCTAAGGGATATATTCTCCAGGAGGGATTTTAAGCTATGGATCCCGAGTCTGAAAACTTTTGGACTCATAAAAGAACATCACACCTAAATTAAAGCTTCTGAGCAAAATTTAATCAGCCTTTCTCATCCAAGAAATATCTTCATTGCCTATTAGATGAGTTTCTGAGGTTGCACCGGCACCACCTCGCTCTGTGCCACCAGAATTTGCACCAGCGTAACCACGCTCAATGCCACCTGAATTTGCACCGGCGCAACCACGCTCAATGCTACCAGAAATTGCACCGTATAGGTGCTGGATCAAACCGTTATTGTTGATAACTATTTTGATTGGAAAGCATAGATTGTTCAAATAGTGACATCTTTGCCTGGGCCCATAGAGGCAAAGAGAATTCAACTTTCTTTACTAAATTCTCCCAATATGTAATGTTTACTGACTTATAAAATACAATCGTAGCTTTGGGATAAAGGAACTAACTTAACCTTTTTTTATAGGAATTATCACTGTTCAATTCAATATTAAATTAAAAGATTCTTACCTCTCCTCACATTATTCTGTTAAGTAGATCGCGATTTCAGGCCTATAACAGGCCCATCTTCAGTACACTGTTGTTGACCGGTGTTATGTCGCTCGGAAGAACCACTTCTTCTCTTCCCTCTGTTGGTGGACCGATGAACCTCTTGATAAGGTCAAAATTTGCGGGAACTTCGAAGTTCATAAGTTTTCCTTTGTTTTTCTGAATGTGGATCTTTTCCCAAACTGTAAGTTCCTTAGGTGTCTCTATTTGTTTAATTAGACTAGCTTTTGATTCAATTCGATGTTTTTCGTACCAAGCATGAGCAGCTACTGCTGACTTTTCCAATTCTCCATTTTTGACATTTCTAAGATGTTCCTTCACCCTTGTTTTCAAATTTCTTTTCGTTTTACCTATATAAATTTTGTCACAATCTTTACATTTGATCTGATAAATTCCTGATTTATTTTCTTCTTCAATTTTTTCATTTTTGTTGGTTTTAATTATCCTATTAAGGCTGTATTCATTCTTAGGTGCCAATCTTATATTAAACTTTTTGAAAATTTTTTGAAATTTGTAGTGTTTCAATGGATGGTAAGTGAATTTCTTGAATTTTATTTTTTCTGTTTGTTTTATCAGTGTGCTTTCATTAATTAATTTTTGTCTTTTGAATTTATTTATTTTCCTGTGTACCATGCTTTCATCATAACCATTATCTGTTGCCACATTAATTATGTATTCTTTTTCTCTTTTATAGTTTTCTGGGCTCATAGGAATATTTACTAATCTGTATGCTAAGCTATTGAACACTGCCTCTTTGTGAGCAAAATGGTTGAAACCCGAAGCTTTAATATAGTTGTCTATATGAGTATTCTTTCTATATATTCCAAATTCTATCCTGTTTTTTGTTTCGTGTTAAATTAAGATCCAAAAATGGGATTTGTCTTTCAATCTCAGTTTCCATGGTGAATTTTATCGTTCTACTCTGGATGTTCAAAAGCTTCAAAGCATCCTCAAAGGAAAACTTATGAACTTCGAAGTTCCCGCAAATTTTGACCTTATCAAGAGGTTCATCGGTCCACCAACAGAGGGAAGAAGAAGTGGTTCTTCCGAGCGACATAACACCGGTCAACAACAGTGTACTGAAGATGGGCCTGCTATAGGCCTGAAATCGCGATCTACTTAACAGAATAATGTGAGGAGAGGTAAGAATCTTTTAATTTAATATTGAATTGAACCTCACAGTGATAATTCCTATATAAAAAAAAAAAAGGTTAATTTAGTGACGACTCAAGTCTTAATAGGAAACAAGATGGCGGACC
The DNA here is from genome assembly GCA_030220185.1 of Diploptera punctata. Taxonomy (NCBI): domain Eukaryota; kingdom Metazoa; phylum Arthropoda; class Insecta; order Blattodea; family Blaberidae; genus Diploptera; species Diploptera punctata. The sequence goes on from JASPKZ010009820.1 coordinate 2,570,473, forward strand.
TTGACATAACCTCAACCATAGATTTCAATACAAATTTATCAGGATTTAAAACAAGACATTAAAAAATTCAATCAGTTAAGGGAAAAAAAGAAGAAATAAAATGATGGACATCAAATTTATTAATACTTGTTTGGAATTGGATATTACACCTAAATTTGTTCGTAAAACCGTTAAAAATAACGATGGTTCGAAAGAACAGAAGACGGTTGAGAAGAAAAATTTTGAAAATGGAGAAAAACAAACATTTCGAAACTATCAGTAATTTGGACACAAAATTGTTTTTCCTACACTTAAAAATCTCTAAGAATGTTGGCAATGTATTTTGGGACCGATTAGAAGAAAAATTTTTTCAACAAACTAAATGTTAGCATTAAAAGAAAAGTAATCAAACAAAATAAGAAAATTGAAAATTTAAAATCAAAATCAAGATTAAATAAAGAAAACACCACTAAAACTAAGGAAATAAGGTGCAGTAATGTAATCAACATGTCTTCCAAAACTTTCAACCAGAGGGAATTGGGAATTTTAGAAAAAGGACTTTAAAACATGTGTAAACTATTCTAACAAAATTGAAGATTATGTAGCGGACGTCGAAGTAATAATAGATGATTTGGAAACAGAAGAAAAATTTTTAATCAGGAATGAATGTGGAAAAATCATAGAAGAAATCAAGGAAATTCCTAGAAACAAAACAGGACTGGGAAACATGAAAATAATCAGAGAAATCAATAACAAAAACACAATTATCACAAAAAGCAGACAAAGGCAACCAGCTAGTAATTATGGATAAAGAAGATTATAGAAATAGAATGGACAAAGTTTTGGCATCTACAGAATACATTGAAGTAAAATCTGACCCACTTCCCAAAAGTATCAAAGACGTAGATAACACTTTGAAGACAATAAACAAAATTCTATCAAAAAAAGAAAAATTCAGGCTGAAGGTTTCAAACCCTAGAAATCCACAAATGCATGGTCTCCCAAAAACACACAAGGGTGGAGACAAAATGAGGCCCATCATCAACAATATAGGGTCTCCTACATACCTAATATCAAAATGGTTATGTAGTGAGTACAAGAAAATGGAAGGATTTGATAACCTCTCAATAGATAATTCATATCAACTTGTACAAAAATTAGAAAACATTCAATTAGAACCTACAGACAGACTAGTGTCATTCGATGTAATTTCATTGTTTCCCAGTGTCCCTAGAGGAACCACCATTGAGATCTTGGAACAATGGCTAAACAAAAACAAATTAGAAAAAGAAAATATAAAGGAGTTTATAATTTCTTACTAAATTATGCATTGAACAGATGTTTTTCACCTATAATGGTAAATTTTATAAACAAAATTCTGGGCTTTCTATGGGAAAACCCTCTTTCACCCTTTTTGGCCAATTTATACATGGGAAGTTTCGAGCAGAAAATAACAAGAGGACATCCTTTGATCTTCAAATTTTGGACCAGATACGTTGATGACGTAATTGCTATTGTCAAACAGAAACAAATTGAGGATGCTTTGAAGCTTTTGAACATCCAGAGTAGAACGATAAAATTCACCATGGAAACTGAGATTGAAAGACAAATCCCATTTTTGGATCTTAATTTAACACGAAACAAAGAAAACAGGATAGAATTTGGAATATATAGAAAGAATACTCATATAGACAACTATATTAAAGCTTCGGGTTTCAACCACTTTGCTCACAAAGAGGCAGTGTTCAATAGCTTAGCATACAGATTAGTAAATATTCCTATGAGCCCAAGAAAACTATAAAAGAGAAAAAGAATACATAATTAATGTGGCAACAGATAATGGTTATGATGAAAGCATGGTACACAGGAAAATAAATAAATTCAAAAGACAAAAATTAATTAATGAAAGCACACTGATAAAACAAACAGAAAAAATAAAATTCAAGAAATTCACTTACCATCCATTGAAACACTACAAATTTCAAAAAATTTTCAAAAAGTTTAATATAAGATTAGCACCTAAGAATGAATACAGCCTTAATAGGATAATTAAAACCAACAAAAATGAAAAAAATTGAAGAAGAAAAAATATAATCAGGAATTTATCAGATCAAATGTAAAGATTGTGACAAAATTTATATAGGAAAAACGAAAAGAAATTTGAAAACAAGGGTGAAGGAACATCTTAGAAATGTCAAAAATGGAGAATTGGAAAAGTCAGCAGTCAGTAGCTGCTCATGCTTGGTACGAAAAACATCGAATTGAATCAAAAGCTAGTCTAATTAAACAAATAGAGACACCTAAGGAACTTACAGTTTGGGAAAAGATCCACATTCAGAAAAAACAAAGGAAAACTTATGAACTTCGAAGTTCCCACAAATTTTGACCTTATCAAGAGGTTCATCGGTCGACCAACAGAGGGAAGAAGAAGTGGTTCTTCCGAGCGACATAACACCGGTCAACAACAGTGTACTGAAGATGGGCCTGTTATAGGCCTGAAATCGCGATCTACTTAACAGAATAATGTGAGGAGAGGTAAGAATCTTTTAATTTAATATTGAAAGGAACTAACACCCGCTTGAGCAAGTTTGACTTAGATATCTGACTTATGCTAACTACTGAATGAATAGGCATGAGTAAAAAGCACAACTAAAGCTTTTAATGCGAGTCAAAATAGAGTCAAGAAAGATAGAAAGAAGTAGTATAATAAATACTTTGATGTAACAAAGAAAAGAAATCATAATAGAGTCATCTGTACAAACAGAAAATATGATTTAAATTAAACATACATACATTATCACTCACTCTAGTCCAGCCTCGGTTGGGGGGAATATAACGGTCCGAGCCGATGGAAGCGTCCCCAGGCCCTTGGCTTACTGGACTAAACAAACAAAACCAGCTCTCCTGAGCTGTTCTGACCAGACTCGAACGGTGACTAAGTAGATGATGATTTGATGTTACAAAACACAGCTATTTATGAGAGTTCACAGGGAGAGGGGGAATGCGCGATAGCACAGGGTGCACACTAGGAAAGGAAAGGATAGATAGGAAAGCATTTGGCACTGTTCATAAAGATGACACTCGAGATGGAGACGCGTTGACATATAGTTTTGCGCAGTAAGACGTAATTCCTGTATCGAAATGTCCATTTCGGTACAAGGTGATAAGCTAATGCTTTGTTACTTGCTGATATCTGTAGGGAAATATGTGGAACTAAATTAGATTGGTTAAGTATCTCCATGTCCCTTGTGGAGATATGTGTGTATATTAAATATATGTAGGAAATAACACTATGAGGTTTATTTTAATTATATTTACGTTGTAGAGGTTGACTTCACTCTTCGCAGAGTCGTGATTTTCTGATGCGGACTGGTTGCATCTCTAACGGTGCGACATTCTCGTGCTTCACAACTGTTGTCCTGGCATTTGTCCCTCCCTGCAATGGGGGAGGGTCTGTGACCCTTCTGTTGGCTGATCATATGAAGTTCCAAAGCATTTTTTTTCCCCTTACCAATGGAAGGGAAAGTAAAAATTGATGTGGAAAGTTCAATGTCCTGGTGAAAGGGAAAGAAATTTCATAAGAATCAAATGCATCATGAATTCTACTTAGCTTATATTTCGATGTTTTTTTTTTACTCTCACCGCCGCCACTGTGTACAACACCATTGTCAGGTGATTTTTCACATCTGTCAATTTTTTCTTTTGGGGGCCATATTATTCCACACTGCCATCTGGTGTTCTTTTGAAGGCGTCATGTTCTAAGACTGCCTTCTTTAGGTAGGTTTGAATAGAACTTGGTAATCAAGCTTGAATTCTTCGACACAAATCTCAACGTTCATGGTGTGCGAATGTTTTTTTTTTTTAAATATATATAGTCGTTTCCCAAAACTGTTAAATCCAAAGGTTTTAGAATAGATGTTGTCAAACAGTTTTGCTTCTTTGGATACTTACTGGCAAAAGAAAAAAAATTGACAGTCGTGAAAACAGCTGACGATGGTCGCCGATACTGTGGTGCTGTGTTTAAAAAAAACATATAAGACTCCACAATTCATCTGGATTCTTATCAATAAAATCTCTATAATAGTTGTAAAATTTCCCAATTGAGTTTTTATACTGATATCAAATTTGATTTGGAAATTCATTGGTCAGCCAACAGAGGGTGCAGAAATCAATTTGCAGGGGTGTGTACATCACCCCCAGACAACAGGCTTGGTGAAGGCTGAGAATGTCGTACAGTTGGCGACAAGAACCAGTACTGCTTAAAGAATCAAGAAATATGAGGTGAGTCAAAAATACCTCAGACTCAATATAATTTAACGTTGTTTAGGAATTATCACAATGATGTATTATTTATGTTAGAAAAAACTGTCATCCACCATCCCAAGACAAGAGGGTATTCATATCATTCGTCTATTAGACCGGTTTCGGGGACCTAATTGTTTCCAGCATCAATACTTTCAGGACTGTTGTGTTATGTTGTGAAATTATTGAGGATGGAACCTAATTAAATCCTGAGACGGGTCTAATAAGAACAAGGGATATCGAGGGGAGATCGATTACAATTTTTTCTTACATATGGGGATACTACCTCAAGTCATCCTGTTAGGTCATTGAAAATTTTATTTGTAAAATGTCCATTTTACATTTTTGGGGCTTGGAAGAATGGTAGTGTAAATTCCTTCGGAGAACATGTTTTGAAAACTCACCTCAAATTTCGTGCTTTTCACGAAACCGCAGTTCCTCCAAGTGTAATCTTGCTCATCCTCAGTCACAACTTCGACTGATGAAATTCTTCCGGCCCATCAACTCTTCATATTGTTCACCAACTACAGTGCTGCCATCTATGGTTGAATGTTATAAACTTTGAAATCAAATTTTTTGTTCGTTAGGAATAATCAAAATTCATTTTGGTGTAAACCTTAAGATGTTTCTTACCCGGTCTCCTCATATAGAATTTTTCTTATTGACGATTTTTTTATTGTTTAAATACACTTCTCTTTCAACTGAAGGCCCGGAAAGCCAAGGGTCCCGAGTTCAAGTCTCGGTCTAGGCAAAAATTTTTCTCTTCAAATATAAAATAAAATATAAAATAAATCTTCTAAGTTGATCGCAATTTCGAGACTATAACTGTCTCATCCTCAGAACTTTCTTGGCGACTGGTGTTATGTCGATCGGAAGAAACTCCTACATAACACCAGTTGCCAGGAAAGTTCTGAGGATGAGACAGTTATAGTCTCGAAATTGCGATCAACTTAGAAGATTTATTTTATATTTTATTTTATATTTGAAGAGAAAAATTTTTGCCTAGACCGAAGATTTATATGAGGAGAGATAACAAACATTTAATTTCACCATAAATTAAACCTCATAGTGATTAATTCCTATAAAAGTTAAATATATCAAAATTCATTGATCTATATTTATTTTTCTGAATTATATCTTCTCCCAAACTGTCAATTCTAAAGATTTATTCACTTGTTTTAAAAGTTTTTCTTCTCTTCCAATTTTATGTTGTTCCAATAAACTATGTGCAGCAATTGCAGATTTTTCGATTTCACAATTTTTAATATTTCTAAAATGTTCTTTGGTGCGAGTTTCCAAATTCCTATTAGCTTTTCCTATATAAATTTTATTGCAATCATTACAACTTATTTGATAAATTCCAGATTTCTTACTGTCTGGGACAGTATTTAGAAAATTACCCAGATAACCCATGCGGTTTCGTGAAAAGCACGAAATTTATGAGGTGAGTTTTCAAAAAAATGTTCTCCGATGAATTTAAATGATTGTACCTCATAATGTTTACTTCCCAACATTAATTTAATATAGTGTGATCAGTATAGTATTTGGACAGCAGACACGGGGATTTCACTGTACACTGCTGACGCAGTCACGGCAGGGAACGGACAGCATAGGATTGCGCTGTACAACCACACACATTTTCGTAACTATTTTACAAATTACCGTACTTACCCATTTTATTGACTCAGATGCTGGAACGGAGTCACTCGGTTGAAGAGCATGCGTCTTGATTATTTTATATGGATGCAACTTTAACAATTTAGTATTTTTTTGTACATAGCCTTAATAAATTCCTACTTACATTTAAATTAATATTGGGAAGTAAACATTATGAAGTTATATCATTAATAGTGAGTGGAGAACATATTTTTAACGACTCACCTCATATAATTTCAAATTTCTTTGATACCGGCAGTTTCAGACAATGAATTTGGAAACACACACTAAAGAACATTTTAGAAATATTAAAAATTCTGAAATTGAAAAATCAGCAATTGCTACACATAGTTTGCTAGAACATCATAAAATTGAAAAAGAGGCAAAACTTTTGAAACAACCATTGGAATTGACAATTTGGGAAAAGATATTCATTCAGAAGAATAAATATCGATCTATGAACTTTGATATTCCGGTGAAATTTAATTTCAAAGTTTATAATCCCAACCAAAGATGGCAGCAAGATGGTGATGTCCTTAGAGAAATCAACAACCAGAGAATTTCATCAGTGGAAGCCATGACTGAAGAGACACAAGATATTGTCTGAAACTGCCGGTATCAAAGAAATTTGAAATTGTATGAGGTGAGTTCTCCACTCACTATTAAATTCCTACTTGTTACGAAAGGCGGCTAAGTGATTTTCTAGGAGACTGTTCCAATCGATAACATGTCGTCTATTGTTTCTTTTGTGTGAACACTGTCGGCCTGTGTGGCTTCTTAGTCTCGACAATTCCCATTGCATGAAATTTGTTGTACAGATTATGGACTATTTTATTATTAATTTAACACTTCTCATAGAAGGATAAATTATATTTGAAGAGAAAAATTTTCGCCTAGACCGGGACTCGAACCCGGGACCCTTGGCTTTCCGGGCCAAGTGCTCTACCAACTGAGCTACCGAGGCGAGTTACGATAACTCGCCTCGGTAGCTCAGTTGGTAGAGCACTTGGCCCGGAAAGCCAAGGGTCCCGGGTTCGAGTCCCGGTCTAGGCGAAAATTTTTCTCTTCAAATATAGATTATGGACTGTTGAACGTGATGGAATTTTTACATCTGGGAATCGTGTTTTAAGGAGTCTTCGTACTTGGCTGGCAGACTGAGTTAACAAAAATTGATCATAAATAAATACATGTTGTTCAGTAAAAAAATGATTAGTCATTACACAGTTTACACTCATCACACACTATTCAGTTTATACTTATGCACATGTCATTCAGTTCACAAGGAAAAGCGAGCAAGCACCTTATCCATCGAAGCATACAATCTGACTGTGACGTGAATGCGTGAGATGTACTCGTAAACGGCTGAGTGAGTTCATATTTCAAGTCCCATACTTGCACGTGTAAGCCTTCGTCATCGCACAGTACAAATCTTGCGTCTGCTGTTCAATGCTATACTGATCGCATTGTATTATTCCAAGTCCCTGTTCACTGTACCTTATGTTAAGAAGGCATATTTTACTTTTGGTAGGTAGCAATTCATCCATCAGATGGGGATGTTATTAAGACTGGTGGTTTTCAAAAGTAGACTATTTGTGCCAGGCTTCACCTTCCCTCTTTTCATCATCATCATCCTTCACACAACACATCCTTCACAAACACATATGTAAAATAAATGTGTCCTTCATTGAGAAGTTTTAAATTTACAATAAAAACAACTTAAACATATATTCATCCTACACTCCTCTCTGTATTGAATTAATATCACCTATGTAACATGGTCAGCCGTAAATTAATAAATAATAGTTAAAAAAACTAAAACAATGCGCTTTATTAGAAAACCGAACTAAAAAATGAAAAATAATTTTAATTTCCAACACGCTTGGGATAAAATTAAAGTGGTCAACATAAAAATCATCTCCAACGCATCTAGAATAAAACTAGAGTTATATACAAAAAAAAAATGTTTACCATCAAAAGCATGGGATGCTTTTATGGCTTTTACGTTTTCTTCTTAGAGACTTTACTTTTATCTGTTTATTATCAAATACATTAATTGATATAGAGCACCACACGCTTTTGATGGTAAAATTATGTTTTTTTTGTAGATAACTCTAGTTTTATTCTAGATAATTTTTTTGTTGACCACTTTAATTTTATCCCAAGCGCGTTGGAAATTAATATTATTTTTCATTTTTTAGTTCGGTTCTCTAATAAAGCATGTTGTTTTGGTTTTTTGAAACTATTATTCATTTTTTAGTTTGGTTTTCTAAAAATGTAAATATCTTTAGTAGTATGAGCTAAAAGTAATACTCTTCTAAAAAAACCAGCGACCTATGGATTACTGAAATTATATACCACTACATTCCACCTCTCTACCAACTGAGCTACCACAACGATAGACTAAAAAGTCAATCTGTCCTCAACCTATTATACCAATCTTTACTTCTTTGATGGTCCTGGTCAGGATCTTAGAAAAAATTTATGAAGTTATTGTATTGTCATTGGTCCTTTACAAGTATACAAAGCTTCAAGTTGATCCAATGATTTTAAGTGGGCGAAAATCATGTTGAACGATTCCGTTACATAGATAGATACATGTCAAGCTAATATAAAGCGTGTAAAAATAGACCACATTAATGACTAGTGTAGAACTTGAGGCAGAAAAATTATAGTTTTGATGATCAATGTGTTTCTGTCCTATCAACATTGTGGATTTGGCAACATTAAAAAAAATTTAAATCATTAGGAAGTAACATTATGAGGTTTAATTTAATAATTGAGTTTGTATTTTTTAACATTCTTACCTCATATGATTGTTTAGTTGGACATATGTTTCAAGGCTGTTGTCCCATCTTCAGCATTGCACAAACTGATTTTTTCTTTTCTTCAAGTTGTCGGCCCTGGATCTGTGTTCCAAAGAACTTAGTAATGAGGCTCCTTTCTCCATGATTTCGAAGTTCATAATTTTCTCCTTGTTCTGTATATAGATTTTTTCCCATATAGTGAGTTCATTGGTATTTTCTAATTGTTTTAATAATAAGTTCTTTGGAACACAGATCCAGGGCCGACAACTTGAAAAGAAAAAAATCAGTTTGTGCAACAGCCTTGAAACATATGTCCAACAAAACAATCGTATGAGGTAAGAATGTTAAAAAATATAAACTCAATTATTAAAAAAAAAATATTTAGTTACTTATGTTGCAGCCGCAATGGTCATTTCACAGAATCCTAACTAACTAACTAACTAACTAACTAACTAACTCACTGGCCACGAGGACATAAGCTCTCCATACATCCCTATCCTGAACACATTTTTTCCATTCACCTCCTGTATAATTACTTCCTACAAATTATGGTAATGTTATTCTCCCACCTCATTCTTGGTCTACCAACTGGGCATTTTCCCTCTGGTTTTCCATGCTCCTCTTTCATTCCCCATTTGTACCAATCCACAAATAACAAGGAGCTGAAATTGAATATAACATGATAGCCATTAAGAAAGCCAGAAAAAATTGCTTTGGTAAAAAGAATTTCGACAATGACATTAAAAAATTGTAGCAGTAAAGCTGAACTGATAATTTACTTAAGGGGATTAAAATGAGTATTGAAGTTTAAAAATTCATATTATGGCGAAAAATATGGTAAAATATTACAATTTAATTAAATTTTAAAAAATTGAATTTTTATGTGATTTTCATATTTATTAAAATATAAATTAGTTACAGCTGTTTCGGTACTTTGTACCTTCTTCAGACATGATAACAAATTAACAATAAGTATGAAAATCACATAAAACTTTAAGTTTTATTTTTATTTAATTGAATAAGTTATGTATTTTCAAGAAGTAAACACCAATTCAATTAATAGTGAATGGAGAACATATTTTTATCGACTCACCTCATATGATTTCAAATTTCTTTGATACCGATGGTTTCAGACAATATCATGTCCTTCTTCAGTAATGGCTTCCACTGAAGAAATTCTGTGATTGTTGATTTCTTTAATATCACCTCTTGTGCTGCCATCTTTCATTGGGATTATAAACTTTGTAATTAAATTTTATCCACCGGAATATCGAAATTCATAGATCGATATTTATTCTTCTGAATGAATATCATTTCCCAAATTGGGAAAGAAGAATAAATATCGATCTATGAATTTTGTAATTCCGGTGGATAAAAATTTAATTACAAAGTTTATAATCCCAACGAAAGATGGCAGCACAAGAGGTGATGTCATTCGAGAAATCAACAATCACAGAATTTCATCAGAAGGACATGATATTGTCTGAAACCGTCGGTATCAAAGAAATTTGAAATCATATGAGGTGAGTCGATAAAAATATATTCTCCACTCACTATTAATGATATAACCTCATAATTATATTATTTTTGGTCTGGACATCTTACCTCAACATTAATATTGAGGTAAGATGTCCAGACCAAAAATAATATAATTAAAATAACCTCAAAATATAACTTCCTAAAATTAAATATTAATTACAACCTCATAATGTTTACTTCCCAATATTAATTTAAATATAACCAATTCAATTGATTACTTAAAATATTACAAGTTCACATATTTTGATCTGATTCACAGAGACTTTATGATGCTAATTTTAAGTTGATGGTAATTAGGGAAACAGAAACTATGAACAACTTTGCAGCAGGGAGAAAATAGTGTTTCTGAAGGTATCATTCATAAGTGGCAACAAACTTAAGAAAAGCAAAATGCTAATTCATACTAAAAATCATTTAGTGGATCAAAAAAAGTGGAATATCATGAATTGGAACAAAAAATTCCCACAAGTTGGAACAAAAATTCTTAAAAAGCATTTTCAAAAATTAGGGGTCATCTTATATTCGGATAAAAATGGTAGCTTCATACATGTCTCACAAGGGAACTGCCAGCCATTGCATACCTTGAAATTTCTTGCAGAGAAGTGTTGTGATGTACAAAGGCTGTGTCCAAAAAAATTATCTGCCATTTTTAACTGCAAGGAACTAAAATACAGCACCAAATCTCTCATTTAAACTACAGGGAAGTAATTCAACATCTGAATTGGTAGATTAGATAACCGCCACTACCTGCCTCACCTCACTCAGCTCTTATTCATGCAGGGAGACCATCTGCTCCGGACAGTGGATTGACATTACTGGATTCTGGCTTTAATTTATGTGCTTTGCAGTTAAAAATGGCAGATATTTTTTTGGACACGGTTTCACGATGCTTCTTTAGGAGAAATTTCAAGGTAGGTTTAGGTATGCAATAGTTGACAGTTCCCTTGTCAGTAATGTCATAATGGGTTATTTTAATTTAAGATTTACTGATGAAATGCAATTCCCAGTACCATAATCTTAACCATGATGTAGTTAAATGACATTCTTTCACTTGAAATATGTGGATGTATGCTGAAAACAAATTATACTGAAACTTGGACTTTTATAGGAAAAAATCACTATGAGGTTTAATTTAAAATTAAATTAAAATAATTTTGTTGAGTTGTTTCTTGACTCACCTCATACTTCTTAACTCCCTCTTAACTCATACTTCTTAACTCAACAAAATTAAAATAAACCTCATAGTGTTATTTCCTACCTACATAGATTTTTGTCAAAGTTTTATAGTTTTAGCATATATCTGTCTTATAAGACGACCCCCAAACTATCAACAGCCTATGAATTTAGTTTAGATCAGCGATCATTACTAGCTTACTGTATAGCGTATACAAAATTACCACATTCGTAATTTTTCAAATTAAATTTTATGTTATATATTGTTAATATTTTAACCCCTCATTATGATAAATAAATACATTTTATTTTGATTCAACCAGCAACACTTTCGATAAGTTGTACTAGCACGAGAGATGAGACCAGTCGCAAGGAAGGCAGTAGAGGGGAAAGGAGATCGTTATGATAAGGAAGGAAGACTTGCCACATGAGAAATTTCTTGTATGCTACTATCAAACCCAAAGATATAAGTTATCTGCATATTTAAATGTTATACAGTGCCCTTTGCATCATGCATGGTAATAATAACACTATATTAATAATAATTAAAAGAAACAACACAATATAAGCAATAATGTCCATTATATTTGAAGAGAAAAATTTTCGCCTAGACCGGGACTCGAACCCGGGACCCTTGGCTTTCCGGGCCAAGTGCTCAACCAACTGAGCTACCGAGGCGAGTTACGATCTAGATGCAAATTTTTCTCTTATGTACATTGTAATTCCCTCGTGCGAAATGCTTGAAACCATAGCTTCTATCTTTGCAAATGGCGGCTTAGTTAAGAAGACATTTATTGGGAATTTAACACTACTTTATAAAGCCAGTAGGGCTTCTATTGACGATTTTATTATTAATTTAACACTTATCATAGAAGGATAAATTATATTTGAAGAGAAAAATTTATCCTTCTATGAGAAGTGTTAAATTAATAATAAAATTGTCAATAATGTCCATGTTTATTTACTACACAAAACAGACTGCAAGATAATTGAATAACCCGATGTTTTCAGGACTGGTTTGATAGTAGCTGTACTCACGGGATTCACTAAATCTCTAACAGTTCCCCCCGCCCCCACATGTCAACTGATCGGTTTGTGAGAATTTTGCAGGATTTTAAATACATTGGCGAGTTATTTTTTCATTTTATAATGGTTTTAATTTATATAAATTTCAGTCTAATTTTTTTTTGTATCTGTTCTATAAGACAACCCTGGATTTTGGGGTTTTTTTTATGGTTCAACTATCGTCTTATATGCTGAGATATACGGTAATTATTTAAATGTTCAATTTACTCAAAAAGTATTAAAATTAACCCTATAGTCTTAGTTCCTATTGAAACATTAATTAAAACGTATTGACTTTTTTAATAGAGTTCAAAATTAAACCTGCTATATGCTGTCAAAAGCTAAGTGGTAAATAGTGTTCTGTGTTTTTAAGTTTCATGGAGTAAATTCGTGCAGTAATAGGTGAGTGTACTTTAAACTGCTACAATTTATGTATTGTATTTTATATTTACCATTCTAGCAACCTGAATATTATATTTGAAGAGAAAATTTTTTTTTTTTCGCCTAGACTGGGACTCGAACCCGGGACCCTTGGCTTTCCGGGCCAAGTGCTCTACCAACTGAGCTACCGAGACGAGTTACGATCTAGACCCAAATTTTTCTCTTATGTACGTTGTAATACCCTCGCGCCAAATGCTTGAAACCATAGCTTCTATCTTTGCAAATGGCTGCTTCTTAGTTAAGAAGACATTTATTGGGAATTTAACACTACTTTATAGCCAGTAGGGCTTCTATTGACGATTTTATTATTAATTTAACACTTCTCATTGAAGGATAAATTATATTTGAAGAGAAAAATTTTCGCCTAGACCGGGACTCGAACCCGGGACCCTTGGCTTTCCGGGCCAAGTGCTCTACCAACTGAGCTACCGAGACGAGTTACGATCTAGACCCAAATTTTTCTCTTATGTACGTTGTAATTCCCTCGCGCCAAATGCTTGAAACCATAGCTTCTATCTTTGCAAATGGCTGCTTCTTAGTTAAGAAGACATTTATTGGGAATTTAACACTACTTTATAGCTAGTAGGGCTTCTATTGACGATTTTATTATTAATTTAACACTTCTCATTGAAGGATAAATTATATTTGAAGAGAAAAATTTTCGCCTAGACCGGGACTCGAACCCGGGACCCTTGGCTTTCCGGGCCAAGTGCTCTACCAACTGAGCTACCGAGACGAGTTACGATCTAGACCCAAATTTTTCTCTTATGTACGTTGTAATTCCCTCGCGCCAAATGCTTGAAACCATAGCTTCTATCTTTGCAAATGGCTGCTTCTTAGTTAAGAAGACATTTATTGGGAATTTAACACTACTTTATATATACTTCTTAACTAAGAAGCAGCTATTTGCAAAGATAGAAGCTATGGTTTCAAGCATTTGGCGCGAGGGAATTACAACGTACATAAGAGAAAAATTTGGGTCTAGATCGTAACTCGTCTCGGTAGCTCAGTTGGTAGAGCACTTGGCCCGGAAAGCCAAGGGTCCCGGGTTCGAGTCCCGGTCTAGGCGAAAATTTTTCTCTTCAAATATAATTTATCCTTCAATGAGAAGTGTTAAATTAATAATAAAATCGTCAACCTGAATATTGTTAGTCTGTTGTTCTCTGCAGTCAAATTCTGATAAAATTCTCTGTAACACAAGGTGAAACATGTTCCCAAACACATTGTTATATAAAGCTTCTACTGTATATATCCGTTGCTGTGGTGTAGTCGGTAGAGTCCCTACCTTCTACTCCGGCGACCTGGGTTCGATTCCCGGCGGGGTAAGGGATTTTTAAAATCTCAACCTTGGGACTGGGTGAGTGTCGTGTCCAAGTTGTACCCAGTGGGTTTAATTCCTCAAAAAAAAAATATTTTTTTAAAACTTATATAACTAATTAATTTTATAACATCAACTACATTTCCAACATTTATGTAAGAACATTTGCATATGAAACTCAATTCAAAATCTTTGATATAGACATAAAGGTTACATTTCAACGTTAGACAACATATTAAAGAAATTAAAAGTACTTTTGTGTTTAAGGGGGGAATTAAGAAATTCTACATTTTATAATGATTTGTTTGAACTAAATAGTTTGTTAATTACTCTCAGCAACTAAATATAAACTTTTTTTTTGTCTCAGAAAGAAAAATATGTGCTTCTGATAGTATTTTTTCTCCTGAATTCAAATATGATATCAGTTTTTCTCCATCACGCAAGGTTTCCGAGAGACAGGCATTTATTATAATTTCAAACACTTTAATATTTTCTACATTCGTAACTACACAATATTCGAACATTCGGACTTGCCTAGAAAGTAAGAAATGACGATTTCCTGCTATATTTCGCCTGTGAAGCATCCCTCTTGATGGTCCAACAATAATAAGCCAGCATATTAGGATTCCATTTGCCTTGATATCTCTTTTCCATAGCTGAAATCTCTTGATGAAAATGTTCCCGTGCTCATCGCTCACTGCACCAAGATTTTCCGGGAAGAATCTAGGTTTATTAAAAAATAATTATTTAAATCAATTAATTGAAATTTAAATAAAAAGAACTGTGGGTGATGGAGAAATTCCGAATACATACTTGAAAGCACGATAAAGAATTGCATTAAGTACAACTATTGGTTCTCATGAGACAAAAATCATGTTGACCAGTGTTATTATGAGTTAGATTTTTGTGACTCACCTCATATTTGTAGTTTTATTGCAGATCGTGGTTTCAGCACTCGCCATTTCAACAGTTAGAAAGTATTGAAAAGTGGCATGTAGAGTGCTGAAACCATGGTTTGCAATAAAACTACAAAAAATCTATAAGAAACCTCATAGTGTTACTTCCTTCTTCTTCCTTCCAAGTATTAGGCCAAGGCCTGTTACGATCCTATAGAAAATTTTCCCTCCAGCATTTCATAGGACGGCCCAGAGTTCTTCGTCCTCTTGGTATATAATTATAAACAGCTTTGGGAATCCAATTTGAACTCATTCTTTCTAGATGGTGTTTCCAATTTAGTTGGTACTGTTTAATATACTCCAAATTGGCGTAGTTTTCAATTCTTTTAAGATATCGGTGTTCCTTTTCTGATCCCATCTGGTGTAACCCGCTGTTCTGCACATGAATCTCATTTCACAAGCCGTTATTCTGCTTTCATGTTGTCTTTTTAGTGTCCATGCTTCACTACCATAGGTCAACACTAGTCTAGCCAAAGTGTTATATAAACATAATCTGGTGTTTTTTTGTACAAGGGATGGTTTCTTAACTTGATTAATAATTTCCAAACTTTTATTATAACTAGTAACTTCCTTTAAATATTAAATAAATAATTCTTTTTTTTTTTAAAAGATGTGAACACTCTCGAACATTACACTTTATTGGATTTGTTTCCCTAAATTATATTTCTCTTTGGCAGTTGCTTCTCAGTCTTTCATGAAATACAGAGTGATTCAGAAATATGGCTATACGTTTGATCGCATTTTGTGACGAAAATATTATTGTTAAAGGAAATATGATGTTATCATTGGAAAGGGAACCCTTCAAATTAAACAATAGAACAAAACAAATCACTGTTCACGTGCAGCTTGCCAGGTTGATTTTTGTGGGCTAGCATTGAACGCTTCCACAATTCTCTTTGTTGTTTCTGCATCCGTGCTAATGCAAGGCCTTCCAGGAGGTTTGATTTTCTGCATCCTTCCCATCGCAGTCGTTTTCTCCTCTTCCCCACAGTCGACGGCTGCAATGCTACATTAAACTCACATCTTGCCCGTCTTGCGGCCTCACAATCATTAGCATATGCTATTGCCCATGCAGAAATTGTAATTTGCTGTTGCATATTCATATGTTTTGTTTTATTACATTGTTGTAATTTGAATAATTGCCTTTCCAACAGTAATTTCATATTTCCTGTAATGGTAATATTTTCATCACACAATGCGATCAAACGTATAGCCATATTTATGATTCACCCCATAGTTTGATACTTTAGGAAATTCCTCCTCAACAGACATTTCAGCTCCAAAAATGTTTTATAATTTCAGCTTGGATAAATCCTTTAAATATTCAATTAGTTTTGCCTTATTTTCTACCATAGTACCACCAGCCATATTTTCATATTATCTTAAGGAATTCTCACCTTCATAAATTCTTTAACTCTAGAAATAGATTCTAATTTTTAAAAAGTATACAATCAACCATTTATATGTATCATTTCACATGCATCAAAGACAATAAATTCTTTGTGAATCAGATGCATATCTAGTTATTTTAGAACACAACAAATTGTGTAATATATGAAAAATCCTATACTAATTCACTAGGATCGACATAGATTTTTATATATTATTTACTGTTTGTGGAAACAAGACAAATGACAGTCTTAAGTCTCATTCCACCTTCTCAAATGAAGATAATTTTATTCTTTCAGGTTTTTGATTAATAATTGTGCTGTTGTTGGGAAAGGGAATATAAGCAGAAACTATGTTTTGAGATATCGTCATTCTGGTAGATTTCACTAAGTCCAAAATTGTTGTTTTGAGATACAATGATATTAAAATTTGATCACATATCAGAAATCTGTTACGCCAGAAAATATTAAGCGTCTATAAATTAGAAAAGGACAGGGATAGCACTTAGTGGCTTTTGCCAGACTGTGATGAATAATTTTCTTAACCGTCTGCATGCCACGGGTAAAATCTCTTGTGTTAGAGATTTAAACTGTATCCGCCGATGTGATCGGCTTTGCAAGTAGTTTAAGAATAGTATATGTTAGGTAATGGACAGAAGCATCAGAGCCGATCTAATCAGCTCATGGCACCTAAAGGGTTAATATAGCCAATTTTGGACTTGGTGACTTCTGCTTGAACGCCGACAATATAGAGTTTCAAAGTTGTGTTTTATCTGAAAAAATAATTCAATTATTGTATTTATTCTCCTCAATTAATAAAAAAGTATTTTCAAAAGAAAACTTTGAAACTGTGTATCTAAAAACATAGTATCTGCTTATGATCCCTTTTTCCAACCGCCTCAATTTAACAGCTCAAGAATTGAATAATTTTCTGCAAGATGTAATAAGAAAATTAGTCAACAGATACTCCGAAATGATCAAGAACATGTCAAAATTTACATTATTTATTCAAGGAAAATTAAAATTGTTGTAATCTTAATTGTTGGTACTGAACCCTTTGAAGGGCAGTGTTATTTTAATAAACATGATCCAAAATTGTATTTTTCCCAATAACCATATCATAATATTATTCTGTCAATTTATAAAATACAGTTACTTTTAAAAGTAATTAGAGTGAAGTATTTGACTTGCATCCATGAAGAATATGACTCCTAGAGGCCCAAAAATCCTTAAAAATTTTGAGAATGCAAGACATAAAAAAATTAAGGATTCTAGAGGACCAATTTAGTCAGAAATATAAATATTTGTTTTTCTTTAATTAAAATTGAGTTTTAAGGGATTTTTCATGGTTATCATATAAAAAGAATAAATAATTAATTAAATTACAATAGGAAGTAACATTATGAGGTTCTTCTTAATAAATAAGGTAAATCCTGAGTCATCTTACCTCATAACTTGTTATGTTCTGTTTGAACTAGTTTTGGTATATCATGTTTACCATCATTAGCTTTTCTGCACTCTTGAATTTTATGTTGTCAGCCCTGGATGTCGGTTACCACTCCATCTTTTGGATGATCGAAGAACTTGTAAATTAAATCTTTTTCCTCAGGGATACAAGATTATAGTCCAAGATCCAGCTGCAAGATTACTACTTTCATCGAGTGTATGAACAAAATCTTTTTTTCATAAAATTGTGAATGACTGAATACATTTTTGCCAAGTTTCCTATTAAAATTTGGCCGCCTGCATATTTAATTAAAATATAATTAATTTATTTATTTGAAATAATTTGATTCGCTTGTTATTAAAATAAATTATAATCCAGTTCGCAGAAATCAATGTATAGAGCTTGAAAAGTTTTGGTTGCCATTGCAAACTTGACCGTAAACCTCCTCGCGGCTACAGCAGACTGTGACACCAATCAGTAATAAAATGGCGGTAAGTACGTATTTATTGTTTTATATTGTTTCAAATAAAGTTCAGTTCATTTAAAATGCTGTGATTTGTTTCGTATAATGTATATTAACACTACCTTTTGGATATATTTTTGTATGTACATTGTACGTAGTATACATAAAGGGCAGTGGTTTTACTTCCTGCCACGAGGAGGTTACAGCCAAGTTTGCAATGGCAACCTAAACTTTTCAAGCTTTATACATCGATTTCTGCGAACTGGATTATAATTTATTTTAATAACAAGTGAATCAAATTATTTCGAATAAATTAATTAATTAATTATATTTTAATTAAATGTACTGGTGGCCAAATTTTAATAGACAACTTGGCAAAAAAATTTATTCAGTCATTCATAATTTTATGAAAAAAAAATAGATTTTGTTCATACACTCGATGAACGTAGTAATCTTGCAGCCGGATCTTAGACTATTATGAATTTTGAAATTCCTGGGAAAAAATATTTTATTTACAAGTTCTTCAGTCAGCCGACAAAATATGATTCAAAAGTCTAGAGAAGCTGACCATGGTATACATGATATACCAAATAGAACACAACAAGTTATGAGGTAAGATGACTCCAGATTCACCTTATTTATTAGGAATAAAGAAACTTATTGATATTGCAAGACTAAGTTAAATGAGGGCAAGTATGTCGACAACTATAGAAGGTGACACTTTTGTTGTAATTTCAACATGGTTTAAATAAATTCTGAAGAGAAAAATTCCTGTCTGCACTGTGATTTAAATTCAGCTTTATCCACTGGTGGGATTAGAGCACTAGAGTATAAAACTGGAGGTTTTGGGTTCAAATCCTGGTTTAGACAGGAACTTTTCTCTTCAGAATTGATTCAGACAATTTCTCTGAGCATATTGACATTTTACATCTTAATTCAGCGTGGTTGTTAGATTATTATATTTGTTTTTTACCAGTAGAGCAACCAGATAATTTAAAAAGCACAATATTTGACGCTCTTCCTCATCAACTACTCAGTTGAGGAAGTGATCATGTGAATGTGACGTACAGGATGAATACAAACCCTACCAACAAACTTTTACAAGTTGTTCACAGATATTTTCTAAGTGTTTTATATAAGGAACCCATGGTTTTCGATGGCTCATTACCAAGTTCAAATATTTTATTACTATTAGTCTTAAATATATTTTCATTCAGAAATTATAATCAAGAAAAAATTTTGTTTGATTGAATCCCAATCATCCTCAGCATCTTGCCCAGACTGGTTGGATTTATGTTGTAAACCCTGGATGTCAATGTCAACTCCCTCCTGTGGTTGGCCAAAGAACCAAACAAAGAACGACGTCACGTTCTGTTGGTATTTCGAAATTCATAACTCTGTTTCTGTTCTTCTGAATATAGATTTTTTTCCCAAATAGTCAGCTCTTTTGTATTTTCTAACTGTTTTAATAATTTAGTGTCTGAATTTATGTCTTTCAGACCAAACATGAGCAGTAACTGCAGATTTTTCTATTTCCCCATTTTTAATATTTCTTATGTGTTCTTTGGTTCTAATTTGTAGGTTTTTTTTTGTTTTTCCTATATATATCTTTTCACAACTCATACATTCAATTTCCTGATTTTTTATTTTTATCAATTTTTTTCATTTTTGTTAGTTTTTATTAGTTTATTTAAACTGTAGTTATTTTTCAGTGCTAATTTAATATTAAACTTCTCAAATATCTTTTGGAATGTATTGTGTGCCCAAGGGTGATATGTGAATTTCCTGCATTTTTTCATAGGTGTTTTTTCCTTTTCAAGAGTACTTTTGTTGATCATATTTTGTTTCTTATATTTTTCTATCCTTTTGTATACCATTTTTTCATCAAACCCTTTGATTATGTGTTTTTTCTCCTGTTTTAAATCTTCTTCATTTAAGGGTAAGTTTACCAATCTATGAATTAAACTATTAAAGGCTGCCAATTTATGTCCAATTGGATTGAACCCTGTTGATTTAATAAAATTATCCATATGAGAGTCTTTCCTATGAATCCCAAATTCAATTTTTCTTTTTTCCTCGTTTCTAAGCAATTTAAGATCCAAAAAAGGCATGTGTTTATTTTCTTCTGTTTCTTTGGTAAATTTGATTTTTGTACTTTGTAAATTTAACAGTTTTAGGGAATCTTCTATATGTTTTTCTTTTACAATACAGATTATATCATCTACATATCTGCTCCAAAATTTAAACATTATGGGATGTGCTTTTGTGATTTTACATTCAAAATTGCTCATAAATAAATTTTCCAGGAAAGGTGATAATGGGTTTCCCATTGAGATCCCTGATTTTTGTTTTAGAAACTCCCATTGAATGTAAAAAACATTTGATCAATACATAACTCAGTTAATTTCAAATAGTCTTCTCTGATCTATGTTGTTTTTATTTAACCAGTTGTTCAATATCTCCAAAGTTTTTTTGTTTTAGTACATAATATAATTAAAAGAACCTCGAAATATTACTTCCTAAAATAAAACAATAATTTTGTTTATTCTTTATATATAAAAATGTGGTATGTGTCTGACCTTTATGCACTAAAAACTACTTGACTGATTTGAATGGGATTCTTCCCATCATTTAGAAAAATTTTCTAGGACAATTAACATGTATAACGTATTATCCTATGTACTATAGGGCCAGAGCTAAAAAAAAAGAGCATTAGTGCACTAGAAAGTCGCTTTTTGGATGCTTAAATGGTTTATGCTGCTTAAACCAAAACATACACCAAATTAATGTACACAGAATTGAATATCTCAAAAACTTCTACAAGAAAGTCCGCGAACAGCATATGTTTATCTTTTACAGATAACTCAATAACCATTTTTGTCTTTCAGCTCATTGATGCCGAGAAGATCAGAATAAGTAGATTCCTGGGTAATGCCACATAATCATCAATAATTGTGATATAAATTTATATTAATTTTTCTTTATACTTATTCAACTAAACAGCGCACGCCGGGTATTAGCTAGTTTATAATCAAATTACAACCCTCTTACTTGAATTATAAAGGGCTTCAAATATAAAACCAGACTGGCCTCACGGAGTTTCACCCAGCATGCAGTGCTGTCTCTTCCTCCCGCAATTCACCCTGCCTGCCACCCGTCCTTGAACTGTTTCTTACCTTATAGAAAATGCTGGAAATGTTGTCCTCCCGCAGTTAAACAGGCATTATACCGAGTAAACACATTTAGATTGACACGCTGTAGTTCGGGCACTGTCAAGTTTCTGATTTCATTTCTTATGTTGTTCTTCAGTTCTTGCAATGTGTGCGGATTTGTTTTGTACTCTTTGTCTTTTGCCAATTTCGTCTAATTTTTCATCGGTGAGAACCGTATGCCTTTGCGTGTGTTTCTTATTTTGTACTGAACCAGTGGTCTCAAATTTAGTCACAAGATCGTGGATTGTCGATCTGGAAGGAGGTAATTGTCCAGGGAAGTTCCGAATAAATTCCTCGCGAACGCGACGATTTGATTCGTATTTATAATAACATTTACACACATAAATGTGCTGCTCTAATGTCAGCTGACGTCTCATCTTGTCAAACGATAGTAAAGTGACTAGTTCAAGGACGAGTGGCTGGCAGAGTGAAATGCGGACGAGGACAGAGCGCTGCCGGAAGGGTGAAACCCCGTGAGGCCGGTCCGGGTTTATATTGGAAGCCCGTTATAACTTCCCAACAGATATTATTATTGAACTTTTATAGGAATAAATCACTATGAGGTTTAATTTATGACAAAATCAAATGTTTCCTACCTCTCCTCATATATTATACCTTGGTGCTAGCTTCTTATCTTTTTTATCCAATTCATTGTTCTCGTTTTATATATCTCAACCACCTTTGTATCTGTTTACATGAAATATGATTGTTTCCAAATTACACTGTTACATTGTTTAAAGTAATTGTTCAAAATGTCCAGCACCATGATCATGACAAACTTCACAGCAATTTCTCATGGACTGTCCCACATGCTCTTGCATCCCAAGAGATTGGCGCATTATCATCAGCAGCTGCTACAATCTTAGCAACCAGGTCCATACATGTTTCAAAAGTGTCACATACACCAAGTTTTTCATGACTCCACAAGAAAAAGTCCATGGATGTAAGATCTGGTGACCGAGCTGGCCATGAAACAGGACCACCATGACCAATCCATCTTTTCCTTTACTGTTTATCAAAGTATTCCCTAACATTCACAGCGAAATGTGTTAACACCCCTTCATGCTAAAACCACACAATTCTCAATAAAACAGATAAAAAGGTTGGTGAGTTCAAAACGAAAACAATGAAATTACTTGTTAATGAGCCACCAGAGACTATGACTTCCTTATATCAAAACAACAACTTGTGAAAGTTTGGATTCACCCTGTAGAACAAAGGGCTGTCTAATTCATTCCTCATATTTTTAGCATATTTTCTGCATGCAGACTTTTATGGGCAATCGGAAGTAAGTATATTCTAATTTGGTGTTCGGTGTTCTTTGTGGCTCACAATTGCTATATTTCTAATATACAGGGTGTTTCAAAATTGATGTCCTAAAATTTAGAAATGAGAAGTAAAAATGAAGGGAAGAAAAAAAGTTCCAGTAAACATAGGCTGGAAATTAACAGGTTTCGAGAAAATGTTGTTTGTTTGCTGACTGGGGCTTGCTGAATACTAAATAATAATTTTAACAAAAGCAATGACAATTTTATTTACAAAGATAAGCACATCATTCAAGTGCAAACAGAAAAAACCACAAAAGCTCCAATGAACATTGGTCTGTAAATTAATTTTTCAGTTAACATGTTCATATCAAGCACTTGTAAATTAGTGTATCCCACGAATATCTACTCAGGAACAGCTAATTTTTATCTATCTATATCCGTACATTCCCACGTGGGATCATGTGTACTCTCTTGTGGGAGTTACTTAACCAAGCTACTCGGGAACAGCTAATTTTTATCTATACCCGTACATTCCCAATTAGTATATGCATGCTCCCTTGCAGCAATTATTTAACCAAGCTAATTTAGTTACGCTTATTTTCTAACAAATGTCAGCGAGTGGCATATGGTTTGAACATCACCTCAAAGTGACATCAAGTAGGCAATCAATTAAATTTTGCTCAAAGACTCTAATTTTGGCTTGAGGCTGTTTTACAATCCTGAAAATCTTCAGACTTGGGACCTACAACTTAAAGTCCCTTCTGGAGGACTTGTCTCTTAGATTTTTCCCACCCTAAAAATCTATCAACCTAAGCCGGGTTTGAACATGTAACCTTTGGGACTAGAGGCAAGGAACTTAACCCCTAGCCACCAAAATCAATAGCTAATTTTTAGACTAATGTTTATTTGAGGTTTTGTGGTTGTTTCTGTTTACAGTTAAATGCTGTATTTGCATCATGATTGATCAATTAATAGTATTTTATGATTCAAAGATGGAAGAATTGAAATGTTTATGCCCAAATCGATAGCAAGGGCATAATTTTTCAACAAATACATAAAATTCTTCCACCCTTGAATCATAAAATACTATTATTTTATACTATGTTGAATTTCTATCTTCAATTATATCAGTAACATTGTGTAAATAAAACATCAGGTGTACTATTATAATGCTCACATCAGGGCCACCATTTGAATGTCGTATAAAATATGAAGGGAACAAAAATTAAATTTTTCCCTCAAGAAACAATGCTGCTGCCAATATGAGGTATGTATAACTTTTTTTGTGCATTGAAAGGTTTCTATTTATAGTAACATGTAGTGTGTGAGTTTTAAGGGTAAGTAAAGCCTATTTAAAGGTGATGGGTCTCAAATTACTGCTTTGGGATTGTATATATACAGAATATTCTTAATATTGCTTATGTTAAAAAATGAGTCACACGTGCTACATTTTATTATTTTTTTTGTTATGTTAGTGAAAGTTGCATGTGGTAAAAGGTTTGACAACTGTATAATAGTTAATTTTCCACATTTATTTTAATAAACTTATAAAATTTGATATAGTATGAATTAAATAAAATTGTCACTTTCAAGACTCAGCCAGAAAAATATCCATTTTTATTGGAATATATTTGCTTCCTTCATTTTTACTTCTCATTCGTACATTTTGGACCATCATTTTTAAAAGATTCTGTATCACTTCCCTTATATCTAGCAGAATTTACATTGAGCTTCCTGTGATAATGAGGTGTGGGAATTTCTTAGACATTGCCAGTTAGAAATTTATATCCCAGTCAGAAAGAAGATGAAGGAAGAAAAACAACATCCTTTGTGTCTAACTAGCAAATAGTTTATGTCACAATTCCACTGAAAATCTCTGACATCCAGCCTGGATAAGTTTGTTGTTGACACACTGAAGGCAACATGTGATATAAATTGAAAAAGTTAGAAGTACTGTGTACAATTATTTCAATTCTTTAAACCTAGATGGCAACCATATATTTTCTGAATTGTTGATAAAAATACAAATCTGATAATAGCCAAAAACTTTTTTTTTCTTTTTATTGCCAGCAGCAAATCTGCAGTTTTTTTGCTTTTACCATTATGTTATGTGTATGAAAAGTTTTTGAAGAAACTGGATTTTATTTTCTTAAATCTATATTATTTGATTGTACATTTTTCACATTTGATTTATATAACTGTGCAATATATCATTATACATTGATTCATATTTAAATTTTACCATTTATTTTTAACATTGTGATGTTTTTATTTAAATTTATTAAAAAATCATAGATTTTTAAATAGTTTTTCTCGTTCTTTGAAAGTCTGAATCAAATGAAGGTGAAGGTAAGCTTGCAAAATATAGGGCTATTCAGAAAGAAGGAACAGACTTCAAACATTTATTTCTTCCAAACTAAAAAAAAAAAATAGAAACACTTCTGGAAAGAGAAAAGTTTGAAGTTCTGATCACGGTCGCACTGGCGCTGTTGCTTGTCAAGTTGGTTGTTTGTACTAAAATGGCGACACAGCAGGACGTTGGATTGGAAGAGGAGGAATAGAAGATCAACTTCATTACCGGTGGCCTCCCAGGTTACCTGACCTAACCCCATGTGATTTTTATCTGTGGGGTTACGTAAAAGACCATGTTTTTATCCCCCCTATGTCTAACACTCTTGAAAATCTGCAACATCAAATTGTTGAAGCTGTGAATTTGATAACTAGAGACCAGCTGATTCGTGTGTGGCATGAAATGGGCCACCGTTTTGATATTTGTCATGTAACACATGGTGATCATATTGAATGCATAAGATAGTGACAAATTTGAACTTTTCTCTTTCCAGGAACATTGGAATTGTGTTTATATTTTTTGTAGTTAGGAAGAAATAAATGTTTGAAGCCTGTTCCTTCTTTCTGAATAGCTCTGTATAATTATAGATCAGCAAATAATGTCAAAAGCAATTGTAGTATTCAACACTTGTAAGGAGTTTGGGACATACTATATATCTTAACATAATACTTTCAGCACTGCTTCCTACTTCTGGTGTTTCGTCTTTGGGACCTTCACTGCCTGAAAACTCTCTGCCTGATACTAGAATAGAGGATGGCAAGTTGCTGTATGAAAGAAGATGGTATGAAACCTTTTTTCATTATGCAAAAAGGGTACCAGTTTTATTGCATGCTTCCTTTAATGAATTTTATTTCTTTTATCAAATTAACATGCATGCAGATAATAACCTTTATAATGAAATTTTGTAGGAAAAATCACTATGAGGTTTAATTTAAGATTAAATTAAAATGTTTCATACCTCACCTCATATCCAGTCTTCTAATCAGACTGCAGTTTCAAAGCCTTGGCAGCTTCATCTTCAGTAATTTCTTGTCGACTGATGTTATGTCAATTAGAATAACTATTTCTTCCCTCTGTTGATGGGCCGATAAACCTCCAGATCCAATCAGAATCCGTGGGAATTTCAAAGTTCATAAGTTTTTCTTTCTAATATTTTTTTAATGTGGATTTTTTTCCCAGACCGTGAGGTTTTTTTTAACAAGGGTGAAAGAACATCTTAGAAATGTAAAAAATGGTGAAGTGGTAAAGTCAGCAGTAGCTGCTTATGCTTGGTATGTAAAAAATCTAACTGAATCAAAAACCAGTCTAATTAAACAAATAGAAAAACAAAAAGAACTCACGGTTTGGGGAAAAATTCACATTAAAAAAACAAGAAAGAAAAACTTATGAACTTTGAAATTCCCATGGATTCTGATTGCATCCGGAGGTTTATCAGTCCACCAACAGAGAGAAGAAGAAGTAGTTCTTCTGATTGACATAACGTCAGTCAATGAGAAATTACTGAAAATCAAGCTGCCAAGGTTTTGAAACTGCAGTCTAATTAGAAGACTGGATATGAGGTGAGGTCATCATCATCATCATCCAGGGATTAAGCCTGTTGGCTTGTTCCGGTTTCATGAAAGCTAGAATTGTTCAAATTGTTCAGACCATCTTCTGTGTGGGCATCCAACATTTCTCCTTCCGTGCAGTTTATAATTTAGCAATAATTTTGGAAATCTTTCTTCTGGCATTCTATCAGTATGTTCTTTCCAGGCATTCCTATATTTATTTATTCAGTCTGTAAATTTGAAAATATTTAGTTCCTTTCTTATATCTTCATTTCTTTTCTTATCCAGCAGAGTATATCCTGTTATATTTCTTAAAAATCTCATCTCAGCTGCTTCCAATTGTTGTTCTTGTCTTTTAGTGATTGTCCAACATTCTGATCCATACATCAATACAGAAATAGCCATTACTTTATAAAATTTCATTTTTGTTTCTTTTCTTGTGTTTTTAAGGGTGAGGTATGAAGCATTTTATTTTTGGTCTGGACATCTTACCTCAATATTTAATGTTGATTTGTTCTTGGACATGTTTCAAAACAATTCTCTGTTTTATCTTCAGCTTTCCCAGACAGTCTGGGAAAGCTGAAGATAAAACAGAGAATTGTTTTGAAACATGTCCAAGAACAAATCAACATTAATATTGAGGTAAGATGTCCAGACCAAAAATAATATAATTAAAATAACCTCAAAATATAACTTCCTAAAATTAAATATGAAGCATTTTAATTTAATCTTAACCTTAATAATAATGTAAATACACAACATAAAATCTTATGAGATATAGATACTTAGATCACCAGTTACAAAAGCAGAGGTTTAGTAGAGAGATGCCTATCTAAGAGCAACGATTTACTAAACCTAATTTTGTAATGTGTTGTCTACAATATTTCATCTACATTCAGAATATTTTAGTAATGTTGTATATTTAGTATAGTTAATGAAATGTATTTATTGTGAAAACAGTATGTTTAGAGAAAGACTGATGTGGGCTTTGGAGAAAAAAAAACTATCAATCAACAAACGTTATTGCATTCTGCAATTTTCAGTGCTAGTTTCATATGTGAATTTAAAGTAAAAATGAGCAGAGAAGGTGATTTTCACGGTTCATCAGGAAAAATTTTAAAAGGAGTCCAAGATGCAACTAGTAATATATATCTCTAGTAAAGTCAAGGAAAGTTTATTTCTGTAGTTATACAAAATCATCATTAAAGTGTATTTTACATTTTGTTGAACCTGTATTTTATGTTTTGATAGTGTGTTTTGTTAGAATATAGGTTTTGTTGCCTAGTAACTACAAACTAAAGTGTCACTGATTGTTATAATAGTAGATAAAATTATTTTATATGCCCAGTGAAATTATTGTACTTATGACAGCTACAACTGGATTCTAAAGGAAGGGTACATTGTTGCCACTCATACAATACATTGGGGTCGGGGGCAATATAGGGGGAACACCACTTCTATGAATCGTACTTTCAAGTGGAGTTTTTTTTATTCACCCTTATGTTGGACAGAAACTGGAATTTTTTTTTTTTTTGCAAGTGCCCCAGGTTGTCTTTTCGACATTCCTGGTGTTCTCTCCTGGCATGGCGTACTTGTAACCCATTTCTGAGGTTGGGGCACCTGGAAGATGGGGTTACATTCCGATGATATGATGGGTGATGATGATGATAATGGTGCGCCAGGAGAGTCCCTAATCCTAAGATGAATATGAATGATGATGATTGCGATGGCCATATGATTTCGGGGACCGTTTGGGCCTTTAAAGTTTTCCTGACATTTGTCTTACAGGTGAGGAAAAATCCCGATAAAAACCTCACCCAGAAAAACTGTCCCGACCAGGGATCAAACCCGGGCCCTCTGCGTGACAAGGCAGCACGCTACCTTGAGACCACAGCGGTGGACAGAAAATGGAATATAGCACACCAGAATTTTTAATTCGTACTTGGCAACATCATACTAGGCTGCTGTACTAGCCGATGTGGAAATATTCCTGCTTCCTGACTAGTGGGCCTGGGTTCAATACCCAGCAAGGTTGAAAATTTTAATTCTGAAATTAATTTAATTATAACATTTTCAATCTCGGGGCCAGAAGAGGTGCTGGTGTATATTTTTTAATCACTAAATTATGCACCAGATTTCGGCATTAAATTGCAAATCCCTCCGCAGTACATTGAGAAGGCATATGGTACTGTTGATAGTGGTTTGTTTTGTCTGACATTTGTGTCTTACAGGTGAGGAAAAAACCTCACCCAGGAGCCTGTCCCGATCAGGAATCAAACCCAGGCATGCTGTGTGACAAGCAGCACGCTACCTTGAGACCATAGCGGTGAACATATGAAATAATAATGTAACTGAATTATATACTGTATATAGAACAAGAGTTTTTGAAGACTTTTGACAAAAAATAAATATAGTGGTTAAGTGGAAGGTAAGATCTTATAGCCTTAATTAAGATGTTCAAATTATTATTATATGGTTTTTGTAGTTTTTGTTTTGTTTTTGTTGTTATTTCATATTTTAAACTGGACAGAATAAGAAATGAAGTGATTAGGCATTGATATGTATATGTAAACAAAATGGATGATTAAAGGTTACCAATAAGAGTTTTTGGATTGGATTCCAGCAGGAAGAAGAGGTAGACCAAAAACACTTGGCTGCAGAACATAAAGAAATAGATGAATGAAAAAGGATTACAAGACTGGGATTAGAAGATAGACTTGGAGAAAAAGGATAAGAGTGTAGAACGTTAGTCACAGGAAGATGTGATAATGCATTGTAAACCTGTGCATGAATTAATTAATTATTATTTCATAGCATAGTCCATAGGTTGTGGTAATGAAGCTTGGCTGTCTCCTTGGTAATTTTTGACAGTGCCATGTGCTGGTGTCAGGTTTTACATTCTCTTTTCACTTCATCATCATCCCTCATACAATACACCAACACTTAAAAACATATACTCACCCCACACTAGTCTCTGTACACAATAAAGTAAAATATTTAAATTAATAAATACCTTGGCGGGTGCCATCGTCCTTACTAGATTACATTTTTTATAACTGTAGATAGGCTTTTCAAAATGATAGATGAGGGAAATTTTGAAGAAGTGGCTGAATTCAAATACCCAGGAACAATAATTACAAATAAGAATGAAATGCACAAATAAATTAAACATAGGCTCAATTCTTAAAATGCATGCTATTATGCATTGCAGGAACTCTTGTCGTTCCAACTCCTTTAAAAAAATGTTAAACTGAAAATATTTAAAACAGTTTTCTCCCAGTTATTTTATATGGATGCAAAATCTGGACTCTTACTTTAAGGGAGGAAAGGAGATTAAAGGTACCGGTATTTGAGAATAAAGTTCTTAGCAAAATTTTTGGACCAAAGAGCGATGAACAGATGCACACAGAGAAGACTACATAACAGTGAGCTACATAGTCTTTATAAGAAGCCAGTTATAATAAGAACAGTTAAGTCTCATAGACTGTGATGGCAGGGCATGTGGCACAGATTGGGAATGAAAGAGGTGTATGGAAGCTTCTTGGAGGAAAACCAGAGGTGAAACGCCTAATTGGTAGACCAAGAAAGAGGTGGGAGAATAACATTAACCATGATTTGAGGGTAGTAGATTATACAGGGAATGATTGGAAAGCATTGGATCAGGATAGGGATGTGTGGATAGCTTATGTCCATGGGCCATGAACTTAATGGTTTGATTGTGACAGTGAGTTAGTTAGTAGGCCTTTCAGAAACTGGCTTCCATCTTCAGCAGAAGGGTGTGCTCTACTCTAGTAACATGTACCTTTCTGCTGAAGATAGAATCAGTTTCTGAAAGGCCTACAGTTTTAAAAATTTTAACCTAGTTGAGGATGATGGCACCTGCCGAAATATTTGTTTATTTTAATATTTTACTTTATGACTATTCACTTCAATGGAATTTTATTTTGAATTTTATTAATGTTGACAATACAAGTTGACACCATCTACATAATGTAGTATTACATAGTGGTGCATAAATTTAAAATAGACCAATGTTTTGTCTTTGTTTTTAATCAGATCTCACACTGTTATGACACCAACTCCAAGGTCTGATGCTAAATTAGGAACCATTTCACCTTTTGAAAATCTCTCAATGATTTTTATTTTACTGTCTAAATTTAAAAATATGCATTTTCTCTTCATGTTTAACTTTGAACAAAACATTATGGCACTTTATATAAATTAGGCTATAAAAACTGACACTTGGCAGGCCTGAGTGTTGTGAATTATGACATGGGACTAAAGCAATTTTTTGTATCTATAATTGCTTGCTGATATTAATATTTGAAATTTGTCTAAAATATGTTTCAGGTACCATCGGGGCCAGCCAGTTTATGTAGAGGGAAAAGACCTTCCTCGATTTGCAGCAGTTATTTCTGCCATTGGTACAGAAGCTGTAAGTGTCTATTTCTTCTTTTTGAATGACTTGTTTATATATATGTATACAGGGACTTATCAAGGACTTCATACTAAGTTTTGTAACGAAAGGACCTCACCGACAAAATGATAGGGATGATAGACCATGCAGAGAGGATCATTTTTTGTGAACGAACATATAGTAGCAAACATATCGTTTATGAGTTATACGCAGATGAAGGTGTTCACCCATAAAGTCAAAATTGAATACAAACAATTGTTAAATTAATATTGGGAAGCTAAAGCTATTACTATGATACAAATAAGTAAATTAATAAACACAATTTAATTATTGTAAATCAATGGTAAAGAGAAAAATTTTTGCCTGAACCGGGAATCGAACCCTGAACCTTTAGCTTTCTGTGCTAATGCTCAGACCATTGAGCTAATCCAGGCTTCATTCCCATCCAAGCAAGAATCCTTCCTTTATCTTTACTCTACTGGCCCCACATTGAATTTTTCTCTTTACCATTGATTTACAAACAATTGTACATATATAATTTTATTGAAAAAGGCACGTTTTTACAATAAGTGTTTTGACGACATAAAAAAGAATCCTGGTTATGCTCAACCGTGCTGGCCGACCGTTGCTGCAACGATATCAAACATGTAATGAGGCACAGGGTCGACTGATTGAACACTTATTGTAAAAACATGTGTTTTTCAATAAAATTATACGTGTACAATTATTTGTATTCAATTCCGACCCTTATTGGTGAACACCTTCATCTGCACATAACTCATAAACAACGTGTTTGCAACTATATGTTCCTTCACAAAAAAAATATCCTCTCTGCATGACCTATCATCCCTATTATTTTGTTGGTGAGGTCCTGTTACACTCTGTATATATCTTGCTCTCCAATACAAGGTGTCTCTAAAGTCACTATCCTTTTCAATGAAGGAAAGCAATGATAGAAAAATCAATATTATTGTGAAGTTTTACACATATTCTACTGCATTTCTACATAACCGCCATCTAGATGAAAACACATACTCCATCTTTCAGCTGTGAAACGAAATGTAGACTTAGCATTTAAATCATAAAAAAAAACCTGCTGCTTCTGTGACACGAATCTGTAAATCAAGCAGATGTGATAAGGGATTTTCGTAGAATAAAACGAATTTTTTCACACTGTGTTGCGAGGGGCATTCAACTCCCTACTGAGGTGTCAAGTTAATGCATTTGGACTATCACTGGCAATTTGAACCTGCTGCTGATACGCGTGGTCGTCCATAACATGCCTCATCACACACACTGCCGGTATGCTTAAATTAAAAAATTAAAGAGTAATTTTTTACATCTTACCTCATATTTCATGTTTTCTTTAAACACGGGAACTAGTTTTCAAGAGAAACATCTCTCTCATTTTCAACCGACATTATGATTACCGGCTTTTCGTTGGAATCTCCATCAATAATGTTGCCATCTGGTGTTGATATGATGAACTTTGAGATGAGGTTATTGATGGAGATTCCAACGAAAAGCCAGTAGTCATAGTGTCAGTTGAAAATGAGAAAGATGTTTCTCTTGAAAACATGAAATATGAGGTAAGATGTAAAAAATAACTCATTAATTTATGAATTAAGAACCTCAATGTTATTTCCCATATTCAACTATGAACTCTTAAATTTGTTTACAAGCAGACGAATGTGTGCCTTTGTTGGGGCTAGATTGCGGAATTTGTGGGTAAATTCAGCTGTGGCGTCTTCATGTGACAATCTGTGTACCCATGCACAAACAATGACAACCCATTCTTCCTGCTAACTTGTTGCACTAAGCTAACAGTGTATGCAAAGAAAAGGAAAAAAAAAGTAATGTTTTCATGGAAATAGATAGTGACTTTAGAGACAGGTATAGAGCAACTAAAGTTTTACTGTCCCTTAATAATATATGATCCAGCTTTGCATGTAGAATATTGCCTAAATTGTATCACATTACATTTTTTATTTTTTATTTTACTTGCAAATTTCTCTGTACCATTTTCATTTCACGACTCATGAAGTGAATTTATCTAGAGAATTTGCAAATCAAGAGAGGCATTTGTTATGATTATTAAACGAATAAAATTAAGCTTATTAAATTAATATTGGGAAGCTAAAGCTATTACTATGATAGAAATAAGTAAATTAATAAACACAATTAAATTATTGTAAATCAATGGTAAAGAGAAAAATTTTTGCCTGAACCGGGAATCGAACCCCGAACCTTTAGCTTTCCGTGCTAATGCTCAGACCACCATTAGCACGGAAAGCTAAAGGTTCGGGGTTCGATTCCCGGTTCAGGCAAAAATTTTTCTCTTTACCATTGATTTACAAAATTAAGCTGTTTACTCACAATCATTTAACTGTAGTTATTTTAAAATATTTATATATTTAATGTAAACGGCGATGTTTGAAAACAATGAGAAACGATTGTTATGCTTCATTTGTTCATCACTGCAACCAGATCATATTATTTATTGCCAAAGGATAGCAATATTGTAAGAATGCACCCTAGTGAAGAAATTTATAACCAACATTATAGGTATTAATTAATTTCTGATGTACTATGATGTAAATATGTCAATTATATTTTTCTGGAACATTATTTCCTGTGAAATAATTTGTTTAAGAAAGTGCAAACAGTGTTTTTTTTCTTCTTTTTTTTTGTGGTATAGTCAATTGCTACAAATGTTTTTATATTATATCCCGCAAGCACTATGTATTAACATTCGTGCGCTATATATACAATCCGGTAGCCACATGAGGTTACTGCAAAATAATGCTATGACCTATTCAGAATGTTAAAAAGGAGGAGCTTGATTTTAAAGTGATAAAATTAAACTGATAAATTATATTATTTTTGGTCTGGACATCTTACCTCAATATTAATGTTGATTTGTTCTTGGACATGTTTCAAAACAATTCTGTTTTATCGTCAGCTTTCTCAGACTCGGGAAAGCTGACGATAAAACAGAATTGTTTTGAAACATGTCCAAGAACAAATCAACATTAATATTGAGGTAAGATGTCCAGACCAAAAATAATATAATTAAAATAACCTCAAAATGTAACTTCCTAAAATTAAATATTAAACTGATAAAATCAAGGTGAAAAACGACTGTGATTGGTTGTAAATCAAAAAATCATTGAAATGTGATTGGTCATTGATTCCCATTTGGGGCATGAGTTAAATAGTCTGACACCTGACATTTTTTTTCATTATTTATGTTGTATTATAAGTGTACTTCTGTTAAGGCAATGTGCTTCAAGCTGGAAGATTGTAAATTTAAACCCCAATGGGTCACAATTTTTAAGCTGACCTGAACCTTCTGTTCTGAGGGTAAAAGCAGCTTGTTTTGTCGGCCTGAAATCCTGTTAGACATTTCATACTGATTGTCTGCAAAGGTAGTCACACACCGTAGCCTAGTGGTTAAGGCAAGATGCCTTGGCGCAGAGCTACAGGACTTGTGCTGGTTCAAGTCTCCATGGAGGAAGAAATTTTCTCATGGAATTTCGGCCAGTATGGGACCAGTGCCCACCCAGCATCGTGAGGCATTTGGGTAGCTACAATAAGTAGCGACTCCAGGTTGAGAAGACTGGCTATAACGGTTGGGGGACCCAACAAGCTGACCACATGTCATCCTTACACTGGTTAGATGATCGTCTACCTCTGTGATTAACACACATGGGTGTGAGGCCAGCAGCCGGATGGTAGGCCAAGGGCCTTCTAGGACTGTAGCGCTTGGAGGAGTCTGCAAAGGTAGAAACCTAGCATTTGGTTCTATTAATGGGAATCAACTATATTTCCATTATTAGGATCTATTTATTTTTGTATGTAAATTAACAAAACTTACAAATCAATTATACATTTTTTATTACAGATTTGGGTGAAGAAAACATTAGACAGCAGTAAGGTACGGATTTACATTTCCCAGCTGAGTCGTGGAAAAGTTACAATCAAACGCAGAGCATCATAATATTATTTTATTCAGGCAAGCAAAATAAAAATAATTTTATCAGCACTTTCACTGAGTTTATTCTCATGTATGAACCTCAGCTTCCTTCAGTTGTATTAAACCTGTCCTATCCTATCCATCACACGTTATATATATATATATATATATATATTAACTTTTGACTTCCAGCTATTCTGCAGTAGCACGTAGTTTGCTGGAGAGTCATAAAACTGAAAAAGAGGCTAAACTTTTAAAATATTTGGAAAAACCTTTGGAATTGACAGTTTGGAAAAATATATATATCCATGAATTTTGAAGTTCCCGGTGAGCAGGATTTGATATCAAGGTTCATCAAATCAACACCAAGTGGCAACTTTGAAGATGAAGATGTAAATTGAAATTCCACAATCGTGAAAAAAAACACACCCAACATTGTATCAGCAAAGCCAAGGAAAGAATTTATTGCAGCATTCCAAACCTTAACCAGGCATGGTCTCCTAGCAGAACATCTACACTGACCTAACATATCTTTTTCTTCATCCAACCAAGTCTTAGGTGTATAGGCCTGTTACGATCTCACTGATGAATTTTATACTGACCTAACATATTCCAAACACAAAGTTGTGTTTTGCTTAGTAATAGTGACTAACTAACTAACTCACTGGCACTATCAAACCCATAGGTTCATGGCCGCATGGACATAAGCTCTCCATACATCCCTATCCTGAGCTAATGTTTTCCAATCATTCCCTGTATAATCTACTTCCCTCAAATCATAGTTAATGTTATTCTCCCACCTCATTCTTGATCTACCAACTGGGTACTTTCTCTCTGGTTTTCCTACAAGAAGCTTCCATGCACGTCTTTCATTCCCCATTCGTGCCACATGTCCTGCCCATTGAAATCTACAAGACTTAACTGTTCTTATATTTAAATAAATGTTGGGAAGTAAACATTATGAGGTTATATAATTATTTTTGAAGAGAAAAATTATACGCTCAGACTGGGACTTGAACCCGGGACCCTTGGTTCTCTAGACCAAGTGCTCTACCAACTGAGCTACCTGAGCAAGTACCGATCTAAACGCAAATCTTTCTCTCAAGTCCCGGTCTGAGCGTATAATTTTTCTCTTCAAATATGATTTATCCATCATTGAGATGTACGAAATCAATATATAATTATTATTGAGCGGAGAACATATTTTTAATAACTTACCTCATACAATTTCAAATTTCTTTGAGACCATTGGTTTCAAAGGAATTTGAAATTGTATGAGGTGAGTTCTTCGCTCAATATTAATGTTATGATATCTGGCTTCCTGTAAAGACCATGCAGTTCACTATTACGTAATCTTCTCCATTCATCTCTCTTTGGTCCAAAAATTTTCCTAAGAAATGTATTCTCAAATACTCGTGATCTCCTTTCCTCCTTAATAGTGACAGTGTCATGAATTAGGATCATATGAAAGTATCTGATGTAAATGTGAAACTGTCAAGATTTCAAATGATATGTGGAACTATACATAAAATAAGTAGAGATACTAGATTGAAATTTTATAAAACATTGGCAGTTCCTGCATTACTTTATGTTAGTGAAACTTGGGCAATGACCAAAAAATTACAAAGTAGAATACAAAGTGTAGAAATGAACTTCCTTAGAAGAACAAAAGGCTGCACAAGAATGGATTGGTTAAAGAATGAAGATATAAGAACAGAGTTAAATATATATCCAGTAAATGATAAAATCAAAGGATATAGAGAAAAATGGTTTAGACATGTGGAAAGAATGAACGTAACAAGATTACCAAAAGCAGCATTTAACTACAAGCCAAGAGGTTCAAGGAATGTAGGAAGGCCAGTGAAAAGATGGACAGAACAACTGTGAGGCAGAACAGGCAATTTGCCTAGCCCATTAAGTAAGAAGAAGAAGATTAAAGTATCTATCTACAATGTCATAACAACCTAATGTTTGTCCTTAGCCTTTCCTTTGTTAGGAGTTTCTAGACCAAATTTATTTAGTTACACTCGTTTCCCAAAGACGTCATGAATGGTATGCGGTCAATATACTGACCCAATGAGACATCTAGTAGACAACTAAGGTATTACTAGGATGAATAAAGTCTCTTTATTCAGGCTTAATGATCTTTTACAAGGCTGAAAATTTTCAGACTCGGGGCCCACAGCTTAAAATTCCTTCCAGAGGAGTTGCTCCTTTGATTTTTCAATCCTAAAAAAATCCACCCACTGTGGCTGATATACAAAATTATGTACTGCTATGAAAAACTGGCAGTTTATATCTGATGGTGAATTATATTTGGAAGTATGTTGACAAATGGCTGTGCTGCAAATGTTAGAGTATTATATTAAATAAATGACCAGCCTCATGGCTAGCTGTAAGCATTTCTGACTAGTGTTCATGAGGTCCCAGATTCAATTCCCGGTCAAACCATAGACATTTTTCCTTAAAGGAATTATTCCTGTGGTTGCCCATTGTCTGGAATTTAGGTTAAGTTTAGGTTAAGAACTCTTCTGGCACTTCATTATCATTTATCACCCATCACATCATAGGGGTAATGTAACTCCGCCTTCTAGGCGCCCCAACTTTAGAAGTGGGTTACCAATGCCAGGAGAGAACACCAGAAATTATTTTAAAATACAATAGGAAGTAACATTAAGAGTCTGGGAAAGCTGACGATAAAACAGAATTGTTTTGAAACATGTCCAAGAGCAGATCAACATTAATATTGAGGTAAGATGTCCAGACCAAAAATAATATAACATTAAAAGGTTTGTTTAATAATTAAAACATTTTGTCTATTCATTCTTACCGAGTTGTTTTTGTCGAACATATGTTTCAGAGCTTCTCAGCCCTATCGTCAGCAATTACAGACTGAATTTTCTCATGTTGTCGGCCCTGATTCTTGATTCCTGCTCTCTTTGCCTCTGGTCCAATGAATTTACTAATGAGGTTCCTTTCTGCGGAAATTTCAAAGTTCATAATTCTTTCCTTGT
Source organism: Diploptera punctata (assembly GCA_030220185.1). Taxonomy (NCBI): domain Eukaryota; kingdom Metazoa; phylum Arthropoda; class Insecta; order Blattodea; family Blaberidae; genus Diploptera; species Diploptera punctata. The sequence goes on from JASPKZ010009820.1 coordinate 2,608,788, forward strand.
TCTTGTGTATATAGATTTTTTCCATATGGTGAGATCATTTTTGTTTTCTAACTGTTTTAATAATTTTGTGTTTACATCTATTTTGTGTTTTTTTGACCAAACATGAGCAGCCACTGAAGATTTTTAAAATAGATGTAAACACAAAATTATTAAAACAGTTAGAAAACAAAAATGCACTCACCATATGGGAAAAAATCTATATACAGAAGAACAAGGAAAGAATTATGAACTTTGAAATTCCTGCAGAAAGGAACCTCATTAGTAAATTCATTGGACCAGAGGCAAAGAGATCAAGAATCAGGGCCAACAACATAAGAAAATTCAGTCTGTAATCGCTGACGATGGGGCTAAGAATCTCTGAAACATATGTTCGACAAAAACAACTCTAAGGGCCGCATGCAAATACATTATTCTCTACTCAAATTACTTCCAATCACTGGTGAGCTGACTCACCGTGAGCAATTGCTGAGATCGAATTAACAGCCGACTTATCGGTCATGCATGAAATCGACATTTTCGTAATATTGGCAACGTATTACCCAGAATTCTCAGCGAAAAAACCACTTCCGTTATTTTGTCTGCTATAGATGAACACATTTACGCTTGCATCCCGTATACAACGACGTCTGCATCGTGCAATATTACACCGATTCTCCTGTTCTTCCAGTTGAATTCTTTGGTAGACTCTATCAAATTCCTCTTCTCCGCATGTACCAAAAACATGATCGAAGTCTTCAAGGTCCGACATCTTGGATAAAGCAGCAAGGTTTCAAACTACATCGGTTCCCTTCGGGATTCTCACGATAAGTTTCTATCTTGAGCTATGATCTTAAGTTACCTCATCAGGTAGCTTACAATTATTATCGCATGAATAGATTTCTGAGTAAGCAAAATGTATTAGGATAAATCTTTCTCAGCAGAGAACGCCTTTTACGGTCTAATGTGTTTATAAATTCGGCCCTAAGAGGTAAGAATGAACAGACAAAATGTTTTAATTATATAACACCAGAAATGTCGAAATGACAACCTGTGGCATTGACTTTTTTTAATATTAAATAGATTATAAACAGTCTAAAAAAAAATTATATTTTACAAATTAGTGTACAATGTAATTTAAATATCTCAATTTCCATAACTTAGCAAGAAGTCTTTGTGATTATAATTAATTTGAGTCAAGTTGTTTGTTAGTACAACAAGCATTTTTTTTATATAAAACAAAAAAATTATAATTGTAAACTAATAACTGTTATTTATCATTAGTTTTTTACTTAAAGAAAATAAGATATCTAATTTGACGATGTATTTTAAATCAAAATTATTCAAGAGGTGTGAGATGTTGTAGAATTTCTTGCACAGCTGTCTCTGCTTCACTAGGGGTTTGCATTGCTGTGAGTTCGTAGTAAGTACTCTCCTTACTAGGTCCTGCTTCTAACAAATCACTTTCTTGTTTATTACTTGCAGGAAAAACAATTTTTACAGTTACTTGACTCTGCCACCAATTGTACCAATTTCTGCCATGATATTGCATAGCTAAGTACATCCACAAATAATAACCGAGAGCTATAATTCCAACCATTAGAAGTAACATGAATGTTGTAAATTTAGCAGGTGGTAACTCTGCCATCGTATCTTTGGAATAATAATCTGCTGCAAGAACACAGAAATAAATTGCTCCTAAAGTTATCGGAGTTATGAATGCTGCAATTGCTAAGTCTGTCCAGAGACCTCTCACATTGAATCCGTGAGATCTGTCTTTTTTGAAAAGCCAGATGAGTATAGATTTTCCTAATGTATAATGCACAACACATTCTGTTTCAAATTTGTAATGACACAATTCACAAGTGTCTCTTCCTGCTTCGGAAAGCCACCGCTCTAAACATGATACATGGATGAAGCCTGTGGTACCCTGTTAATGTAAAAAAATATTTTAAAAATTGTTAATTAATACGAGGGCGGATCGGAAAGTAACGGACAATAATTTTTTTCTGCCTTGGTATTGCAGCTAGAATGTTGAAATTTCACAGAGATATAGTAGTTTGAAGTTTTCACTACAGATGGTATTTTTTTCTCAGGTGCACCTCTTGCGAGAGAAGCTTGAACTATGCAACAAAGATGGCGCGCATGCTACAGTCGTCCACAGGGCGGATCGGAAAGTAACGCACAATAATTTTTTTTTAAAAAGTTTAATAGTAAAAAAAAAGGAAAAAAATCACAACTGAACTTACATCTTTTACCTACTTTTCGACATAGTCACCAACTTTCTCAACACATTTTTCCCATCGTGTTACCAGTTTCAATATGCCCTGTTCGTAGAAGTCCGTTTGGTTGGAGTGTAGCCATCTGCGCACTGCTGATTTCACTTCCACATCTGTCTCAAAGCGTTTGCCAGCCAGGAATCACTAAGGCGAATCACTAAGGTTCACGCGTCCCTCTTGGAAGAATGTGCACCACCTGGAGACATTGCTACAGTCCATACAATCATCCCCATACACGCCACGCATGTCCCTGTGAATTTCACTGGGTTTATGCCCTTTGGCCCACAAAAATCGATCAACACTTCTCTGTTCCTCACAGGTGGACGACTGTAGCATGCGCGCCATCTTTGTTGCATAGTTCAAGCTCTCGCAAGAGGTGCACCTGAGAAAAAAATACCATCTGTAGTGAAAACTTCAAACTATATCTCTGTGAAATTTCAACATTCTAGCTGCAATACCAAGGCAGAAAAAAATTATTGTGCATTACTTTCCGATCCGCCCTCGTATTTTTAGGAAGTAAAGCTATGAGGTTTTATTTTAGAAAAAAAAATGTTCAAATCGGAAGTCAAACCCTGGATTTCTGACTCTGTACATCTGTGCAATAACCGTTATGCCATTCGAGCTTTCCGATAGGAACGTCAATTTTCTTTCCACTTATATAATTCTCCTTTTATCTGAAGGCCGATAGAAGTGGAAAGAAAGTTGACATTCATATTGGAATTCATAATTAAATATGGGAAATAACATTATAAGGTTCTTAATTCGTAAATTAATGAGTCATTTTTGTTACATCTTACCTCATATTTTATGTTTCTTTAAACACGGGAACTAGTTTTCAAGAGAAAACATCTCTCTCATTTTCAACCAACATTTCTCTTGAAAACTAGTTCCCATGTTTAAAGAAACATAAAATATGAGGTAAGATGTAAAAAAATGACTCATTAATTTTCGTATTGGAAGTTTGAATGATGTACTGACATATAGAGTCAGAGATCGAAGGTTCGACTCCCGGTTGAAACATTTTTCTTTCTAAAATAAAACTATATCCATTTCTGGAAAGTGTTAATTAAAAACATAACATCAAAATATGAGGTTTTATTTAACAATCATTAAACGAATCAAATTTTATACCTCACCTCATATTTTGTATCTTTTCCAGGACTAGTTTTGAAGGAATTTCCCCCCCCCCCCCATTTTCAAATGGCATCTGATAAAATATGAAGTGAGGTGTAAAATTAATAAATAAATAGTGAGTTTTGGATATCTCGCCTCATAAACTCAGTTTTCTTCAAGCACAGACCGCAATATCAAGAGACATCTCTCCTATCTATCTTCATCAATCATCAGTCATAAAAATGGCTGAAGATAGGAGGGATGCCTCTTGAAACCGTGGTCTGTGCTTGAAAAACATGGAGTTTATGAGGTAAGATGTTTATCATTTTTTGTTTCTTTATACTTTTCTATCCTTTTGTATACCATTTTTTCATCAAACCCATTTTCTCTTGCTACTTTGATTATGTGTTTTTTCTCCTGTTTGAAATCTTCTTCGTTTAAGGGTAAGTTTACCAATCTAAGAGTTAAACTATTAAAGGCTGCTAATTTATGTCCAATTGGATTGAACCCTGTTGATTTAATAAAGTTTTCCATATGAGTTTCTTTCCTATGAATCCCAAATTCAATTTTTTCTTTTTTCTTCGTTTCTGACCAATTTAAGATCCAAAAAAGTTATTTGTTTATTTTCTTCTATTTTTTTGGTAAATTTGATGTTTGTACTCAGTAAATTTAATAGTTTTAGGGAATCTTCTACATTAAAAATCATCGGAGAACATATTGTTTAAATAACTCACCTCATAGGATTCATGCTTCCATGATATCGCGATTTCAAACATAATCATGTTCATCGTCAGCCATAACTCCGACTGTTGAAATTCTTCGGCCGTCAACTATTCTATTGTCGCCATCTTCAGTGCTGCTATCTATGGTTGAATTTATGAACTTCGAAATCAATGTAATTTCGTTAGGGATATCAAAATTCATTGATCTATTTTTGTTTTTCTGAATGTATATTTTTTCCCAAACTGTCAATTCCAAAGGTTTCTCTACTTGTTTTAAAAGTTTAGCTTCTCTTCCAATTTTATGATGTTCTAATAAACTATGTGCAGCAATTGCAGATTTTTCAATTTCACAATTTTTAATATTTCTGAAATGTTCTTTTGTCCGAATTTCCAAATTCCTTTTTGTTTTTCCTATATAAACTTTATTGCAATCTTCACAATTTATTTGATAAATTCCAGATTTCTTACTGTCTGGAACTTTGACTTTTTTATTGGTACTTAGAAGATTACCCAGACTAAATTTATTTATTGGTGCCAAAAAAATGTTGTATTTGTCAAAAATAAATAAATTTAGTCTGGGTAATCTTCTAAGTACCAATAAAAAAGTCAAAGTTCCAGACAGTAAGAAATCTGGAATTTATCAAATAAATTGTGAAGATTGCAATAAAGTTTATATAGGAAAAACAAAAAGGAATTTGGAAATTCGGACAAAAGAACATTTCAGAAATATTAAAAATTGTGAAATTGAAAAATCTGCAATTGCTGCACATAGTTTATTAGAACATCATAAAATTGGAAGAGAAGCTAAACTTTTAAAACAAGTAGAGAAACCTTTGGAATTGACAGTTTGGGAAAAAATATACATTCAGAAAAACAAAAATAGATCAATGAATTTTGATATCCCTAACGAAATTACATTGATTTCGAAGTTCATAAATTCAACCATAGATAGCAGCACTGAAGATGGCGACAATAGAATAGTTGACGGCCGAAGAATTTCAACAGTCGGAGTTATGGCTGACGATGAACATGATTATGTTTGAAATCGCGATATCATGGAAGCATGAATCCTATGAGGTGAGTTATTTAAACAATATGTTCTCCGATGATTTTTAATGATTATACCTCATAATGTTTACTTCCCAACATTAATTAAATATAATCTTCTACATGTTGTACACAATATATTCCAAAAGATATTTGAGAAGTTTAATATTAAATTAGCACCTAAAAATAACTACAGTTTAAATAAACTAATAAAAACCAACAAAAATGAAAAGACTGATAAAAATAAAAAATCAGGAATATATCAAATTGAATGTACAGGTTGTGAAAAGATATATATACGAAAAACAAAAAGAAACCTAAAAATTAGAACCAAAGAACACATAAGAAATATTAAAAATGGGGAAATAGAAAAATCTGCAGTTGCTGCTCACATTTGGCCTGAAAAACATAACATAAATTTGGACACTAAATTATTAAAACAGTTAGAAAATACAAAAGAGCTGATTATTTGGGAAAAAATCTATATTCAGAAGAACAAAAACAGAGTTATGAATTTTGAAATACCGACTGAGCATGACCTTGTTTGGAGGTTCTTTGGCCAACTACAGGATGGAGCTGAAATCGACATCCAGGGTGTACAACATAAATCTAACCAGTCTGGGCAATATGCTGACGATGATTATGATATAATCGAAACATGTTCAGGAACAAATCAACAATAATATTGAGGTAAGATGAACAGATTAAAAATAATTTAATAGATTAAACTTATTTGTTAATTATTTTGATTATTAATTCATGTTAAATAATTCAAATGAATATATGATTCACATTGGTAAAACAGGTTACGTTACGGGTGAGCCATCCTAAACTCCAACCATCACCACTAAAGAGAGATTTTTTTATATGCATGAAAATCAAAGCCACTTAAACTCAAAATGCATTCGATGTTCATATTATTAATTTCATACATCTCAATGATGGATAAATCATATTTGAAGAGAAAAATTATATGCTTAGACCGGGACTTGAACCCGGGACCCTTGGTTCAAGTCCCGGTCTGAGCGTATAATTTTTCTCTCCAAATATGATTTATCCATCATTGAGATGTATGAAATTAATAATATGAACATCGAAAAAAGCCGTACTGGCATTTACAATGTAATGTATAATTCCCAAATATGTCTTCTTAATATAGGAGCCGCCATTTGCAAAGATAGAAGCAAATGCTTCAAAGCATTTGGTGGGCGGGAATTACAAAGTATATAGAGAAAAATTTGCGTTTAGATCGGTACTTGCTCAGGTAGCTCAAATGGTAGAGCACTTGGACTAGAAAACCAAGGGTCCCGGGTTCAAGTCCTGGTCTGAGCATATAATTTTTCTCTTCAAATATCAAAATGCATTATCTTGATGTCAATGATAATTTATAGTGATGCAAGTGAAATAAATAAGGATTATATTCGAAGAGAAAAATATACTTAAGTTAATATATGTAGGAAATAACACTGAGGTTTCTTTTAATTATTAATGAGTTGGTTATTTTGACTCACTTCTCATTCATTGATTTTTATGCAGACCAGGTTTCGTCGCTTTTGCACGACATTGTCGATGCATTCCAATTAAGTTGGAAAAAAGCGACAAAACCTGGTCTGCATAAAAATCAAGAAATATGAGGTGAGTCAAAATAACCAACTCATTAATAATTAAAAAAAATATACATCTAGACTGGAGTTTGAACCCAGGACGTTTAGCTTTACATGCTAAAGCTCTGCTACTCAGCTATCCAAGACCTTCAATCTAAATGGAAATTTTTCTTTTATACATTTTAATTCCAGAGAGCACCAAAGGCTTTCGAACCATTGCTCGGCACGCAAATGGTGGCTTTTCATTTAAGAAGACTTTTAATGGGAATTTTAACATTACTTTATAAAGCCAGTAGAGCTTCTTTCAATGTTTCTATTATAAATTTAACATTTTTCATTGAAGGATAAATTATATTTGAAAAAAAAAATATGCCTACGCAGTGAGAAATGTTGTTGCTGTTGTTTTCAAATGCTGGGCCTTGGCACCGAAGCCATTAGCATTCTTGCTCTCCAATATTTCTCTATGGTGGATCCAACAGGTAATACTTCACAGGTTTGTAGGTGTTCTTCATTCATTTCTTCATCTGTATTGCATAGAGGACAATTTGGATTCGTGTAGATTCCTATTTTATATAAATGTTTGGCCAAATAGTCATGTTCTGTAAGCAATCTAAATTTTGCTACTGTAGTTTTACTTGGAATTTCTGGAATAATATCTGGCTTCTTTACTAAAATATTCCATTTTTTGTCTTTGGCTTCATTACATAAGTCTTGGTTTTGTTTGATTTTATATTTGTTTTTAATTATTCTTTTTATGGATGTGAAAGGTAAGCTTTTAGTAGTATTCTGAATTAAATTGGAGCCTTTTTTGGCAAGATAATTCCACAATGTGCAGGTATCCATTGCAATTGAATTCTTTTCTGTAGTTTTTGGAGTTGTTGAATCATTTTGTAGCACTCTTTAATTTGTATTGACTTCATTTTGTGTGAATTTATTGCACATATTGCTGCCTTAGAATCAGAGAGTATGACAGCATTTTGAAATTTATTTATTCTTTATAGTAATTGTTGGAGTGAAATATGAATAGCCGTTACTTCCGCATCAAAATTTGTTGTGTGGTATCCTGCTGGTTGATAAAATGAAAATAATGCACATGTAATTCCTGATCCTGAGTTGTTATCAATAGTAGATCCATCTGTGTAGACATGTAACCATTCTTCTGGTGAGAAATGTTAAATTTATAATAAAACATTTAAATAAATATTATTTTTGTGAGTGCAATTTTGTAAACATGTGCAAAATTATTTACCATGCACGGGAATTTTTGATAATCTTGGGGATAGTTTAAATCTATTAAATGTAAACTGGGGAGTGGAATATGACACCAGGCCTGGCCCATCCCACCCAATTAGAATTCTAATTGTATTTGGACTAATAATTAAACATTTGCAAAAAAAAAATTCCAGTAATAGGTTGAATTACTAGACATAATCCTAGTAAAGACCCAAAATTACATCATCTTCTAATACCCATTGTTACAAGCGACATCAAGTTTTAATAGATGTTAAAAATTACCATTTTTCCAGTATAAGACATTTTAAAAGCTAACTGACCAGATTTCAACTTAAATAATAATATACACTATATTTTGAAGAAAATTGGCGTGAACTGGAAGGAGAGGTGGCTCATAAGTAGTCTTTATATGAGACAGTGAATAAAAGTGAAGATAGGAGAAGAAATGTCAGATGGAAGAGAAATTGGAAGGGGGGTATGGCAAGGATGTCCTCTATCACCTACCCTTTTCAACATCTACCTGGAAGACCTAATGAAGAACTGCTTCAGTAATACGGGAGGTGTAAACATGGGAGGAAGAAGAATAAAGTGCATAAGATTTGCTGATGGTATGGTTTTACTAGCAGAAGATGCAATGACATTGAGGAACATGCTGATGGAGCTGAATGATAAGTGCGATGATTATGGGATGAAGATAAATATAAATAAGACGAAGGCCATGATTATAGGAAAGAATCCAAGGAAGATAAACATGAGGATTAAAGATGAGGCCACTGAGCAAGTGGAGAGCTTCAAATATTTGGGTTGTACTATCAGTAGTAACATGAACTGCGGTCAAGAAGTAAAGCAGAGGATAGCAATGGCAAAAGAAGCTTTCAACAAGAAGAGAAGCATTTTCTGCGGACCTTTGGCAAAAGAATTAAGGAAGAGGCTAGTGAAGTGCTTTGTGTGGAGTGTAGCATTGTATGGTGCAGAGACTTGGACATTACGACGGAATGAGGAAAAGCGACTGGAAGCTTTTGAGATGTGGATATGGAGAAGAATGGAACGTATAAAATGGACAGACAAAGTAAGAAATAAAGATGTGCTAGACAGAATGGGTGAAAGAAGAATAATGCTGGAACTCATAAAGAAGAGGAAAAGATATTGGATTGGCCATTGGCTAAGAAGAAACTGCCTGCTGAAGGATGCTCTAGAAGGAATGGTCAACGGAAAGAAAGTTAGAGGCAGAAAAAGACATCAGATGATAGACAATATTAAAATAAGTGGTTTGTATGCAGATACAAAAAGGAAAGCTGAGTTAGGAAAGAGTGGAGAATGCTGAGTTTGCAGTGAGAGATCTGCTCTTGAGCAGAACACTATGAAATGAATATTTGTTTCGGTCTTAATTTATGTTGTAATGTAAACAGAAGCAAGTGGTTAAGTGTGATTTCATTAGCCATATGAACCTGATGCCATTGTTGTCCAGCGGCGTAGATGAAAACATAGTTCCCTGATCAATCTACATTTTATATCACTACTATGTATGAACAAAATTATCGCAAAAATAATAATAATCTTCTTGAAATGAAATAATGGCATGGAAACTTCTAGGTGGAAAACCAGAGGGAAAGCATCCAGTAGGTAAGCCAAGAATGAGGAATAGCATTACCTATGATATGAGGGATGTACTTTATACAGGAGATGGTTGGAAAACATTAGCTCAGGATAGAGATATATGGAGAGCTCATGCCCACGTGGAACTTAGTCTGCAGGTTCGATAATGTGAGTCACTTATCGTCTCATAGCATTGCATACTTTTTTTAAATTTTATAACTGGATTGTCTCAAATATCAACAACACATGATTCAGTTATATTTTATCTGAGATCCTGGGTTCTTTATCTCAAATTTTTTGTCTTCAACTTATCCACATCTTCAGTTTAATTAATTTCCACTCTGTATAGAAAGTCCCATGCCATAGCCAACTGGTCTAAGACATCATACCATGGTGCAGAGCTACAAGCCATATTCTACTCCGAATCCGCATAGGGGAAGAAATTTTATCATGAAATGTAAACCAGTATGGGAACAGTGTAATCTAAATTATTAGGAATTTGGATAGCTACGTTAATACTGGTAAAATTCATATCAAATTCCGTTGAGGTGAAGTCATATGATGAAAGTTAAAAATTAAATTGTACCTGTTGGTAGGTGCCGTCGTCCTCAACTTTGTTAAAATATTGTATATAAAATTTTCGAAAGCGCTCCAGTTAATTTTATATACAATATTTTAACAAATTTGAGGACGACGGCATCTACTAACAGATACAATTTAATTTTTAACTTTCATCATGTAGCTACATTGAGTAGCAACTCCTGGAAGAAAAACAGTTATAGCGGCTAGGGGATCCAACATGCTGACCACATGTCACCCCTATACTGACTGATTATTTGCATATGTAAATGACATATGTGTGTGTGTGTAAGGCGAGCAGCCGGCTGGTGGCCCTTCTAGACTTGTTACACTATAGATTTTATTTTACAGAAGGTGATGTGACCATTTTGAGGTTAGGAGAGAGATAAATGTAAGAATTGTGAACTTACATTTACATTTATGACCAGCGTCATGGGATAGTGGTCGGTCTTTCTGGCTACAGTTCTTGAGGTCCCGGGTTCGATTTCCGGTCAGATGATAGGAATTTTGCCTTAAAGGGAATTATCTCTGTGGCTACCTTAGTCTGGAAATTAGATTAAGAACTCTCCTGGCGCTTCATTATCATTTATCACCCATCATATCATCGGGGTAACGTAACAACGTAACTCTGCCTTCTAGGTGCCCCAACCTAAGAAATGGATTACAATTTCGCCAATTCCAGGGGATAAAATGAGAAATGTCATAAAAGACAACCTGGTGGCACTGGACGAAAAAAAAAATTATACACCCAGATTGATAGGCCTAGTTAAGTCATTTTTTGAAGAGAAAACTCCCGGTTCAAGGCAAAACAAATTATTTTAAGAAAACAATTTATCGATCAATCTAACAGTATATATTTATATATAAAATCATAACAATATTTTTATACCTAAAACAGTAATATTAATAACCCCATCATAAAGATTACTTGAATTGTAAGTACCCCAATTTTGTTGTGAACGAAGGTTCACGCTATGGAGAAACTGGATTATGCGAGAGAAAAATGTGAACAGGGATGCCTAGATAGCACAATGGTTGGTATGCCAGTGAGTAAAACAGAATTGAGTTCAAAATCCTTGTTTAGGAAAAAGAATTCTTTAAAAAAACTAAGAATTCATAATTTTCCGCTCGTTGGCTTCTAGAAATGTATTCAGAAGATATGAAATATGTCATCTATTTTCCAAATACTTTTTAATCTATAATATTTAAATTAATTTATATATTCATATTTTTTTTACAAATCACAGAGACATTTTATGTTACTTTTGGAGACTAGTTTTTTTATTAGTCCCCGTTATAAGGAAACAGTGTCACCACGAAATGAGAAATTAAAATCGTTTATACTCTGAAAACATGCTTACGCAAATTAACTGGGGAATACATTAATTTTGGAAAAAGTCCATCTGTCTTAATCCTGTAGGCCTACCTCGTTTTACAAATAGCAAATGCACCTTATACGAGGGGTCTTGGCTTTAATATTGTTAGGTTTGTTAAAAAAGTTCGTCCCGGGGACTAATCATTGCCGTGCTCATCATCATCTTCAAGGTATGGGCCTGTTGGCCCGTTCCGCTCCCCGGCGCACTACATGCCGCAGGCGCAGGTCGTCCTTCCAACGACGTTTTGGTCTTCCTACATTTCTTCGGCCTAGAGGCCTATAATGAAGCAGCTGTGTTGCTAAACGATTATTTGGCATTCATTGCCGTGCTCATCTCTGGTTTTGATGTACGTGGGTTAGAGTCGATGAATTTTTAAGGGAATAGATTAAAAATCCCAAAAAATGTTAAATTCAAATTATATACAGCAATAATAAGACCAATCATATGTTATGGAGCTGAAACCTGGGTACTAAAAGAAGCAGATAAATTAAGACTATTAACGTTTGAGAGGAAAATATTTATAAGAGTGCTAGGTCCAGTAAAGGAAAATGGAAATTCGTCATTATACCTCAAGAATAATGAAAATATAGTTAGTTTCATCAAATCCAAAAGATTACAATGGTTTGGACATACTCTAAGAAATCCAAAGGGAAGATTGCCGAATGATATTTTGAATTGGAAACCACAGGGAACAAGACCAAGGGGAAGACCCAAGGATCGATGGGAGGATGACGTAATTGAGGATTTGAGAGAGATGGGGATTTTTGATTTGAAATCTACTGCACAAGATAGGAAGAAGTGGCGTAAACTGGTTGAGAAGGCCAAGACATTCCACTGGAAGTCGTAGAGCCTGACGAAGAAGAAGAAGAAGATTAAAAATCCTGGGTCTTATACTGAAAACATGACGATTTTAACGTTCATTAAAACTTGTCGCTTGTAACGATGCAATGACGTCACTACAGTTATCACTAATATCATTTTGATACATTTTGATTTAAGTGACTTTGATTTTCACGTATATTAAGAAATCGGTCCTTGAAGGGTGGTGATTGGGATTTGGGACGGCTCTAACCTAACATAGCCCACGTTTTACCAATTTGAATAGTTCATTTATTTAAATGATTCAAATTGAACTAAAAATTCCTGGAGGGCGCATTATTCAGATTACCATTTACTTTTCAACCAAGTATTTAACTCAAATACAGGTGTCCCATTCAAACCTCCCACATTTTAATTAATCATAACTAACAAAGTATGCGGAATTATGAAATGAGGCCGTCATTAAACGAAACAGAAACTCAAAGAATTTTCATTGCCACACACTAAAACACCTCTATATGTGCACCATTAATAGCACGAATAATATCAAGTCTGTATTCGATTTCGTGCCATGTTCTGTCCTACATGTCCATTGGTACTGTTGGAATTGTATCAAGGATACGGGTTCGTAAATCATGAAGATCTTGTACTGTAATCGCAAACACACGGTCTTTTACATACCCCCAGAGGAAGAAGTCCAATGGAGTGATGTCTGGCGAAGTGTTTTATGTCATTATTGTCCAACATGCGACAGATGAATTAACTGCAACAATGAAAACAAAAATTCTTTGAGTTTCTCTTTCTTTTAATACCAACCTCATTTCATAATTCCGCATACTTTGAGAGTTATGATTAATTAAAATGTGGAATGTTTGAACGGGACACGGCGTATAATTGCTTTTATGGGATGTAATTGAAATGCTACTTCTTTAAACGGAAAATTTCAGTAGAATGCATATTATGTTTGTGACGTGAAGTATTTAATTTAATTTATTGTTTAGATTAATTATTATAAAAGCAAATCAAAATTGCAAACGGCATAAATGAGATTATATGTCCACTCCTTGGTTTGACAAAAATGGACAAGCAAAAAAAAAAAAAAAATATATATATATATATATATATATATATATATATATATATATATATATATATATATATATATACATACATGTAGTTGAAGGAATTCAGAAAATATCAAAGTAATTGATTACAACATGTCCAAAGAATGGACCTATCTGGCTTTCTTAAATTAGCGTTGCAGTATCAACCTAAAGGACATCGAGATAAAGGAAGACCAAAATTAAGATGGACAGATCAACCACATCTTGAGATCTCATACGAGGAACAGACTGAAACGATCTAAACGTAAATCATTTCATGATGATGATTAATTGTTAATGTATTAATTGTTGTCATTATGGTTCAGATTGAACTAAATCCTTGGTTGACAAGTAAATGATTTCCATATATTTTATACAAATTGCTATAGACTGTCATTTGCACTAGAATCAACAATTCTGCAACCAATTAAAACTGTGTGGGGAAATTCATTTACAGCCTGTATTATTAATAATAATTTTAGTTTCTTCGTTTGTATGAGGTTGAACCTTACCTTACAATAGCAGGGAGAAACAATAGGTTCATCCGATTCTGATAGACATATACGACATAAAATTTCACTTTTTACTGAATGCGTTTCTACATTTTCATGCATAATTATACAAACTGATACTGAATTAAACTATAATTATATTAAGGATCATAATCATGTAAATTGCTATTAGAGTGAATGTGTAAAGAGAAAAAGAAATGTGTAATTCTATTTGACAAACGACAGATCCTTCTTTGTTTATTTATTTGTTACCTACGAGATACTACATAGAAAATGATCATGAAAAATTTTACGTTATAGTGAATTAAAAAAAATTAAGCTATTGAGATTTTTCTCATGAAAATATTTTTGAAAAAAAAACACATTTATCAATCAGACTTGGAGGGTTTTGTATCGGAATGATTATGCTGCTCTCAGGAAGGAGGCTAGACTTAAAAGGTCATAATGGCGATGATGATAACACTGAGCAACAAAAAAGAAACTTTTTTTTTCTAGAAAGAAAAATATATGATTATAATAGTATTTTTTCTCCTGAATTCAAATATGATAACGGTTTTTCTCCATCACGCAAGGTTTCCGAGAGACAGGAATTTATAATTTCAAACACTTTAATATTTTCTACATTCGTAACCACGCAATATTCGAACATTCGGACTCACCTAGAAAGTAAGAAATGACGATTTTCTGCTATATTTCGCCTGTGGAGCATCCCTCTTGATGGTTCAACAATAATCGGCCAGCATATTAGGATTCAATTTGCCTTGATATATCTTTTCCATAGCTGAAATCATTTGAGTTAGCTCATTTGGTTTTATTTTACAATGGACAAAAGGACGAAAAAACGTTTATTAAAAAAATAATTATTTAAATCCATTACTTGAAATTGAAATAAAAAACTATGAGTATTGGAGAAATTCCGAATACATATTTGAAAACACGAAAAAAACTGCATTAATTACAACTATTGGTACTCATGAGACAAAAATAACGTTGACCAGTGTAATGAACTGTCTTGCTTGTTTACTTGTAAAATGTCATGGTTTATCCATTTTCGTGAATATTAACAGTATGGTACTGGAAAGTTCAATTTTCCGGCTTTTTCGTAAAATTGTGAAGTACTGAAATAATTATTATAATGATATTGTCAAAAGAAAAATTAATGTCCGAATCAGGAATCGAACCCTGGGCCTCTCGTTCTCCGCACGTCCACGATTCGATTCCTTGTTCGGACATTAATTTTTCTTTTCAAAATAACATTATAATATTATAATATGATCCATTTTTGGAACTGTGTTAAAATAACAGTATTGGAAAATGTTAAATAGTAATGAAATAATACATGTATAAAATAAAATAGAATTGACAGTTAACGATGAATGAGGTAAAATGCGAAGAAGTGACTGAATTCAAACACTAAGAACAATAATTATAAATATGAATGAGATGCACAAAGAAATTAAACACAGGCTCTGGAAATACATGCTATTATATATTACAAGTCCACCGCTGTGGTCTCGAGGTAGCGTGCTGCCTTGTCACGCAGCGGGCCCGGGTTCGATCCCCGGTCGGGCCAGTTTTTCTGGGTGAGGTTTTTATCGGGGTTTTTCCTCACCTGTAAGACAAATGTCAGGAAAACTTTAAGGCCCTAACGGTCCCCGAAATCATATGGCCATCATCACCATCCTTATCATTATCATCATCATCCTTCACCGGTGTGGAAAGCAACAGGAAGCTACCACGACTACAATTCCCTAGTAAAGCTGCAAGCATAGCATGAAAATGTCATGATCGCAGTGAAGGACTGCTTTCGGGCAGAGTTACTATGGATGGATATATTACCGGGATTCTTGTTGTTTCAACTTATCTCAAAAAGCGTTAAACTGAAAATATATAAAACTGTTATTCTCCCCGTTACATTATATGGATGCGAAACATGGACTCTTAATTTAAGGAAGGAGAGAAGATTACGAGTATTTGAGAACAAAGTTCTTAGGAAAATTCTTGGACCAAAGAGAGATGAACAGACAGGTGAATGAAAAAGACTTCATAACAGTGAGCTAAAATATCTTTATAGGAAACCAGATATATTAAGAACAATTAAGTCACATAGACTGAGATGGTCAGGACATGTGGCACGAATAGGGAATGTAAAGGGGCATGGAGACTTCTTGTAGGAAAACCGGAGGGAAAACGTCCAGTTGGTAGACCAATAATGAGATGGGAAAATAACAATAATCATGATTTGAGGGAAGTA